>OY728146.1:1120159816-1121409816 GCA_963277665.1 Viscum album
TATAATATTTCAAAGATTTTTTTATTTTGGTATATATATAATATAAAATAATTATATTCATATATATGTTGATTAACTGAAACTAGAAAGAGAAAAATCAATTACACCATTCCTGGAGACGGTAGGTCATACATACATATGAACACTTTCCATTTTTCAATTGATAGAATGAAATAATAGTAAATAATAATAAATATTTAATATGTATTGTTATATAATATGTATAATATATTTTCATTAAACCCATTGTAATCCATATCCATAAATTATGGTGATGAAAAATGAATTATACCATTATGTGGAGACAGTAATCCATATATACAGATGAACGATAATTGCACTTCTTATTTCATTATAAAGTGAATTTAAAATGGATTTCTTACAAAAAAAATATTCATAATATTTAGGAAACCAATGTTAGTATTTTATGATAAATATTGTAGATTCATATGAGAAAGTGATTTATTTGAGCGATTACATCTTCATTGAAAGTTCTGATTTTGATATCCTTTATAGGACTCTTGGGTAATTAAATAGAGATGTATAGCCCTACATGAATGTGGAGTTATATGATTAAATGAAATAAATTTAAATTATTTTTTATTGATAAGGGTAAATGTAATGTAAAAATATGAGATGGGAGGATCAATTTTTTAATTGTTGTGAGGGGAACTTAAAAACATCTCAATAGAGTAATTTATAATAAATACATTTTCTATCTAAACACCCCAAAATTAATCTATATTTAAGATAAAATAGTGTATTTTATAATATCATCAAACAATATAATTTCAAAATGTTTTTTTATTGTTAGAAATCTTATCATTTTGAATATCCTTTAGTAGACCCATTTTAATTGTAAGTATGGTAACAAATGTTTTGATATTAATTTATTAATATTTATTACTTATAAGGTATAAATTTACAATAAGTGGAAAATTTACAACATTATAGACATAATTAAAATTAAAATTTTTAAATAATGATAATATTTTAATTAATTTAATAAAATATTATCTTGATGGATTTCCATTAAAGTCAATTTTTATACTTCTCATTTACTCTTCGTTCAAATACATATACAAAAGGAAAAATTGGTGTATAATTATTTCAAAACTCTATAAAATGACATATAGATATAGGTAAATCATTCACACATTATGTGGATAAAATAAAAATATATATTTGAAATGTAATGTGTTTATTTGATTAAATAAATATTGTGTTACCATTTCACAAGCATGTATGGTATGTTTATAATTACTAAAAAATAGAAATAGAAATATCTAATGAATATATATATAATGAGATCAATATAGACATTTTGGTTCCTTTATATCTTCATTTTTTTGGTTTTTTAAACATAAATGTTATTAAGTTCAATGAGAGTGACATTTTATAACATTCATTGAAATTAATAATATAAAGGTCATTTTCATAGATGTGTGTCTAGTGAACCACTAAAATTAGTACACATGATTATAATTGGTAAATATATTTTTTATATTTATTTTTTACCATTTTAGTTCATGTTTATGCCCTAATATTTTGGTTATAACATTTATTTAATGTCCTTAACTCTTACTCTACCAAAACATATTATTACTTTTTTAGGGTTTTCATAGGTACTATAAATCAGAGAAAAACCATAAGTAGATCATTAATGTCGTTTTAAACATTATATAATTTATTTTTAAGAATTTTTCATTTTAATAAATTGTTTATAATTTTATAAAATATAATTTATTGTAAAATATTATTAATATATATTTTGATAATATTCATCATGTTGACTTTTCTAAATATCAAGATAACAATATAATGGTAAAAAATATATTTTATTATATCAATAATATGTCATTTTCATTAAAGAAATTAGTTTATCAAATTAATTATATTAAATTATATTTATTTTAATAAATTTATATCATATTATCATTTATAAATTACTTAGTGCATCAACATTGTATAAGAATTGAATGTAATAATTTATTTTCTAATTTTTTTAATAAATAATAATTTTGAAAATAAATATTTTATATATAAGAAGAATATTAATGATCCATGATATTTATTAAAATACACTATATAAAAAATATTATACTTAATAAAAATAAATGGATTTTTTTTCTCTTTCATTGATTATAATAATATTTATGTGCTTTTCCGGGATATGTCTCCATTGAAATATTAAATTTTTGACCTTTGTTTTTAAGGGTCAAATATAAATCATCAAATAATATTTGGGTAACATGTAGTATAATTTTACAGCCCTTATCATATTAATTTTACCCTTATTTACCTAATTTACATTTTATTGTGGTAACGAAATTTCAATAATATTGATATTGTCCAAATATAAAATGGACCTATTTATAAAATTTTGAACAATTGAAATAAAAATAGAGTATTCATTTTCCAAAATCTAAAACATAAATGTTTTTAGAATATAATTTAAAAATAATTATCCCAAACCAAATGAAATACTATTTTTCAAGAAATTCTATTTTATTATTTATACAAATTTTATACTATGGTCAATTATAAAATCCAATTCAAGGGTGAAAATATTATTAAATTAAATTAAATTAAATTAATATAAATTTTAATCTAATGAAAAGGCATAATTTTACAATGAATATATATGTATAATATAAATTTTAATGAAACTCATAATTTTCCCCTATTCATAGAAAAATATCTTTTTTTTAATTTTCTCAAAAATTGTACAATGAAAATTTTTAACTTGATGATCTAAAAAAATGACATGAATTTTATTAAATAAAATTTATATGATTTTTAAATATTAGTTATATTATTTTACCAAAAATTATATAAAAATATGTTTTGATGAAAATATACTTTCGTTGAATAAAATGATATTACAAAAAATATTTTACTTATATACAAATAATTAATAATAAATTTAAAATTAGTGTAACCATTTTATTTATTTCATAATTTCATTAATACAGTTAAATTATAAAAATTAAATTTCTATGTCATTAATAATCACGTAATGATATTATTTTATTTGTTTGTGCTTGGTATTTTGAATCTTGTACATAATCAAACATAACATTTCCATTCAAAATCATAGGTTATTACAATAATACAATAAAAATTTATTCAAATATAATATTTTTATAGGTTTATTGATATGAAAATATTTTTGATTATTATATGGTGTTTTTGAAATTTGTGGCCATGGAGAATCATTATATAGTTTCCTTATAACCTATTATCCCAATTAAATCCATCTATAAAATAAATTAATGTTCACAAAAAGAATCAATTAAAAAAATTAAATATTAATCATGTTTCATTTTTATAATGGAAATATATGAAACCATGTGTTAAAAATAAATATTTCCTACTCCCCTGGGATAAGTATATTAATCAAGTTGAAGAATATTGAATTTTTCGAAAGAGGAAATAAAACCATATTGATGTGAATGGTGTGATGGATGAAATGCGTATGAAATAGTTAATGTATAGAAAATTTTAATCTATTGATTGGTAAAATAATAAACCTTTTTATTTATTGTAACATTATTATCAGGTCAACAATGAAATTTTATGAAATTATATATGTATGTTTTATAGGGTAAAATGTTATAACATAATATAAACACTATAATGAAAATATGATAACATTATTTGGGTTTATGATTAGAAATATTGTTTTTACATGAGTATTATATCATATAAAAAATATCCAACATAAAACATATTCATATTGGATATAATATAAAGAATAACATGATCAAAGAACTGTCCATAAGATATATTTTAATTTTGATGAAGAAAATTTTACAATTTTAAAATCATCCAATACAGAGAATATAATTAAAATTATAAAAATGGTGTTGAGATCCCAAAAACATCCTTGAAGTCAATTCAATATGTTGTTTTTAAAACTATTATGTGGAAGTTAATAATTAGATATATTTATTTCCTCACATTCAATGATGATTTCGTTAGTATTTCATGAACTATTTCTATATACAATGAACTTAATGAATTATCAATGATTATATTTTTATAATTCAAATTGAGATTAAAATTAATTTTTATTTTATGTGTATGACATTTCATAATTTATGTGAGTATGGTAAAAAAAATATTTTCTTAAAATTTTCCTTAAAATGGAAGAATGCATGAATTTAGAGAATCATACATCCCATGTCAAAATGAATTAACTAGATTGAAAAATATGACCCTTCATGATATTGCTGAAAAATGATACTTAATAAAGTATGTTAAATTTACTTCTTTTTTCCAAATATAACTACTACTAAAAATATTCCAAATAGGTTGTTATTATGGAATTTTTTTTAATGAATTATAAAATGTGGCTCAAGAAAGATCTGACAATCTATATTGCTTTGGAAAAAAACCTTGATAAAAAATAATAGGAAATTTTTTCAATAAATGATTCTAAAATATTTTATGTAATATTTATTTCCTATAAAACAAATAGATGTTCATACAGATTTTATAACTAGAAATATTAGATTTTGATTAACCATGATTATTTGAGTCTATGAATATTAGTAAATTCACAATCAAAGAGCTATAGATTATGG
Source organism: Viscum album (assembly GCA_963277665.1). Taxonomy (NCBI): domain Eukaryota; kingdom Viridiplantae; phylum Streptophyta; class Magnoliopsida; order Santalales; family Viscaceae; genus Viscum; species Viscum album. Next base: position 1,120,164,406 of record OY728146.1, read on the forward strand.
TGTGGATAATGTTATCACTAGTAATCCGAATATATTGTTTTTTGGGAAATTTATAATTTCAATATGATGATGTTTTTTTACTATTATCGAGGAGGCTATGAATTTAATAAACACATATTCAAATACAAGAATGTTAATGTATGCTTATTTTATTAAATCCATTGAAGATTAAAATAAATGTATATCAAAAAGAATAAAAATCATAAAAATCAACCAAAAATGTCCTATTTAAGACCATTAACTCTAACAAGTTTATGAGATGTCTGGGAATAAATAATGTGTTAAATAAATTATTAAAAATTAAATTAGATTAAAATAAATTATTTCTTGAATATGATAACCTTCATAAATTTGGAGATCATTATTAACAACATGTGGTTTTAGAATCAAAGAAGATTTTAAAAGTTTTGATTCCTTATAATAAAAATATATTTTTTTTCTAAAAGGAATTAAAAAGTAAAGAAATGTATTATTTGGTGGAAAAATATTTACTTTTATATATTCAAGAATCTATCCTAATATTTTATTCCATTATAACAAATGTAAAATTGTACACCTATAATATATATATAAATTTTAATTTATTGAATAGAGAGATAAATAAATAATTTAATTTGAAGAAACATATTGGCTTAAATGATGATGAATATCACAACAATTTAAGTAAATTAATGATTGTCTTACATGGTTGAACGGGTCCCCAAAAAATAGTTATTTAATACTTTTAGAATATTTGAGAAAAAATAATTTCCTAAAAGGATATGTGGAAAATAACTTTCATATTTCTAAGACTAGTTGTAAAATAATTAATTTTTATATATATTTAGATGGTATTGTTTTTTCAAATAGATTATATATATTTTGTGATGATTTTTTGACAAAACTTATGATTAAATTTGAGATGTCATTACATGGTGATATGAAATTATTATGTGGTATGAATATTTTTGAAACTAGTTTTCATAAAATAAGATCTAATAGAAAATATTTATTGAAGTACTTGAGAGCTCTAATATTTAAGACTCAAACATTCCTAGTACACTAATTAAAGTTTGTATAATGATGATTACTGAAAATTAAGAGACAATTTTATTGAGATAAAGTTTAGAAGGATTATATTTAGATTTATTTTGGACAACATATATGTAATGAATTTTTTTGATGTCACTCTTATATGATAGGTTTGAATATATTCCATTTTATTTACATATATTAGATTCCAAATTAATATCATGATACAAAAAATATAATTATATCCCATTTTATGAGACCAATGGTGATATATAAATAAATGGATTAATAAAGTATGAATTACTTTTTCAAGTTGAAGATAGAGAGTCAACATATAAAGGTGAATTAATTACTGATGAAAGATGTTTATCATCAAATTCTATGAATATATCATCTAATATATTAAGTACCATTTAAGATGATTTTGTTTTACTCATCACAAGAATGAACACAAAGTATATGGATAATAACTAAGCAGGATGAAATGAGTACACCCTATTAAATCATTCAAGATGTGAAGACAACAAATGGGGTTTTATCCCATTCCACCATAATAAAAAAAGATATTTTTGTGAGTTAAATGTCAGAATTAATCATGTTTTGATTATTTGAAAGGGTATAATATAACATACCAAGGGATAATATTTAATGTGTCTAAATTGTTTTAATATTTTTTATAGTGGAGTATAAGATAACTAATGACAATACTACTTGAATGTTAATAGTATTGGGTTTTATTATTATTTTTATGACTTAGTGATTTTTTTTCACATAGCCTTTAGGAATAAAATAATATGTATTTTTTTATACTGACTAACATCATCTAGTGTTAGAGTTAACTGATTTATGAATCATTGTCATAATAAAATTGAGACCACTATAATAAAAATAAGCATCTTCATTATAATAAAAAATTAGGATAAATTTTTTAATTTCCTTTAATATATATTTATTAGATAGGGAGAAGGTAATATTTCAATAACATAATATTGAATTCGATATGAATAAAATTTATTGTTATATGAACAATCCAATGGGGGTGATTTTTAACACATTGAGAATGTTATCATGTAGTATTTGAATACCTACGATTAAAATTCAAAACCTTTTTTGATGACTATATAAATGGTTTTTGGAATTGAGTTAATATGTTTGTATATGAATTTGGGATGAATTATTTTATATATTGAGTATGCGATATTACATATATAATCTAAGTCTTAACTGAAATAACAGAATGAATAATGTGTAAAATCTCAAACTGAATAAAAAGTAAAATTACTAGGATTGAACAATAATATATATATATATATATATATGCTAAAGGCATCTCTACTCTAAGATATGATAAAACAATTTGATGAAACATAATAACTTATACATTATAGGTATCAATAACTATGATAATAGAATAGATTAATATAATGATTTGTATAATCTCTTACGTAATATGAAATATTAATCTAGGGGAATATATAATCAACTCCAATATTAAAAAATTCATTAAATGTGATGTTTAAAAATAAGTTGAGTAATATTTGTGATTTTAATGAATTTTTAAGAAAATATTTATTGTGAAAAAATAGTAACTATTATGATACATAAGAGTAAAGTTTATTTTCAATTAATATATTTAATTATTCATAGGTTCATGTAATATTAAAATGTGTTTTCATTTTATGTCTACAAAAATATAGGGTTCTTCTTGTTTTTATCTGATATAATATCTCGATGAATGATGAATTAAATCAAAATTAGTGAAAATTACTATTCTATTTTTTAATATCTTTTTCACACTCTATTATGAAGCATTAAACCAAAATATTTTAAGATCATGTGACAAATAAAATGTTGAAACGTAGTTTCATGATCCACATTACCATTAAAGAAATTTAATTACATGAGATTTAAAATATATTAAAACATACATTTTTTTATTAATATTGTAGGATAATTCAATATGAAAATTTGATATCACTATTTTAGAGATGGAATGCCGACATACATAGTGATTTAAAAATTATAAATAGAGATTTTGAATTTTATAACCAATCTACTAGATTTGAATTTTAATTTATATGTTTTAATAACTAAATAAATATTTTGGGATATTCAGGGTTTTGTGATATAAAATAATGGTGACTTAGAAAATAAAAAAAGTGAGAGGATTTGTTGATAAAATAGAGAATAGATCAAGGAGGAGAAGATAACCCCTGATTATTTTTCTATATTAGTGGAATATTAAAATCATATACCTTTCTTATATAATATTATTTTTCCTTGATTAGTGATGTTTAACCATTAATCAATCCTTCCTATTCAATTTCACAAATATATAATTGTTACAAACTATTTGGTTCTAAAAATGTATTTATTTAATTTATTTACCACATCTAGTAGATTTTAGTCAATAATAATTAAAAGGATGTGGGTGTGGGATAATAACCACCATTATGTTTTGATTTAAATGTCAATATTGGGGGTGAACCATGGTTACCGATATATTATTTCATTTTTTATATTCAATAAAAATTATATTTTGAGGAACCATGATGAAAAATTAGAACGATGTTTTTGATTTGAATCGAAAAAATTAACAATAATTCATACCTACAATATGTATTGTTCACATCAATATGTGATCCTCATCATCATTTTCCTAAAATAGTAAATTCCATTTTTACAATATTATTCATATTTTATAGGAATATTTTTCATATAATTCACATTTTTCTCATACGATTATCATTTAACATCGATGAAATCATATAAAAATTTTGACATATATCACGGGGATAAAAATTAATACCTATATTTTGCATCAAAAGCAACTTCTTTAGTGGAAAAAACTCATAGTGTGATTATTGGATGAGTGTTTACATATTAATATAGATTATATTTTGATATAATTACTCGAGTAAGCTATCATATTCATGTATATAAATTATTGATCTATTATATTATATTTAAAATTATTAGTGTCATATATTTTTATACAATAAATTTAAACTTATCACATCTTTTTTCCATTCATGGATACATATACATCCAAATTTGGATACTATGTAAAATTCTTGACAATGATTTCTCATGATCAACTTATTTTTCAAATTTCTATAATTACTCATAATAACATGTTTTTTATTTCTCATTTGTGAAAATTAAATAATTAGAAATAAATGGAAGTGAAAGAATTTTCAAAACAATAGTAGATATAATAATTCATATATCATTATATTTTAATCTATAAACATTATCTGAAATTATATTTATAGACATGAAATGTCATTTAAAATTATATATAAAAAATTTATGGGAGAATTTTGTATCAAACATAATGAACTAAAAAAAATATTTCCTGTTAATTTTGATTTATATGTTATCTACAAATATAAAAAAATTCACTTATATATTTGATATATATATATGTTGTTTACGTTTTTAAAATATATTTATAATGAAAACTAGTTTTATTTATAAATTTTTTTAATTCATAGAATAGAAACAGTTTAACTACGATTGTTTCTTAATATAACATTATGTAGTTTAGGAAAATCATATAAATAATAGTAATATAGGAAAAACTTCATGTAAACTATGAATAATGAAAAAACTAAATAAATCATTAATTCGAATTAATCAATATGAAATGATAGAATAAACCTTATAAACATATATGAAAACATGAGATAAAATTATTGAGAGATATCCACTATAAGGATGGAAAAGTGTTATGTAATTGAGGTTGACTAAATTGTAGAAGTATTCCATAGTTTTAAAAAATATGATAGAGAATAGTTTGGAAACATTATTGAGAGAATATTAGCAATAAATAATAATAATTTTAAGGGACATTGAATGTGAGTCTCCTACATTGAGAGACTAAATGTTTTTGGGTTTGGAAGTTAAATAAAATGATATTGTAGTAATGCGTGGATAGAAATTTATAAATGATAGTTACTGTTATTTTTTTTACAATACTAATGTCAATAACGAATTTTAATGTCCGTTATAGTAATACAGTCATTCAAAACTATTCATCATAGGATTATAACAAGAAAATTTTCATCTCCAACATTAAAATACAATTTTGATCTCTATTTTATGTAACTATAATTAGTATAATAATTAATAATTAATTATTCCCCTAGTAATGATAATATACTCAAAAAATCCTTCAATATGATTTTGTGATATACTATTACAAGATATCCCATATTTGTTCTAAATGAAATAAATCACAGAGATAATGTATTTTTCACATCATCATTATATAGCACAAGTGAGGTGTGTATCATGAAACATCATTTAGGAATGATTTCACCTTACATACATAAATAAGAAAACATCATAATCTCTATAGTTATAATATCATAATGTTTTAATAAATTATAAATTCCATCCTTGAATAAAATAAAAAGAATTATATCTAATATAATCATTAATTAAACATAAAAATTAACCTAAAAATAAATGAAATAATGAAAATATGAATAAAAAATTTAGTAATATCAATATATAGAAATCATAAATATAAAAAGTAATTTATATATGATTTCTATGTAATATAAAAATAAACAAAAGAGTGGATGGATTGACTGTAATATCACTACCAATAAATACTTATAATAATAATATATATACCTAATGTACTATAATAAACACCATCTACATATGACCCATTTCTAAATCCATTATATCATCATCACTATATATCTAAGAAATAACAATAGATTACCACTGACATTTAGATTTATTTTCCTTTTAAATTCATATAGAAAAATCATGTATACATTAATATATATTTTCTTATAGTTACTTAACAAGAATCCTTAGAGAATATGTCAATTAATTTGATTAATTTCATTTTATTAGACAGTCTATATATTGTAATTTTAAACAAATGATGGAGGTAAAGTTACTATAAAATAATATACAACAAATTAAATTTTTTATTATTTTATCTTTAAATAATGCTATTAATTTTAATGGAAAGACTAATCAATAAATATATAAAGGAATAAATTTCTAATAAATATACATCACCAATCATTCATCAATAGTTGACTACCTAGTGAGTATGGAAAAAATCTTGTCTTATAATCTGAGTGAGACATATCAATAGTAATATATTGAGTTCCTATTATCACAAACGTAGTATTACATCACTTATATTCATCAATATTTATCCAGATAGAAATTTTGAAACCTAATAATAGTATCATTATACTTAATAAACATACTATAATGACTTTATTATATAAAATTTTCCTTAGGATAAATGTGGCCTCCTTTGATGATTTGAAATTTTAAACATAATAGGGTTACATAATTAAATTACAAAATATCATGTCTTATCCTCCATATGAATTCCTTTAAAATAATATCCCTCGAAATAAATATATCAATGTTTCAATCCTCTAAATATTGTAATTATAGTTAATCCAGGGTAATATTTAGGAATCCTTAATCAATATCACTATTATTAAAAACAAAACTATTCATTATAATTCAATAACTAATTTATACCCATGATATTACCACATCAATGTCACTAATAAATATATAACTTTTTACAGATTACACTTAAATCATAATAAAATTTATTTATCCATCTCAATAAATTTATCATTTTATGAAAATTATTAAATCATATATTACTCATTGTATAAATAAACCTCAATTTTTCCATTTCTATTTTAAAATTATATTTTAGACTACATTCATTTATTAGCTATAAATAGTAATGAAGATAAAAATAAAGATATGAAATCAAATTAAAAATATTATTCATCGATGGGTATGTTAGTAAAATATATTTTGATACAATAGTCATCATTATGAAACAAAATAATCAATTGATTAAATTATATAGAGTTAGATTAATGATAATGTTGAACTTATCACATTGTGAACCTAAAAAAATTGAATTAAAAAAATAACTGATTATAGATTCCTCTAGTATTTCTTGTTTAGAAAATGAAAATACGAACAATATAATGAGAAGGGGATAAATAGACGACGAATACATAATCTTGAGATCATAGGAATTAATTGAGAATAGTCAAAAGGGATAAAAAATGTAGCGACCAGACCCTATATATTCAAGAATCGATAATTAATAATTTTACATCTGCATGGTTAAATGGAATGAAATTCTGGAGGACTGCTGTTTTTAGTAGTTATGGTAAATCATATGCATAAATGACTCATATATTACACATTAATGAACAAATTACTAACATATTTTATATACATAAATTATATGAAGTATAAATTTATTCCATTACAATATTTTTTTTTATATTTAATAGTACTCTTCTTAGATTCAGGGGAAAATAAATCATGTTAAGGGTGAGAAAAAATGATCAGTAAGTGTAAAGTACAGCGGATTAAATACTGAAAAAATATTTATAAATATACATGGAATGGTAAATAACTAAACAGACATTCCATGAAATCAATAAGCTGAAAATAAGTGAATATAATACATGGAAAAGTAAATTAATTAAATTTCCATTCATGTAACTGGATGAGGAATAATAAATATGGAAATGTAAGAAACTAAAAAACATGCCACTTAATCAATTAACTAAAAATAAAATGTATCCATATATTTTTCATTATAAAATCTAATGGAGGAATAAAAACAGAAAATATATAATGTAAATGCTTGATTACTAGACACCGTCATTACTAGGTACATCATACCTTTACTATCAAGTCCATTCAAAAGACATATTACAACATATCAAGTAAAAACCCACATAATAATCCAATAAAATTAATTTTCCCATGATATTATCGATGAATTGAGGGGATATCTCTAATCGGTCCCCACATGTTTATTACTTATCCAAAATATTATTCATATATAAAATAATTAATTTGACAATATTCATTATAAAATATCCATACATAGTAAAAGGTGCGAATTTATCAATATCAACCTAAATAGTCAATTAACATTTTATGTAAACAATACATGAAAAATTATATATGTTTATGGAAATAGACCTATGCATGATAAATGATATGGGTAATTTGGGGAAATTTAATTTTAATTAATCATCTGAAATATAATATTTCAAGAGCTCCCAAATAAATCAAGGAGGTTAATGTGAATACAATCCCTATCCAAATAAATCATAAACCATTCAGAGGACCATTTAGGATGGTATCTAAAGGTTCCAGTTACAGTGGAAGCATGGTTAGTCCAACACCCATATTTGATTTTTTCCATGATAAATTATTATTTTGGGATTAATACGATAATTAAATCATGTCTTTACAAAATAAAATCAATGATTTAAATAAAGAAGTAATAGGCCCGAAATTTTTCAAGAGGATATTTCACATCATGTTTATAATTAATTTATTTAATTTCCTATATAAAATAATACCAGGATCATCATTATTTTATTCATTGATGATGTTGATAGTATAGAATGATCCTTCCTGATTATATTGTTTCACATACAAGGATCCAAACTATAATACATCTAGTGGTGATACACACATGCTCTGGGGGCCACCGATCAGCAACGCTCATTCTTCGGGTGCTAACACGACAAAGTGAGTGTCTTGTGTTAGTTGTTCGTGATCCTTAGTTCTTAATCTTGGAAGAACGTATCTTCTTCTTAAGAGGGGAGGGATGATGATTTGAGGTATAAATTTTTTAGCTCAACAATTATCAATTCACCAGGTGTCTGGTTTGGTACATGGCACAATAGACGTATGTGTCTATTATTGACATGGGGCTATAGTTACAATATTTAATTATGTAATATAAGTTAAATAAATTAATGAACATTGGTAAAACCCATGCTATTAAAAATAATACTACTTCATTATTTTTTGTGGGACAACATGAGCAAAATAGAATTATAAATAAATGTCCATGTCATAAAATAATTGAAAAGTTATTTTAATTTGTTCCCACTAGTAAAATAATAATTTATCATCTTGAAAATAATTATTTCACTTATAAACTAGCCTTGGTCCTCTCAGACTCTAATTCTATTTATTGAACAACTGAATAAATAAATAAATAATTTATTCTGTTAAATAAATACATTATTTACAAACTTGTAAATAAATTTTTATCAAATTTTGGATAAAATAAATAAATAAATTGTACCCATAATACGGTGAATAAATATTTATTTTATTTATACATTCATTTTATCATGAATAAAATTATTCCATTGTCTTTAGAATAATATTTATTATTTAACTTCAAATAAAATTTAACAAATACCACCATAAATACTTAGTGTTTCACCCTATTAGATTATTTATCCTTGGAATTATGAGGGCCTACCTAATGTCCAGAAGTAATGTCTTGCAAACGGGTCAATACACCCTAGAAAAAGAACATAAAGTCATTCCAACAACATCCATATATGAATGATCGCTGTATAATATAAACCCATTGTCTCAATATCTCATCAATCAAGTTTCATGGTAGAGTCATCAAATTTTATTCATGATACGTCGTTTTTTGACTACATAAAATAAACTCACTGTTACACAATGGCCATGGTATTTTCCATGATGGTTGTATTTAAATCAAAGATACGATATATAAAATCCCATAAATGGATGTGGAAAATCCTTCCATGGAATATCCATTAATAACATGCCATTCGTGACGCACCCAATGTACTTGACTTCTTGCCAACTGTCTGTGTGACTGTTTTCGTCTGTAAATCAATGTGTGTAAGTCATGACACATATTAATGTTAATATTATTGTATAAATATCATTTCAAAAACTTGCAGATAGAAATATACATTGACACTAAAACATGATGAATTCCTACAGGTGGGTTTTTTCTCATAATCTCATGTCATGGAGATTACCAAGTGAGAACATCATTATAGGATGTCTCATCTTCTTATGAGTAGTCACACCTGACTGTCTGCATGATATGTGTCCCATAATAGTATTTCATCAAAGCGTAGAACTATATTTAAGAATATTATCATATAATTTCAAGGTTCTCATCATAGTTTGGAACTACCATACCATATCAATGCAACAAATACTCTAGGACATTATAACATCATATTCATGAAAAACAATGAAAAATAAGTAATAATATGTTTATTGTATAAATAAATTAAATAACCTTGTAATCAAAGTAAAACCAGTTGGTTCTAGGACACCAACATTTACAAACTCCCACATGGGAAAGATCCAACTGCCTATGACTTTCAGTTCGCTAGACCACACATGGTGATCACGTTTCTACTGAGTCAAGGATTTTGTTAAGGGGTCGTTAATGTTGTATTCTAGGGAAATACTGCTAACTAAAACTTCAACAATGTGATAAAATCATCTAAGAAATGATACCTCTGAAGTATGCAATTCGTCTCCTGATGTGACCTTGGATGTTTTATGAGATCCACCACTGATGTATTATCACAGTACAGTATGGTGGGATCTTTATAGCTAGGTATCATATCCAGCTTTTAGACAATGATTCACTTCCAAAATACATCTTTAGCATTATGAGAAGTTGTGATATACTACGACTCTAATATAGAATTTACGACCACATTCTTCTTTTGTAACATTCAGCATACTGTACCTCCATTTAATGTGATGATGTATCCATTTTGGAATACTATGTCAGCTTGATCTGTTTGGAAACTAGCATATGCATTTCCATTAATGACTAGTTTCTCATCTCTTCCATAAACCACGAACATAACCTTAGTATTCCTTAGATACTATAGTATGGTTTTAACTGCCATCCAATGATGGTGACCTTGGTCAGCTTGATATCTTCCTACCACACTCAATGCGTAGGAGAAATACAGCCTAATACAAAGCATGGAATACATGACTGACCCAATTGCTATGGTTTATGGATTTTTTACATTATATTTCTTTCCTCAAGTGTCTTATGTCACATTTTATAGGAAATATGAATTCCTTGTGATGTTGTAAACAATCCCCTCTTGGATAGTTCAATACAGAATCCCTTCATTGTCTTATCAATATATGTAGTTTGACTTTGTCTCAACAACATGTTGGATCTATCAAGAAGGATCATGATCCCAGAAATATATTATGTCACTCTAATGTACTTTAGGGAGAAGAATTGATTCAACTATGACTTAACAGACTGTAAGACTGGTATCTTGTTTCCAATAAGTAATATGCCATTAACATATACTAGTAAGAATACAACTAATCTCCAACTAAATCATTTGCATTCACAGGGATCACATTCATTCTTGATAAAACGAAATTATATTATGGATTCATCAAAATGAAAGCCTCACCACTTGGATGATTGCATTAATCCATAAATGAATTCCTGAAAAATTCATACCTTATTGTCATCCTTTGGATTCAGAAACCCTTCATGTTGTGTCATGTATACATCGCCAAGAATGTTCCCATTAAGGAATACTTTTTTGATATCTATTTTCCCAATATAATTGTCAGGGAAATCCATAGTGGAATGTATAATTATGATGTATTTTATAATTTCAACTAGTGAAAATGAGTCATCGTAGTCAATTCCTTAATGATGTCTAATCCCTTATGAAACTTTTTGTGTGTTATAGGTACTGAAACATCCTTCCATATCCAGTTTATTCTTCAATACCCATTTGCAAACAATAAGATTTACATCAACTAGAGGATCTACCAAAATCTATACATGGTTTTGGTACATGGAATCTGTATCATAATTCATGGATTCATGCCACTTGGTAACGTCTGTTCCACATACTGCTTCTTTCTAGTTTAGAGGATCATTATTATCAACTAATAATGAGTCACTATCATCAGTAACATTAAATCCATACCATTGGGGTTCTCTAAACTCTCTTGTACTCCTAATCAGTACTTGTGTCTCTAGAACAGATTCTTCATTCTCGTAGATTTTTGGAAACTATTCCTATACCAACTATTGGGTACCTTGAACCTCGACTTCATTGAATTATATCTCTCACTCACTATCTATTATTGAGATGTTCTCCCTCTCAAGGAATGTAGAATGTATTTACACTACAACATTTCTATCTGAGGGTTTGTATGTGTAATATACAAAAAATTCATTGATTCATCTTATAAAGGTTCACTTTGTTCCTTAGGGTGTGAGTTTGTTACCTAAAGAGGCCATAACCAACACATTGTGGTCCCGCACATGTAAATTCGATAACATGGCTTTTTTTCCACTCCAGATTTACTATGGAATAACATTTATTTATTTAATTGTTACTTGGTTTAGTATATGTGTTGCTATTTGTATGCATATCCAAAAAATGATAATAGAACACTCGCATGACAAATCATTCATCTGACCATGTCCAATAGCGTGTGGTTCCTCCATTTTCTCACACCATTCCCCATTGGTGTGTATGGTGGAGTGAGGTTTGATATGATCCCAATATCCCTTAAGTAATCAATTAAGTCTTGATTAATATAATCTCCACCTTGGCCTAAGGGGAGATTCATAATATTCTTACCAAGATGGTTGTTAACTTCATTCTTATATTCTTTGAACATATCAAAAAAATATAACTTATACCTCATTAGGTAGATATATCCATATCTACTAAAATCATCATTAAATGTTATGATGTATGAGTACCTTCCCCATGCATCAATTGGAAATGAACCATACACATTGATATGAACCTATTCAAGATGTTTATTAACCCTTCAATCTTTCTAAATAAATGGGGCTCTATTTATTTCTCCTTGTAAACATGAATGACCAATGCCAAGTGGTTCTAGGTTAAAAGTATAAAAATATACATATTGAAGTAGATTTTTCAATAGTTTCACATTTACATGACCAAGATGGGGATTCCAAATTTGGGTGTGGTTTGATTCATGTGAAGTATCATTATTATCGATTTCCATTACATGGTTTATGTAATCCATAACATAAAGATCGTTGTATAAATGTTCCCTATCCAAAAAAATACATCATTGTGAAAGAAGAAACATTCATTTAAAAACATGAAAACAAATAAATCTATACCAAATCTTGATATAAAAATAATGTTTTTAGTAATAGAAGATACATAATAACTACCCATTAACAGCCAGATTATCCAATTTGGGAACATGAGGTGGTAGTCCCCAATAACTACATTAGTATGTCTGGATCTGTGGCTGCTTGTAGATCTACCTCCCCTCAGTCAATCATCATGAATCTACATGGTTCATGAATCTGGATAGATATGTTAGAACCCAAAGCTATAATTAATTCCGAATTTGTAGAAACAAATGGATTCTATTTGATAACAAATGAACATGAATCTACCCCTTTCTTCTTAGGCTGGGTGTAGTTTTTCTTCCAGTGTCCCTACTTATCCCATGCGAAACAAACAACCTCATGTTCCTTTGCCTCCCCATTGATCTTCTTTTTCTAGGAAGGGAGTGAAGATGCTTTAGGATTAATGCTCTCTTCCTTAACTTTCGTCTAATTCATCATAAGGATAGAAACGTTTTTGCTCTTTATATCTTTGTCCACATTGTGAATGAGGATAATTTATCAGATTGAGACATATAAATGATGTTCCTATTTAAATTGATGACAATGGTAGAGAATCTCTGAGGGAGTGATATGATAATGATATCAATGCCTAGTTCGCTAGAGAGTTTACACCCTAGAACCTCCAGTCGCTCAATTTAGCCAATGATCTTGACTACATGTGGCCCAGTAGGGGCATATTCTACAAACATACTCTGAAAGAGTACCTTAAAGATCTGAAACTATATCGGTCTTTCTCTCTCCTGGTAAAGACCATGGAGGTTCTCGAGAATGCTATAAGCATCTATGTCTTCATGAGAATTCATGAGATCACTATACATTTATGAAAACATAAAACATTGAATGTCAATCGCATCATTCATATGATTCACATTGGCCAAGAAATCTTTATCACTTGCCTCTTTGTTTGGAGGATCAGTTAATGATAACACTAGTATATAAGACTTTCGTTCATGGAATAAGATATCTTGAAGGCGTCTAAACCATTCATGGATGTTACTGATGGTGCATATATTGTATTTATCCCGAATTGATAGTAGGTATAGCATGGCTTACATGCTTTTCATTATTATTCTACAATTAAAAAGATAATATCATTAGTACATTCTTGATTACATTTTATGGGAAATAAATTTTTTATTAAGTCTCCCACTATTTTATCATATCCAAATGATCCTCTACATTTAACATGGAATTTCCATTTTCCCTGAAATTTGAGTGTCAACGATCCATATTCCCATTTACAAAACCCAAACAAAGGTTTTTCAAGTTATTAGAATTTTTTTAGGTAGGGAGGTCTTTGCCAACAATGGGATTTCAGCTCCTTGATCTGTTTAGTGGACTCCCAAATCCAAAAATCATGACATTTGGATTTACTCACCTATTGCCTTCAATATAACTCCATGTCTAAAAAGGGATACTCTTAATGATGTAATATGGTTAAGTCAACATGAGACCATTCATTAGGGCTTCCAGTATAAAACAATGTGTCCCAACAAGTGATGGTCAAACACATAGTTTTATTGATTTTTTCCCTTAATCATGTAACAGAAGGATTGATATGACTTAAAATTTTATTTTGGTGATTTTTATCTCTTATTTGTGAATTTTTTTTTATCATTATCACATTCTTATTAATATTATGTGGAACATAAATAATAGAGTAACTCTGTATTGATATGTACGTTTAAGTCTACTTTATTTTACTTCCATCCTGCATGGTTGTTTAATTCATTAATTATGTGATCGTGACCACACATCCACAATGATAAAAAATTAAATTTACAGAGATAAAATAAATTAAAGGGAATGATCATGAGGTTTTATAATGTTTAGTTTATCTAGAAGTTGATTGACTTACCCTGGCCTAGGGTAGAAACATCGTGACCCTTTGGGGTTCATTTTTACAGCTTTACACCAATCCACATTTGTATCAACTGGGAATGGTTTTGTATCATCCACATCTTGAACCTCCTTCAGAAGCATAGGAGTTCATTCTATTACCTAAGTCTTTTGTTATCTAATATTCATGTGAGGGGTAAAAATGTGATTTACATAAAATAAAAATTTCCCATGTATGAACTATATACTAATGAGGAGAAGGCCTAGAGGCCAAAAATTCAATTTAAATAAATAATTTAAAATAAACCATCCACATAAAAAAATCTTGGTATAGATCATGATCATCCATACATGAAACGAAATTTATGCATAAATAAAACAACCATTAAATTCATTATTAATTTTTATTTAAGAGAAATCATGCATAAATCAATCAATTATTATCTTTACATTTCAATCCTTTTATCGTAAACCCTTACTCTAAATATCATTGAGATTCTCATCCATCATAATTTTAAAAAATTAATGTCATTTAAATTTATCATTGTACGTAACATAAAACTTAGAGGGAACCAGATGAATTCTTATTCACAACTACCCATTAAGAAGAAATGAACATTACACAGATGTTAAATTAAATACATATATATAAAACACATATCATGTGGTGTGCCTCAGTTTAACATCCTCATGATGGAACACGTCTCAAAGGTTTGTATAATATATTAATAATATTTAATAATTTTGTGTAATTTGGATGAATAAATAGTGTGTAGATCGAAATACATGCCGTGTACTATATTTCACAATACATACAAAGAACATGCCCATGGAAATAGTGTGTGAGTGTACTTCAGAAATATTTAGAGTACCAGGCGTGTCCAATGGGTCACATGTCGTGTAGTTCCTCATTACACAATCTCCAACTGGGAAATCTTGGTATGGGGTACATTGTCCAACCCTATCCCGAAAAAGACTACTCATCGTGTCCATTGGGCCACATGGAATGTCCTATGGAAACAACATGCAACCTGTTCTTGGTTAACACACATAGTCATTAATACTTAGACAAACTCCAATGACACAAATAGTTTTGGAAGACTAGACCCAGTGCATTGAACCTTAGGTACATGGATATTATTTCTGAATACACATCGTGTGTCATAGTGTTGCACGACCAAGAACATTAGAACCTTTGAATGAGATCCTATGTATGATTATAATAAAAATTAAAAGAAAAGATCATTTATGTAAGGTGAAATATATAAAAAAGAGGTGGAAATGTTCCCACGATTCAGATTTTTAGAATGATTAACTGGAATTGAAACAAAAAAATATTAAATGCATAAATCACCAACGAAATATTTAAATAATTATAAATTATGATGTCACCCCTTTGATACCGCTTGAGGTTTTCGAGCACAGCGGAAGCGAGGTTGGTGTTTCAGATTGGTTTTGAAGCACCCAATGGTTCCGTATCCATTAATACGTGGACCTGTTTTCCAAAGGCAGGCGTTCACTAGGTGTTTTGGCCAGCGATGCTTAATAACTCACATTGGTCGAGAGGATGGGAATTCGGGCTCATCGCACCCTTTAAGGGGGAATTATTCCCTGTTCCGGACTCTATTATAGATTTAATATGTATTCATATGTTCGCGAATCTTTGGTTTATACCCAAGAATAGTATCCACGGATTACTCCTGGTTGGAAATGGTTAGCTGGATGCCGAGGTTCGGAATAATTTATACCCAAGGATTACCATCCCTCATTGGATTAATGACCCCGAGCAGTCTGGACTCACTGAGGTGGCACTAGTTTAAAGCCTCATAACTGGGCGCTATGGAATTTATTTTCATCCAGGGGTGACATGTAACTACTTGGGTGTTTGGATCGATCTTGTGATATGGGCTTTCTACGTATCATCATGAGAGGAATCAGAATCCGTGTAGGTTGGTTTGGTATGGGGATTACACTACAGGATGCCTAGGGTTGGTGTTGTGAACTAACATGAAGATAGTCGGATCAACCTATTTTTGTGCTTGAACATCAGGGAGGATTCATGCATACCCTGGCTTGGAGACAGGGATCAAAGTCCACATAATTCGAATGGGTTTGGGGATTACACTCTGAGGAGGCCCATGGTGTGGATTGGGGCTTACACTCTGAGAAGACCCATAAGAGGATGTCATGGTCGATGCCTACTCTAAGCCCACGTGAGTCATGCTCGATGTGAGAAACAAGATGTAGTAGGGACCAGACGATCACGTCGTGAAAGGTGCATCTGTTGGAAGTGGATTGGGGCTTATGCATGGAGTGGCCAAAAAATGTCGGGGAATACTCTAAAATGGATTCCCATGGAGACAAAGCGCAGCGGGAGAGGGAATTGTCCCCAAAGAAGAACGGAGCAACACCCTTTCCCACTACGCCCTTCCACAGCCATGTTCTTGGGGAAGTACGAAGGTGCATGTGGGCTTCCTTCTAATGGGTAGTCCACTATGCCCTGGGGAGGGGAGAAGTTCCGCAGTCCTAACAAGTGGAGGAGAAGAAATGGGACTCTAGGGATCGGACTACGCATTACCATGGGAATGTGAACCCAGGAATGCTTCGGAAATCTATTCAAGGGCCAGAGCACCCCATTCACCCTCACTTACCATGGGTATGTGAACTCAAAAAGACGTGCTGATACGCCTGAGGGTTACATCACACGGGTCCAGTGGCTTTGGTGAAGGAATCAGCTCAGGGCCAATGAATGGGACAATGAGGGGGTAGTGAAGGATCAATCCAAATTGGAAGGATTTTATTTGTCTTGGGGAATGGGAACTCCAAAGGATCAGGAGGGCCACACAGGTGTATGAGTGGTTGAGCCCTTCACGTAGGGAGGTGCAATGCGGCTGAAGAAGTCGTCCGCGAACCGGGGTTGTCTATGGACTAATGGGCATCCTGCGAACTAGGGTGTTTCGCGGATTCATGTTCAGCTTGAATACCATGATAGTACGCATAGGGGCCCATGCGAGCAGTGGTGGCCGATGGCAACTCCGGTCGGGGGTTCGCTGGTCGGGGCTTCACCCACGTAGGAGGGTGCTACAAGGTGCGATGGACTAGAAAAGGGGCATAAACTCCCTGGTATGCAGGGGGGGTTCATCCGTAGAGGGGGCATGCATCGTTGTCTTCATTTCTTTATTATTTTAGATTCATGGTTCACCATGTTATTATGCATTTTCAGTTCCATATTAATTTGCTTCCAGCATCACACCTGTTCTGGTTCGTGAACTGGAACTTGAAATCCTAAGCTCCTTCCTTTGAAATCCTTCCACCAGGATCTGATCGATCTCCCAAAATCCCCCCTTCTCTCCCCCCTTGATCTCTTTTTATAGTACGGGGAACGGGATGTATATGTGGCCATGCAAAAACTTTTTCGGAGGCCCAAGACCGAAAAGCCGGTTTATGGATGACTTGGTAAATCCGGGACTTGCAGGGGGCATTGAACGCAACTCCCCCGCGAACCAAACTAGCTCATGGAGTGGTTCGCGACCGCACATGGTTCCGTCTCAATTCTGCGAACAATAGCAGATATGGCCTGGGCCAGTCGACGCGGCCCATGGATGGGGCAGTTCGTGATGGTGGATTAGCTCGGCCCCTGTCCTGCTTTGCGCCTGCAGAGGATCCTCACCTCTGTTCTACGAACGACAGCAGTCCGCCGAGGGGGGTGCTTCAAGGAACTGGTTGCGTACCATTACCATTAGACCTGTTCACAGACCAGTTCAGCTTGTGTCATCCTTTGAGTATTCTCCACACTTTTCCCCATTTCTTTGGGGGGATATTTGGTAGAATCTCCCTTGTATTAAAGTGGATTCTCATTCTCTGTGGATTTTTCTAGACCCTACAATTGGTCCGACACACATCATTGAATTTTACCAAGAAAATTGATTCTTCCAGGATTAATACAATAATGAATGCCTATTCCAATGGAATATAATAAATGATTGTGATTAATAAGGAAGAGGTCCGAACCCTTTAGAGCGGATATTTGAAATCATGTTTATAATTAATTCAATTAATTTCATGAAGAAAATAATTCCTAGATCTTCGATAATTTTTTCATTGATAATGTTGATCATCTAGAATGACCCCTCTAGAATATCTAGTTGTTTTTGTAAGGATCCAAACTATAGTCCCTATATCGGTGATCCACATGTTGCTCTGATGTCCTCTGATTGACATCGCTTAATCTATGGGTGCTAGCATGGTGAAGCGAGGGTCTGGTGTTCGTCGTTCTCGATCTCTTGTTCTTAAGCCCCATGATAATTTGGACATCTTAAACTCCACTTCCATTTATTGAACGTCCAAATAAATAAATAAATATTTTATTCTCTGAAATAAATATTTTATTTACAAACTAGTAAACAAATATTTTTCAAATTTTGAATAAAATAATTATAAATATATTTTACCCAAAATCGAGTGACTAAATATTTATTTATTTTATGCAATAATTTGAACATGAATAAAATTATTCCACTATCATGAGAATAATATTTATTAATTTAATTAATATATAATTTAACTAATACCACCAGAAACACATAGTGTATGACCCACTAGGATTATTTTTCATTGGCATTAGGCGACCTTGCCTAAATTTCAAGAGTACTATATGAAAATGGGTCATTTCACCGAAGAGAAAGAACCTAATATCACAAAAACAACATCCACATATGAATGATCACTTTTTAATATTATCCCTTTGTCATAATATCTAATCAAACAGGTTTCATGATAGTGTCCCCAATATTTATTATTGATATGTCGTTCTTTGAGTAGCTGAAATAAGCTCATCATTATACTATGGCAATGGAATTTTTCGTGATGGTTATTTTTAAATCAAAGGGAAAAATATAAAATTACATAAATTGAAGGGGAAAATACTTCTTAGACTTATTCACTAATAACATTCCACTCGTGATGCACCCAACATACCCTACATCCTTCCAACTATCTATGTGACATTTTTTTGTCAGTAAATCAAAGTGGGTGAGTCATTACACTTATTAATAAAAATATTAAAGTCTATAGATCATTATAAATGATTATAGATAGAAATATTTGATGATACCAAAAAATTCAGAATTCCTACTAGTGAGTCTATTCTCATAATATTCTGTATTGGAGATGACGAAGTGAGAAATTCATGAGAGGATGTATCAACTTCTTAGAAGTACCCACACCTGACGGTCGGCTTTCTATGTGTCATGTCATAGAATGTCCTTCGACCATAGACCTATATTTAAGAATATTCATATAACATTTTTATGTTCTAATCGTAGGGAGAATAAACAATGACCTTATAAATACATCAAATACTCTCTGACATTATTACATCATTGTCATTCCGAACAACGAACAATATGTAAAACGATGTTAAATATTTAAATTAATTAAATATCTTTTTATTATAAGTATAACCAGTTTATTCTAGGACACAAACTATAACAATATCTTTACAACATACCCCATTTGGAGTAAAATTAATTTTTGTTATTGATGATGAATAAAAATATTATAAATAGATATTTTAATAATTTTTGTTGATTAATATAAGATTCTATTTTTAAAAACCACTTGAATATACATATCCTAGAAAATGAATTTTAAAAGAAGTTTCTATATTAATTTACCTTTTATAATTAAAAATTATGGATATATGTATCAAATGTGGATAAATCATTACATACTATACTGAGCAAAAATATCATTCATTTTGGATGTAAAAATGGTTAGTATAATGTCTTGTTCAGAAATATATAAGAAGATTTCACTAACATAAATTGTAAAAATAAAAAAGGTAAAAATTCCATTGCAAAATCATTTTATTTTATTAATAAAATTTAATAAAACATTATTTTTATAAGAAATGGTTTACCTGACTAAATATACTAATGATGTAGGATTTTCATTAAAACATTTTCTAAAACACCTTGACTTCCAATGAGTTGATAACTGGAACTAAAAGTTGAAAAAATAAATAATTACAAGAAGAGGGGAAAACGAAATTTTTTAATAAATAATTTTGATATATTTTACTATATTGGAAATACCATTGAGAGATCATTAAAATTATTCTTGAGGAAAAAATCATTAAATATTCATACGTGTTTTTTATAAATTTGATACAATATAAATCCTTAGCCTCCTGAATGATTAAAATCAAATAAAAGATATATTATTATGATAGTAATGATATTCATGATATATTATGTAAAATGGTATTATACACACCATATAAAATAAACATGGGGGTAAAATAAGAAATAAGATTAAATTTTTTTTAAATTGAGATGATATCCCATACATTGTGTTTCATTTTAGGAGAATGTCATTTATGATCTTATATAACAAAAATATGTAAATTTTTAACTTGTATGAAAAAAAATCATGTTTATATTTAATTTTATTTCACTTATTACCATTTTGTATCCACCAACATAAATAATTAAGTGTGTGTTAGTTGTTTTCACCAAATTCAGTTTATATGTCAGAAACAACTTTTATAGGTCAAATAATTTCAAAGGGGTCAATATATGAATAATAATAATAATAATAATAACAATAATTGAATAATTATAATATTTATACATAAATTATACTTTTAAAAACTATAATTATATATGGATATGAAAAAATTAAACAATGTTACTTTAATGGAGACAGTTGGTTGTACGTACGCTTGAGTAACGTTCTCATTTTCCATTGATCATTAATGAAAGAAAGTAATTTGAATAATATATTAAAAAATTATAATAATACCATTTATACCATATTATTTAATCATATGTACTTCTATACATAATTTTTTGACGTTAATGGACTCACATCATGTCAATGAGGTTGTACTCCACATACCTATGAATGACGCTATTGAATGTTATGTGTGTGAAAAAATTTTACATAAAATTATATATGTTATATTTTCAGAAATATAATAATGTCATGATTATTTATAGAGGTTTTATATGTCACATTTAATAATTAAATATATCTTATATTTTTTCATTGTTTGGGGTGAACGAATCACATTGCTATGAGGAGGCGATAGTCCAAAAATCCACAAACGATGCTATCATATTAACACCAAATGGAATGTATTAATTTCACATGTTATAAATGGATTAGGAAATTATAAATACATAATATATACCACATATATCATATATATGTATATATGTAGTTTTCTTCTTAATTTACACCATTAGTGGTGGTAAGGTAAAAATGAATAATCATCATTTCATGTGGCAGTAGTTCACAATACACCGAAACAATATGTTCATTACCCATTATATAGAAGTGTGTGTAATTAAAGGTATAAACATTATTATTTACATAATTTTGTATATTGAGGATATTGGTATTATTTTTGAACTTGGATGAAGAATATTTGTGGTTGTGGAAATGTAAATGGATGAGAAGAGATCGTTGGAAAACATTACCTTAAATTTCAGGCTACTCCTTTTGGATTATATCAAATAAATTCCTTCAATGAATTTTAACCCAAAGGAAGGATTCATAGTTTATGGGAGGGAGTTTTGGAATCTATTTGGGATGATATTGGCAGAACCTATGTGGTTTGAGTGATATGTGAAATGGGTATATGTGGTGCCCTTTTATAGTGGAAGATTAGTGGCACTCTTTTAATATTTTAACAAAGGAATTATTACCATAGTTTTAATATTTCCCATGGATCCAAATATAGAATATATTTTTACAAATTAATCTAATAGAAGTGGAAGAAATTCTTTTAAATTTAATCCCATAGGTCGGACAATAATACATATTTTTATATAAAAACCTCTGAATGCATCCTATGTTTTTATAATCAATATGAAAGTAAAATTTATTTTAGTGACATAAATTATATTTAATGATAAGAATATTATCTATTTAAAATATGAAATAAATTATAATTATAATTTATTCTTATAAATAAATTAGATGAAAATGCATTTGGAATTAAAATTTTGTATTTTTAATTCTTCATAAAAAATGATGTGTTAAATAATATAACGAAATAACCATAACCTAATTTTTTGTGTAACATTCATATATAATTTTTCTCATACATATTGAATCAATTAGAGTGTCTAATTTATTATTTATAAATGTATCTACATTGAAGGATGGTAAATTTTTATCATAATAATATATGCATTTTTGTGTGAAATTAGGTTTGTTCATAACTTATGCCTATAAAACCTAAACGATGAATATCAAAAATATTTTGTTGAATATTTAACATATATATTTCTCTATTAAGATTCACTAATTAATTATATCTGTTAATATAATATTACATTTAGAGAATGAAAATAATAATATTTATTTTTATATCCAATTAGTTCTTGTTTTTTTTCTCATTAATTTATAATGAATGAATTCATTTTATGTTGATATAAATCCTGAAATTTCATAAGTTAGTCAATAATATTAATAACTGATAACATAATAGCTAGGTTATATCATATTATATTAACTAGTAATTTTTTAATAATATATTTTTATTTTGTGAAACATATTTCTGTGTGTAACTCAAGATATCGAGGAAGGTTTATCTTGCATGTAACACAAACTAACTCGATGATTCATTTAATACAAGATATATAATATATTTTATTTATGTAATCCTATAATTTAACATGTAAATATATTCCCTTTTAAAAAATAGTGTTGTGTGTCACGAACCCTATTGAATACAATGTTAAACTTTATAAATTCTAGGGGTTATATTCTACCCACATTAATTAAATTGTATCCTTGAAATTTATACTGGATCATTATAATGTATTATTTGATATTTCATATGTTTAAAATCCTATAGTGTGAGAATGTTTTGTTAAAAATCCTCTAAAAGAGAGATAATATGAAATACAAATGTTATGTGGACTACCATGTCACTAGGTCTCTAAGAAGGAGAACATAAGTGGAATGTTAAAATACTTACATTGAAGAAAAGTGTAAATATTGATAGTAAGTGATTCAGGTCATAAATCAAAATCAACTGAATGATCTATATAATATTGAGGGAGACAACACAGAAAATCATTTAGGACTTAAGAGGCCATGGGTTCAATTGATATTATGGTATTAGAACAACATTTAATTTCAAAGTCATTTTCCTAATATTGGATAAATTTTCACAAAGCATGAATATCAGTAAATATTTCAAGAAGATAGTATTAAATTTCATATAAAAAACCATAACATTTTTTTTGTTATTTTATTAAATTAAAATTCATCCCTTTACTCACAAAAATTAATTAAAAATAACGAATTTATTATGTGTGAAGTTTTAAAAGAAACTTTAATGTATAATAAGGCATATAAAAGAGTGATAGTCTAATTACTTTTCTATAACTATATTTAAAAACTATTATGGTTAATATATTAATTTCTTCTCCTCAAAAGACTTTTACTAGTTCATTTACAACATATATTTTTAAATGATTTAATTAAAAAAAATTAAAATTCAACAAGAACATTACATAAGAAAATGGCTAGTGTGAAACACTTATTCTACTTCAGTAATGGGATCAAAACCCATGGTCATTCCATACATGATAGGGTTTCACCCATCTTACATGGTTTCCTTTTCTTAAACGATAATTATCTAATTTCTAAAAATTCATTTGATGGATATCCTTGAAATTAGGTTAATCACTAAGTATCATTTTAACTGTGGTTTTCAATACATCATCAGTAAAAAAATACTTCATCCATTTTATTTTAACATAGGTCTTTAATTAGTCTGATGTTTATCAATAATATCTTATCTTGGATTTCTATACCATGAAACCTTATCTCCAATCAATAACACCTTAGGAATAACCTAGATTAATCATTTTAAAAATCCATCAAAGAGGTGTATATAGAAAATGTAAATTTTCTTTATCATATCCCTGAGTGTGTGATAATAGGTGCCTTGATAGGCCCATTGCCATGTACAAGGTTACACTGAGTTTGGATCGATACACCATGTTAGATATGTTACTCCTAGGTATATTTATGCCAGAACGAGGCCCAATTGTATTATCTGAATAGGGTTGTATTACCAGGAAAACTACATAATATCTATCTCACCCCAGCATAATGATGATATTATATACTTATACTAAAATTATTCCATTAGATTATGTTCTCTAATCATTTCTTTCTTAATCCTAGTCCCTATGATTTCTACTACACATCCATTGATACCAAGTGTCATGACCCGACCATAGATAGGATTGAGTTGGTGTCTGAAACTATTACATGAGAAAGAGTAAAAGGAGTCAAATATTGAAGGACTGGAGAGTTCTGTAGTTCTGGTAATCCAGATACATAAATGATCCTTTTATTAAAAAATAATACAAATTTAATATAATTAATTTTTTTTCTAAATAAATAATGTTGAGGATAAGATTATTCTATTAACATATCCATGATTTTCATTAATTGTACGCTACTTGGATTCCTAGGGAAATGAAACATAACATGGTTTAGTAGAAATACATAATAAGGGAAAATCTTAGAGTAAGCCATTAATAATCAATATTAATAAATAAACTTGGATAGGTGAATAACTGAACACACACGCAATGTCATCAATAGGCTAAAAAGGAATTTAATAAAAAGTATGGTGTGTTTAATGATTATAAATATCATTCAAAGACCTATATAAGGAAAAATAAATATTCACTAGGTATGAAAATAGATCACATTCCATTTAATAAATTAACTAAAAATTAATGTATCAATATATATCAGTTTAAAATATCATGGATTAATTATAACTGAGACTAATAAATGGAAATTCATGATTGTTGGATTCCTTGTTTCCAAGGTACATGGTATCTTATCCATCAAGACCATTCAAAATATAGTTTACAACATATAAGGTAAAAATAAATATAAGGAAGATAGCCAAATTACTCATCCCATGAGACTACCAATGCATCAAGTGTCTATATATAACTTTTCCCCACATTTGTCATACTATTCCAAAACATTCCTCATACATCGAATAATTTATTTTACTATGTGCCTTATCAAATATAGATACAGAGTTGTAGGTAAAAATTTATCAATACATCCCCAAATAATCAAAAAAATCATTGTAAACACCATATGAAAAATTTTATGGGGTTTATAAAATTTAATTATCCTTGTTAAATGATATGGATTGTTATAGTAAATACATTGTTCAATAATCAAACGAAATTGAATATTTTATGGGGACTAAATTGAATCGATGAAGTGAATGTGAATACTATCATTAGAAAAATAAATAATAAATCCTCCAAAGGATTATTAAAGATAGTATAAATATGACTTACACCATGTGGAGTAAATTAATGGGTTTTTGTTGAAAGTTAATGGAAATCTTATAAAAAGATCTTTTGAAAAACATTCTTCAGGAAAAAATTATTTTCTTTTGAAAAACCTTATGAAAACCCTTTTCATTAATAGTAATTTTTAATCCATTTTCATTAAAAATTTATGTTTTAAACATGCCAAAGAAGCATATATGTAATAATGGTGGGTAAATTTGTACATTCCATAGAAGGTAAAAAGTTAAATCATTTTGAATAGTAAAAAGGATAAAAAATCCCATGTCCCTAAAGCGATGTGATGTTTATATTGAAATAAAATTATTAAATGAAAAAGCGTATCATTTTCAATAAAAAATAATTTTAATTTTTTTTAAATTTTTTTTATTATAAGATAGATTTTAGAAGAAAATGGGTAATCTAACTAATCACTGAAATAAAGTTTTTTTTGTGGCTTAAATAATAGAATTAACAATGTTTTCATTAGTTGAAAGGGTATAATATAACATTCAAGGGGAGAATAATTATTTTGTTTAGATTGTTTTAATCATTTTTATAGTTGGGTATAACATAACTAATTAAATTACTACTTTAATGTTAATAGTATAGGTTTTTAATAACTTAGTGATTCCATTTACACATATCCTTCATGAATAACATAATATGTATTTTTTTTATATTTACCGACCTCATATAGTGTTAGAGTTGATTGATTCATGAATCATTATCATAAAAATATTGACACCACTATAATAAAAGTAATCATCTTCATTATAATGAACATTTATGATAAAATAGTTCATTATATTTAATATATATTTAATAAATAAAGAGAAGGAATGATTTCAAAAACAGAATATTGAATTAGATATGACTAAAATTTATTCTAAGATGAAAAAACCAGTGGGGGTTATTTTTTAATGCTTTGAAATTTATATCATGTTGACTTTAAATACCAATGATTAAATATCAATCCCATTTTTATGACTATATGAATGGTCTTTGGAATTGAGTTAAGATAATTTTATGTGAATTTGGGATTAATATTAAATTATATTGAGTAAGCGATATTATATATATAATCTATCTTTTAACTGAAATAATAGTAAAAATAATGTGTAATATCTCAAAATGATGAAAATAAAAATTTACTAGGATTTAACAATAATATATATATATATATATGAAAAAATATGGTAAAGACTTATATACTCTGAGATATTTTTAAAAAATATGATGAAACATTATAACTTATACATTATATGTATCAATAACTATGATAACAGAATAGATTAATATAATTATATGTATAATCTCTAAAATAATAAAAAATATTAATCTAGAGAAATATATGATCATATCTAATATTACAAAATCAATTAAGAAGATGTTTAAAAATACTTTGAGTAATATTTGAGCTTTTATTGAATTTATAAGACTAAATTTGTCATGAATAAGAGTAACTATAAGGAAACATAAGAGTAAAGTGAGTTATCAATGAATACATTTAATTATTTTGTTTTTCCTGTAATATTAAAATGTGTTTTCATTTTATGTTTTAAAAAATAGAGGTTTTTTTGTTTTTATATGATATTATATAGAGATTCTTGAGGAATTAAATCAATATTAATGAAAATTACAATTCTATTTTTTAATATCTTTTTCTACTCTCTATGATGAAGTAATAAACCAAAATATTTTTATTCCATGTGGGAATGATAATGTTGAAAAGTGTCTTCATGATCCACATAACCATTAATGAAATTTAATTATCTGATATTTAAAATATATTAAAGGATAAATTTTTTATTTATATTGGAGGAGAATTCAATATGAAAATTTTATTTCATTATTATAAGGATGTTATTCCAACTTCCAAAGAGATTTAAATATTATATATAGGGATTTTAAATTTGATAACCAATCTACTAGATTTGAATTTTAAATTATATGTTTTAATATCTAATTTAATACATTAGTATATTCAGTGATTTGTGATATAAAATTAGGTTGAGGTATAAATAAAAAGAGTGTGAGGATATGTTGATAAAATTGAGAATAGATCGAGGAGGATAAGATAACCCATGAATATTTATCCATATTAGTGGAAGAATAAAATCATATACCTTTGTTTTATAGTATTTATTTTCCTTCATTAGTGATTTTTAACCATTAATCAATCCTTCCTATTTAATTTTACAAGTATATATATGTTACAAACTAGTTTGTTCTGAAACTATAGTTATTTAATTGATTTACCAATTATAGTAGATTTATCCCAATAATAATTAAGATGTTTTGGGTGTGGGGTAATGCCACCATTAATTTTGAATTTATAGGTCAACCCTGGAGGCAAACCATGGTTAACAATATATTATGTCATTAGTTTTCATTAACAAAATATTATATTTTGGGGAAATGTGTTGAAAAAGTGGGAGTATGTTTGTAATTTGAACATAAAAAAGTAATTGTAATTCTTACCACCAATTAGTATTGTTCACATCAATATGTGATCATCATCATCATCTTCCTAAAATAATAAAATAAACTTTTTAAAATATTATCCATATTTGATAAATTTTTTTTTGATATAATTCAAATTATGCTCATATTATTTTCATTTGACATCCATTAAATCATATAAAAATGTTGATAGATATCATGGGGTTGAAATTTAATACCTATATTATGAAACAATAACAACTTCATTGGTGGGAAAAAATTATATGGTGATTATTGAGTGAGTGTTCACATATTAATATATATTATATTTTTATATAATTTCTCGAGTGAGCTATCATTTTATTGCATATTTATTAGTGATATATAATATTAATTTTTAAAATTATTCGTTTGTTATATATATATAAGATAAATTTGAACTTATTGTATCATTTTTACTTTCATGGATACATATACATCCAAATTAGAATATTATGGAAATTCTCCACAATGATTTCTCAAGATCACATTATTTTTTCTATTTGAATAATTACTCATAATAACTAGTTTATTATTTCTCAATATTGAGTATATAATAATATTAAATAAATGAAAAAGAAAAAAATTTCAAAACAATAGTATATTTAAAATTTCATATATCATTATATTTTAACCTATTAACATTATCTGAAATTATATTCATAGACATGAAATGTCATTAAAAAGTACATATGAAAAATTGATATGAAAATGTTTTATCAAAAATAATAATCTAAAAATAATATTTCCATTATATTATGATTTATATTTTATCTACAAATATCTAAATAATTCACTTATATATATGATATATATTTTTTGTTAAATTTGTAAAATATATTCATAATGAAAAAAAAAATTATTTATAAATAGTTATAATGAATAGTATATAAAGAGTGTAACAAAGGATTATGATTACTATAACATTATGCAGTTCATGTAAATCATATAACTAATAGTAAAATAGAAAATAAAATGATGTAATTTATCCATAAGGAAAAAAACTAAATGTATCAATAATTAGAATTAATCAATATGAAATGATAGAATAATACTTATAAAAAATTATAGAAACCAGAGAGAAAGTTATGGAGAGAGATACATTATATATATTGAGAAGTGTTATGTAAAAGAGGATGGCTAAATGATAGACGTATTAAATAGTTTTAAAAAATATGATAGAGAATAGTTGGGAAACATGATTTACATAATATTAGGAATGAATAACAATAATTTTAAGGGACATTGAATGTGAGTCACCTACATTTGATAGGCTAAATATTTTTGTGTTTGGAAGTTAGATAAAATAAAATTGTAGATATGTGTGGATCTAAATTTAGAAAATATAATTATAGTTATTTTTTTTACAAAACTGTTGTTAAAAACGAATTTTATAGTCTATTATAGAAATATAGTCATTAAAAATCATTCATCATAGGATTATAGAAATAAAATTTACATCACTAGCATTAAAATACATTTTTGATATCTATTTTATATAACTATAATTAGTATAATAATTAAGTATCTATTATTCCCCATAGTAATGATAACATAATCAAAAAGTCCTCTAATATGATTTTGGGATATACTATTACCTAATATCCCTTATTTCTTCTAAATTAAATAAACCACAAAGATAATTTATTTTTCACATCATCATTGGATATCACAAGTGTTGAGGTTATCAAGAAACATCTTCTATGAATGATTTCTCCCTACATACACAAATAATAGAATATGAGAATCCACCATTAAATTTTTTTTGTATGTGTGATACTAATATTACATTAAACGTCATAGTAAGTCCACACCAAGGTCAAAGGTGGAATGATATTGTATAAGAAGCTTTCTTAAAATAAAACAGGAGCTAGTGACGAGGGCTAAAAAAGAGTAATACATATATCAGACGTGATAGTCTATAAAATCTATGATTAAAATGTAATAATAGAGAACAAAAATATCTATAAAGACATATGATCAACATAACTAACTAAAAATAAATATTCACTCATATACATTAAATATGAAATAATTATACAATACAAATATAGTGAAATTTTGAATAATGATATACTGATAAATAAAACATAAAAATAGTAATTGTTAATTGGATGAGGTGAAGATGGCTATATTCCCTCAATAACCAACAAAACAGAAATTGAAATTGAAAAATTAAGGATCCATAATGAATTGACTATAATTGATCTCCACCCATATAAAATTCCACTAAAATTTATTTCTTCATCCTAGAAACTAAATTATTAGCATGAATGCCAAAAAGATGTCTGTATAATAATACCAAGTAGAATAATAATATGATATAAAGGGAATTAGTATATGACTACAAACTAAAAAATGTGTTAAATAAACATCCATCCAACTCAGGTGTTGATATAAAAAGCATAATATAAGGATAAGATTTCATCACCACCTCTAAATAATCCCAAATCCAACCATATATGTGAATAATTGATAAAATACAAATAATTTTCCTAGGAATGAGGACTCCTCAAATAAATAGTAGGTTTATATGAAGAAAAATCCACCTCCATACTAATCCATGTCATCGAGATTCAAACCATGATAAGT
This sequence comes from Viscum album, assembly GCA_963277665.1. Classification (NCBI taxonomy): domain Eukaryota; kingdom Viridiplantae; phylum Streptophyta; class Magnoliopsida; order Santalales; family Viscaceae; genus Viscum; species Viscum album. The sequence continues at coordinate 1,120,195,714 of OY728146.1, forward strand.
CTGCATGAAGGGAACACAAAATAAATCACCACATCAAATCCAATAGATTTTTAAAGTATTCATCGATACTAAAGAGGAGGCACACCAAAAAGTGATGCATAATAAACGAAATGACAAATAAATAATTTTAAATTTCATGAAAAATTATAATACCATCATGATATCATTTTACATAAAACATCCACTAAATCCACAGAATACCCACCTAGAAATATCTTACATAGATCCTAGTAACGGAAGACTAATCAACATGGGGGACCCCACCTCACTATAGGAGACACATACCTATCGATGGTGTTACCAAACCCATAAGTAGATTACCATAACCCAATTCCTTGAGGGTCATTCCTACATCATCTTATTACAGGGAAACCCCTATTAATAAACTATATTTGGAGAAAAGTCTATTTATGTTACCCATATAATCTTTTAGTAAAAAATTAACAAATCATATATGTCTAGCGCTCCCATATTACCCAAATCTATCAAGGTAGTTTTGATAGAGGATCGTAATGATTTTGGTTAGTTGATAATCACCATGAAACCAAACACCCTATACTAATCAAATCCAAAACCATCATGACACAATTCATCTTCACTAATTGGATCTAATATCTAATGAAAATCAATAAACTGTCTATGGGAGTATTCTATACCTAGAATGTCTTAATGCCTCCAGAATGAATAGTATAAATTAAGGATTATAATATATACTCCCATATATAGATGAAGATCACATAAATTGGGTCAACAGTAGAACTATTCACCATATAAGAACTAAACCCCACACCTCTATAAGAAAATCCCTAATATAATAGTAAGGAATATATCACACATTTATATAGAATAAAATGCTATATGTTTAACGTATTCAATGTCCATAACATTCATACCTCGTAGTTATCATATTTGAGGATCATGTGAAATACCTAAAATCATTATGCTCCATCTCTCTTGTATTTCATGGGTATTTAAATAGAAGAGATGATATCCATCATCAAAAAATGAAAATTGTCACTATAGATTGTAACATAATATTAGTGAATGAATATTCATTAATGCTATTATTTAAACCTCATATCCCAACATATACACTTGGATGTATCATATAATGAAATTTTCATATGTTCCTAATTAAATATGGTGTCTATTAAAAGTACATTATTGTGAAGTGGGAAACCTTGGTGATATCATGAATATTGATGTTCATAACATTTCCATAATTTGTTATAGGATCCATAACACCACCATAATGATAATACTAAACAGTTATATACATTCCTATGACCCCCATCCCAATGATTTCATACCTACATGGGATAACATACCTATATTTACTTCAAAATTGAACATTATTCTGATCATCATTACCAATTATCTATGATTTTCAAAAATCCATTTAACTACTCTATAATTGATTCTTAATAGGATTTTGAACCCAAAATAATTATCTACTGAAAATGACACACATCATTTACTAAATATATAACCAAATATGGATTTTTGGTGAGATAATATTTAAATCACCCAGAAGGATATATTATATTGTGTTTCATATGCTATAAATTGTTTATTTTCCAGAAATACATTAATGGATGTGAATACTTACTATATCACCCTTTTATCTTTATATAAATGTAATGAACACTATATTACATATTTTATTAAAACATGTATTATTTATGAGAATACGTCATCACTATATCATATAGCAATCATGATATACATGTTGCACCTCTAAGAGCATAAGTAATATATTACTACATGATACTCCATGTAATGTAGTATTCCTTTATAGGGAATTTATTCTCCTTCAAAAAAACATTTGGAACCCACAATCTACCCTTATCATGAATTTTGGATCATTCTAATACATGTATAAATAAAAGGTGTGTATAACCTCCAATCGACCTCCTTACATGGTATTCCTAGTCATGTACTACAGAAAAATACATGTTCTATAAAAAATATTTATAAATGATATTTTTATGAAACATATATTCTAATTGATCTCTATTATTCTTCCAATTTCACATAAAATAATTAAATTACATTTGAACTACCTTGTAACCAAATGGGACCAGAATTTATAATTATAGTATAAAAAACCCCAATTAATTCTACCTATTCAATTTTGAATTCATCCTCTATCATCCATAATATAGAAAAAACAACATAATTAAAAAATATATATAATAAAAGAATTAAAATAATGACCGATAAAATAAAATGAAATATTTTCTTTCATGGGGATATTTCATCAAATAATCATGCTTCACACCCCATCAATATTTTATTAGTAAACACTACATCTCAGTCTGTCAATAATATTTCTTCATTAGAGAGAATAGAAACAATACTCCCTTTATCTCACTACATAAAAAATTTAGGTATCCCCTTTTAATCCTATTTGAATATGTGTTGTCCCATTCGGAGGGGGAAATAAAAAAATTAAACAAATATGTCCTCGGAGTAAATTTTTAAAAGAATTGGCAATAATTTATTCTTTACCAAGTAAAAACTAAACATTTTATGATCATTTATGGGAATGAAATTTTCATTTGGACCTATTCTCATGAGACAAAACCATTTTTATTTGAGAGATAGTAAATATAGTTATTTTAATGAATATATGATAACATTTTAATTGATGCATCCCAAAATCATAACACCCGAGATTTTTATGAGAAATTTTTTGTTTTTATGTTATATACATCATCAAATTAATCTTTCACTATCCACAAAACTAGTTAAGCTTTCTTTACACGCAATCACGGCCTTCCACGATAACTTGCGTTGTACGCAATACCGAGTTTCACTAAACAACGATAAGCTATTAAAATATTATTAAAACTAACCGTTATGAATAGTAATACCCACTTTTTGAAATTTTAAAAATTTTATCTATCAAAATAGACTTAATTTTTGGATTTGGAATATCTAAATTAGCCTTGGGTGAATTTTTGGTATTTTTATGAAAACGTTCAATTTTGGATGAATAGTGATAACACTAGGTTACAATTTAAAAACCATCCATTTATTTAAATAATTATTTATTTTATTTAAATTTATTTTATGTAAAATTTGATACATAATACCTATATAATTTCAAGGTAATTAATCGGAGTCATTTTATAATAATTTTAGATATATAATTTTTTTTTTTGAACTTTTGACCGTCTTTTACCCACCTTCTAAGAGAATTTTCAAATTTACATAAAACATAATTTTACCGCTTTTGTGAATGGAATTTCAGAAATCCGAGAGACATGGTTGATGTCTGTAAGTAAAATGTGGTTCAATGAGATGAAAATAATTTTGGGTGAATAGTAACTTTTTACTTTTATTTACCACAGTTAAAAGTAAATAGGGTAATTATGGGTAAAAATGATATTATTATTACCCTAACACATGTCCTAATTCTATTGGATAAGTGTAATTCGACTGAAAACAACCTTAGGGAAAAAAATTACCCTTTAGGTCCACATGGATTAGATTAGGACATTTATTATTATTTTATTCAAAGAATAGTTAAAATAGATAAAATCAATGTTTAATAACTAAAACATTTTTAATATAGGGTTATACATAAGATAAATTCGACTATAAATATTCATTAGAAAACTAAAAAGATTTCCTAAATAATGGTAGTTTATTTATAATTTTTATACTTTAAATAATTTATTTTATTTATGACACAATGATGATGTAGTAATTATCTTATTAATGAAATATTGACATAATTGATGTTATAAATATCCAAATAAATGTAATTTAAGTCTTTTTATGAATTAAACTAATTTCATAGGTTAATATGACATGTTAGTATTGATTTAATTAACATTTTTCTAACTAATCATGTTGTTATGAGTTTCACAAAAACCAATTACCAAATAGTGTCAAAATTGACATAAAATAGTTTTTTATAACAATTATTATATTATTAATCGTTATTTTATTCTAAAAAATATAAGGTTTGGCCAAATGACATAGATATGGTTATATATATTAATAATAAACAACTTGGGGTTCTTTTGGCTTGTTATAGTATGTTTATTAACCTTATAGTGTTAGAAAACAAGAAGACACCGTAAAAGTAAAATTATTTAACTTAAAGTTAAATTTAAATGATAAGGATAAAATAGTAACCTAAACTTGTTAAAATACTATTAGATGAGGTTAATTCGACACATACACACCTTATCTTAGAAATAAATAAATTTGGAGCTATTAAAAACCGAATATGACTTTATAATAAAATAATATTTTCAGTTTTTCCTATGGTTCCCCTCTCCTCCCTTATAAAAAGGCACCTCCCCCCTCTCCTCCTCACACCACTTTGAGCCATCATGCTCATCCAAAACCTGAAAAATTATCTCCTCCACTTCCCTAGACACATCCTATAGGTCCTGGTCTTCTTAAAATACCATCCTTAGTGCCCTAAGAAGAGGTTAAGAAGAGGCACATCAAAGAATAGGTAATATCCATTACTGATCCTTTCCAATTTCTTTCATCTTCAACATATTCTTCCTTAGTTGTTTAATTATGAAGTAATAACATAAGTATCACTCTTATACTGATATGTTATTATAAATATGAAACAACACAATTTCACCTTCTATCCATCCTGCGGAAAATGAAATCACCACGCGTGCGTACATACAGAATACCATTTCCACACCATGGTGTAATCTGTTTTCCACCACCACCTTACTTGGATGGGTATAATGGTGTAAAGAATAATTAAATATGATTATTGTAAAGTGATATTGATTCTGAAATAGTATACATACACTTTAATACAATTCCATGATCATGGGAACGATATCATCGCTCATGCGTACGTACGGCCTGCTGTCTCCATGATGTGATGTGACTTGTTCTAAACGATCTTCATTTCATAATGATTATATAAATGAATTTAATGAATAAATATGATATATATTACACTAATATCATTCTGGAAATGATTTATCTGTAACCTAAAAATAAGAATAAGAATTTATTTGACAAAACACGCATAAGAACAAAAAGAAATAAACACCCGAATAACAAGTAACAATGCAATATTACAAGTAAAGATCCAAGAATATGACCATATATGATATCATAACAATGAATAAAATTCTGGAATAAGTCAATAACATTATTTAAATCATTATATAGGAGGTTTGGACACGTACGATGCAAATCAGACCTAATGTAAGGGAACATCTGACAATCTCATTTTTATCTGAGATTGTTTATACTTTGGTATTTACTAGGGTGTATTTATCATCCACATCCATGTTTCCTCAATATTTAATATTATTTCTATCCTCCTAAAATTTTTTAAAACCAATTTTACCCTTCGGTGAGTTTTTAGTAAAAGATATGAAAGGAATCTTTTGTCGTTTTTCATACGAAGTACATTTTGACTTTTTCGGCCAATGTACGAGAAGAATGTTTTTTTAACTTATACAACATGAATGGATTATTATGATTTAATATAAAATTATTTCCATGAAGCTTCCTTTACATGTTTTCATGTTTATTTTTAATCAACTTCTTTTAGTTTAAAATTGTATGACATATTAATAAAGGAAAAATGTATTTGAAGTAGAAAGTATATTTTCCTCAAGAATGGAGTTCAAGAATTTTATCAAAATTATATTCCATCTAAGATAATATAGGGTTCTATTTCTATACCTATTTTTACATTGATTGGATTATGTTATGATGTAATTATTTTTATGATGACATTTTATCTTATATGTATTATGTTTTGATGGAATGACATTTAAGAATCCCATTTTTATTACATGGGTTATGCTATGATTTATGATTTATGATCTTTTGGAACACATAATAATGGAATATTTATGAGATGGGTGGGACCTATATCTCCCTCCAATGCATTGGGTAAATATTAATATCTCATGAGATAGACATGACTGGAACGACAGGTTAATCTGGTTCAGTGAAACAGGACTGAAACGAGGAGTGAACTCCATTCAGAAATAGACTTTGTCCACTAATATAGTCTTGGAAATGAGTCTTGACTACTATGAAATGATTCTCTATGATTATTTTTGAATGGAACAATGTTTCATGTCTTATGTTATGATTATTGGGATTACATTTAACCAGTATGATTTATTCCATGTTATGAAATTATGATCTCTTTTGTAGGTTAAGATTTCCGAAATATTATGTTTTTATGAATATGTTGTGATTAATATTTCTTTTGTTTACCCTTACTGAGCATTTGAGCTCACTCTTTTGTATGTTTTCTTTTTCCCAGGTTAGGATGAAGTGTATTAAGTAAGATATGCCAATAGGGACTCTAGATATGATAAAATAAAAGGGAGACAATGTAGTGAATTTATGAATCAGTTGTTTATGTTTCCCAGTTTCTAAAGTCACTATAACTATATGGTCCTTTCATGGTTTTGTTATATGTTGTAATAAGTGTGCTTCAATTATGATGTAATAACAATGTATGTAAAGTATGGGTCATTATAGTTGGTATCAGAGGAAAGGTATAGTCAACCATTGGAAACAGGGATGTGGAAGCCTTAGTAAGAACCCTAAGGATATATCTAAGCATTGAACACAATCTTAGTTTTTAGAAATGGCCATGAATAACCTATGTTAAGACGTTAAGTGTGAAATTTTATTCTTGATTGTGTGGTTTTCCTATTATAATTAGTGTTGCTCAAACTATTCTTCTTGGTTTTATTCAATTGCTGGAACCCGAAGGAACCGTGTTAATGCGGAATGCGGTGGGCAATGCAATGATTGTCCCCCCGAGCAACCAGAAGTTATGGGAGTTGGAATGAAAAATCTTGGAGCCATGCTCAAAAAACATTCTCAAGGTATGAATCATGCAGTACTTCCAAACGAGAAAAGGAAGGAGCAAAATTCTGTTGAATCCTTCACGAGGCAGCGTCCGCCTTCTTTCAGTGGTTCTACTGATCCATTAGTTGCTGAAAAATGGATCAGTACTAATGAAAAGATATTTTCACTTCTTCAAAGTTATGAGCATGATAAATTCATCTTAGCAGTATATCATTAGGAAGGTGAAGCTGATAAATGGTGGAATCTTATCAAGAATACGAGGCAAAGGGATGAAATTGAATCCATGGAATGGGATGAGTTCAAGAACTTATTTTTCAATAATTACTTCCCTTATATTCTTTGAACAAAGATGGAGAAGGAGTTTCTTGAACTGAAGAAAAAGGATGATGAATCTGTTGGTACCTACGAAGAAAATTTTATGAGACATGCAAGGTACGCTTCCAGAATTATTATCCAACATGAGAGAAAGATCGATCGATTCTTTAGTGGCTTAAAACCAAGTCTTTAAAAGGCATTATCCATAAGGAACATCAATAGATACAGGGAAATCATTCGATGTGCTCTCAATGTTGAGATGGTGATTTGAGTAACCCATCAGTCATATGGGTTTGATAAGAAGAGGAAAATGGAATTCAGAGGAAAATCTAAAGAGCACACTAAAAAGAAGATGAGTTTTCCCTTATTCTCAAAGTGTGGAATGAAACATGGAGGGAGTTGTCTTGAAGGGACAAGTAAATGTTTCAAATGTGGAAAATAAGGTCATCGGGCATTTGAATGCCGCAATGATGGGAAGAAGATGTCTAGTGATGAAAACAAAGAAAAGGGTACACAGAGTGCACCTCCTACACTTCAATGTTACAAGTGCAAGGAAATGGGGCATTATGCTAATCAATTCCCTAATCCAAGGGTTGTTGATGATGATCGATGTCAACAAACTCTTAAGTATAAAGACAACGGAAGGTCACATGCAATTTCTATCAGCGATGTGGAGTACGATAACGAAGTGGTGAAAGGTACACATACCATCCCCTATAAAGTAGTAAATGTTTTATTTGATTCTGGATCCACCCACTCTTTTATTTTTGAATAATTTTATAAGGGTATCACTGTATTAACTCAATAATTAGATGTTGAGTTAGCTGTGACAACCCCTAATGGCACAACGGTCGCATCAAAAGTTTATAATTATTCTCTGATTGATGTTTGTGGGAAAGTGCTTCCTAAAAATCTTGTGATCCTTACTATAGTGGAATTTTATGTGATTCATGGCATGGATTGGATTTCTTTATATGGAGCTCATATCAATTTCCAGAGAAGGGAAGTCACATTTCATATTCCAGATCAATCTATGATCGTCTATCGATGCAAGGATGAACATAACCTTCCAGTGGAGATATCTTCCATCTTATGGGTCTTGATTCCACTAAATGAAGGTTATTTATCTCAAACGGTTGGTGTGAAACTCATGATTAAGAATACACCCACTGTACGAGAGTTTGATGATGTATTTCTGGAGGAATTTCATATTCTTCCACAAAATCGTGAAGTTGAATTTTCAATAGAACTCGTACTGGGTGCTTTTCCTATTTCAAAGACACCTTATAGAATGGACCCAATTGAGTTGTAGGAATTGAAGAAGCAACTCCAAGAGAATCTTGATAAGGGATTCATATGCCCTAGTGCATCACCTGGGGAGCACCTGTTCTGTTTGTTAAGAAGAATGATGGATCAATGAGACTCTGCATTGATTATTGAGAACTTAACAAGATAACTATCAAGAACAAATATCCTCTCCCATGCATTGATGACTTATTTGACCAACTACGCGGAGCTCAAAACTTTTCCAAGATTTATCTTCATTTAGGGTTTCATCAATTAAGGGTCAAAAGGGAGGATATACCAAAGACGACTTTCCGTATAAGGTATGGACACTATGAATTTATAGTGATGCCATTTGGTCTTACTAATTCCCCTACTATCTTCATGAATTTGATGATTATAGTCTTTATAGACTATCTTGATCAGTTTGTGGTAGTCTTTATTGATGATATTGTTGTATATTCAAAGAGCACGGAAGAACATGAATATCACTTTAGAATTGTATTGAAGACCCTGAGAAAGGAGCAGCTTTATTCAAAATTTACCAAGTGTGAATTTTTTCTTCAAAATGTTTCATTTTTAGGTCAAAAAATCTCAAAAGAGGGGATATCTATGGATCCATCAAAAATATAGGTTATTGAAAGATTTTCGAGACCAACAACAGTAACTGAGATCTGATGTTTTCTTGGTTTGGCTGGATATTATCGACGTTTTGTGAAAGATTTTTCATGATTATCTAATCCACTCACCAGGATGACTCAAAAAGGAGTTATGTTCGTGTGAATGGAGGAATGCAAAGAGAATTTCATGGAGTTAAAAAGAAGGTTATCCAGTTCACCTGTGCTCACACTACCTTGTAGTAGAGAAAGTTTTGTGATCTATAGTGATGCATCCATGAAGGGATTGGGGTGTGTTCTCATGCAAAATGATATGGTGATAGATTATGCCTCACGATAGTTTAAAATCCTTGAGAAAAATTACCCAACTCATGATTTGGAGTTAGCTACTGTAATCTTTGCATTAATGATTTGGAGATATTATCTTTATGGTGAAAGGTGTGCTATCTATACTAATCATAAAAGTTTAAAGTATATTTTCACACAAAAGGAGAGAAATATGCGCCAAAGAATATTGTTTGAGCTGATTAAGGATTACGAATTCTCATTTCATTACCATCTTGGGAAAGCAATCAAAGTGGAAGATGCATTAAGTCAACAAGACCATGCTATCTTATCCGTGATGAGGATCACAAAAGATTCGATATTTATGGGTTTAAAAAGGATGGATCATGGAATTATAATGGAAGGAGAAAAATCTTATCTTTCTCAAATGAATGTTCTGTAATCTATACATGCAAAGATTAAAGAGGCATAGAAAGAAGATGTAGAGTTACAAAAGAAGGTGAGAAATGTTACTGAATCCAACCTTGATTGTGATTGGATAATAAAGTTCAGGAATTGGGTTTGTATTCCTCCCATCACCGAATTAAAGAAGAAGCTGCTGGATGAGGCTCATAGTTCTTCATTCTCTATTCATCCTGGAAGCACAAAGATGTATAGGGACCTGAAAGAGTACTTCTGGTGGGATGGCATGAAATGAGATGTTGCTGAATATGTCTCTTGATGCATGGTTTGTCAGCAAGTTAAATCTGAGAGACAGAAGTCTAAGGGTATGTTACAACCATTACCCATACCCGAACGGAAATGGGAAAACATCACTATGGACTTTTTCACTGGTCTTCCAAAAACATCCAAAGGTAATAATGCTATCTAGGTCATAGTTGATCATCTTACAATGTCTACACACTTCATTGCTATTAGAGAGGATTTCTCTCTAGATTAGCTTTCCAGAATATATGTAAAGGAAGTGGTAAGATTGCATGGAGTACCTCTTTCCATTATATATGATCGGGATCCGAGGTTTACCTCAATGTTTTGGAAAATCTTCATCATACTCTGGATACAGAGTTGAGTTTCACAACTACTTATCATTCTCAGACAACCAGTCAGTCTGAGAGAACAATTCAAACTCTAGAAGATATGTTAAGAGCTTTCTCTATGGACATCAAAGGTGGTTGGGATCAACACCTACCTTTGGTGAAATTTTCTTATAATAATATCTTTCACTCCAGTATTCAGATGGCTCCTTATGAAGCTCTCTATGGAATGAAATGCTGAACTCCAACCTGTTGAGATGAAGTTGGGGAAAAAAGCTATTAGGACTTGATCTTGTTTATGAGATGGTAGAAAAGTTCTGATCTATTCAACAACACATAAGAGTAGCTCAGAGTCGACAAAGAATTTATGCCGACAACCAAAGAAAAGACCTAGAGTTTGAAGTGGGTGATAAAGTTTTCATACGAATATCTCATCGGAAGAGAGTAATGAGATTTGGAAAGAAGGAAAAGTTGATCCCTAGGTATATCTGTCCTTTCGAAATACTGAATCATGTTGGGAAGGTAGCTTACCGATTGGCACTTCCACTGAATCTATCTCAATTTCACGATTTGTTCCATGTATCGCTCCTGAGAAAGTACATACCAGATCCTTTACATGTACTCAGCTCAGAAGTTGTACCGATGGAGCAAGATCTTTTTTATGAAGAACAACCGATAGAGATTCTTTATCGTAGCGAAAAAGTTCTACGGAACAAGACCAATCACTTGGTGAATGTTTTATGGAGGAAACACCAATTATAAAAAGCTACATGGGAGCTTGAGGATATGATGAGGGAGAGGTATCCTCACCTGTTTCTTACAATGTGACGAATTTCAAGGGCGAAATTCATTTTAAGGGAGGTAGAATGTAACACCGGAGATTTCTATGAGAAATATTTTGGTTTTATGTTATATACATCATAAAATGAATCTTTCACTACACACAATACTGGCTTGACTTTCATTACACACAATCATGACCTTCCTCGATAACTTGCATTGTACGCAATACCGAGTTTTACTAAACAACAATATGCTATTAAAATATTATTAAAACTAGCCATTATGAATAGTAATACCCACTTTTTGAAATTTTATAAATTTTATCTTTCAAGATGGACTTCATTTTTGGATTCGGAATATCGAAATTAGCCTAGGGTGAATTTAGGGTATTTTTCTGAAAACATTCTATTTTTTATGAATAGTGAAAACACTGGTTTACTATTTAAAAACTGACTTTTTATTTAAATAATTATTTATTTTATTAAAATTTATCTTAGGTAAAAATTGATACATAATACTTATATAAGTTCAATGTAATTCATTGGAGCCATTTTATAATAATTTTAGATATATTTAAATTTTATTGAACTTTTACCTGTCTTTTACCCACCTCCTAGTAGAATTTGCAAATTTACATAAAACATAATTTTACCACTTTTGTGAATGGAATTTCAAAAATCTGAGAGACACGGTTGATTTCAGCAAGTAAAATCTGGTTCAATGAGATTAATATAATTTTTTTGTGAATAGTAACTTTTTACTTTTATTTACCACGGTAAAAAGTAAATAGGGTAATTAAGGGTAAAAATGATATTATTATTACCCTAACAAATGTACTAATTCTATTGGATAAGTGTTATTCGACCAAAAAAACCTTAGCGATAATATATTACCCTTTAATCCCACATGTATTAGATTAGTACATTTATTATTATTTTATTTAAAGAATAGTAAAAATAGTTAAAATCAATGTTTAATAACTAAAACATTTTTAATATAGGGTTATAAATAACATAAATTCGGATATAAATATTCATTAGAAAGATAAAAATATTTCCTTCATAATGGTATTTTATTTATTATTTTTAGACTTTAAATAATTTATTTTATTTATGACACAATGATGATGCTGTAATTATCTTATTAATGAAATAATGACATAATTGATGTTATAAATACCCAAATAAAGGTAATTTGAGACTTTTTATGAATTACACTAATTTTATAGGATAATATTACATGTTAGTATTTATGTAATTATCTTTTTTCGAACTAATCATGTTTTTATAATTTTTACAAAAATCAATTACCAAATAGTGTCAAATTTGACATAAAATAGTTTTTAAAACAAATATTATATTATTAGTGGTTATTTTATTCCTAAAAATATAAGGTATGGGAAAATTACTTAGATAAGGATATATATATTAATAATAAACAAATTTGGGGTTTTTTGGCTTGTTATAGTATGTTTGTTAACCTTATAGTGTAAGAAAACAAGAAGACATGGTAAAAGTAATATTATTTAACTTAATGTTAAATCTAAATGATAAGGTTAAAATAGTAACTTAAACTTGTCCAAATTCTACTGGATGAGATGATTTCGACCTATCCCCACCTTAGCTTCGAAATAAATCAATTTGGAGCTACTAAAAAACCGAATATGACTTTATAATAAAATAATATTTTTAGTTTTTCCAAAGGTGCCCCTCTCCTCCATTATAAAAGGGCACCTCCACCCTCTCCTTCTCACACCACTTTGAGCCATAAAGATCGGCCAAAACCTGCCAAATTCTCTTCTACACTTCCCTAGAAACATCCTAGAGGTCATGTTCTTCTTAAAAGACCATCCTTAGTGCCCTAATAGGAGGTTAAGAAGAGGCGCATCAAAGAAGAGGTAATATCCATTACCGATCCTTTCTGATTTCTTTATTCTTAAACTTATTCTTCCTTAGTTGTTTCACTATGAAGTAATAACATATGTATCAATAATATACTAATATGTTATTATAAATATGAAACAACACTATTTCAACTTCTATCCATCCTACAGAAAATGAAATCACCGCGCCTGCGTATGTACAGAATACCGTCTCCACGCCGTGGTGTAATCTGTTTTCCACCATCACCTTACTTGGATGGGTATAATGGTGTAAAGAATAAGTATATATGATTATTGAAAAGATATCTTGATTCTGAAATAGTATACATACACTTCAATACAATTCCACGATCATGAGAATGATATCATCGCTCGTCCGTACGTACGGCCTACCGTCTCCACGATGTGATGCGACTCGTTCTACATGATCTTCGTTGCATAATGATTATATACATGAATTTAATGAATAAATATGATATATATTACACTAATACAATCTTGAAATGAGTTATCTATAACCTGAAAATAAGAATAAGAATTTATTCGACAAAAAACGCATGAGAAAAAAAAGAAATAAACACCCTAATAACAAGTAACAATGCAATATTACTAATAAGAAGCTAAGAATATGACCATATATGATATCATAACAATGAGTAAAATTATATAATAAGTCAATAACATTATATGAATCGTTATACAGGATCTTCGGACACGTACGAAGCAAATCTAATGTAAGGTAAGGGAAAATCTCACAATCTCATTTTTATCCGAGATTTTTTATACTTTGGTATTTACTAGGGTGTATTTATCATCCACATCCATGTTTACTCAATATGTAATATTCTTTCTATCCTCCTACAATTTTTTAAATCAAAATTTACCCTTTGGTGAATTTTTAGTAAATGATATGAAAGGAATCTTTTGTCATTTTTCGTACAAAGTACATTTTGACATTTTCTACCAAAGTACGAGAAGAATGTTTTTTTAACATATATGGAATGAATAGATTATTATGATTTCATATAACATTATTTCCCTGAAGCTTCCTTTACAAGTTTTCAAGTTTATTTTTAATCAACTTATTTTAGTTTAAAATTGTATGACAAGCTAATAAAGGAAAAATGTTTTTGAAGTTGAAAGTATATTTTCCTCAAGAATGGAGTTCAAGCATTTTATCAAAATTATTTTCCATCTAAGATAATATAGGGTTATTTTTCTATCCCTATTTTTACATTTATTGGATTATGTTTTGATGGAATTATTTTTATGATGTCCTTTTATCTTATATGGATTATTTTATTATGGCATGACATTTAAAAATCCAATTTTTATTACATGGGTTATGTTATTGATGTATGATTTATGATCTTGTGGTACACATAAGAATGGTATCATTATGGGATGGGTGGGACCTATATCACCCTCCAATACATTGGGTAAAGATTTATATCTCATGAGATAGACTTGACTGGAACGGAAGGTTAATCCGGTTCAGTGAAACAGGACTGAAATGAAGAGTGAACTTGGTTCAGAAATGGACTTTGTCCACTAAGATATCCTTGGAAATGATTCTTGAATATTAAGAAATGATTCTATATGATTATGTGTGTATTTCAAAAAGTTTCATGTCTTAAATTATGATTATTGGGATTACATTTCACCACTATGATTTATTCCATGTTATGAAATTATGATCTCTTTTGCAGGTTAAGATTTCCAAAAAATTATGTTTTATGAATATGTTGTGATTGATATTTCATTTGATTACCAATACTGAGTATTTGAACTCACCCTTTTGTATGTTATCTTTTTCCCAGGTCAGGATGAAGGTTATTAATTAAGATATTCCAAAAGGGACTCTAGATATGATAAAATAAAAGGGATACAGTGTAGAAGATTTATGAATCAGTTGTGTATGTTTCGTAGTTTCTAAAGACACTATACCTATACAATCCTTTATTTTTTTGTTATATGTTATAATAAGTGTGCTTAAATTATGAAGTAATAACAATGTATGTGAAGTATGGGTCGTTTTAAAAATCTCACTAAATTCAATAACATAGGTAAATATCACATTCAAAGAATAATAAGATAATAGAAAAATAAATGAAGTCAATACTTGGGAAAACATAAAATTTTAACCTAATTTATTTATGTTGACTTTAAAGTAATAATTGGGTTATGATTGAAATTTTATAAATTATTATTTTCTAAAAACTCCCTAATATTTAAAATATATGAAAATCACTATGGGCTTCTAATAAAACCCACAAAAGTATACATACTTTTCTTATAAATTAGGAAATGGTTTCCAAATATGCAATTCACATTTCTATATAAATTCCAAATCTCTTTAACAATTAAAAAGTGGATCATCTAACATATGAATAGTTCTCCTCTCATTTTAACCATCATGTATTTTCCTCTAAAAGGATTTTTCTCCAACCCCCAATTCTCATAATTTTGTTTCACAATGACATGACATAAACCATTGATAAAAATCTGATATGATTAGTTAAACATGCAATTCATTGATAGTGAATTATTATCCAAACCTTCATAATATAATTTTTAGTAGCTATTATGATAATAAAAATCTAATAATAGAAAACTCAAACACCAGTTCATAAACAAGAGATTGAATCCTTATTAATATAATCTACCCCCAATCCTCATCAACTACTAAAATGATCACATATAGAATCTCACTTGATTAGGTCATGCAGAAAACATGGATCCAATATTCCCAATCATTGCACTGACCATTAGAGTATTATTTTGGAATCATTAAGAATAGTGAGGTCTACATCTTCAAAAAATTACATGAAAAATGTATTCCCAACCCTTGTCTGATATCTTCCTAAAAGTAATCCATCAACAACTATAGTCTAATAGAATAATATAAAACATAACATATATTGTTATGTAATATATAATATCCCAATAAAACACAGCCTTCAGTTAATAATGTTGGATAGATAAAAGAGTTGACTAACTTCTAGTCAATCAGATTCTCACTGCATATGATATTACTTTTTCTTGTGCACCTCCACCCTTAAAAAATGCTAATACCAATGGTAAGGAAATATCAAATCCAATTTAAATCATTCTATACTATACCAAAAATTGTTATAGATCATAGGTCAACTTAAAATTGGTTTTATCATGAGTATGTAAATAAATATATTGAATGATTATATGATCAGAGATTACAGACCCCAGATAATAGAGACATTGAAAACAAATTAATTTTATCATTAATTAGTCAATTAATGTACATATGATTAAATAGTGAATTTTTTACTCTAATAGGTCAATATAGAAACTAATATTATATTTTAGGATTCTTAAACCTCTTATTGAAATCAAAACTAAAGCCATATTTGAGATAAATATTATATGGATGATGAAAACATTCCCATAAGGACCCCCTCACATTTCTGATCTTCCTATGAACAATAAAGGCACAAATACTTTATAAATCCATTAGTGTGGTCCCAATTTAAAAATATATATAATGGTCCAATACATGTTGAGTATAATTCTTATAAAAAATACAAAGGAAAGAACCATCCCCATCCATATAGATATATGATTAACAATATAAAACAAACGTATTTCACCAAATTAGTCATTTCATCATGTGCCTGAATAGGTTGCTTCCTTTTTAGGCATTAACATGGTCATCTACTAGGTATATCTTTTAAATAATTATGTAATGTTTCTAATAATATTGGTAAAAAATTAGAAAACATGGATATGAATCCATAATATCATTGCATGAAGTTAACCTTTCAAAAAATGAAATCATTACTAGGAATCATTCGACCATGTTGGGATCATATAGAAAACCTATCATCTAGTATAATTGTATACCAATAGTAAAAACGTGGCTTGATTGTTTCCAATACAAAAATAATGTAGTCACAAATATATCATTTTAAGAGTTATTGTATATCTTTATATCCTAAAATGAAAATAAAATATTGAGAGAATAATAAATATTGGTCAGAACCAATAGTCCTGAAAAAATCAACAAATGAAAAGTTGTGCCACAACAGCTAATTTTTGTTAAAATACCTCCATGAGACAATCATAAAAGTTATCATCATCCATTATCTTTGTAATGGTTATAAGGAAATATATCAGGGAAAATAATTGTCATCTACTATAGGGTGTCACATACAATAAATATAATATCTCATAGTCTCCCTATATATGAATCCAACTACAAAAAAAAATTATCATCTATGTGAAATATGATAACATGATAAACCAACATTAGTTAGTAGTTCATCTTCGATATAATCATTAATCAATGATATAATAAAACACAACATAATGAAAAAATTACCAATAATCATTAAACAAAATTGATTGTTAAATAACATACTAAGATTCAATGGATTAATCAATGGAGTAAAAATCTCACTAGTGGTGGAATAAACACCCTAATCTCTATGTAGATTACTAAACGAAAATGAAAAATAACTAAAAAATAAACCAAATTTAATATTTACCCATATAAATGGAGGTCCCACACCATATCCCATAGTGGAATACTAATTTCTCTACATTGTGGGGAACTATGTATCTTAAAATCATTACGATACAAACACCATAATTGAATAGAAACCCCTTCCATGTTCAATTGGTACTCTATGATCCATAATCAATAGTGGAAAACAACCCACAAGAAAATATATGGGGGGATAGTTACTTGTTGATAATTTCTTTTAAGAAGAGGAAATACATACCCCTCCCATTAGGGACCGATGGTCTAACCCATAGTGGATTAAAAAATCACGTTATAAAATGTACCAAAACATATACTAATAATAATACCAAACACTATAGATGGAGGATCCACAACGTGAATATTTAGTGAGTACCAACCCAACTATATTATGGGAGACATGTATCTTATTGTATCTAAGAAAAGACTGACCATGTACCATAATTGAGGAACCGTTAAACCTGTATTATATATTTAACTATAATTTCCCTGGGTAACATCCTATCAAAAAATAAAATATTAGGGAGACATGTGCTAGTATAAATATTTTATATGGTATCTTACAAACACTAATAATGATCTACAAATTCCTACAGCTTCAATGGAGTACCCAAAACATATGTATACTTCATAGAGAAATAGGGGACATGTATCATGGTATCTACTATATTAATTGGTTACCAACCACATTCTATTCGAAACATCCATTATTAACTGATTATCTTTACATGGATATTGATCATGCTATAAAACCCCAATAGGAATAAATAAATTTATTTCAAGAGGGAAAACACATTACCCACAATAATAAAATAGGTTTCCTTTCATTAAATATATTCTGATGGTCTATTCTATACTTTTCGTGATGCAACCATCATTAGGGAATCAACAACATCAATTTACAATGATATATACAAAATTTGGATTCCTCTTTCATGAATAATAATATATGACCTTTCTAATATAATGTATTATGAAATATAACTGTACAATACATAAAATTAAATAGATTTATTACTATGTAAATAAAATATCAGATACCTTTTATATATGTTCTACAAAATCAAAAATGTTTATGTTCTATTTTGAATATGAACAAAATGTAAACACCGCCAATAATTATATCATTACTTTTCATGAACCATGGTCACAATACCCCATACCCCAAACATTTTCCCAATGAAGAACAACTGTTACACTAATCTAATATATCATAACCCACAAGATCCTCATGTTGTATAGAGATGAGTCAAATTTCCCCACAATCTCATCTCTTACAATACAGGGGTTGGTGACTAGAAACATGAGTCATATATAATTATAGGTTCTACCTTATTTTTTAAAAATCTTGTAAAAAATATTAAAATATCCAATTATGATATGCATAAAATAAAAATTTATTAAATTGTTTGAAAATGAATTTAAATACACATATGCAGCAAAACCCAATATTATAAAAAATGAAATTAAAAAATGGTAGAGATGTATGTGGCCTAATATTCATAAAAATTGTGACCTTAAGGGACTTGTATAGAGATCCCAACATTAGTGTTATACACATTAGATAAATAAAATAAAATAATTTCACAGAGCTATATGATTCCCTGACTCTGATTGAATCAAACACATATAAAATTACCACAACCTATATTTCATCTTAATATTCACAGATTTTTTATCATGATTCCCTATAAGAATGTGAATATAAATTCCTAGTTCAATTCCTTGGAAACATAAGATGTAATGAAAAACGGTTCACCTCATTATCGATGTCTTATATATAAAATTACAAACATCAATTAATGAAGGATAATGAATAACATGGGGAATAAAATATGTAATCGCTTGTTAAAAATTCCAAACTAGTCTCACAAGGTAACATGAGATATGTATGTAGCTTTCTAATTTGATGGGGTGATTTCTCTATAAATAAACCCCCTAGGTAGTGTATAATGTCACCTCACTACATATCTATTATAAGGACTATCAAACCATATTAAATAAACATGAATTAATCATAAAAAAAATCAATACTTCATACACAAATGATTTATGTTAGAGATCCCCATACTTAATTAGTGGATCACCAAAACTTGAGACACACTATAAAAATTGTTTACACTATCGACCTAACATATTGGGTGATATTTTATACTCACATTTGTATTAATATTCATGCGATAACACCTCATGACAAATATTTACATTATAGACACCATATTATTAGATACATTGTAATTATGTATCATTAAATTATTTAAAACATTACATTTACAAAGATTTTCATATAAGTAGAGGGTTTTATCAAACCTAGAATGAGTTAGCCACCCCCTATTTAACTATTGAATTAATTTCACCATCATATTAGAGGTTACATACACCTCCCCAATTTTATATGGACTACAATGGACTAAAAGGTACCATATTCACACTATGGGATAAATGAAAAAATAAATAGGTGTTTAAAATCCTCAAAGATATCTAAATTAGGAAAATAAGACAAAGGGGATCCAAGAAAATAATGTTTACTTAAAATACTCATGAAACCAGATTATCAAACATGTTGAAAATATATATATATGAATTTACCTTTTTATAATTATAACATGTTTTTTTACTCATTAGAACGCATAGACTTAGAGATGATGTCATTATCCATAATAATGATGCATGCCTCACCAATGAAAATGATCGATGAGGTAGAGTATTATCCACATCCATGTTATCAGTAACATGCACCCCAAAATGAATTTATTTGAAATAAAATAATCTTTGATTTAGTAAACCCCAAATAATGGGTGGGGTAATCTATAAATTAATAAATGGTCATGAATATAGATTATAATCATAATGGAGTTTGAGATGTTTATTATAATCTGCTCACACCACATAGTCAACAGACTCGAGGATCTTGAAAAGGGTCCACTAATTTTCAATAAAATGGATATCCATTTTCTCATATGACAATTAATGGGATATTAAATGGGAGATATTATATCCATCATCATTATTTAAATATTATCACGTATTAAATAATGCAACATGAGAGGATGAGTAAATCATCAAATTAATATCATAAACTCATACAATGATAGAATCTCAAGGATTTATGGGAATGAGGGAATTAATTTTTTTATACCTAATTAGAATTCCAATTTTTATCCCCTTATATGAGGAAGTAACCACTATATTCTACCTATAACTCTATAATTTTTGAATCATAAATCATTTTTTATGGTTTTATATAACTACCTAATAGAGTGTACTTATCATTGAAATAATGTTTTTCCAGCTCGTTCCCCATTTCTTGGAAAACATTAGTGGGTTTACATCCCAATAATTATATTGGGTCCAACACTATAATGAGTCATAATAATCCTAGAAATGAGAAATTTGTACATCCCGAAAACATCTCTCTAATCACATAAAATAGTGAGTAATTCTTCCTAGTATCATTTAAAAATAAAAAATAATCATATTGGGATATAAATGAATGATACTTTAACTTATGGTGATATTGTTTTTTAATGTCCCGTTGTAGAATAATACATGGGTTTCTAATGACATATATAGCATGTACACCCAAAATTTTAGTTGGTTATGTATCATTGCTATCACACTATGGAATCACTATGTATATGGTTTGACCACTATGGTATAAGATTCATGTACAAAAGTATTTTACTCATGCGTGGTCCATCATTTTCTCATTATGTAATATTTTTTTTATAAATTTATTTCCACGTAGATTAAATGACATATACACCACAAGATAATACATGTCATGTAATATCCTATAACAAAACAATTACTCTTGGCCACGTGACTTGTGCATATGGATGTTTTCTCATGTTGTGTGTCATGTAACATGTAATATTGTGTATATCAATATATTGTATAC
Source organism: Viscum album (assembly GCA_963277665.1). Taxonomy (NCBI): domain Eukaryota; kingdom Viridiplantae; phylum Streptophyta; class Magnoliopsida; order Santalales; family Viscaceae; genus Viscum; species Viscum album. The sequence continues at coordinate 1,120,217,174 of OY728146.1, forward strand.
TACAAAATCATATGTACTTACCATGGGGTACCAATAAGTTTACAATACCGTACAATATGTCAAGAAACCTATAATCATACATGGTGTGATGATATGACCCATAAAATGTATGGAAATTTTTTTTAATCTATTATTAGTGAAGAAAAAAAATATATGGGTTTATTCACAAAATTTATTTGGGTAATTTTTGGTGAAATTACCCAATAAACTATCTCAATCCTCCCTTTCCATTATAAATCACAAAATCTCGTTCATGAATCCACCAAATGGAGGGTTAATCAAGAAAAATACAATAGAAAAAATGTAAGAATTAGTAAATTTAATATTGAAAATGTGCTACATCGTGGATATTTCATTGATGTTTCATGGTTCGTATGCCAATGACCTATGTCGAATCTCTATTATATCCTAATAAAACTATGACCTTCCTCTACATCAGTGGGGAATCCCATCTCACCCTCTTATATTTGTCTCACCAAGTCAACAATGATTAGTCTCACACATTTAATGAATATTTGAATATGAGAGTCTTAATAGTATGGTGAAAAATAAATGCTAAATTTAATATAAAATAAATTGTTACATATAATGAATTGATTACGGACCCTGGGCATGTTCAATTTTTATACCCACCTAGTGTACAACAACCTATTCAAGCCCCAATGACATAGACATAATTTTTTTTGCAGATCGCTCTTCTAGATAAAAGTATTCATGCATGGGTGCTGATAGATATTATTTATATAATAAATAATAAATTTTCTAGAAATCTATTCATAATGTAATCTAACAAAATTCATTTACATGAAAATGTGTCTAATTTCTTGGATAATGGGAAACCCATTATATATTTCTAAAATCATTTCGAGGGGATATTTTACATTTACAATTCTTGATATATTGAGGACATAAAACTCAAAAATTAGTTATTTGTTCCTTATGGTAAAACATTAATCTCTATATATTGATATAAAATAATTATTTGAAAAAAAATAGTTCAAACATTCCCAATATTGAGAAGTAAACCGAGATTTATGGGTTTTTCATGATTCCCAAAAGATTCATTGTAATAAAATCATTTCTATAATATAATATAATTCAAAACTCATCAAAAAAACATTATCCATAATAATGTATTTCTTATATTAAATCCGAATCACATTTTTAATAATATAATAAAAATTTATTTTATTTTTCAAAAATTAAATTCTGTCAAAATATCCACGGAATTGTCTTCGCATTTATATTTTAGTGTAATCAATGGATAAAAAAAATGTAAAAGAGGAATCATAAGGAATATCTGCTGACACAATAATTGACTTGTATATATACACATTATTTTGACATATTTAAACTATACCAAAAAAATTGTTTTGCTAATGATATATATTTCATTTATATATTAATATTTCCAAATTAATGTTATTAAATATATATAGAATTTCCTCAAATTTTATTTTTTAAATTATAGCATACAATTCATATTTTTTTATAGTGTGCTAACAAAGAAACAACTATTTATATAATCTCTATTATTGATAAAATTACAACATACCACTTTCTCAATATATTTGATTTATGACTCCATCAATAACTGAACTAAGGATAACTAAATAATCATATATGTATAAATACTCTATGACATAAATATCTCTAAAAAATTTTATATATAGAAATTATTATATTATCCATCACTATTCACTCACAAATTAGTAAAATTATGTAGTAAAATTATATCCTAGAGTGATAATAAAATCACTACCTATAATGACCATAACGGAGTTCTCTAACACCATGACCTAAATTTGATCTCCATAAGGCTCCATAAGGCCACACATATACTACTTAATTATTATAGACTCTAAAAAAGTAATAATGTATAAAATATATAGTTAGGGAGTTATTTTTCAAATATTTTTAGTAAACAATAATTATATTTAATGAAGATATATTATAATAATATTTATTAAATATTATACTTTTAGTAGAAGTCCATCTGATAAGATCAAATGAAAAAAAGAAGAAATATTTTGTAAACAATGATAATGTGACACAATATCATTCACATAATTTGTAATTATTTATATGAATAATATATTAATGACTCCCCACTAATGAATAATAGTGTGCACTTCATCCATTCAAGATACTTGATGAAATATAAGAGTCCATCAAAATAAATTTTAATCAGTTGAGTATAAAATAAGTACTATTTCCTATGGTATCAGTGATAACCCCATGAAGGATTAATTCAAAGAAAAAAGGACAATTAAATGTTTTTAATGTAGTTATATTAATATTTTATCAAATCATAGATAATTTGACATATCCATAATATATAATAAAAATAATTATATTAATTGAAAATATTACCATTATTTTACGAAGATAAATAAAATTTTAATCCACCAAGAAGTAATAATAAAAAAACCCACCCTTCTTAAGAATGAATAACATATTATTATAGTTAATGGTTATACATTAAATAAAGTATAAATTATTATAATTATACCCAAAAATGTAATTATCATCGATGAATACAATTATAAAAATATACATTGATAGAAAATAATTTCCCACCATGAAAAATAATAATAATTCCAATTCAATTATATCCAAAAACTAATCACTTTTCCATAAAAAAATTACTAGTCCAATACAAAACTGAATAAAAAATCTAAAGGGTATAACGCCGAGGTATATGACCCTATCCAAATATTATACATTCAATAAAAATAAAATAACTCCCCAATATTGAAAATATTATAAATTCCACCATTAAAAATTTAATTAGATTGTCATGAATAAAAATACAGACACTCACCCCATAATAAATTCAAATATGGGATTACTTAATAATAAATACTATGAAATATAATTAAACCCCCATTGAAAAATACATTAAAAAATATAACCCACTAATATATAAATTTTTTTGGTAATTCCATCGATAAAGGTTGTATACTTTTTTTATAAAATATATTTTATATAAATAAATATATTGAATGGGAATACATAATATAAACTTGATATAATGATTTAAAATTAAAAATTAATTAAAAATAAACATTGATATTTATCTTTAATGATGATTATATTCTCATTATTTAAAATGATATAGAATTTTTTTGAACCCCATCCATGTTATTCATATTCCAAAGAAGAAATATATATCTTTTATTTGTAGAGTCTACAGAACAAGAAAATTATTTATCATTATACTATAAAACATCATAAACCAAAATCATTATTACTACATATATTAAATTTCATAAATTATTAATAGTACCCTTTCTCTTGAGTTCATTTAGAAACACATGACCATGTTAGTTATAATAGCCATGAAACTATGGTAAAACATATTTTATTTGAAACCGACCAATGTGACATTTAATTTGACTTTAATGTAATATATATAGTTGAATGAATCACATTATAATATGAAATATCATCATAAAAATCAATGCTTTAATGTATTTCTTAAAAGATAATTGGAAGTATAATCATCATGTTAGTGTAACGGGACCCATTCTAGTATGTAAATCCTATTCTGATCATCTTAAATACTTTATTAAATCCTCAAACATATGTATTTTTTGTTTTTAATTTTAATGACATTGTAAATTTTCAAAACATATCACATAATATAGTAATAGACTATGAATTAGATAAATTTATATAGCTTGTTAGTCTAGCCACTATTTATCATTAGATTAATTATTATTTTAATAATCCATTACCATAGAAAATATATTGGATAGTTTGAGAATAAAAAATGGAGAACACAAAAAATACTATTACAATATGAACATACCATTATTCTAATAAAACCACATTCCCCTATATTCCATTTAAATCCATGAATTCCATTAATTATTCACATGTATTTAACATTTGATAATATATTGATTCCTCAAATACTCATAATTTGACCATCATTAATTTTTTTTGATGATGACACATTTATTTTTATCATTAAATTAAAATTATACATTTTATGAACCACTGTTACACTCATCTCTTCTACATCGACATTTAAATTCACAAAACACTATTTCTAAATAAATAAATACACATTAATGAAATATAATTTGATTATAATTGATCAATTATATCCCTATATAAAACATCATATCATATACCATACTAAAAATCTATCTACCAATATCAATTATACAAGACAAGATATCATTAAAATAATATTTACAAATATTATTGCAGTTTATGAAATGAACGTATCAATTAAGGATCTATAGATAAACCTGAAATTATTAAATAATAATTATAAATATATTTTATAATTATACTCACTATAGATATAATTATCCCACTGAATTTTATTGAATTATGATAAATTTTTTTGACAACTGATGTGACATAAAAATTCCATTTACCATATTTTTTCATAAACATTTATATACCACTAAGAAACTTGTATTAAGGAGACATTATTTCCTCTAAATACATATTCTTCCTTGTCAATGTCATTATTTCTATATTCAATGAAAGGAATATAAGTTTTAATTCCAATACCATCCACTCATGAACATAAGATTGTTCTTTACCGTTGTTTAAATAGTTATGAAATATGAAATGCAATATGAATTACCTTATATCGTAGTGGTCACTCTAAAATGTATACTACTTTATAATCCCACTATATAATTTAATAATGTTCCAAAAACTGATTTGTTATCCTCTTATATGACATATAAAATTTATTCCTAAATTGTGTATTCAACAAAAAGAAAACATGATCTCCCCAACTAAATAGCAATGGACGATATTATTGATTAAAATTACATTTAACATAATTTTAATTATATTAAATTGTTTTTGAATGATTTTAATATGGGTTCTTAACTCCGACACCCATTATTATACAATGAGTGACTAATATCCCATCTCTACTCGATATAATGTTTATCAACAATGACTACTATATAATGCAATAAATAGTGCTATATGTTTTTTGTAATGGTATATATTACTATTTTTTATATTGAACCATTTTGAATTATCTTCCAATTACATCTCATATTAATTAACTCATGCTCTAAAAATATTCTAAAAAATTGAATGATATTTTTTTTCTTACCACATATCATATGATGTAAGTCATACTCTACCACCTTTCATTATCCATTGAATAACTAAATTATTATTTAATTTTGATTTAAAATAATTTTATTTATTATAAATTTATGTATTAGATTATCCCAAAATAACTAGAATATCTTTGACATATATCTTATAGAGGTGAATAATATTTTTTCTCAAGAATAGATATTATTTTTGAATCCATAATGATTTAACCCAATAAAAATTAAATAAAAACATAGATTAATGATGTTAATGGAAGACCCATTACATTGTACTTATCAATAAATTATTATTTCAATTTTTTATATGTTTGGGTTGTTATAAATAGAGAGTTGTTAATTATCTTCCATCAATTAATGATAGTCGAATCATTCATAAATATATTTAGTGAATCATTACTCAAACATGGAAAAAATAGAATTTATTTACTACATTGTAAATACTCTCAGTCCATCAAAATACTTTCCTATTATAATTATAGATTCACTCCCTCATGTTAATCCTAAAATAAATATGAATAACAATTTATTCAACGTAATAATGAGTAAAACATTATGAAAAAATTATTTGTTAATGTAATATCCTATTATAACAATTTTATTCATATAGTCATATAATTATTATTTTATAACTTACATTAATAATAATGAAATAACAATAATTCTTGATGAGACTACACAACAATCTTTTCATTCAATCTCATAAATGAAATTAACTAACCTACCCATTAGTTCCCATTATTGATAATCTTATTTACCATCCTAATATTTATTTTCCCTAATCAATAAACAATTTAGAGTTACCTCCTTCATGTGTACATGGATGTTCATTGTAGTATGAATTAATAATTTACAAAAATATAAATTTTATTACAAAAAAATAATTATGTCAAAATATGTATTTCATATTACTATTATTGTTATATATAGTGATTTTTTATTTAATATTTTGTAAATGTATTTATAACTAAAAATCAGAACAACTATATCTAACTAAAAAATATGATATAGTAATCATCATTTCATTTATATTCTACTATGTCAATCCATATAAAATGATAGAAACTTATTCATATTATTACAACATTGAATAATATATACCCTAATGAAAATAGTAGTCCCATGTAAATACATGAAAAGCATTATTGATATGAAATAATTTTAGATCATCTTACAATAAATATCATCTTCTATAAATAATATTAGTCAAATATCATTGTTTAATATAGAGAACATTTCATATAACATATATTCATGTCAATTTTCAACATAAAACACAAGATGGTATTTATTTTCTAATACTAAAATTAAATAAATCATGATTTCATCCATAAATACCACCTTATTGCCACCTATATTTTTTTTTGTTATTATATTCATAAATCACATTAACAACGTATGATCATTAGTCAGAGTAAATAAAATGAACCAGAATTCATAATTTCTATAACATATCGAAAAAATGTTCAGCATGTCTTTCTTTATTACACTCTGATGGAGATATATTATTTGAAGAACATTTTTATAAAACAACATTCACTCTTTTGATTGTTATCATTAAAATCATTTAGATTTGATGTTTTCTAAATATCCATATGATGATTGTCACGACCCCCTCCCCACAAGGTGTACCCCTCCTGGGCCGGCAATGTGAAAATGGAGATAATGACCCCCGAGTCCCACCTCTAGTAGGCCCCGGGTTGGCGACTAGCACCGAGGGTATAATAACATACAAATGGGAGGCATTACCCTCTAAGAGAACACATGCAGAAGAGAGAGATAGAATAGACTCCAATCAACTCCAACTTTGAACTGAGATATAAAAGGAAACCAAGTACATATATGAAACGTCATGAAAAAGTACTACAACTGAAAGGGGAAACTAAAAGTACCCAAAATAAAGTAAAACGACAGCGACCACAAGCCCGAACAGCTCCTCCTCTAACCGTAATCTAGTAGTAACCAGCTTGATCTCCAACCTGCTCCAAGTGACCTGAAAAACAGTTTATATATACATAGGGTGAGTATAACAGTATACTCAGTAGGATCCTCCCCAAGCCTCTCGTGAAAATGTAAAGAAAGCATGCTAAAGCCCAGTGAACAACAAGTGAAACTAACTCGTCACCTAAACAGATATACTATGTTCCCAACCTCACCATGGATACTCTCACCAAGTAACGCATACAAGAATATAGCATATAGTAAAGAATATCAAGGGTACCCCGCTACTACTTCCCCACTGGTTTGCCGCTTTTCCCCAACGACATACGTCCTGTGCATCTCTCTCCAAAGGCTTGCCCGCAGACACCTGGGCTAAGCTCCACAATCTGCACCTCGTGCACCACATAGGCTTGCCCGCAGACATCTGGGCAAAGCACCACACCATCCTCACAACCAAAAGTAACCAGGTAGTCTCCGGGAGCCACCACAGCTCGCATAACGTGTATCATACGTCAGGTATAATACCTCAAGCCATTACAACCCATACTCCGAGTAAGGATCCTCAAGCCATCATAGCCTATACACGTTACAGCTATAGTAGTCCATAGGATACTATATCCAGAATATATGTGTGTGAATAACCACAAGCCATTACAGCCCTCTACACACGTATATGGGGTAACTAACCGTTGTACCTCATGGCACAAGTATCTACCAAGAGAAGAGAGCGGGGCCAAAGGGGGTAGTCAGACATTCGACCTCCCCTCAGAATGTTGGGGAAAACACCCCCCCAGGGCTCAGAATCCCCGGGGTGTCAGTTGCCCTTACCGACAGGGTGGAGTAGCGTATAGAAACACAAAAAGTACAGAATATATATGTAACTCACATCCACACTATGGGCATTACCTAGTCTTAGATACAACTGCAGCTAACGTCTCTCAGACTCCTGGCTGCTAATTCAAAGACTAGGTATCCTATAAGCACACAAACATTTGAAGAGATTTATTAGATTACTCCATTCTCATTTTATCAGTTCCAATGTACGTTAATTAATTAATTAACCATGAACAATTTACCACATTAAACTAAATTGGAATCTCATTCAAAAACAACTGCTACTTTTTAAGATTCGCATCACCTTTAAATTCCAGTACCTCCATCCCCGTGTATTTTCACCATTTAATCAAACATTCATTACAGAATTACTTTTCCATATTCCAAGGCATTCTAGAAAAGCATCTTATGCTACTAAACACAAAGGAGGCTCAACATAGTGAGTAGATATACTACCCGTCGAGTCTTTGCCGCCTATAAAAAGAGCATAGACCCATCCTCCATCGAGAGGCTAAACACGGAAAGCACGTGGCATACCCCGCGTGTCTTTGCCTCCTTTGGAAAGAGGGTAAGCAAGACCAGCTTCCTTGAGAAGTGGGGAAAAGTAAATCAGATAAACAACCAAACCAAACTACCAACATCAAACCATCACATTCATCTCATACCATCATCCTTGGTGTCCTCCCCGACACCCATATGCATAAACCGATGCATCTCGCCACACTAGGCGTCATCCGCTGCCATAACCACAAGGCCTCCATGCCTCCACATATCACAACAGGAATCCAGGCTCACATCACAGCACAAGCAGTAGGAAAAGAAACATCACATCATGGGCTCTTGAACCCTTTAACAAACAAGAGGGTAACTCAGAACCATTTTAGAAATTCCCACATAATCTGTTCTCTAATCCATATTGAATTAACAGATTTGTTATTCGTAGGTTCTAATCATGGATACCTAATCAGTAAGCTATCACAAATAAATAACCATGCTTACTTCCCTAATTTTATTATCCTCAAATTAGAACAACTACAACAACTGCAATAACCAGATTAATTTACATGCCTCTTTATCTTTAGCCAATTAATTAACAATTAATTCCGGCTTTACGTTCTTTATCAATTTCCATCATGAACGAGCAACTAATTAAAGAAAAACATAGATATCACTCTATCTAGGAAAAACATGAGGCAAACCGTTATCACGGTACAAAGAAACAACATGCGATCAACCAATTCTTTTAATCTGGTTCAAGTATTTAATTAGGTCAATTTCATTGTGATCCAAAGGACTAAATCATACTAATTCTACGATTGCACATACACAATTAGAGAATCCGTGAATCCCCTACCTCAAACAATTCCCCACGTTCTTTATCCACACAACAGGTCACGATCCTCCCCTCGCGACAACTGCATCCACCAGAGGATGCTACGGTACGACAGTACCAACCAACCCCAAGAAAACCCATTAGAATCTTGGAAATTACATGGTATAATTATGGAAAGGAGGATAGGAGAAGATGAACCCCAAAAGAACGACGATACAACATACCTTATATCGAAGATTGATCGACACGGCTCAGTTGCATCCAAAACAGATCAGAACCAATCCTAGGAGTAAAGATTGATTGTGCAACTCCTACGGAAAGGATTGAAAGGTTCTAGTGCCTCCTAGTTGAGAACAAAGGGAAAGAACAAGGGAGAATGATATCTCGTCCCTTTTTGAAGATTAAATGGGGCAACAGTTTAAGATCCGGTTAATTCTCCATTAAAAACGGATCGCATTAACTCATGTGGTTTGACCAAGTAAAACATTCCAAGCCTTAGGAATAATTAATAAAGGATTTATGGCATTTTAAATGGCCTTAAGAGCCCTTAAAATAAGGCTTTAAATGTATTTTACGTCAAAGGAAATGTCAAAAGGGGAAAAACTGTAGGAGTGTGGAAACACTGTTCACCCATTGTTACTGTACATGAAACCGATCTGTGAAACCGATCTGTGAAACCGATCTGTGAAACGGATCTGTGAAACCGATCTCTGAAACCGATCTATGAAACTGATCTGTGAAACCGATCTGTGAAACCGATCTGTGAAACCGATCTGTCACACCGATCTGTGAAACCGACCTATCAGACCGATCTGTGAAACCGATCCGTTAGACCGATCTGTGAAACTGATCTGTCACACCGATCTGTGAAACCGATCTGTCAGACCGATCTGTGAAACCGATCTGTCACACCGATTTGTGAAACCGATCTGTCACACCGATCTGTGAAACCGATCTGTCACACCGATCTGTGAAACCGATCTGTCAGACCGATCTGTGAAACCGATCTGTCACACCAATCTGTGAAACCGATCTGTCAGACCGATCTGTGAAACCGATCGGTCAGACCGATCTGTGAAACCGATCAGTCACACCAATCTGTGAAACCGATCTATCAGACCGATCTGTGAAACCGATCTGTCACACCAATCTGTGAAACCGATCTGTCACACCGATCTGTGAAACTGATCTATCACACCGATCTGTGAAACTGATCTGTCAGACCGATCTTTGAAACCGATCTGTCACACCGATCTGTGAAACCGATCTGTCAGACCGATCTGTGAAACTGATCTGTCAGATCGACCTATGAAACTGATCTGTCAGACCGATCTGTGAAACCGATCTGTCACACCGATCTGTGAAACCGATCTGTGAGACCGATCTGTCAGACCAATCGGTGAGACTGATCTGTTACTGTTCATAAAACTGGAAACATTGTTCATAGAACTAGAAAAATTGGAAATGTGTTGGGGATAAGTCCCCTTGACCTCCCAGAACACCTCCAACACCAACATTTCACAAAGTAATGGACCGGAGAGGTCCGAGCCATTACATTAGATACCTCTCAAAACATTCTCGTCCTCGAGAATTAAAAACCAACCCAGAAGAAAAGAGGGGTCCGAACAACCACCCCATAAGATACCTCTCAGGGGAAAACCACCATGAGTTGTTCGAAATCTGGAACAAAACTACGACATCCGGGAGTATGGGAGGAAACAATCCATACCCAAACAATTCATTCATAACATCACATGAAAAGTACATAAATAAAACATGAAACGTCTAACCATAGAGGAAACATCATTACATGAAAGGAGTTAAACATTGAACAACTCTGGGTACTGAGCACGTATCTGTGACTCACGCTCCCAGGTACTCTCCTCCATGCCACCATGTTGCCACAAGACACGAACTAAGGGGATAGAACGCCCACACAACACCTTCTCCTTGTGGTCTTGGATCTCCACAGGTCGCTCCTCGAAGGTTGCATCATCGTCAATATCGATCTCTCCCCAATCGATAACATGAGATTCATCTTGAAGATAATGATGGAGTTGTGATACATGGAAAACATCATGTATCAGAATCATATGAGGGGGAAGTGCTACTCGATACGCCACAGCTCCAACACGAGCTAACACCTCGAAAGGCCCAACAAACCGGGGAGAAAGCTTAATCCCACGACCAAACCTTCGCTGCCCGCGACGGGGAGTCACCTTTAGAAACACATGATCCCCAACATTAAACTCTAACGATATCCTTCTTTGATCAGCATATGATTTCTGACGATCCTGTGCTGTCTTCATCCTCTCACGAATCACCTGTACCATCTCTGTTGTATTCTTCACTAGTTCTGGTCCGAGAATTGCTGACTCTCCGACCCCAGTCCAGCACAACGGAGAACGGCAAGGCCAGCCATACAGGGCTTCAAATGGCGCCATACCAATGGTGGAGTGAAAACTATTATTGTAAGCGAACTCTACCAAGGGTAAGTGCTTTTTCCATGAACCTCCAAAATCAAGAACACATGAGCGCAACATGTCTTCAAGAGTCTGGATGGTTCGCTCTGTCTGACCATCCGTTTGAGGATGAAAAGCAGCGCTAAGGCACAGTTGAGAGCCAAAAGCATGTTGGAGACCTCTCCACACCCTAGAGGTAAAACGAGGGTCTCGATCAGAAATGATCGTCCTAGGTACTCCATGAAGTCTCACCACCTCCTCTAGATACTGCCTTGACAAAACTTCCACTGAGCTCGACTCCTTGATTGCTATGAAGTGGGCCGATTTAGTTAAACGATCCACTACCACCCATATAGCATCATGTACTCTCGGAGCTCGAGGTAAACCTGTTACAAAGTCCATTGAGATTTCCTCCCACTTCCACTGAGGAATCTTTAATGGCTGGAGAAGAGCACCAGGAACACGGTGTTCGGCCTTCACCCTCTGACAGACTAAACATCGAGACACAAACTCTACCACTGCACGCTTCAGCCCTGGCCACCAAAACTGACTCCTCAAGGACCGGTACATCTTTGTCACACCAGGATGTACTGATAAGGGAGAGCTATGGAACTCTTGGAGAACCGTCTCACGCATCTCCAAGGGAACAAAAATCCTGCCATGATACAACACTCGGTGTTGTTTATCCTCCGACCAACCATCAGGGGCCTCCCCACAAACAACTCTGTCTCTCCAAAATTCCACCTCTAGATCACCCAACTAGGACTCTTCCACCTTCTGCATCAGAGATGACTGCACCTTCATCTGGAAAAGACAACCTCTTCCTCCAACCTCTTCCATATCAAGATGTAATGCTGAAACTTCCTCCATTAATCTCCAAGAATCACCAGATTCACGCACAGCATCACTACGTGACTTTCGGCTTAGTGCATCAGCAACAACATTTCCCTTCCCAGGTGTATATGATATTTCGAAGTCGTATTCCTGCAAGAACTCCAACCACCGACACTGCCACAAGTTCATGTCCCGCTCAGAGAAAACATACCCCAAACTCTTATGATCGGTGAAAACCACAAAGCGCTCTCCAATGAGGTAATGTCTCCAAAAATTCAGTGCAAACACCACGGCTGCTAACTCAAGATCATGGGTGGCATAGTTGCCTTCATGGGGACTAAATTTTCGAGACCCATAAGAAACAACTGACCTTTTTTTCATAAGAACACAGCCTAGCCCCAGATGTGAAGCATCACAGAAAACATCAAATTGGACTCCCTCCGCTAAAAGACAAAGGACTGGAGCACTTACCAACTTCTCCTTTAGATACTCGAAAGCTGCCTGACACTGATCAGTCCATATGAACACTTGATCCTTATTGGTCAAAGCTGTCAGAGGAGTCGCAACTCGGGAGAAATTGGCTACAAACCTCTTATAATAGCCTGCGAGACCAAGGAAACTTCGCACCTCTGACACGGTCTTGGGGGCTGCCCAAGAAACTACTGCTTCTATCTTCGATGGATCCATAGCTACTCCCTGTTGGGACACAACATGCCCTATGAAACAAACTTCTCGAGCCCAGAACTCACACTTGGACAACTTCCCAAACAACTGATGTTGGTGAAGAACTCCCAAAACGGCTCGTAGATGCTCTACATGCTCTTCTTCAGATGTGGAGTACACAAAGATGTCATCGATGAAAACCACAACAAACTTGTCCAGGAATTCCCGGAACACAAAATTCATCAACCCCATGAAAACAGATGGAGCATTCGTCATGCCGAATGGCATTACAACAAACTCATAATGCCCATGACGACAACGGAAAGCAGTCTTCGGGATATCCTCATCCTTTACACGCATCTGATGATATCCTGACCGCAAGTCGATCATTGAGAACCAACTTGCACCCTTCAGTTAATCGAATAGGTCATCAATCCTTGGAAGAGGATAGCGATTCTTTATTTTCACTTTGTTTAATCGACGATAATCGACGCACAACCACAAACTGCCGTCAGACTTTTTCACAAACAAAACTGGTGCACCCCACGGTGACACACTTGGCTGAACAAAACCACACTGCAACAGACCATCGAGCTGTATACGTAGCTCTCGTAACTCAGAAGGGGCCATCCTATACGGAGACATAGAGATAGGAGACGCTCCCGGATGTAGCTCGATCCCAAACTCGATCTCTCGTCGAGGGGGTAAGGATACAACCTCTCCTGGAAAGACGTCAGGGTACTCCTCTACGACACTAGGAAACGCCAAATGTTGAACCTCTGAAGAACATAACATCATCTCAGCCATCATGGATGATAAGGATGAAACTCGTCTATGACTCATTCGAGGATCTCTCTCACCAACAAATACCACTTCCTCTCCATCTTCATCAAAGAAAACGACCTTCTTCCTGTAGCAATCCACAATATCCTGCACCGAATACAACCAATCTATGCCGAGTATGACATCATATGGTTGTATTCGTAAACATAGGAAATCTCCCCAAGAGCGGTGTTTCCCCAACACTAGCTCATAGTCTCTACATACTTCAAACAAGCTAGCTCGACCTCCAGCTGGCGTAGCCAACGCCAAGGGCACTGAAAGCCTCTCTAACTCAAGTCCCAAAGCGTGGATAAGGGTAGGGGATATAATGGAGTGTGTCGCTCCTGAATCAAACAAGGCATACACCAAGGTAGAAAACAAGCAAAGGGTTCCTTGGACGACGTCTGGCTTCCCTGGAACTGGCAATGCAGAGCATGAAGCTGACCACGAACACCTCCACGACCTCTCTGACCCTGATGAAGACCACCACCACGGTCGTGCTCTACTCTCTGAGGACGGGGAGCGTCATGGGGCTTTCATCTGCCTGCTCCATATACCCTCTGGTGATCTAAAGCTGGTGCAAACTGCTACTGCTGCCTCGGCTGGAACTGCCTCAACGGAGGAACCTGGAGTGGAGCGCCTGGTGCACGATGACTGCTCTGAAAAGTCGGGCACTCCCGCTGCTGATGACCACGACCACCACAAGAAAAACAAGCGCCTGATCCCTTGGCAGAGGCCTGAGAGTTGCTGCCTCCGGAGAAACGAGATGGGAAGGGCTGGGACCTACCCCCAGGTGAACGGAAACTCTTCTGTCCGGAAAAATGGGAACCCCGGACCACAGCTCTGCTTCGTGAGGAATCATGAAGATTCCCCTCTCGTGACGATCCGGTCCTAGCCAAAGTCTTCTCAACAACCTCTGCCCTCGCCAGAACCTCAAGATATGTCTTCAGCATAAATGGGGTGACCTAGCGCTGGATCTCTGGATGCAAAGCCTCCTCGAAATGCCTCGCCCTGGCCTCCTCATCTAGTAACAGGTCTGAAGCATATCGTAGAAGGTTCCTGAAACGAATTCCAAACTCTCGAACACTGGAGCTCCCCTGCCGAAGGGTGAGAAGCTCCTGGAGACTGGACACCTTCGCAGTCGATGAAAGAAACTCGACTCTAAACCTATCTCGAAACTCCTCCCACGAGATCGCTGACTCCTCACGATCACCGAGGAACAAGAACCACCACTTCCTCGCTGCTCCACGCAGCATCGTCACAACCAAGGACACCCAGTGTTCCCTCCGAGCACGAATCGAACTAAAGCCTATCTCAACCTCCTCCAACCAGTCTTCTGTGACTGCATCTGAAACAGAGTCCTCGTACTTCTGTAGAATCTGGCGCTGAAACTCTCGGAGTGTCTTCCTCCAAGTGTCATCTTCGTCAACCACTACTCGGTGGTGATCTGCTGGAACAGCCTACTGGGCATCTTCTGCGCAAACCTGACGAGGACGTCGACCTGGAGCCATACCTGTAAAATAACAACCGTTAGAGCTCCTAAGCCTGGAATATGGAAGACTCACATTAATTAATTAATTGTTTTCTTTTATTAATTTCAGGTTACCTATCCCAAGGTCTACCCATTCAAACACAGGTGCAAAGAACAATGATGCATGATCCTTTCCTAGGTCTCTACCCTGCAACCAGTATCACTTTGTTTAGTAGCCATCATAAACTTAAAGGTCCGTGCAATAGATCATAGGGGGGCCTGAATGCCTATGTCTCTGCCAGTCTCCAGTGTTTACCCCACTTGCTAAACATGAATGACATCGTTGACCTACCATCCCATGCATCCTCACATGTGCCTAACTCCAAACTCCATCATATCCCTCAAACAGACCTCTGATACCACTCTGTCACGACCCCCTCCCCACAAAGTGTACCCCTCCTGGGCCGGCAATGTGAAAAGGGAGATAATGTCCCCCGAGTCCCGCCTCCAGTAGGCCCCAGGTTGGAGACTAGCATCGAGGGTATAATAACATACAAATGGGAGGCATTACCCTCTAAGAGAACACATGCAGAAGAGAGAGATAGAATAGACTCCAATCAACTCCAACTTAGAACTGAGATATAAAAGGAAACCGAGTACATATATGAAACGTCATGCAAAAGTACTACAACTGAAAGGGGAAACTAAAAGTACCCAAAAGAAAGTAAAACGACAGCGACCACAATCCTGAATAGCTCCTCCTCCAACCGCAAGCTAGTAGTAACTAGCTTGATCTCCAACCTGCTCCAAGTGACCTGAAAAACAGTTTATATATACATAGGGTGAGTATAACTGTATACTCAGTAGGATCCTCCCCAAGCCTCTCGTGGAAAAGTAAAGAAAGCGTGCTAAAGCCCAGTAAACAACAAGTGAAACTAACTCGTCACCTAAACAGGTATACTATGTTCCCAACCTCACCATGGCTACTCTCACCAAGTAACGCATACAAGAATACAGCATATAGTAAAGAATATCAAGGGTACCCCGCTACTACTTCCCCACTAGTTTTCTGCTTTGCCCCAACGACATACGTCCTGTGCATCTCTCTCCAAAGGCTTGCCCGCAGACACCTGGGCTAAGCTCCACAATCTGCAGCTCGTGCACCACATAGGCTTTCCCGCAGACACCTGGGCGAAGCACCACACCGTCCTCACAACCAAAAGTAACCAGGTAGTCTCCGGGAGCCACCACAGCTTGCATAACGTGTATCATACATCAGGTATAATACCTCAAGCCATTACATCCCATACTCCGAGTAAGGATCCTCAATCCATCATAGCCTATACACGTTACACCTATAGTAGTCCATAGGATACTATATCTAGAATATATGCGGGCAAATAACCACAAGCCATTACAACCCTCTACACACATATATGGGGTAACTAACCGATGTGCCTCATGGCACAAGTATCTACCAAGAGAAGAGAGCGGGGCCAAAGGGGGTAGTCAGCCATTCGACCTCCCATCAGAATGTTGGGGAAAACACCCCCCAGGGTTCAGAATCCCCGGGGTGTCAGTTTCCCTTACCGAAACGGTGGAGTAGCGTATAGAAACACAAAAAGTACAGAATATATATGTAACTCACATCCACACTATGGGCATTACCTAGTCTTAGATACAACTGCAGCTAACGTCTCTCAGACTCCAGGCTGCTACTTCAAAGACTAGGTATCCTATAAGCACACAAACATTTGAAGAGATTTATTAGATTACTCTATTCTCATTTTATCAGTTCCACTGTACGTTAATTAATTAATTATCCATGAACAATTTACCACATTAAACTAAATTGGCATCTCATTCAAAAACAACTGCTCCATTTTAAGATTCACATCACCTTTAAATTCCAGTATATCCATCCCTGTGGATTTTCACCATTTAATCAAACATTCATTACAGAATTACTTTTCCATATTCCTAGGCATTCTAGAAAAGCATCCTATGCTACTAAACACAAAGGAGGTTCAACACGGTGAGTAGATATACTACCCCTCGAGTCTTCGCCGCCTATAGAAAGATCATAGACCCATCCTCCATTGAGAGGCTAAACACGGAAAGCACATGGCATACCCCACGTGTCTTCGCCTCCTTCGGAAAGAGGGTAAGCAAGACCAGCTGCCTTGAGCAGTGGGGAAAAGTAAAGCAGATAAACAACCAAACCAAACTACCAACATCAAACCATCACATTCATCTCATACCATCATCCTTGGTGTCCTCCCCGACACCCATATGCATAAACCGATGCATCTCGCCACACTAGGCATCATCCGCTGCCATAACCACAAGGCCTCCATGCCTCCACATATCACTACAGCCATCCATGCTCACATCACAACACAAGTAGCAGGAAAACAAACATCACATCATGGGCTCTTGACCCATTTAACAAACAAGAGGGTAACTCAGAACCCTTTTAGAAATTCCCACATAATATGTTCTCTAATCCATATTGAATTAACAGATTTGTTATTCATAGGTTCCAATCATGGATACCTAATCAGTAAGCTATCACAAATAAATAACCATGCTTACTTCCCTAATTTGATTATCCTCAAATTAGAACAACTACAACAACTGCAATAACCAGATTAATTTACATGCCTCTTTATCTTTAGCCAATTAATTAACAATTAATTCCAGCTTTACGTTCTTTATCAATTTCCATCATGAACGAGCAACTAATTAATGAAAAACATATATATCACTCTATCTAGGAAAAACATGAGGCAAACCGTTATCACGGTACAAAGCAACAACATGCGATCAACCAATTCTTTTAATCCGATTCAAGTATTTAACTAGGTCAATTTCATTGTGATCCAAATGACTAAATCATGCTAATTCTATGATTGCACATACACAATTAGAGAAGCCATGAATCCCCTACCTCAAATAGTTTCTCACGTTCTTTATCCACACAACAGGTCACGATCCTCCCCTCGCGACAACTGCATCCACCGGAGGATGCTGCGGTACGATAGTACCAACCAACCCCAAGAAAACCCATTAGAATCTTGGAAATTACATGGTATAATTATGGAAAGGAGGATAGGAGAAGATGAACCCCAAAAGAATGACGATACAACATACCTTATATCGAAGATTGATCGACACGGCTCAGTTGCATCCAAAACAGATCAGAACTAATCCTAGGAGTAAAGATTGATTGTGCCACTCCTACAGAAAGGATTGAAAGGTTCTAGTGCCTCCTAGTTGAGAACAAAGGGAATGAACAAGGGAGAATGATATCTCGTCGCTTTTTGAAGATTAAATGGGGAAACAGTTTAAGATCCGGTTAATTATACATTAAAAACGGATCGCATTAACCCACGCGGTTTGACCAAGTAAAACATTCCAAGCCTTCGGAATAATTAATAAAGTATTTATGGAATTTTAAAAGGACTTAAGAGCCCTTAAAATAAGGCTTTAAATGTATTTTACGTCAAAGGAAATGTCAAAAGGGGCAAAACTGTAGGAGTCTGGAAACACTGTTCACCCATTGTTACTGTACATGAAACCGATCTGTGAAACCGATCTGTGAAAACGATATGTGAAACCGATCTGTCACACTGATCTATGAAACCGATCTGTCAGACCGATCAGTGAAACCGATCTGTCAGACCGATCTATGAAACCGATCTGTGAAATTGATCTGTCAGACCGATCTGTGAAACCGATCTATCACACCGATCTGTGGAACTAATCTGTCACACCGATATGTGAAACCGATCTCTCAGACCGATATGTGAAACCGATCTGTCACACCTATCTGTGAAACCGATCTGTCAGACCGATCTGTGAAACCGATCTGTCAGACCGATCTGTGAAACCGATCTTTCACACCGATCTGTGAAACCGATCTGTCAGACCGATCTGTGAAACCGATATGTCACACCGATCTGTGAAACCGATCTGTCACACCGATCTGTGAAACTGATTTGTCACACCGATCTGTGAAACTGATCTGTCAGACCGATCTGTGAAACCGATCTGTCACACCGATTTGTGAAACCGATCTGTCAGACCGATCTGTGAAACCGATCTGTCAGACCGACCTGTGAAACCGATCTGTCAGACTGATCTGTGAAACCGATCTTTCACACCGATCTGTGAAACCGATCTGTGAGACCAATCGGTGAGACTGATCTGTTACAATTCATAAAACTGGAAACACTGTTCACAGAACTGGAAAAATTGGCAAAGTGTTGGGGATAAGTCCCCTTGACCTCCCAGAACACCTCCAACACCAACATTTCACAAAGTAATGGACCGGAGAGGTCCGGGCCATTACAATGATTATACAAAACATCTATAAAATTACATAGAATAAATAATATATTTCATTAAAATAATTTACAAATATGTTTTAATGTTAGGGTTTTAAATAATTTTGAAGGAAAATACTAACTCACACAAATAATTTAATTTTCATTAAATAGATATTTTTCCCACTATTTAAAAAAAGTACTAATCTATTAATATATATTAAATGTAATATAAATTATTTTCATATAACACCCTTCAGGAATAAATTTATTTATTAAATTTATTTATAACACTGGGAAATGGAAAAAAAATATATGGGGTGAGATCAGATGCTCAAAAATTTTAAATATAACAAATGATAATCTAATATATAAAAGTATTTTACAATGACCAAGTGGTTATAATGATGATTCCTTTGAAAATAATCATAAAAAATATTAGGTCCTAAATATTATAATAATAACATGACATGAAATAGGGGATGAATCAAAAGTTAGAGTCAATAATCATGATCCATGATATCATAAAATCATTTTCATAATTATCACATAACTGAGAAAAATCATTCAAATATAGAACATACATTATTTTAAGGAGTATAAATTACATATGGAACATTATCAGAAACAATTATTAAAGGTGACTGAAAAATTCACATAAATACCTATATCATGTGGTATAAACTCTTAATAAATTAGTTACCATCTGATAAATGAAACCACATATTTTCATAAATTTTTATTGGTGATAAATGAATTTAACAATAAATTATAACATAATGAACCCATGGAATGAAAAAATTTTCACATATGTTTCTAAATAAATAATTGAATGAAAGAATATATCCTTCCTTTAGAATACTAACAAGATAACCCATAAAGAATAAAAAGGTATCCCTTTATGTTTTTTATATAACTAATTAAATTCAATTAAGTCAACATAATAAAAAACATGAACTTTAAACCCATTGGAATGAGGGTATCGATCTATGAAAATGAAATCCTTAATAAATTAATGAATGAAATATATGTTATTATTTATTTTAAGGGTGATAATAGTGTATTCACATGTTAGTGGTATTAGAAAGAAGGTAAATCCTCTTCACATCTGATGGTTATGTAAAAAATGGTAAAGAGGGATCATGTCTTTGAATGGAAGGGAAATAATATAAAACATACTATGAAATAAGGTTAATGATTTCCTAATAACAAATATAGGTGAAACAATGGTAAATCGAAATGATTTATTGAATGAAATAATATATCAAATTAAATTCATTTAATGGTATCACATATGTATGGATAAATAACCAAATTATTTTATTACTTTTATTCAATACCTAAAATTATAAAATTATATTTATAAGATAGTTATTAATTTATAAAAAATATAATAACTATAAATAATTCAGAATATCAAAATTAAAATTGAGGATATAACATAATAGAGAATGTTAGAATAATTATTTACATTGACGTGAACTGAGAACAAACATGAAATCTAAAAATGTAATATTCAAAACGTGTATGTGAAATATTTCCAAAAAAGTACTTTTAAAAATTGAATCTCTACAATCAAATAATTGAAATTTGCGTAATTTTTTCTATAAGAAATTTTAATCCAATGTTTAAACACCTAATAATAACAATAAAAGAGCATTGTTTATAAAATAAATATAAAAATGATGAATGAACATATTATATAAATATAAATAAATCAGAATTTTTCTGAAACCAATACTACAAATGTTGTTAAAAAATTATATAATATTACTTTACATAATTATAACCCATGAATGGATATATAATTTTCTAGATAAGACAATATAACTCAAATATAGTATATTTTTTCATTAAATATCCCTTATTGAAAACATGATCTTTGATTAATGTTATATTAGAAATGTGTTTTATTTAATGAAAATATATATAATGAGGGAATACACATAATAAAATAAATGTGTTGGACGTACCTATCAAATATGTTCAAGAGTACAATAATAACTTAATGAAGAAAAATTGAGTTATGTAAACCTCTAATAGATGGGGTAACAAGTTAGTGGGAATGAATTTGATGAAAATAATATCATTTATCAGAGAATATAATATAAATTAAAAAGAAAAAATCAACAAAAAATCAACAGTTAATAATTCAATGTAAGTCTGTAAATATAAATCATCTTTTATAACATGTAACGTGTCTCGATAAATCTTAATTGAGCCAAAAAAAAACATAAGGACTGAGTAACACTTTTTTCAAACCCCCATGAGTTTTTTAGTAAGTAATTAAACATAAAATACATTGAATTATTTATAATGACTGATATTGTTTCTAAAATAAGATTTATATTCAAAACATAAATGAATGTAGGGGTACAATAATGAATACATCTCATAGAGATGAATTTTATATTAAAACTAATACCATGTTTCCCAAAATTGTTGAATACATTATATAATCATGTAAAACAACCATAAATATAATAATATCATATATATATTTTTTAAAATCATATACATACGAATTTTTAAATATCATATATAATTATTATGTTCATTTATATTAGTTGTTATGTATTCTAAATGTTATATGAGAGTTATCATAATTATTTAGTATTATTATCTTTAAAGTGATGTAGTTATTAAGTCTTCACCAAAATTTAATCATTTGATGTTAATTATAGCTACTATTAGAGAAGAAATATAATAATTTATAATGTTAATATTTATTATAAAGAGAAATTTAGTTTTTATGTTCTATGATGAAATCTATATCGAAAAATTCTCAATTATGTTCGTCAAATGAATGTATTTTAAATAATTATTGTGTTAAATATTGATGAATATTTTTCATAACAAAAAATAAAAACTATTTAAATTTATTAATCATATTTTTATAATAAATATTTTATCATAGTTTTTGATCCCAAAATTAATATTGGAATGGATTTTTTGTAAAATCTAATTATGTTTGCTTGAATTGTGTAATAATATTTTCTAGATGATAGGGTAGTTGATGATTTCAATGATTTTCACAAAGATGTTCTATGTTTTCATTACACAAACTATAAGTAACATGTTTCATTATAGATAATATAGGTATTATAATTACATTTACTATTATGTAATGATAGATCACATCATTGTCGGCTTAATGGTAGTATACGTTTTTCATAATGGTAAATGAAGTAATACCTGAGATTTATATGAGGTTAAATATATAAATAATATAGCTAAAGAGATCAGTCTCTTAGGTTTCATAAGGGTAATATAATATGTGTTGTGTAATTTTATTCAATTATTCTCAATGTAAATGTATCATGATATAAATTTATAATGGATCAATCTTATGTACTTTATTAAGATAATAAGATATTTACAATACCAATATATGGGTAATCTAACAGTTCTGTATGGGTATCCAGTATGTTTTATCCATATCGTAAGTGTAGTTCAATAATTATTAGTGGTAATAAGTGCTTAATATTACCATGTAAGGGTAGTTCCTTTCTAGAGTATGGGTATGTCCCACATATTATGGTTCACATATTGGTATCCTTTTTATCCCATGTCTGTATAATGGTAGATGGATTCATACATGTTAAATAAATTTATCCTCAAATGTGTAGTGTGTTATATTGAAGTGGATGGTATTAAACCATAACATTGTATGACTATTTTATATAGAAACATTCCATGATGCAACCTGTGTCAAGACACAGCTATGAGAGGTTTCACAATCCATAGAGATGTTTCATGGGCCATATAATAAATTTGTATTGATCTAAAATGGGGAATGCACTATATGGAAACTTCCTCATCATAAGAAAATATAGTATACAAAATGTAACATATGACTCTACTATAATGGTATGTAGGTCCCATATTTTTTAAATTTTCCATCTAATTGGATTCCACAACATATTGAAGAAGTTAAGGTACAGAATAAATAACAATTTGGGGACATGTAATATACCAAATCAGGGATTTAATGGTTATGGTTTACTACATAAACCAAGGAATTTTTGTATCTAATGTACTGTGAATGTTTTTATGAATGCGAGTCTCATGGATTTGGATATCTATCAGAAGATATATGATATTGTGAAGTCTATCATTAATTGAGAGTCAACCACATGAGATAGAGTTGTTCATAATCCATGGCCTAAATTATAATTTAATGAAGGATATGATAGTGGTTCTATAAATATGCAATTTTCTATGTTTTATGAATAAAAAAATAAAAGATGTGTAAGTGGAGATATTATTAGGTTGTTACATCTTATAGTTATATAGTTGTTGTAATAACATAATACTCAAGAATAATTTTAGAGTCATTAATGACATCTAACTTGAAAATTTCACCAGAAACTGATAGAAATTAGTTATTTATTTTACATCATGATTTCTAACATGAATTAAAATGAAAATTATGATTCAATTTTTTACTAAATAGATCTCCGAATATTCTTTGTAATGTGATGATTAAATAATAAAATTGGATTGAATTGAAAGAGAGGTAGTATCTATAATGATATTAATATTGGTTTCATATTATTTCTTATTGAAAATAAAATATATATTGTTATATTATTCACAAGTAAAAGGAATATTATTTTAGTGGGTGGTTCTAGACTTCATAACGAATTTTTAATAATTAAGAATTGATCCTAGAAAATTAAGTAGAAGAATATTTTTTTATTATGAATAGTAAATATTGAATTTCTTCTATAGTTATTCTTTATAATAGAATAGGATGTTGATCAATGATTTTTAATAGAGATGAATAATTTTAATAAAATAACATTAGTATATAATTTATTTATACCTAATGATATAGTCTATGATAGTTATATTTTAGGTAGGACCTAGATATTATTATTGTTCAATGTGATCCTTTTCACTATTAGAGATAAAATTAATGAATATTGAGGGTAGTGAACTTCGGTATGTAGTACTATATCCATAATATATTTATGTTTTTGTGCTTGGGAATATATGTAACCTTACCATATACTTTGGAATATGTGATCTTCTCAGTGATTTGAGTGTATGACCATACACCGATTCATGCTCAAGGGATCTATCATAGAGAGGGTAAACCATGTAAATACTCATGAACATATTTACATTATCCACAGACACTAAAATAGTTCATGGATATTAATATAGTTATTATTTATGGAAAAAAATATGACCCTCAATGTTCAAAGGTGAATATATTAAATGTTATGTGAGACATATAATAGACAAATATTTTCTATTTTCATTGGCATATATACCATGGTTCACCCCTATCGGTAATATTAAACTACATACCATGTTTATTTCTAATAATATACATCTCAGAAATATATTCACAGTATTGATATATTCTTTGTTGAAATAAAATAGAAACATTAACCAAGAATGATTAATATTTTAATATTATATGGATTAGTTGTAATTTTATTATAAATAATTCATAATTATATTAATTTATTTTCATTGTTTTGATATATAAGAATTATAAAAAGTCGAAAGAGTTGATAATATATATCAATTCATTAAATATAATGCAATGATTATTTTTATATTATTTAACTAATTTTTATAGATTGATTAAAACATAAGAATATTTTGATCATATCATAAATATGATCTACAATTATTATAAATTAACCTTAATATTATACATAAAATAATATATGTCCAATTTCACCATCATCCTAAAAATTCATTCATGATTTTGATTAAATAAAAATATGAAATCAATCATCCCGTAAAGGTAGTATTCCTATAATATTAAATAGTGATGTTTTTTCCATTATCAAGGGAAATGTGTAATTTTTTTAAATTGTTTCAAAATTATAAAATTTATATAAATATAATTTTTTATTTTTTATTTTTTCTTTTAGAATTTACTTTTATATTGTTTTATTTAAAATAAAACATGTTGATTCATAGAGGCTGTAGTCTACAAAACTGAAAAATAAATATCTCGTATTCCATTACCGAAAACAGAAATTTTATTACTGAATATTACAATAGAATAAAAATTTTAGTATATAATAGTTAATGATATAATTAAAGAGTTGATCTATAATATAATAATGAAATATTGAAAAAATTAAATGAATTAATTAAAATATAAATACCCAGGTAGAGAAATTTGAGATTTCAATATAATATCCCTAGAAAATGGATAACATTGGTTAATATATTTTAGAACAAAAGTATAATGTGTAATTTTATTATAGCATATTGAAAATTTCATGTATTTTGGAATAAATAATGTGGGTTATTTTAATTGATTTTGTGAGGCCTATTTTATAATTTATGAGAATGATGTTTTTTTATAAATCAAATTTATATGAACAATGAACACGTTAAACAAGGAATATTCTTCCAAAATTTCATAATAATGTATTTGGGAGGAGAGAATGTCGATGCATACATTATCCACTCATTTATGAACTTATTTTAAAATATTTCATGTATTTTAGTCAGATATTATTGACACTTACAACATTATATAATAACTTGTTATCTTTTTTATATATAATTTTATCTCATTTAAATTAATAAATTATTATACTTATAAGATAATTTAGATCTAGAGAAAGAAAATTTAAAATCTATTTCTTCTGAATAAATATTTAAAAGTGATATAGAATAATTATAAAATATTTATATGTAATGTATTAATTTTTTTAGAGAAAATATTAGTTATGTTCTAAAATATAAATTATGGGATTTTAATTAAAATATATTTTTTGATAGTATATATTGTTACATTTAATTTTTTTATTTAATAAAAATTAATGGATCATAATTTTTATTCTCAACTTATATACATATGAGGATATAAAATTTATATTATTTTGAAAATGGTATTTCTAACTAATCATTAGAAAATATTTTATTAGAAAATCCAAGAAATTCTCCACAATATATTTTTTTTATTATTAAATAAAAAATTGTTTTACTTTTATAAAATAAATAATATATATATATATATTAATTATATAAACCAATAAAAATTATACAAAAAATACATTTATTAATAAATGACACCATATAGTACGACTACAATTATTATTATTTCTTATAAATTTATAAATAACGAATTATTAAAATAACAACAAAAACCTATAAATATTTCTTATAAAAGAAAAAATTTGAATGATTTTAATTTAATTTATTCTTGTAACACACTATACACACTCTATATGGTTATTCTAAAGGAATTTATTTGGAAATAATAATCCTAGATAATATGAATATAAAATTATTTTAATTTATTATTACTATTTAATATATTTATTATTATATTATTCATGTATTCTTAATATTTAATGTTATTTTTAGTGGAATTTTTTAAATTCAGTTTATTATATGAGACAACCTATTAAATATATTATTTATATAATGGCTCAAAAAATTTAACATTTTAATATAAAAAATTAATGTTATTTATTCAATTTAATATATTTTTGAAAACTAAGACTACAAAATTAATGATGATAAATCATTATATTCATCACATTGGATTTATAAAAATTTTAATATATTGGAATAAAATAACTATATATTAATTAACAATGAAAATATATCTAATTGATAAGAAATAAATTATATTATGATGTAAACCTCACTACCCTATGTGAGGCTAGAAATCCCACATTTTCTTTCATAATAAGAATTTATATAGACTTTTATCCACCTATGTATTCTCCATTATTAATTAAATAGTTTTCTAGATACATACATTTCTCAACATCAAACTAGTTTCCCAGTTTCTAAAAAATAATATAACCAAAATTGAGTGTATTAAATCCCAATATAATTATAATATTTGAATATAAAAAGTCTTTTATATGGTTTAATCTCCAAAATTAAAATCCTTTTGTTTCAAAAATGATTGAAATGGTCATTCCTATATATCATATTCTTGTAACTTATGTTACATTATATTGTGTTATCATACTCTTCTTCACCAAATAGCATAAGAAAATTAGTTAATAAATCCATCAAAATTGTGAATTAATAGAATGTGATTGACTAAATGATATTTTACTAGAGTAAAAACCCATTTGTGGAGTTAGAAATATTTTTTTCAACAAGATATGATTAAATTAATTTATAATATCCAATTTTTTTGTTATTAAACCTAGTTGAATCTTTGAAATAGACTCTATCCACTTATTATATATATAAATAGAAGTAATTTCTATAAAAAATTCATAATGAAAATGGGCCAAATTTCTAGATGTTATCGAATAAATAGAATTATCTCATAGATTAATCTCTTGGTTTTTAAAAGTATTTATATTATCACAGCCTGTTAAAAAATATGCATTATTACCTTATTATTAGTCCATAAAATATCTTACTGTGTCATAATTAACAATTAAAAAATAAAAAAAACCTTTTATTATTAGGACATAATTTATCCTTGACTACCATACCAATATCGAAAGTTATTTATACCCTACATTGATTCAATATATGGTACCATAGACAACATTTTCTATAAATTCAATGAAATAAATAATTTTTTTTCTTAAAATATAAACCTAAAACCATTTATTTTTAGTGTAATAGTTAATTGAATAACTAATTCAACTAATAAAACACATATCTATTTGAATATAATGTATTTTTATACTATTTAAACAACTGTATATCCAATAATATATTTTCAACATAACCCACAAAATATTCTCATAGTATTCCATTATATAATAAAATTTTGTATTATTTTAAATTATAACATCGAGAAATATGAATAATTTTTTTTCTTAGCTCTTATTCACATGAGAGGGAAACAAAATTGAAAAAATAGATTTATTAAATGAGAATAACATGACAATATGGGAATAATAAAGATATACTAAAAATCATCCAAAATAATTCAAAATTAATTAATCATGTAAAAAATCATTATATGAAAAATACATGATTCAAAAGAGAATTTTAGTAAACATGAGCCACATGATCATGGCATAGTCATGAGAATAATCAAAAAACACTAAAAATTATTTCCAATATGGAACATAGATTATAATTGGGAATATAAATTTTCAATGTAAGGCCATCCCTGACCATGGTTATGAGAAACTAAAATTTACATTCGAAAACCTCTATCATGTGATATAAACTCTTAGAGGAGGAATTAGAGGGAAATAACTGGGCTAATTAATCACTATCCATATATACATGTGACATAGGAAATGAAATATTAATAATATCATAACAAAACCATCAAAATCAAATTATTTTCATATAATTTTCATATATAACCACTTAAAGAAAGAATCTATAATGACATCGATAATCATAACAAGTTATACCATATTAACAAATAAATATCAAATTAAATCAAGAAACTTTATTTTTATATTATATTCAATCAAGGTAATAAATAATTTTCTATTTTCAAAATATTTATAAAGGGTATAAATTTAAAACATTTTTCCCATTCAAAAATTCAGTTGAAAAAATGTGAGCACACATCAATAAATGGAATTAATAAAGAGTGTTTACATAGAAAATGTATTTGAAGTAAAGTTATTCAAATAAATGGTTCATGGATAGGAAGTAACACATAATTTATAGATCATATCATGGGTTGAGAAAATTTTAAATAAGTAATCCTAATAAAAAAGTTGATTATTATATAAAAACATATCCCCAGTATAATAATGTAATCTCATAAATATGTTGATAGAAATGAAAAACATTCTTGTAAATAATTATTCAAATAATATCATCCAATAAGGGACAACGATCCAAATTATTTGATACCACAACGTCAATCTCCAAGATTATATATATATTTATATATAAGTGAATACAAGTTCTTATATAAATCCAAATATTTTTATTACTTTTAACGTTAAAAAAATTTGAATAAAACTTACATCACTATTTAGAAAATATTTTATTCACTTAAATAAAATGAATATATACTCATCACATTAGAAATTTAACTTTTAAATGTAAAATTTAATTATTTTGATGAAATATAATTTTAAAAACATGTTCTGCAATAAACGTTCCATGAAAATAAAATAATGAAATCTATTAAAAGTGTCGGTCGAAATAAAGAACACATAATAGTGAAAGTAATGATTTTTTTTTAATAAATTGAATATATATTTATTCAAAATTTTTATTTTTAATATAGTAAAAAATACTTTGTTTTTATTAAAACATTATTTTTATAATGGGGGGTCAGAACTATAATATCAAAAAAATTAACGTGGGTTAAACCAACCATGTAATAATAATATTTACGATAAAACATTATAAGTCAATTAAAAATTATTTTTTCATATCAATACTTCTTATACCACCATATAATAAAATAAAATGGAATATTTTCGTAAAAGTATAATTTTAGTAGAAATATAATAATTTAATTTTCAAAAATTGAGCTATGAAAAAAATTTCTGATTTCGGTAATACTAGAGTAAAAATTATTTTGAAGAAAATGACAAGAATTTAATATATATATATATCATAATAATTGGAAATAAATAATTCATTGAGGATTCTTTATATATTAAATAAATGTAACAACATACAAAAGAATAATTTTTCCTAACATGTAATATGCCTTGATCAATGAGAGATGAGAATAAAAATACTATTGTGGATCGTTCTACTCTTTAATATAAACTCCTTGAAATTTAGTGATTATAGTAGAACAAAAAATACTGGTATAGAATGTTAATTCACAAAATGATTTCTATATTTGAATTTTATAAACACTGTAAATGAAATGAGGTTTATAATACCCAATACATCACAATGAGATGAATTTGAGAAGAAACACCTTACCTTATCTCCATGCATAATCAAATGCACGTTAATACCCTATATAAAATATATTAATATAATAAGAACATATTCTAGCACTAGTATAATATAAATAAAATTTTATATTCATTATTCATAATAATTTGATGTATTTATTTTAGTTAATTATAACCTATTTCTGCTATCAGGTGTGGGAAAACTGTATCATTTTCAACATGTATTATAATATATCTATGTTAATTCATTAGCATAAAAACTTTTTATTTTTAAATATTCTTTAAAATTACAATAATATATGATCTATAATGATTTAAGATGCATGTATTACCTTTTATGAGTATTGTAGGTCTAATAATAGAGAATAAAATCAACATTAACATTATTTAGTGATGTAAATCCTATGAATCTCTTTTACATAATTTTTGAGATAAATATTCAATAATAATTCCAAAAAGATTCATATTATATCATATTATAATATAATTTTTTTTACTCTTATCCATAATACAAAATCAAAGGATTTCTAATGTATGTTTTTAAATAGACCAAAACATGAATCTACCATTATTAAAGGATGATTATGAGTTTGTTACAAATAATTTTAGTATACTATATGTATAAATATTTTAATTATAATTTTTTTAAATATCATTATTAAAAATAATTTTAAATTGAAAAAAAAATATCGATACCTTACAATGTTGGAAACAATCATTTTCATATTAATTTTCTTATTTTAAATGATAAAATTAATGATAATTTTCAATAAATCATTTCATTAGTAGGATATTCAATTTTTAAATAATGATACCTAATGATTTAATGAATATATTTTTTAAATTAACCCCATTCTGTTTAACATCGTTGTCTGTTTTTGATGAAATGAGAAATGGAAATCTTTCATTTAATAGAGGCAATGGTATATGGGTATATGAGGTTATAAAAATTATTTTCTATAGAATGAGAGAAAATTTAAACAAGTAATTTTATATATAATATAGAAAAAATATATAAATTACATAATTAATTACTAATGTACTATTTTATACCTTATTTCTATGTTTTTGAAGAAAAAAGAAATGTGTTTCCCAATAATAGAGGTTGTGTAAAAAATGCATGATTTTTTTTGTTTTCATAATAGAAATATTAATAAAAAATCATTGATTATTCCTATTCAATAATAAACAAATTATGTGAAAATATTTCTTTTATTAAATATATATTTGGAAAATTTATTTTAAAAATAAACATTTAATAGAAGGGATTCAGTAATAATAATTATCCAGGACAATCACTTTGAAATTTCTATTCATGATCTATGGGATATAGACAGTATATGATAATATTCTATAACTAAAATCTAAATAGAGTTATTTAATATTCTATACATTATAATATGGGTATATAGTTAGGTGTGTGAAATTTTTATGTAAGATTATTTTATCGGGTGGGGAGAGGAAATTATATATGTGATGGAATGGATTTATTTTTAAATATCCAAAGATTATATAAATATAGAACATTCTAATCATATAATGTTTCTCCAAAAAATATAAAATAGGGATTTTGGAATGATACATAAATGATCTTGACTATATAAACCAATTTCTATATATGTTTTAAATAAAATTTATTGTCCTCTATCCAATTATTCTTTAATAATACAATTTAATCTTTTACTAAGGTAATAAGATTTTAACAATGTAATATATCAATTATGAGAAAAATTGATATGGAAATAATTAGATAATATGAACTCATTAATTATAAAATTTAAAACTATTAATTTTAATTAAATTTTAAAATGTTATAGGATTTTGATTAAAATTTCCAATGTATAATGAATTAAAAAAAATCATGAAAATATTTTTTAGGTTTTAAAATATTAAATATAGAGTTTTATTCTATAAATAATATATTAAAATCAATATTTATACTTTTTTTGACTTTTTTTTAATTTAGAAAAAGTATTCAAATGTTATAGGTTATGCTTTTGTCCATCTTATGTCATTAATTCAATTATATTTCCAATATTATATTTTCTAATATACTAATGAAAATAATTCATTTTATAAAATTCTCTAAAAATTACACTAATATGATTTTGAAATTATACATAAAAAATTGAATTTATCTTGAAGAAATAAAATTTAACGATGTATATTTTAAAATATTTAAATAAAAATAAAAAAATTATTTTAAAAAATTATTTTTGTATATTAGGGGTATTTATAGTTATATCAAAATAATTTATAGACAAATTTATTTAGAAATATACTGTTTTATATCTGAGTGTAAAAAATTATAATATTGATTTTTTGTGATCATTTTAATTTATTCAGGTTTTATACTATAACATTCATTTTTTTGTTTTCAAATTGAACCCTTATAATAATAATAATAAATTATAATCATAAAAAATATTTATTATAAATTATTAATTTATTTATTTATACTATTGATTATTTTTTTCATGTTTTATTAACATGTCATTGTATGTTTTGTTAAGGTTATTGTTTAGTTCTTTATTCCATGTGTAAAAATATATTGATGATTTTACGAATTTAAAGGATCCAAAGTTATTGAACATTACACCCCCTCATTAAATATTTTTTTGGTTGAATGGTCTGAATTTTTTTTCATATTTAGTATTTTTTTAATTTCATTCTTGATCATGGTAGAATATAAATTGTTTCTCTACATAGATATATATCTCTTTTTTATTCTTTCACTTTCAATAATTATGTTATTTTTGTGTTCTATAATCAGATAGAGCCTAAATCAAGAATTTACCCCATTGTATTATTTTATGGATTGGATTTATTAAATTTGTGTTTGTATAAATATAATTTCATTTAAAAAAATAATTATTATATCGTTAGGGGTATTTATTAGTATCAATTAAATGTACAATTTCCAGTAATAATAAAAACAAAGACTACACTTGGCCTTATTTAAATGAATTATGGTAGTTTCCCATGGAAAAAATCCTGGCCAAATAAAGCCCCCTATTAAATCAATTTAAACATATAATTAAACCCCACATCATAATAGGTTACATTCATTTTCAATATTAGAATATTATTTTCATTATTATAAAAATATCAATGTCATATTCTATATCTCTTATTGAAAGCGATCATTAGTAGCCCTATAGAAAATTTTTAAGGATAATTATCAATAATAATATGAATCACCGAATTGATATTGATCTGCAATGTCACATTAACCATACCCACTAATTGATAAAATTAAAATGTAATTTCTTCAAAAATTAGAATATTCAAACTAGCACGAACATGACACTCTTCACACAATTAATGACGAACACATTCAAGTGAACTAAACACCACTTTAAAATATAGAATGAATTTTGATGTTTCAATTTATTGAGTTAATATATTCAAATGATAATTTCAGATTCCTCAATTATAAAGACAGGATATTTCCCATTAATGTAATCATATCCCTCTGTAATTATATTAGGCTTACAATTGAACACATAATCATAATCTCATCCTTGTTGGGTACCAATAGTCTCAATATACAGTATCATCTTACTTTGGAATTTTATTTTCTCGAATACTCATTTTGTATCAAAATAATGAGATAATTGAGATCCTAATAAATAAGTATTGATAATTGAATAATTTTATAATATACCCTAGATTATATATCATTTATCATCTATGTCATATATCAACCCACTTATTCAAACACAGTTAATTAATATTTCTCCATCTAATATTTGTCTATCTTACCATGGGTTCCATAACAATAATTTTTTACATTATGCATTTAAATATATGTTAGTTATATTGGTATGAATTGTTACTATTTTTCATGATAAAATTCCCCATGACATATTAAAGAGTCAAATCATTCCAAATTGATTGTAAGGTATAGTAATGAAATTGGTTATTATATGATTATTCAAAAAATATTGGTTGAGAATAACATAATTTAAAGCATATAAATATGTTGGTATTTCATTGATGATCTCATACTCAAAACCATATAAATAATTCTATCAATAAAAAATAACCATATCAGATTTTTAGTTTTTGGATTTAATATTATATAACTACACAAGTCTATAATGTCATCATCTACCCTTTTAATACATTATACCATGTCTATAAATGTATATAAATTTTCTAAAATTATTTTTTAAATAATTTGATACATTAAAAAAATATTTTTTCATTTTTCATTATTATTATCATTTTAATCAAATTAAATATATAGATATCAATCACAAATAAATTATATATAAATTCAATATTTATAAAATTTCATTTTATAATACTCTATATATTATTCATCATTCATCTTCATTAATTCAAGGGGAAAATATCCTTCATTGTTCAATATTTTGATAGACATTGATATAATCACATTGTAATGTTCATCTACCACTATTATTATTTTAATCTCTTCTTATATAGATAATGAATAAAATAATTACAAGAATCCACTATTTAGATTTGTTGAATATAAAATAATGAAAAATAATTATGATTCTCAATAACATTTCTACCTCTAGTTCCGTTCCAAATTAACCTCTAAAGGATATTTGATTTTTCATTAAAATTTAATATATATATATATATATATATATAATCCTTTAACACATCCTTCTAATATTATCTATAAATTCCTTTAATAGTATGCATGATCTTTCTTACATGCTAATGATCATATGAGATACCTTCACCGCTCAGTATCCTTACCTATAGTGTTTTAATTTTTGTGAATTTTATCAATTACATATATAGAACACATATTATATAAATTTTAAAAATATATGTTCTAGGTTTTTTCCTTTTTCATCTATATAATAAATGGATATAAAATGAAAACTAGAATAATAAAAATATATATTTTCATTGGATTTTAAAAAAACTTTTAAAAACAAACCATCATTGAGTAATTGGAAATGTATTTTCAAAATAACATACAAACCGATCGTAATTACATGAAACTATATTCTGAATAGAATGATTAATATATTCAAAAAATTAATTTCCTTTAATTTAAATGTCCATCATTAAAACTACAAAAAAAAATTCCACTAACCATGATTCTACCAGGACATTATTATAAATAAATGTCCACTATGAAAATGTTATATATATCATATTTTGTGTAAATTTCATATTCCATATATTATATTTTCCAACAAAAATTCATATGAAATCATTAAACATCAATGCAATTTTTTAGTTACCCATCCTTTTTTCCGAACACCATATACTTATATCAGAACACAAAAATATTTATAAATTCATATTATTCACCAAAGGCTAGTAACATGGGAAAAAAATAAAATAAAATAATTTGATTCAATTTTAACTTAATTAATAATGAAAATGGGTGAATTTAATGTATAAATACATTAATAAACAAAATATATTCTATACTTATGATGGTAAATCGTTTATTATTATAAATTAATAAAAAATGAAACAACAAATATTCATAGTAAAGATTATGGGACTGAATCTTCATATTACTCATATTATACTTCTTAATCATTAAAATGGATCATTGTTTATATTAAAATAATAAAAAATGTATTGTTATTCCTAGCCTTAGATTTAATTACTATATAAGTCTATCAAAATTTGTACTTATGATGTTTGTATAAACTGTTTTTTTTTTCTCAAACACCAAAATAACCTCTAATAATGATAATCCAATCATTCATAGTGAATGAACTTTTCATAATGTAGTCAAAAAAATATTCCATAAAATCTTTCATAAATATATATCACCTTATAAAATAATAAACATTGAACTATTGATATTTTTGTAAAAACTACAAATGAATTTATAAAGTTGTAGAGAATATTAATCCCGCATGAAGTAATAGTTGTATATAAAATATTAAACTTCCAATATTGAACCCCCTATAACAAAATATAATAATAAAAGAATAACTAAATAATAGAATAATATATGATTAATATGGTAGTATAAAATAATTATAGGAACCTGCAAAAAGATATATATTTTAATGAAATTTAATTCATATCATGATAAACGTTTATTTCCCCACTACAAATCATATTAAAAAAATTATCACCCAC
Source organism: Viscum album (assembly GCA_963277665.1). Classification (NCBI taxonomy): domain Eukaryota; kingdom Viridiplantae; phylum Streptophyta; class Magnoliopsida; order Santalales; family Viscaceae; genus Viscum; species Viscum album. Next base: position 1,120,253,862 of record OY728146.1, read on the forward strand.
CAATTACCCTACATATAAGTATAACGTAACACTAAACACATAGTGGATGAGTAAAAATCAATAAAAATATATTCAATAAATTCATTCAATGGAAAACTAAAATAACTCCTCAAATTCCAATAAATAATAAAATCCACCATTGGAAATATAATAACATATTATTAAAAATTCTTGAAACAAATTTTGTATGATAAATTTAATAAACTATAAATTTAATAATCCAATTGGGAAACCATAAATACAATAAAAATATATATTACAAAAAATAAAATATTTATGGGAAACCATTTTTGAAAAATATTTAATTGAGAAAATTTATATTTTTTATAAAATACTAACATATTGTATATAAAATGAATGTTATTTGAACCACCATATAAGCATGAAATTATTTTAAACAGTTAATTATTAATAAATAATCATATTTATTTTTAAATAATTATTGAAAAATAATCATCATCATAAATAAAATATACATTCATGTAATAAATTTTAATTTTATGTCTCAACAATCCCATCCCAGACGCCCTCCAACTAGATTTTCATTGAACCAAAATTTAATGGAGAAGTCTAGATGAAAAAAACATAATGTATCTCCAAAATAACATTTTAAATTATTTTTTGTGATCCAATAAAAATACCCCGCATCTAGAATTCATTTTGAATAAAAATTACATGTTTTGAGTGGAAATTATACCATTAAATGTTGCACAAGTTATATGGAACAAATATATTGTGAAATTTGGTGTAAATTTTCCTAGTATGTTTGGAATGGAACATAAACTATGTTAATTTTTCAAGAACCCATAAAACTATTTAGATTTATGGTGTGGAAGAATAGAAATTCACTTTTGAATTATTCTGTTATTGACCTTAAATCGCTACCAAACATAATAAAATAGTCATATCTCTTGTACTATGATGGTATCAATTTTCATTTTTTTATAACATTGACCCATTAAAAAATTAATATTAATTATAAAAAAAATAATAAAATCAATTCATATATAAAAATTATATATACACTTCTGTAATCCTCTACTTATCCAATTTATCACCATGCCTTTAATTTATTTTATTTCGATGAGAGGGTGAGTTTGAGAGAAAAGGAGATAATCCAATGAAGATATGTGAAACTAAGGGATTTCATTTACATTAATATCATCAAATTAACCTATATCATTATCACCTCTATTAATTATAAAAATTCACCATAAAATATTCTCATTCTATAAACCACTAATTATATCATCCCCCATTGTTTCAATTAAATAAAAATTGACTTTCATGTCTTATTTATTATTCACAATTTCTTCCTAAAATGATTTATAAAAATACTCACTACACTTATTTTGTCAAGGGGCACACTTAAATTATCAAAAACCAATAATTAAATTAATTTTCCCATTAGTGGAATACTTAATGATTTATCATTCACATTTATATCTCATTTCCTATAATTATATTAGAACCCCAAGGATAATAAATTGTTTTCTTCCTAATTAATTAATGCTAACCAAATTAATTATTTTACTATCACTAATCATTATAATACATAGTAAAAAAATATTAGTTTTAAAATCATTACATTTAATCTCAAACCCCAAAAAATTAATTAATGAATTGATTTAATAACACATATTATTTAAAAAAAATTCTTGAAAATAGTGTTGTTTTAATTATCATGACTTAAAAAAATTCTACACCTTAAATTTATATAGATCCCTCAAAATATTTTAACTATTACATCAATATATGATATTTCATTTCCTATACTTAATCATTCTCATTTTTATACTACAACAGTAGTTTACCTAAATAGTTACTATTTTCACATAAAATTATTTATTTTCTTATCAATGATTTTTATGAGATTGTTTTTTGAATGTTATATCATATTATCATTTTACTGATGTAAAATAATTAACATGTTATGTTACTTATATCTTTTTTCTTTTCTTTGACATTATTGAATGACATTATGAATCACATATTATATTATTAAAAACTCTAAATAGTGTTCCACATCACTAGTACAGTATACAATTTCCAAAGGTCCATCTAACCATATTTCAATAATCAGTTGACTTGAAATCCTTATGAGTCCAAAATTATTATATATATTTTTGATGAATTAGTCACCCATTTCATAAAAAAATATACATCATTAATTATCATCATATAATAATTTTTAATTTATTTCATAAATGTTATTTTTTTTATAACATTTATCCAATACATTGTCTCCTACATCAAGAATAGTCCAGTGATATGAATTACACCGATATTTAAAAACCATTAGGTTGATCAACATGTCATAAAACATAAATCATTTAATAATATTATTATTATTTTGTTGAATAATATCTGTTATTATTGAAAAATTCCACTAATATAAAATTTTTACCAATATCTCCCAAAATCTGGAATGAATGATGGAATAATATCCTCAAATTTTTATATAATATCCTTTAATATCCCATCTATCTAATAATTTAATGCTTCACTCTAGCTTGTTATTACATCCATGAAATTAAAAATCCTGTTAGATCATGTTGAAACAAAATGGTTGTATTTATTAGATATGATTATATCTGGGACATTATGAACTTTTTATCCACATTTACTTATAATATATTTAGTTCCTCAATATAATTAGTATATTATATGTTTAAAATTGTGGTGAACATTGTATTTGACCTAACATACACCACATATTTTCTTGATTTAATGGTGAAATTTTTATACAAATAAAAAAAATTATTGTGTTATCCTTAAATATCATTAAATTAGAAGCATTGTATAAAATAACATAGTTTTTAATGGTTTAACATCACTATCTGATAAAATTATCATCATATAATTGATTAAATGATACACGTAACCACAGATGTATAAAAAACATTCTATATATATCACGGTAAATATTTATCATCCAAATAAGATCTTCTATAATATTATGTTGTAAATATCCCACTACATTAATCATAAAAGTCTTATTATAAACTATTAACTCTATACTAAAATCCATTGTCAGAAACTAACCACAAACCATTATTGCCAACCCTTTATAAAATCATCCTCATATCCCATTACAGTCAAGGTAAATAAGTAACTAATATCTCACATTGGTTAATAATAAGGAATTAAGAATCATATTGGATAATACCACACCACTCCATGTTATATATACATCAATGTGGATGGAAGAAAAAATTCCAATTTTTTCCACTTTAAATTTTCATAAAAATAATGATATTGAATGAATTTATTAAAATAATAATATAAAATATTATCTTTTATAAGGGTATAAGAATGTTCAATTTTGAAATGTTACAAATACTCTTAACAACTAGGTTCACAAAAATAGATATCAATTTTGATGAATAAATACTATAATATCTTATGATCTATATATAACACTATTTTTTCAAAACAAAAAAAAAATTAATTTCCCATTATCTTGAATGTTTGATGGAATAACAAACAATAAATCATCAATATTATATTTATTAAAAATAATCTTAAAAAAATTGACTCATATACCGTAAAAAGTAAAAGCTTGTATTAGAACACATCATAGACCTTCTCCTAATACAGTACTTTATAACTCATATCCACCAACATACTGAAGATGGATAACTAGATCTTGATCAAAAAATCTATTAAACACTTCAAATTATTTTTTTATCACATTATTTTATTCGAATATAATCCATTAGTGAGTCAAATACATCATTGTTAAATAAAGTATTTAAAACTCAATGATAAACTATTTTTAATTCCGATTTAGACCGTTAAAATATAATATATCTCAAATGAATCTATTCATCTATCACATGGTAAAATGAATAAACCATTTCTAAATCAACATATAATTTTATATTAAGACAATAAACCAAAATTAAAATACCACATGAATCAAAATATTATAATCATGGGTCATTTCATATAAATCATGACCATGGAAACTTTCTTATACAATATCCATATATATTCATGGTCATAATTTAATCATGAATAAATCAATATTATTAAAAATTAATACCACATATTCGTTATAATATTTATCATTTAATTTTGTTAATTATGTCAATTCACCCTAAATGGGTAATATTCACATATAAATAAATGCACACGAACTCATAATGGTCAAAATAAATTTATAAATATTGATTTTTTTTTAATTTTACTATTTTTTAGTTAGTTATATCTACAATTATAATTAATTTAAAGAAAATAATAAATAAATATCATGACTTCTTAATTATAATAATTAGATCTACTGTAATCACATTGACAATAATGTTTCTAGGAAATAAATCATTTAAATAATGAATATTGTTTTCTAACATTATGTTAATTGAATTATATACCATTATTTAATATATATCATTCTAAAGTTTCTGAATTTAATTTAATAAAATAGATGTAATTTTTTATTCCATTATATAAAATTTATCATAGGGTAAATTTTGGGATTTTTCTAAAAATTATTATTTTTGAGTAACTATAGAAAAATGAAAATTATTTCCAAATTTTAATATATTTTCATTAAAATAGATAATTAAATATTTTCAACATATTTCCTATTTTTATAATGTAATGTAATTTATTATTTATTTATCATTGTCTATTTATTTATATGTTAATAAATATATCAATTTACTTTTTTATGTCTATTTTTATTCATATGAACATATATTTTATCAAAGCATTTATTAATTGTATTTTGAGAATATATATATATATTTATTTATTTAACTCATAAAAATTTATTCATGATAATTTGTTTTCATATTTTGAATCTTATGATTAATATTGAAAATTTATTTTTGTTTTATTTATGGACCCAATTAATGTTTAGGGTTGTATAATTGAGTTACCACATTTAAGTGTAAAATATGATAATTAAGGTAAAAAAATATTTGATAAATTCATAAAATAATATTTTAATTCCTATTTAATTGTTGGATTTAGACCCATAAAAACCTTATATTCTAATTTTTATATTTTTATAGTCAGTATAAAATGATTAATAATTTATATTATTTAGAAATATTGAAAAATTAATACAGTCCCACTCACATCACTTATATGTGGACACACCCTCTTCTATCTAATTACCATATCTAGAGACTTTTATATTTCCCAATAAATGCCCAAATTCCATCCTAACATTCTCCTGAAATTTGAGAAGATTGTCACAAACCAAATAACCAATTCTAGAGGTTTTAATGTGTAATAAAATATCATTTTGGAAAAAAATAGATATGAATCTTAATAGATTATTTTCATGTTTATTCATTACACTACCACAAAAAAATATTCATTTAGAAGGAACCTGCTATTTTTTGTAACCATGAAAAATGATATTTTATCATTTTACTGTATATATTTATATTAAAATAGAAAATATTATATACCCACGGTAATTATCAATGAATGATTTTGTGTAAATTAATGAAATCATAAAGTGTAAAAATACAAAACCAAAATAAAATTTTATCTCAATAAATAGTGATTAAAAATATGTATTTCCCATCATTAGAGTTCAACAAATGAAGATACATAACTCAAAACATAAGAGATAATAAACATGAACATTAAAATATATGTTAATCTTGGACACATGAAATTTGGGTACAAGCATGTAAAAATGAATTCACATCCATAGAATCATAATTATTGTAAATGAAATAATTAATACTAAAACAAGTAATTAAATATTCATTATTATTGTAATGCCTCGACCCCAGTTAACCATAGTCGGTGCATTATTACATAACATTGACGTGATCACAAAAGTTCAAGCCTCGAAAGACCGATTAGTTTAGTAGCCTTAGAAACACTACGAATATTTATAAAGTTTACATTACATTAATAAGTGAAAAACTAATACAACATATTGTCTTCATATACCCTCATACTATCCCTGTAGTTCATTCATAAAATACATCTTCAAATTCTCAGAAAATTAAACCATTGAAAGGGGTGAGATCAGATGCTAAGTAATGATAACAATATAGAGGAAACTTTCATAAAAATTTAAGGCAATGTATAACAAAAAAATCCTTTTAAACTTGAACTTTAGCATAATATGGCAAGGATAAAATGAAATAATTCCATTTACTTATTCACATGGATATTCTACTAGTTGAATAATCACATGAAAATATCAATAACCACTTTCATAATGACGGAATGCATAGTGTCAGACTATCATAACCACATAGCCAAGGCCTCGTGCCAAGACTACAAATATGATTTTGTCAAGGCCTCATGCCAAGACACTAGTTTGTTTCATGAGACCTACTGATGCATCAAGAAGCTATAGCGGGATCCACCCGTCACTTACTACGTCCAATTCATTCCTCATATAAATTTTTTGGAAGATAACATTAGTATTAAAACTAGAATACGAAATGTCAGTACTTTATCCACAAACCATGAATGGTATAAAAATAGCGCATCCACAGTCAAACATAACTCATTCGATACAATATAGAAGATTGTATTGTTTCAGATTAACCCCAATTGAGAATAATGAAGGATATTAACATCGATTAAAATAATCATCAAACTATTGAGAGAAATATCCCCCTTTTTCTTGAAAACATTTAAAAGTCACACTATTTGTCAAGAAGACATTTAAAAATATATTTTTGAATCAAAGTATCCCATACCTCTTTGAAACGTTTAAAATGAATTTTGATTTGAAAAAATTAATTTCCATATAAATAAATCCTTAAAACCATTATTAAAACATTGTCATTAATGAGAAATATTTAGAGTAATAAATCTTTAAAACATTTTAAAATGATATTTTTGTTAGAGTTATTAACCAAAAGAGAGACACTTGAATACAAACAATTGAGATAATAAAAACCTTGTAATATCATGAGAATAAAGGTATTCAGGATATACTATGTCAAAGTACATTATATACACCATATAAAAGTGACATTGTGTATAACAACAAAAGAGTATCTATGGAATGTAAATTAAGATGAAATCTCTCATAAAAGACATATCATTAGGTTAAGGATAAATCAATGAAATAATTATGTGTGAAAAAATATAAATACAGTTAATATGATTGGATATTCAGTGTAAAAAAATCAAAGGGAATTCACACGTATTCTTGTAAAAACATCAACAATGGATTGGATGTTTAACTCAACAAATCAAGATTGAGTAAAAATTACTCTTATCAAGTTCATACCGATGACTTGAGAATTCATCAATGGAGTGATTATGTGTATCAAAATTATATCCACATAAATGGGAGTGGAAATTATGACATAATAAAATAAATAGTGATTCCACACATAATCCTGGAGTAAAATAATCAATGAAGTATGCGTAAAGCCGAATGAGTGGAAATTGAAATTTCAAATTCCCTTATCAATTTGGTAACATATAAAACATACACCCATGAAAGAAGGATCATACAACTATTATTTAAATACCCATAAATTAAAGTATATTACACAATGGATACAATCATGGGCAGTACACATACACCAGATGCAATAAATAAGTGGTGAACAATGGAATTCTCACGAAATTAAGAGCGAGATAAGAAACCCCTTACTTTGTAATTTTTCCTTGGTCGACGGTAGGTTAACCTCCTGTATAATGGTGAAATAATTTTTATTGAATTATACAAGAATCATTTACATTAACATGATATCATATATGATCATTTAACATTGATTTGTTAATAATATCTTAGTATTATTGTCATTTCCGGTGTTAACTTACTCGTTTTAACTTATATTGTTTGTTAGATAAGCCGTGTTTGTTATGGATAGGTTTTATATTATTCATATACATAATGATATCAATTCCTTAGACATTATTTTTAATCATTAAATTAGAATTATACTCAAATGGATATGATGGGGAATGAATCTTATCGCGTTCGTGGAGACGGTAGTCCATACGTACGCACGAGAGACAATATCATTCTTTTGATATTAAAATAATATATAGTTGGATGTTATATCATATTTGCAGAATCATTATAATGTTATATTTATTATTTAAATTAATTATACATCATTCTTATACCCATCTAAATAATAATATATTGAATAACAATTACACCACAATGTGGAGACGGTAGTCTGTACGTACGCACGTATGGTGACATGTCATTCATGGGATGGATAGAATAATTAATTTATTTGTTCCATATTTATAATAACATCACATTATATAGAAGATATTAGAGTTATTATTTTAGAATAGAAATAAAAAAGAAACAAGAAGTTGAAGAAGAAAGGAACTTGAAAAAGTGTGGTGAAAACATGACCTCTTCTTCGGGTTCTTCCTTTTGATTTGAACAAAAGGGATCCATAGGTTGGATTTCTGATCAAACTACGGCCTCTAGTTTGAAGTGAGGGAAGTTGGGAGGATATTTGGGCAGAGTTTGGTTGAGTCAAATGGCTTTGAAGGTGTGAATTAATGAGAAGGTGGAGTTCCCTTTTATAAGAGGGGTGAGGGGCTCCTTTGGAAAAGCTAGAAATATTATTTTATAATAAATCGATATTCGGTTCTAATGGCTTAAAAGTACATTATTTAAAGGTTAATGTGGTGATAGGTAGAAAACCACTCAACCAATATATTTTAGACAGGTTTGGGTCACATTATTAACCTTATCTTTCAGTTTTAACTCATAGTTAATTAGTATTACATTTACCATGTCACCTTCTATTTTTATATTATATGGTTAATAAAATCCACCATTACTCATCAAATTAAATCCCATAGTATTCTATTTTCCATGGGCATATAGTTTTCCCAACAATGTGAACATCTTCGAAAATAACATTTATCTCTTAATCACCAAATCATTTTCCTATACAAAGGGTATTAATTTGATAACACATAAGATCCCAAATATACTTATTATTGATCAAAAAAATTATTTAACTAAACTAATTGTCATACTAACCAGGGACTTCACTTAGTCCAGTGGTAGGTGATAAATCCAAATCTCACTTTGGTTGTGGGTTCGACTCCCACAGCTTTGTCCGACACAACGGTTTGTCACACGATATGCATGCTGTCCCTTTTCAAAAACAATATTTTATAACATTACCAAAATGGGATAAATTCCTCAAAATAACTATAACATAATTTAACCACAATTGTTATATCATACCTTTCATTTTCATCCCAAATTCTAATAACTTGTAGTTGCCTCAGACCCAATTATCATATAAACCCAAATGTTTATTTATAACAATATCCACAAGAGAAAAGATAATTCTTCCCCAAATATCATTCTCACATGGAAAACTGCAGGGTTACAAATACAAGAGAAAATTATTCCAAAGTAAACCCATCAACAAGGAGAACTAATATTTTTTAAACATTTCTCCAAACATTTATTTCCACATAGCTTTTTCTTTGACCAAGAAAATATCCAATAGAATAGGGAATTCACTCAGGTAATGGCCAGGTCCCCTACATTTATGGAAAGTGACTATAAATAGATTCTTGGGACCATTTTTATCTTCTTCCATAGAACTCTTCATTTTTCATCGGCAATTCTTCATTTTATATCATTCCTTCCCGCACGTAAATAATTTCTTTGTTCCATTGAGACACTTTCTTGGGTGTCTCTATCCACATTTCCTACATGATGGAAATCGAGGATTCCATTCTCCATGGTCTCCACTGCTAGAGATCTTATCATTCATCACCTTTCACTTCTTTATCGAGTCCGAGAATTGGTTAATATATACATTGTTGATCATATTTTTGGAAAATTGATTTTTCATGAAGACGATATCCTTTACGCCTATCAACATTACATTTTGTTTCTCATTTCCTCCACCGTTCCCACCTCGTACATAATTATCAGAGTCACAATGACTTCCTTGGAATCCAGCCATTGTCTAAAACCAGAATGCATTAGGTGAGTAACAGTAGTCATAAAATCATTTAGATATTAACATGTCAACATATTCTCAATTTGAAATACATTAGGATTAACCAAGGTCATTTACTCTCATCTAATATATAATACTTCAAATTGGTTTTTAAAGAAAATGTAAATTATCCTAAGCATAACCCCCAGGAGTGTCGTAACCATGAGTGCAGCAAGGACCATTGACATGCACCAGTTCCCATTCGAGTCTAGATCAAAGCGGTGTTTTCGGGTTCTACCCCTAGGTACATCTGTGCCAGAGCCGCCTCTACCTCCTTGTATCCAGACAGGGATGTATTGCTCGGAAAACTCACAAAATCTCTACAATACCAAAATTCTAGGAATTTCTTCTATACTAATCCTCAATGTCTATCTTAAGGCTATGTGCTCTAATTAGAGATTATCTAAAGATCAAGTCTCGAAATACCGATTAGTTTAGTATCCTTGGAAACACAAGATATATTCATAATGATTACATTACATCAATAAGTGAAAAACAACAAAAACATATTGTCTTCATATCCCCTCACACTATCCCTGCAGGTCATTCATAAAATAATTCTTCACATCCTGGGAAAAATAAAACATTGAAATGGGTGAGCTCAAATGCTCTGTAAGGAAAACAATAAAGCAGAAACATTCATAAAAATTTAAGGCAATGTATAAATAAAAAAAAAGCCTTTTAAACTTGAACTTCAGCATAATATGGAAAGTATAAAATGAAATAATGGAATTTACTTATTTAAATGGATATTCTACTAGTCGAATAATCAATTAAAATATCAATAACCACTTTCATAATGACAGAATACATAATTCCAGACTATCATAACCACATAGCCAAGGCCTCGTGCCAAGACTACAAATAAGATTTTGTCAAGGCCTCATGCCAAGACACTTGTTTGTCTCATGAGACCTACCGATGCATCAAGGAGCTATATCGGGCTCCACCTGTCACTTACTAAGTCCAATGCATTCCTCATATGAATAGTTTGGAACATAACATCTGTATTAAAACTAGCGTATGAAATGTCAATACTTTATCCACAAACCATGAATGGTATAAAAATAGCACATCCATAGTCAAACATAACTCATTCGATACAATATGGAAGATTGTATTGTGCCAGATTAACCCCAATCGAGAATAATTATGTCTATTGACATCGATTAAAATAATCATCAAACTATTGAGATAAATATCCCCCTTTTTCTTGAAAACATTTAAAAGTCACACTATTGTTCAAGAAGACATTTAAAAATAGATTTTTGTATCAAAGTGTCCCATACCACTTTGAAACATTTAAAATTAATTTTGATTCGAAAAAATTAATTTCCATATAAAAAAATCCTTAATTTTTTTTAAAACATGGACATTAATGAGAAAGATTTAGAGTAATAAATCTTTAAAACATTTTAAATGATATTTTAGTTAGAGTTCCTAACCAAAAGAGATACACTTGAATACAAATAAGTGAGATAATAAAAACCTTGTAATATCATAAGAATAAAGGGATTCATGATATACTATGTCAAAGTACATTATATACACCATATAAAAGTGATTTGGTGTATAACAACAAAGCAGTCTCAATGGAATGTAAATTGAGATGAGATCTCTCATAAAGATCGTATCCTTAGGTTAAGGATAAATCAACGACATAGTTATGTGTGAAAAATATAAATACACTAAATATGATTGGATATTCAGTGTAAAACAATCAAAGGACATTCACACAAATTCGTGTAAAAACAACACCAATGGATTGGATGTTTAACTAAATAAATCAAGATTGAGTAAAAATTACTCTTATAAAGTTCATACCAATGACTTGAGAATTTATCAATGGAGTGATTATGTGTATCAAAATTATATCCAGAGAAATGGGTGTGGAAAATATTACATTATAAAATTAATAGTGATTTGACACAAAATCTTGGAGTAAAATAATCAATGAAATATGCGTAAATCCGAATGAGTGGAAATAGAAATTTCAAATTCACTTATTGATTTGGTAACATACAAAGCATACACCCATGAAATAAGGATCATAAAATGATGATTTAAATACCCATAATTTAAAGTATATTACACAATGAATACAATCATTGGCAGTACACATACACAACATGCAATAAATAAGTGGTGAACAATGGAATTCTCACGAAATTAAGAGTGAGATAAGAAACCCCTTACTTTGTAGATTTTCCTTGGTTGACGGTAGGTTGACCTCCTGTATAATTGTGAAATAATTGTTATTTAATTATAAAAAAATCATTTATATTAATATCATATCATGTATGATCTTTTAACATTGATTTGTTAATAATATCATAGTATTATCATAATTTCGGGTGTTAACTTATTCGTTTTCCTTTATATTCTTTGTTACGTAAGCCGTGATTGTTATTGATAGTTTTTATATTATTCATATACAGAATTATATAAATTCCTTAAACAATATTTTTAATCATTAAATGAGAATTAGACTCAAATGGATATGATGGGGAATGAATCTCATCGCGTTCGTGGAGAAGGTAGTCCGTACGTACGCATGAGAGACAATATCTGTCTTTTGATATTAAAATAACATATAGTTTAATTTTATATCATATAGAAAGAATCATTATCATGTTATATTTATTATTTACATGAATTTTACATCATTATTATACCCATTTAAATAGTAATATATTGAATAACAATTAAACCACAACGTGGAGACGGTAGTCCGTACGTACGCATGTATGGTGACATGTCATTCAAGGGATCGATAGAATAATGAATTTGTTTGATCCATATTTATAATAACATCACAGTATATAGAAGATACGAGGTTTATTATTTAATAATAGAAATAAAAAAGAAAGAAGAAGTTGAAGAAGAAAGGAACTTGAAAAAGGGTGGTGAAAACATTACCTCTTCTTCAGGTTCTTCCTTTTGATTAGATCAAAAGGGATCCATAGGTTGAATTTCTGATCAAAATAAGGCCTCTAGGATGAAGTGAGGAAAGTTGGGAGGATATTGGGGCAGAGGTTGGTTGATCCAAATGGCTTTGAATGTGTGAATTAATGAAAAGGGGGAGTGCCGTTTTATAAGAGGGGTGAGAGGCTCTTTTGGAAAAGCTAGAAATATTATTTTATAATAAATCCATATTCGGTTTCTAAAGGCTTAAAAGTAAATTATTTAAAGGTTGAGGTGGTTTTAGGTTAAAAAAACTCAACCAATAGATTTTAGATAGGTTTGGGTCACATTATTAACCTTATCGATCAGTTTTAACTCTTAGTTAATTAGTATGACATTTACCATGTCTCTTTCTATTTTTATATTATATGTTTAATAAACTGACTATAAACATCCAAGAGATCCCAAAGTGATCCATTTATGATAAAATATCATGATAAAAGCTATTTTACCAAACCGTATATTTTTGGGAATAGAATATGAATTAATAATATAATATTTATTTTAAAAACTCTTTTTTGTCAATTTTGACACTATTTGGAATTTGATTTTTGTGGAACTCATAACATCTTGATTACTTATAAAAAAGTACATTAAATCCATCCTAACATGTCATATTATCCTAGAAAATTATTGTAATTTATAAAAGTCTCAAATTGCATTTATTTGGATATTTAAAATATCAATTATTTTAATATTTCATTAATTCGGTAATTACTGCACCACCATTGTGTCATACATAAAGTAAATTATTTAATGTTAAAAAATTATAAATAAAATACCATTATGTAGGTAATCTTTTTATCTTTCTAATTAATATTTACAATATAATTTATCTTATGTATAACCCTATATTAAAAATGATTTATTAATTAAACATTGATTTTAACTCTTTTAACTCTTCTTTGAATTAAATAATAATAAATGGTCTAATCTAATCCAAGTGGACCTAAATGATAATATTTTATTCCTAAGGTTTTTTTGGTCGAGATAAACTTGTCCAATAGTATTCGGACATGTGTTATGGTAATATTAATATCATTTTTACCGTTAATTAAACTATTTACATTAAACTGTGGTAAATAAAAGTAAAAAGTTACTATTCACCAAAAATTATTCTTATCTTATTGAACCAAATTTTACTCCTTGATATTAACCTCATCTCTCAAATTTTCAAAATTCCACTCATAGAAGGGGTAAAATTAAGTTTTTTGTAAATTTCCAAATTCTCCTAGGGGTGGGTAAAAGACGGTGAAAAGTTCAATAAAATTTTTATATATCTAAAATTATTCAAAATTATCTTCGATGAATTGAATTTAATATATATAGGTATTATGTATATATTTTTACCTTAATTAAATTTAAATTAAATAAATAATTATTTAAATCAAAATTTGGTATTAAACTATTACTTAGTATTTTTCACTATTCATCAAAAACTGAATGTTTTCAAAAAAATACCAAAACTTAGGCCTAAGATATATTTGATATTATGAATTCATAAATGATGTATATTTTACCAAATTCAAAACATATAAGTTGCATTAATTAATTTAAAAATTAATTCTCGTTGTCAAAACAAATAGCGTGTTTTTAAGAAATAATAACTATCAAAATATTGAAACTCGTTTATGTCTGGATTAAATGTAAAATTATGTCAAATGACCAAAATTGTATTAAATGGTAAAAATATATTCTAAATATACTTTAAAACCACTCAAATTCCTAATTTATCACTTTTAATTATTTCTATTAAAATATATGTTTTTAATTAAAATTTAGTAATTTTCATTATTTACCAAAATATGAATGTTTTCCAAAAATTACCAAAATTTCACCCAAATATAATTTTCGATATTAAGAATCCAAAAATGAAGTCTATTTTGAAAGATAAAATTTATAGAAATTCAAAAAGTAGGTATTACTATTCATAACGGCTAGTTTGATTGGTTGTGGTGTGTTATAATCTCGAAGTGGCATACAATGCAAGCCATTGCATTATTCAAAGGGAAACGTATCGTGGAAGCTTGGGGGGTTACATTATCCCCTCCTTCAATAAATTGAGTACTCTCAATTTTATAAAATTGGGATTGAGAATATAATGGAAAGTCCCACATCAGAAAACGAGTCAATAAAACCATAATTTTAAAAGAAAGAAAGAGAGGTATAATGGTCATCCAAGATAAACCATACTAGGATTTCATGTAGGAAAACATGGAGATGGACAATAAACTAAGTGTCAATTTCTGATGGAGAGGGATAAAAAACATGATCAGGAGAAAGTTAACAACAATAAAACCACAAACTTGTGTTGTGACAAATGGTCATTAGAATCCCAGTAGGAAAAGTAAATAGACAACATTTTTTATTTTAAGTTACATTAAATAAGGACGAGGAATTCATTTATGATATTGACTAAGAACATAAGGAGATATACTTACTTTTTATGTAGAGTTTAATTCTTTAATAAATTTCTACCACTAACTCTTTTTTTTGAACAATCAGTATTCAAGAAGTCTTGGTCAAATTGGAAGAGCTAGAATAAACTTCTATAGAATAACATGATCCACATAAGATAAAATATATATTTACCTTGTCTTTAGAGATTAATCAAAACCAAAACGGTTAGTATAAGATCTAATGATCCCCCAAATGGATACTCCATTAAAGAAAAAAACACTAATCTTAATTTCTAAATTTAAACCAATAATACCCCAATGTTAAATAAATACCATTCAACAATAAATTGTCCTTAAAATCCTTCAATATAATCCAAACTAATATTAAAACCCAAAACTAATAAGAATGAAGTCTTCCATGTTAAATTTTATCTCCAAATGACATCAACTACTCTAAAAGTCACATACTTAAAAGTAATTAACCTAATAATATATTCTTTATTATAGGTTAATCATTTCCATAAATAACCGAAATCACTATAAATCCACAATAATAACATAGATGAAAATCCACCATTACTCCTCAAATGAAATCCCATAGTATTCTAATTTCCTTGGCCATATAGTGTTCCCAAAAAAGAGAACATATTCCAAAATAACATTTATCACTTAATCACGAAATCATTTTCTTATACTAAGGGTATTCATTTGATAAGACATAAGATCCCAAATCAACTTATTATTGATCAATAAAATCATTTAACTAAAATAATAGTCACACTAACCAGGGACTTCACGTAGTCCAGCGGTAGGCGATAAATCCCAATCGCACATTAGTTGTGGGTTCGATTCCCACAACTTTTTCTGATGAGAAGGGTTGTCACACGGTCTTCTTGTTGTCCCTTTTCAAAAACTATATTTAATTACATTACCAAAATGAGATAAATTCCTCAAAATAACCATAACATAATTTAACCACAAATGTTATCTCATACCTTTCATTTTCATCCCAAATTATAATAACTTGTAGTTTCCTCAAACCCAATGATCATAGAAAACCAAATGGTTATTTAAAACTATATCAACAAGTGAAAAGATAATTCTTCCTCAAATATCTTTCTCACATGGAAAACTGCAGGGTTACAAATACAAGAGAAAATTATTCCAATGTAAACCCATCAACATGGAGCACTAATATTTTTTAAACATTTCTCCAACCATTTATTTCCACATATCTTCTTCTTTGACCAAGAAAATACCCTATAGAATAGGGAATTCACTCAGGTAATGGCCAGGTCCCCTAAATTTACGGAAAATGACTGTAAATGGATTCTTGGAACCATTTTTATCTTCTCCATAGTACTCTTCATTTTTCTTCGGCAATTCTTCACATTATGTCCTTCCTTCCTGCATGTAAAACATTTATTTTTCCCAATGATACACTTTCTTGGGTGTCTCCTTCCACATTTCCTACAAGATAGAAATTGAGGATTCCATTCTCCATGGTCTCCACTGCTGGAGATCTTATCATTCATCACCTTTATCTTCTTTGTTGAGTCCGAGAATTGGATAAAATATATATTATTGATCATATTATTGGAAAATTGATTTGGTATGAAGACGATATCCTTTAGGCCTATCAATATTCCATTTTGTTGCTCATTTCCACCACTGTTCTCACCTTGTACATCATTCTCAAAGTCACTATGACCTCCTTGGAATCCAGCCATTGACTAAAACCAGAAAGCATTGTGTGAGTAACATTATTCATAAAATCATTTAGAGATTAACATGTCACCATATTCTCAATTTTAAACACATTAGGATTAATTGAGGTCATTTAATTTCATATAATATAAAATAATTCAAATTGGTTTGTAAAGAAAATTTAAATTATCATAAGCATATCCCCTGGGAGTGTCGTAACCAATAGTGGAGGAAGGCCCATTGTCGTGCACCAGTTCCCGTTTGAGTCTAGCTCAAAGTAGTGTTTTTGGGATTTACCCCTAGGTACATTTGTGCCAAAGCCGCCTCTACCTGCTCGTATCCAGAGAGGGATGTATTGCTCGGAAAACTCACAAAATCTCTACAATGCCTTAATTATAGGATGTTCTTCTATAATAATCCTCAATTTCTATCTTAGGGCTATGTGCTCTAATAAGAGTTTATCTAAATCTAGATCCCAAATATTTTACTAAACTTCCTCTAATACCAACTGTAACGCCCCGACCCCAGTAACCCAGAGTCGGTGCATTATTACATAACATTGGCATGATCACAAATGATCAAGTCCCGAAATATCGATTAGTTTAGTATCCTTGGAAACACTAGATATATTCATAAAGTTTACATTACATTAACAAGTGAAAACCTAATACAACTTAATGTCTTCATATACCCTCATACTATCCCTATAGGTCATTCATAAAATACTTCTTCACATCTCGAGAAAATTAAAGCATTGAAAGGGGTGAGATCAGATGCTCAGTAAGGATAACAATATAGCGGAAATTTTCATAAAAATTTAAGGTAATGTATAACTCAAAAAATCCTTTTAAACTTGAACTTCATCATAATATGGAAAGGATAAAATGAAATAATTCCATTTACTTATTCACATGGACATTCTACTAGTTTAATAATCACATGAAAATATCAATAACCACTTTCATAATGATGGAATGCATAATGCCAGACTATCATAACCATGTAGCCAAGGCCTCATGCCAAGACTACAAATAAGATTTTGGAAGGGCCTCATGCAAAGACGCTAGTTTTTCTCATGAGACCTACCGATGCATCGAGGACCTATAGCGGTATCCACTCATCAATTAATGCGTCCAATGCATTCGTCATATGAAAAGTTTGGAACATAACATTCGTATTAAAACTAGCATACGAAATGTCAATACTTTAACCACAAACCATGAATGGTATAAAAATAGCACATCCATAGTCAAACATAACTCATTCAATACAATATGGAAGATTGTATTGTGTCATATTATCCCCAATCGATAATAATGAAGCGTATTGACATCGATTAAAATAATCATCAAACTATGGAGAGAAATATCCCCTTTTTTCTTGAAAACATTTTAATGTCACACTATTTGTCAATAAGACATTTAAAAATAGATTTTTGAATCAAAGTGTCCCATACCACATTGAATCTTTTAAAATGAATTTTGATTTGAAAACATTGATGTCCATATAAATAAATCCTTAAAACAATTTTTAAAACATGGACATTAATGAGAAAGATTTAGAGTAATAAATCATTAAAACATTTTAAAATGATATTTTTGTTAGAGTTATTAACCAAAAGAGAGACACTTGAATAAAAATAATTGAGATAATAAAAACCTTGTAATATCATGAGAATAAATGTATTCATGATATACTATGTCAAAGTAGATTTTATACACCATATAATAGTGATTTTGTGTATAACCACAAAATAGTCTCAATGGAATGTAAATTGAGATGAAATCTCTCATTAAGGCCGTATCCTTAGGTTAAGGATAAATCAAGGACATAATTATGTGTGAAAAATATAAATATACTCAATATGATTGGATATTCAGTGTAAAACAATCAAACGACATTCACACATATTCGTGTAAAAACAACACCAATGGATTGGATGTGTAACTCAACAAATCAAGATTGCGTAAAAATTACTCATATCAAGTTCATACTGATGACTTGAGAATTTATCAATGGAGTGATTATGTGTATCAAAATTATATGCACAGTAATGGGAGTGGAAAATATGACATAATAAAAGAATAGTGATTCCACACATAATCTTGGAGTATAATAATCAATGAAGTATGCGTAAAGCCGAATGAGTGGAAATTGAAATTTCAAATACCATTATCGATTTGGTAACATACAAAACATACACCCATTAATGAAATATCATACAATGATGATGTAAATCCCCATAAATTAAAGTATATTACACAATGAAAACAATCATTGGCAGTACACATACACCACATGCAATAAATAAGTGGTGAACAATGGAATTCTCACGAAATTAAGAGTGAGATAACAAACCCCTTACTTTGTAATTTTTCCTTGGCCGATGGTAGGTTAACCAACTTTATAATGGTGAAATAATTTTTATTTAAATATTCAAGAATAATTTATATTAATATGATATCATATATGATATTTTAACATTGATTTGTTAATAATATCTTAGTATTATCGTCATTTCGGGTGTTAACTTACTCGTTTTCCTTTATATTCATTGTTACGTAAGCCGTGTTTGTTATGGATAGGTTGTATCATATTCATATACAGAATTATATCAATTACTTAAACTTTATTTTTAATCATTATATGATAATTAGACTCAAATGGATATGATGGGGAATGAATCTCATCGCATTCGTGGAGATGGTAGTCCGTACGTACGCACGAGCGACAATATCATTCTTTTGATATTAAAATAATATATAGTTGGATTGTATATCATATATACAGAATCATTATCATGTTATATTTATTATTTAGATGAATTATAAAACATTATTATACCCATTTAAATAATAATATATTGAATAACAATTACACCACAACGTGGAGACGGTAGTCCGTACGTACGCACGTATGGTGACATGTCATTCAAGGGATAGATAGAATAATGAAAATGTTTGTTCCATATTTATAATAAAATCATAGTATATAGAAGACACTAGAGTTATTATTTTATAATAGAAATAAAAAAAGAAAGAATATGTTGACGACGAAAGGAACATGAAAAAGGGTGGTGAAAACATTACCTTTTCTTCTGGTTCTTCCTTTTTTATTTGATCAAAAGGGCTCCTTAGGTTGGCTTTATGATCAAAATAAGGCCTCTAGGTTTAATTGAGGGAAGTTGGGAGGATATTCTGGTAGAGGCTGGCAGAGATAAATGGCTTTGAAGGTGTGAATTAATGAGAAGGGGGAGTGCCCTTTTATAAGAGGGGTGAGGGGCTCCTTTGGAAAAGCTAGAAATATTATTTTGTAATAATTTTATATTCGGTTTATAATGGATTCAAAGAATATTATTTAAAGTTTAAGGTAGGGATAGGTCGACAAAAACTCAACCAATAGATTTTAGACAGGTTTGGGTCACATTATTAACCTTATCTTTTAGTTTTAACTCATAGTTAATTAGTTTGACATTTACCATGTCTCTTTGTATTTTTATATTATATGGTTAATAAACATACTATAAACATCCAAGAGACACCATAGTGGTCCATTAATGATACACCTATCACGATACAAGTTCTTTGGCCGAATCTTAGATTTTAGGAATATAATATGAATTAATAATATAATATTTGTTTTAAAAACTCTTTTATGTCAATTTTGACGCTATTTGGAATTTGATTTTTTTGAAAATCATAACAGCATGATTACTTCTAACAAAGTTAATTATATCAATACTAACATGTAATATTATCCTATAAAATTGGTGTAATTTTTAAAAGTATCAAATTACATTTATTTGGATATTTAAAATATCAACTATTTTAATATTTCATTAATTCGGTAACTACTGCATCACCATTGTGTCATACATAAATTAAATTATTTAATGTCTAAACATTATAAATAAAATACCATTATGTAGGAAATTTTTTATCTTTCTAATTAATATTTACAATCTAATTTATCTTATGTATAACCCTATATTAAAAATGTTTTAATAATTAAACTTTTATTTTAACTCTTTTAACTCTTCTTTGAATTAAATAATAATAAATGTCCTAATCAAATCCCAGTGGACCTAAATGATAATATTTTATTCCTAAGGTTGTTTTTGGTCGAGATACACTTGTCCAATAGAATTAGGACATGTGTTAGGGTAATATTAATAGCATTTTTACCCTTAATTACCGTTTTTACTTTTAACCGTGGTAAATAAAAGTAAAAAATTACTATTCACCAAAAAATATTTTTATCTTATTGAACAATATTTTACTCCTTGATATTAACCGTGTCTCTCGAAATTTCTATATTCCACTCACAGAAGTGGTAAAATTATGTTTTATGTAAATTTCCAAATTATCCTAGGGGGTGGGTAAAAGACGGTGAGAAGTTCAATAAAATTTTTATATATCTAAAATTATTCTAATCTAACATTAATTAATTACATTTAAATTATATATGTATTATGTATCTATTTTGACCTTAATTAAATTTAAATAAAATAAACAATTATGTAAATAAAAATTTGGTTTTAAACTATAACTCATTATTTTTCACTATTCATCAAAAATTGAAAGTTTTCAGTAAAATACCACAAATTAGGCCTAAGCTATATTTGATAATATGAATTAAAAAATGATGTCTATTTTACCAAATTAAAAACAAATAAGTTTCATTAATTAATTTAAAAATTAATTCTCGTTGTCAAAACAAATATCTTGTTTTTAAGAATTAATAACTATCAAAATATTGACACTTGTTTATGTCTGGTTTAAATGTGAAATTACGTCCAACGACTAACATTGTATTAAATGGTAAAAATATATTATAAATATACTTTAAAACCACTCAAATTCATAATTTATCACTATTAATTATTTCGATTAAAATTTTTGTTTTTTATTAAAATTTAGTAATTTTCACTATTCATCAAAAAATATGAAAGTTATCCGAAAAGTACCAAAATTTGACCCTAAGCTAATTTTAGATATTAAGAATCCAAAAATGAAGTCCATTTTGAAAGATAAAATTTATAAAATTTCAAAAAGTATGTATTACTATTCATAACGGCTGGAGTTGCGTACAATGCAAGCCATTGCATTATTCAATGGGAAACGTATCATGGAAGCTTGGGGTGTTACATTCTCCCCTCCTTCAATAAATTGTGTCCTCGAAATTTTTTAAAATTGGTCATGAGAATATAATGGAAAGTCCCACATCAGAAAAAGAGTCAATAAAACCATCACATTAAAAGAACGAAAGAGAGGTATAAAGGTCACCCAAGATAACACATACTAGGATTTCATGTAGGAAAACATGGAGATGAACGATAAAATAAGTGTTAAGTTTTGATGTAGAGGGATGGAAAATATGATGAAGAGAAAGTTAACAACAATAAAACCACAAACTAGTGTCGGGACAAATGGTCATTAGTCTCCCTGTAAGAAAAGTAAATGGACATCATTTTTTGTTTAAAGTTACATTACACAAGGACGAGGAATTCATTTATGATATTGAAAAAGAACATAAAGACATATACTTACTTTTTAAGTAGAGTTTCATTCTTTAATAAATTTCTACCACTAACTCATTTTTCTTAACAATGAGTATTCAAGAAGATTTGGTCACACTGGAAGAGCTAGAATAAACTTCTATAGAATAACATGATCCACGTAGGATAAAATATATATTTACCTTGTCTTTAGAGATTAATCAAAACCAAAATGGTTAATATAAGATCAGATGATCCCCAAATGGAAATTACAATAGATAAAAAAACACTAATCATAATTTCTATAATTAAACCAACAATACACCAAAGTTAAATTAATACCATTCAAAAATAAATTGTCCATAAAATCCTTCAATATAATCCAAACTAATATTGAAACCCAAAACTTATAAGAATGTAGTCTTCAACGTTATATTTTAACTCCAAATGAAATCAACTACTCTTAAAGTCACATACTTAAAAGTAAATAACCTATTCACATATTCTTTATTATAGGTTAATCATTTCCATAAATATCCCAAATCACTTTAAATACACAATAAAAACATAGATAAAAATCCACCATTACTCCTCAAATAAATCCCATAGTAGTCTATTTTCCTTGGGAATATAGTGTTACCAACAAAGTGAACATCTTCCAAAATAACATTTATCACTTAATCACCAAATCATTTTCCTATACAAAGGGTATTCATTTGATAAGACATAAGATCCCAAATAAACTTATTATTGATCAATAAAATCATTTAACTAAAATAATAGTCACACTAACCAGGGACTTCACATAGTCAAGTGGTAGGTGATAAATCCCAATCGCACATTGGTTGTGGGTTCGATTCCCACAGCTTTGTCTGACACGATGGGTTATCAAACGGTCTGCGTGTTTTCCCTTTTCAAAAACTATAATTTATAACATTAACAAAATGAGATAAATTCCTCAAAATAACCATAACATAATTTAACCACAAATGTTGTCCAATACCTTACATTTTCATCCCAAATTATAATAACATGTAGTTGCCTCAAACCCAATGATCATATAAAACCAAATGGTTATTTATAACTATATCCACAAGAGAAAAGATAATTTTTCCTCAAATATCATTCTCACATGGAAAACTCCAAGGTAACAAATACAAGAGAAAATTATTCCAATGTAAACCCCTCAACAAGGAGCACTAATATTTTCTTACCATTTCTCCAACCATTTATTTCAACATAGCTTCTTCTTTGACCAAGAAAATATCCTATAGAATAGGGCATTCACTCGGGTAATGGATAGGTGCCCTACATTTACGACAAATGAATGTAAATGGATTGTTGGGACCATTTTAATCTTCTTTCATAGTACTCTTCATTTTTCTTCGGCAATTCTTCACTTTATGTCCTTCCTTCCTGCACGTAAATCATTTATTTGTCCCATTGAGACACATTACTGGGTGTCTTCTTCTACATTTCCTGTATGATGGAAATTGAGGATTCCTTTCTCCATGGTCTCCACTGCTGGAGCTCGTATCATTCATCACCTTTCACTTATTTGTTGAGTCCGGAAATTGGTTAATATATATATTTTTTATCATATTTTTGGAAAATTGATTTGGGATGAAGATAATAACCTTTACACCTATCAAAATTCCATTTTGTTTCTCATTTCCACCACTATTACCACCTTGTAAATCATTCTTAAAGTCACTATGAATTCCTTGGAATCTAGCCATTGACTAAAACCAGAAAGCATTGTGTGAGTAACAGTAGTCATAAAATCATTTAGAGATTAACATGTCACCATATTCTCAATTTTAAACACATTAGGATTAACCAAGGTCATTTACTCTCATCTAATATATAATACTTCAAATTGGTCTGTAAAGAAAATGTATATTATCCTAAGCATATCTCCCAGGAGTGTCGTAACCAAGAGTTCAACAGGGCCCGTTGTCGTACACCAGTTCCCGTTCGAGTCTAGGTCAAAGCTGTGTTTTCGGGTTTCACCCCTAGGTACATCTGTGCTAGAGCCGCCTCTACCTTCTCGTATCCAGACAGGGATGTATTTCTCAGAAAACTCACAAAATCTCTACAATACCAAAATTATTGGAAGTTCTTATATACTAATCCTCAAAGTCTATCTTAGGGATATGTGCTCTAATCAATGTTTATCTAAATCTATCTCCCAAGGTTTGTACTAATCTTTCTGTGATACCAACTGTAATGCCCCGACTCCAGTTACCCAGAGTCGGTGCATTATTACATATCATTAGCATGATCACAAAAGATCAAGTCTCTTAAGACCGATTAGTTTAGTATCTTTGGAAACACTAGATATATTCATAATGTTTACATTAAATCAATAAGTGAAAAACTACAACAACATATGGTCTTCATATCCCCTCATACTATCCCTACAATTCAATCATAAAATACTTCTTCACATCCTGGGAAAAATAAAACATTGAAAGGGGTGATCTCAGATACTTAGTAAGGATAAAAATATAGTAGAAACATTCATAAAAATTTAAGTAAACGTATAACTAAAACAAAATCCTTTTAAACTTGAACTGCAGCATACCATGGAAAGGATAAAATTAAATAATGTCATTTACTTACTCACATGGATATTCTTCTAGTAGAATAATCACATGAAAATATCAATAACCACTTTCATAATGACGGAATGCATAATTCCAGACTATCATAACCACGTAGCCAAGGCCTCATGCCAATATTACAAATAAGTTTTGTCAAGGCCTCATTCCAAGACACTAGTTTGTCTCATTAGACCTACCGATGTATCGAGGAGCTATAGCAGGCTCCACCCGTCACTTACTAAGTCCAATACATTCCTCATATGAAAAGGTTGTACCATAACAGTCGTATTAAAACTAGCATATGAAATGTCAATACTTTATCCATAAACCAGGAATGGTATAAAAATAGCACATCCACAGTCAAACATAAATCATTTGATACAATATGGAAGATTTTATTCTGTCAGATTAACCCCAATCGAGAATAATGAAGGATATTGACATTGATTAAAATTATCATCAAACTATTGAGAGAAATATCCCCCTTTTTCTTGAAAACATTTAAATGTCACACTATTTGTCAAGAAGACATTTAAAAATAGATTTTTGTATAAAAGTGTCCCATTCCACTTTGAAACATTTAAAATGAATTTTTATTTGAAAACATTAATATTCATATAAATAAATCCTTTAAACTATTTTTAAAACATGTACATTAATGAGAATGATTTAGAGTAATAAATCTTTAAAACATTTAAAAATGATATTTTAGTTAGAGTTTCTAACCAAAAGAGAGACAATTGAATACAAATAATTGAGATAAATAAACCTTATAATATCATGAGAATAAATGGATTAATGATATACTATGTCAAAGTACATTATATACACCATATAAACGTGATTTGGTGTATAACAACAAAGGAGTCTAAATGGAATGTAAATTGAGATAGAATCTCATATAAAGGTTGTATCCTTAGGTTAAGGATAAATAAACGGCATAATTATGTGTTTAAAATATAAATACACTCAATATTATTGGATATTCAGTGTAAAACAATCAAAGTACATTCACACATATTCTTGTTAAAACAACACCAATGGATTGGATGTTTAACTCAACAAATCAAGATTGAGTTAAAATTACTCTTATCAAGTTCATACCGATGACTTGAGAATTCATCAATGGAGTGATTATGTGTATCAAAATTATATCCATAGAAATGGGAGTGGGAAATATGACATAATAAAATTAATAGTGATTCCACACATAATCTTGGATTAAAATAATCAATGATGTATGCGTAAAGCCGAATGAGTGGAAATTGAAATATCAAATTCCCTTATCGATTTGGTAACATACGAATCAAACACCCATGAAAGAAGGATCATAA
This sequence comes from Viscum album, assembly GCA_963277665.1. NCBI lineage: Eukaryota > Viridiplantae > Streptophyta > Magnoliopsida > Santalales > Viscaceae > Viscum > Viscum album. Next base: position 1,120,280,313 of record OY728146.1, read on the forward strand.
AATGATGATGTAAATACCCATAATATAAAGTATATTACAAAATTAATACAATCATTGGAAGTACACATACACCACATAAAATAAATAAGTGGTGAACAATGGAATTCTCACGAAATTAAGAGTGAGATAAGAAACCCCTTACTTTGTACTTTTTCCTTGGTCGAAGGTAGGTTAACCTCATGTATATTGGTGAAATAATTTTTATTGAATTATACAAGAATAATTTATATTAATATGATATCATATATGATACTTTAACATTGATTTGTTAATAATATTTTAGTATTATCGTCATTTTGGGTGTTAACTTACTCGTTTTCCATTATATTCTTTGTTACGTAACCCGTTTTTGTTATGGATAGGTTCTATCATATTCATATACAAAATTATATCTATTCCTTAAAAATTATTTTTAATCATTAAATGAGAATTAGACTCAAATGGATATTATGGGGAATGAATCTCATCGCGTTCGTGGAGATGGTAGTCCGTACGTACGCACGAGCGACAATATCATTATTTTGATATTAAATGAATATATATTTGGATTTTATATCATATAGATAGAATTATTATCATGTTATATTTATTATTTACATGAATTATACAACATTATTATACCCATTTAAATAATAATATATTGAATAACAATTACACCACAACGTGGAGACGGTAGTCTGTACGTAAGCACGTATGGTGACATGTCATTCTAGAGATAGATAAAATAATGATTTTTTTTCCATATTTATAATAACATCACAGTATATAGAAGATAATGGAGTTATTATTTTAGAATAGAAATAACAATGAATGAAGAAGTTGAAGAAGAAATGAACCTGAAAAATGGTGGTGAAAACATTACATCTTCTTCTGGTTCTTCCTTTTTATTTGATCAAAAGGTCTCATTAAGTTGGCTTTCTGATCAAAATAAGGCCTCTAGGTTTAATTGAGGGAAGTTGGGAGGATATTTGGGTAGAGTATGGTGGAGAAAAATGGCATTGAAGGTGTGAATTAATGAGAAGGGGGAATTCCCTTTTATAAGAGGAGTGAGGGGCTCATTTGGAAAAGCTAGAAATATTATTTTATAATAAATCTATATTCGGTATCTAATGTCTCCAAAGAAGATTATTTAAAGGTTAATGTTGGTATTGGTCGACAAAAACTCAACAAATAGATTTTTGACAGGTTTGGGTCACATTATTAACCTTATCTTTTAGTTTTAACTCTTAGTTAATTAGTTTGACATTTACGATGTCTCATTGTATTTTTATATTATATGGTTCATAAACTTACTATAAACATCCAAGCGACACCAAAGTGGTCCATTAATTATAAAAATATCATGATACAAGTTCTTTGGCTGAATCATAGATTTTTAGGAATAGAATATGAATTAATAATATAATATTTTTTTTAAAAACTCTTTTATGTCAATTTTGACACTATTTGGAATTTGATTTTTGTGAAAATCATAACAGCATGATTACTTCGAACAAAGTTAATTAAATCAATACTAACATGTAATATTATCCTATAAAATTGGATTAATTTATATAAGTCTCAAATTACATTTATTTGGATATTTAAAATATCAATTATTTTAATATTTCATTAATTCGGTAATTACTGCATCACCATTGTGTCATACATAAATTAACTTATTTAATGTATAAAATTTATAAATAATTTACCATTAAGTAGGAAATATTTTTATCTTTATAATTAATATTTAAAATCGAATTTATCTTATGTATAACCCTATATTAAAAATGTTTTAATAATTAAACTTTTATTTTAACTCTTTTAACTCTTCTTTGAATTAAATAATAATAAATGTCTTAATCAAATCCGAGTGGACCTAAATGATAAAATTTTATTCCTAAGGTTGTTTTTGGTCGATATAAACTTGTCTAATAGAATTAGGACATTTTTTAGGGTAATATTAATATCATTTTACCCTTAATTACACTATTTACTTTTAACCGTGGTAAATAAAAGTAAAAAATTAATATTCACAAAAAATTATTTTTATCTTATTGAACCAAATTTTACACCTTGATATTATCTGTGTCTCTCGGATTTTAGAACTTCCACTCACAGAAGCGGTAAAATTATGTTTTATGTAAATTTCCAAATTGTCCTAGGGGGTTGGTAAAAGACGGTGAAAAGTTCAATAAAATATTTATATATCTAAAATTATTATAAACTAACATAAATTAATTGAATTTAACTTATATATATATTATAAATCTATTATGACCTTAATTAAATTAAAATAAAATAAATAATTATGAAAAAAAAATTTGGTTTTAAACTATAACTCATTATTTTTCACTATTCAGCAAAAATTTAATGTTTTCAGAAAAATACCAAAATTTAGGCCTAAGATATATTTGATATTATGAATTAAAAAATGATGTCTTATTTACCAAATTAAAAACATATAATTTGCATTAATTAATTTAACAAATAATTCCTGTTGTCAAAACAAATAGCTTGTTTTTAAGAAATAATAACCATCAAAATATAGACATTTTTTATGTCTGGTTTAAATGTGAAATTACGTCCAATCACCAACATTGTATTAAATGGTAAAAATATATTCTAAATATACTTTAAAACCACTCAAATTCATAATTTATCAATATTAATTATTTCGATTAAAAAATTGGCATTTAATTAAAATTTAGTAATTTTCACTATTCATAAAAAATATGAAATTTATCTGAAATGTACCAAAATTTCACCCTAAGATAATTTTCGATATTACGATTCCAAAAATGAAGTCCATTTTGAAAGATAAAATTTATAAAATTTCAAAAATTCTGAATTACTATTCATAATGGCTAGTTTGATTGGTTGTGTTGTGTAAGAATCTCGAAGTTGCGTACACTGCAAGCCATTGCATTATTCAAAGGGAAACGTACCATTGAAGCTTGGGGTGTTACATTCTCCCCTACTTCAAAAAATTGAGTCCTTGTAATTTTTTAAAATTGGGCTTGAGAATATAATGGAAAGTCCCACATCAGAAAAAGAGTCAATAAAACCATCACTTTAAAAGAAATAAAGAGAGGTATAAATGTCACCCAAGATAACCCATACTATGATTTCATGTAGGAAAACATGGAGATAAACGATAAAATAAGTGTTATGTTCTGATGGAGAGGGATAGAAAATATGATCAGGAGAAAGTTAACAACAATAAAACCACAAACTAGTGTTGGGAAAAAATGGTCATTAGTCTCCTAGTAGGAAAAGTAAACGGACAACATTTTTTGTTATAAGTTACATTACATAAGGACGAGGAATTAATTTATGATATTGACAAAGAACATAAAGATATATTCTTACTTTTTAAGTATAGTTTCATTCTTTAATAAATTTCTACCACTAACTCATTTTTTTAACAACGAGTATTCGAGAAGACTTGGTCAAACTGGAAGAGCTAGTATAAACTTCTATAGAATAACATGATCCACATAGGATAAACTATATATTTACCTTGTCTTTAGAGATTAATCAAAACCAAAACGGTTAGTATATGTTCTGATAATACCCCAAATGGATATTCCAATAGAGAAAAAAACACTAATCATAATTTCTAAAATTAAACCAACAATACACCAAAGATAAATAAATACCATTCAAAAATAAATTGTCCATAAAATCCTTCAATATAATCCAAAATAATATTGAAACCCAAAACTAATAAGAATATAGTCTTCAAAGTTAAATTGTAACACCAAATGACTTCAACTACTCTTAAAGTCACATACTTAAAAGTAATTAACCTAATCACATATTCTTTATTATAGGTTAATCATTTCCATAAATAACCCAAATCACTATAAATCCACAATAAAAACATAGATAAAAATCCACCATTACTCCTCAAATAAAATCCCATAGTATTCTATTTTCCTTTGGCATATAGTGTTCCCAACAAAGTGAACATCTTCCAAAATAACATTTATCACTTAATCACCAAATCATTTTCCAATACAAAGGGTTTTCATTTGATAAGACCTAAGATCCCAAATCAACTTATTATTGATCAATAAAATCATTTAACTAAAATAATAGTCACACTAACTTGGGACTTCATGTAGTCCAGTGGTAGGCGATAAATCCCAATCGCACTTTGGTTGTGGGTTCGATTCCCACAGCTTTGTCTGACGTGACGGGTTGTCACACGGTCTACGTGTTGTCCCTTTTCAAAAACTATAATTTATAACATTATCAAAATGAGATAAATTCCTCAAAATAACCATAAAATAATTTAACCACAAATTTTATTTCATACCATACATTTTCATTCCAAATTATAATAACTTGTAGTTTCCTCAAACCCAATGACCATATAAAACCAAAGGGTTATTTATAACTATATCCCCAAGAGAAAGGATAATTATTCCTCAAATATCATTCTCACATGGAAAACTACATGGTTACAAATACAAGAGAAAATTTTTCCAATGTAAACCCATCAACAAGGAGCACTACTATTTTTTTAAACATTTATCCATCCATTTATTTCAACATAGCTTTTTATTTGACCAAGAAAATATCTTATAGAATAGGGCATTCACTTGAGTAATGGCCAGGACCCCTAAAATTATGACAAATGACTGTAAATGGATTATTGGGACCATTTTTATCTTCTTTCATAGTACTCTTCATTTTTCTTCGGCAATTCTGCACTTTATGTCCTTCCTTCCCGCACATAAATCATTTATTTGTCCCATTAAGACACTTTCCTGGGTGTCTTCTTCCACATTTCCTACATGATGGAAATTGAGGATTCCTTTCTCCAGGGTATCCACTGCTGGATCTCGTATCATTCATCACCTTTCACTTCTTTTTTGAGTCTGGGAATTGGTTAATATATATATTGTTGATCATATTTTTTTAAAATTTATTAGGCATGAAGATGATATCCTTTACGCCTATCAAAATACCATTTTTTTCTCATTTCCACCACCATTCCCAACTTGTACATTATTCTCAAAGTCACTATGAATTCCTTTGAATCCAGCAATTGACTAAAACCAGAATGCATTGTGTGAGTAATAGTAGTCAGAAAATAATTTAGAGATTAACATGTCACCATATTCTCAATCTGAAACACATTAGGATTAACCAAGGTCATTTACTCTCATCTAATATATAATAATTCAAATTGTATTGTAAAGAAAATGTAAATTCTCCTAAGCATATCCCCTGGGAGTTTCATAACCCAAAGTTAAGCAGGGCCCATTGTCGTACCCCAGTTCTCGTTCGAGTCTAGCTCAAAGCGGTGCTTTCGGGTTTTACCCCTAGGTATATCTGTGTTAGAGCCACCTCTACCTGATCGTATCCAGATAGGGATGTATTCCTCGTAATACTCACAAAATATCTACAATACCAAAATTATAGGAATCTTTTCTATACTAATCCTCAAAGTCTATCTTAGGAATACGTGCTCTAATCATTGTTTATCTTAATCAAGCTCACAATGTTTGTACTAAAATTCATTTGATACCAACTATAATGCCCTGACCCCAGTTACCTAGAGTCGGTGCATTATTACATAACATTGGCATGATTACAAAAGATCAAGTCTCGAAAGGCCGATTAGTTTAGTAGCCTTGGAAACACTAGATATATTCATAAAGTTTACATTAAACTAATAAGTAAAAAACTATAACAACATATTTTCATCATATTCCCTCATACTATCCCTACAGGTCATTTATAAAATACTTCTTCACATCATGTGAAAAATAAAACATTGAAAGGGGTGAGCTCAGATGCTCAGTAAGGATAACAATATAGTGGAAACATTCATAAAAATTTAAGACAATTTATAACTAAAACAAAAGCCTTTTCAACTTGAACTTCAGCATAATATGGAAAGGATAAAATGAAATAATTCCATTTACTTATTCACATGGATATTCTAGTAGTCGAATAATCACATCAAAATATCAATAACCACTTTCATAATGATGGAATTCATAATTCCAGACTATCATAACCATGTAGCCAAGGCCTCGTGCCAAGACTACAAATACGATTTTGTCAAAGCCTCATGCCACGACACTAGTTTGTCTCATTTGACCTACGGATTCATCGAGGAGCTATAGCGGGCTCCACATGTCACTTACTAAGTCCAATTCATTCCTCATATGAAAAGTTTGGAACATAACATTCGTATTAAATCTAGCATAAGAAATGTCAATACTTTATCCACAAACCATGAATGGTATAAAAATAGCACATCCACAGTCAAACATAACTCATTCGATACAATATAGAAGATTGTATTGTGTTATATTAACCTCAATCGAGAATAATGAAGGATATTGATATCGATTAAAATAATCATCAAACTATTGAGAGAAATATCCCCCCTTTTCTTGAAAACATTTAAAAGTCACACTATTTGTCAAGAAGACATTAATAAATAGATATTTGAATCAATGTGTCCCATACCACTTTGATACTTTTAATAGGAATTTTGATTTGAAAACATTAATGTATATATAAATAAATCCTTAAAACCATTTTTAAAACATGGACATTAATGAGAAAGATTTAGAGTAATAAATCTTTAAAACATTTTAAAATGATATTTTAGTTAGAGTTCCTAACCAAAAGAGACACACATGAATACAAATAATTGAGATAATAAAAACCTTTTAATAACATGAGAATAAAGGGATTCATGATATATTATGTCAAAGTACATTATATACACCATATAAAAGTGATTTGGTGTATAACAACAAAGGAGTCTCAATAGAATATAAATTGAGATGAAATCTCACATAAAGGCCATATCCTTAGGTTAAGGATAAATCAACAACATAATTATGTGTAAAATATATAAATACACTCAATATAATAAGATATTAAGTGTATAACAATCCAAGTACATTCAAACATATTCTTGTAAAAACAACACCAATGGATTGGATGTTTAACTCCACAAATCAAGATTGAGTAAAAATTACTCTTATCAAGTTCATACTGGTAACTTGACAATTCAAAAATGAAGTGATTATGTGTATCAAAATTATATCCACAGAAATGGGAGTGGAAAATATGACATAATAAAATGAATATTGATTCCACACATAATCTTGGAGTAAAATAATCAATGAAGTATGTGTAAAGCCGAATGAGTGGAAATTGAAATTTCAAATTCCCTTATTGATTTGGTAATATAAAAAACATAAACCCATTAAAGAAGGTTCATACAATGATGATGTAAATAACCATAAATTAAATTATCTTACACAATGAATACAATCATTGGAAGTACACATACACCACATGCAATAAATAAGTGGTGAATAATGGAATTCTCATGGAATTAAGAGTGAGATAAGAAACCCCTTACTTTGTACTTTTTCCTTGGTCGATGGTAGGTTAACCTCCTGTATAATGGTGAAATAATTATTATTGAATTATAAAAGAATCTTTTACATTAATATGATATCATATATGATCTTTTAATATTGATTTGTTAATAATATCTTAGTATTATCGTCATTTCGGGTGTTAACTTACTCATTTTCCTTTATATTCATTGTTACGTAAGCCATGCTTGTTATGGATTGTTTGTATCTTATTCATATAAAGAATTATATATATTCCTAAAGCATTATTTTTAATCATTAAATGAGAATTAGACTCAAATGGATATGATGGGGAATGAATTTCATCGCATTCGTGGAGACAGTAGTCCGTACGTACGCACGAGCGACAATATAATTATTTTGATATTAAAATAATATATAGTTGGATTGTATATCATATATACAGAATCATTATCATGTTATATTTTTTATTTTCATGATTTATATATCATTATTATACCCATTTAAATAATAATATATTGAATAACAATTACACCACGTGGAGACGGCAGTCTGTACGTATGCATGTATGGTGACATGTCATTCAAAGGATAGATAGAATAATCAATTTGATTGTTCAATATTTTTAATAACATCAAATTATATAGAATATACTGGAGTTATTATTTTATAATAGAAATAACAAAGAAAGAAGATGTTGAAAATGAAAGAAACTTGAAAAAGGGTGGTGAAAACATTACCTCTTCTTCAGGTTCTTCCTTTTGATTTTATCAAAAGGGATCCTTAGGTTGGCTTTCTGGTCAAAATAAGGCCTCTAGGTTGAAGTGAGGTAATTGGGGAGGATATTTGGGTAGAGGCTGGCCGAGACAAATGGCTTTGAATGTGTGAATTAATGAGAAGGGGGAGTTCCCTTTTTTGAGAGGGGTGATGAGCTTCTTTGGAAAAGCTAGAAATATTATTTTATATTACATCCATATTCGGATTCTAATGGATCCAAAGTAGTTTATTTAATGGTTAAGGTGGGGATAGGTCGAAAAAAATACAACCAATAGATTTTGGACAGTTTTGGGTCACATTATTAACCTAATTTTTTTTGTTTTAACTCTTAGTTAATTAGATTGACATTTACCATGTCTCTTTGTATTTTTATATTATATGGTTAATAAACTTACTATAAACAACCAAGAAACCACAAAGTGGTACATTAATGATACACCTATCATGATAAAAGTTATTTTGCAGAACATTAGATTTTTTGGAATTGAATATGAATTAATAATATAATATTTGTTTTAAAAACTCTTTTATGACAATTTTGACACTATTTAGAATTTGATTTTTGTGAAAATAATAAAAGCATGATTACTTCGAACAAGGTTAATGAAATCAATACTAACATTTCATATTATCCTAGATAATTAGTGTGATTTATAAATTTCTCAAATTACATTTATTTGGATATTTAAAAAATCTATTATTTTAATATTTCATTAATTTGGTAATTAATGCATCACCATTGTGTCATACATAAATTAAATTATTTAATGTTTAAAAATTATAAATAAAATACCATTATGTATGAAATATTTTTATATTTCTAATTTATATTTACAATCGAATTTATCTTATGTATAACCCAATATTAAAAATGTTTTAGTAATTAAACTTTGATTTTAACTCTTTTAACTCTTCTTTGAATTAAATAATAATAAATGTTGTAATCTAATCCATGTGGATCTAAATGATAATATTTTATTATTAAGGTTGTTTTTGGTCGAGATAAACTTGTCCAATAGAATTAGGACATGTGTTAGGGTAAAATTAATATCATTTTTACCCTTAATTACCCTATTTACTTTTAACCGTGGTAAATAAAAGTAAAAAGTTACTAGTCACCAAAATTATTTTTATCTTATTGAACCACATTTTACTCCTTGATATTAACCATGTCTCTCAGATTTTATAAATTCCACTCACAGAAGCAGTAAAATTAAGTTTTATGTAAATTTTCAAATTCTCCTAGGGGGTGGGTAAAAGACTGTGAGAAGTTCAATAAAATTTTTATATATCTAAAATTATTCTAAACTAACTTCAATGAATTAAATTTAACTTATATAGGTATTATGTATAAATTTTTACATTAATTAAATTTATATAAAATAAATAATTATTTAAATAAAAATTTTGTTTTAAACTATAACTCAGTATTTTTCACTTTTCAACAAAAATTGAAAGTTTTCAAGAAAATACCAAAAATTAGGCCTAAGATATATTTGATATTATGAATTCATAAATGATGTCTATTTTACCAAATTCAAAACATATAAGTTGAATTTATTAATTTAAAAATTAATTCCCGTTGTCAAAAAATAGCGTGTTTTTATGAAATAATAACTATTAAAAGATGGACACTTGTTTATGTCAGGTTTAAATGTGAAATTATGTCCAATGGCCAACATTGTATTAAATGGTAAAAATATATTCTAAATATATTTTAAAACCACTCAAATTAATAATTTATCACAATTAATTATTTCTATTAAAAAAAATTTAATTAAAATTTAGTAATTTTCAGTATTCATCAAAATTTGAATTTTATCCGAAAAGTACCAAAATTTCACCCTAAGACAATTTTCGATATTACGAATCCAAAAATGAAGTCCATTTTGAAAGATAAAATTTATAAAATTTCAAATAGTATGTATTACTATTCATAATGGCTAGTTTGATTGGTTGTGGTGTGTTAGAATCTCGAAGTTGCATACAATGCATGCCATTGCATTATTCAAAGTGAAATGTACTGTGGAAGATTGGGGTGTTACAATTATCCATTAACATTCACTCTCATTGACTTCATATAGAGTTTAATAAAATATTTAATGGGATAAAAATTTATCTCCCTCATTTGAGGTCTACAAATTATTAGATAAAAAGGTTATGACTTCCATAAAATGTATTTAGTTTTTTATGTATTTTACCTATTTAAATGTATAAAAAATCATAGATATAGTACAAATAAAATCCTAATAATGTCTTGAATGTTTTATGACATGATTGTAAAAAAATTACGTCATGTGTGAAACAATTTCTTTGTAACTAAAATAAGATCTCAAATATATATAAAATGAAACAGGGATATTATATTATAAATATTAATTAAAAAACATTTTAGTTTTTTTGAAAACCCAGTGAATATAATATGTAATTGAAATAAATCGTTATTATTAAAAACATAAACAATATTGTATTTATTTTTTCCCTTTGATTATTATAAACTCAAACATAACCTGGTCCTTATCATAGGGCCTACTATATCCTAAACAAAAATTCATTATAAATACCGATACATAAAAATAAGCTTGGTGTGTGTCCCTCTAAGATCATTTATCTATAGAAGAGCATAGATTTAGATTCTCAGTGTATAATCTAGAAACCAAACATGTCCCCAAAGGAAATAATGATTGTCCCATGGGATGAGAAAATGAAATAGGAACACACAATTTAATATAATCTATTTTCATCATGATACTTCATAAAGATAGACACAATATTTGTTACATCATAATTTATTTTTTTCATTACCATACTAAATATAATTATCTTTAATTACCATGACTATGAATTAGATAACACTATTAATGCCTTGATCAATATGGACCTTGATATGTTAACCCTTAAAAAGTGATAAAATCAATTTTTATCATTCATCCAATGAAACACCATTATTGACATTTCCAACACAAGATACATATTCAACAAAATAAGGTCATAGGGTTCCTCTAGATTAAATGAATATGATCAAATAAGTCTCATTAAAAATGATCACATATAATGTTACCAATACACGTGATCATAAATAAAAATAATCTATGACCCCCAAAACATGTGGTGTTATATATTGTGACTCATTCCACCAAATATCAATTACCTGAGACTACCAAATTTTAACATCAACAAAAACTATATCAATTATATTGTGCTCTGAATAATTGATTATTGGATATAATACATACCTAGTTATTATGATTCATTTATAATATAAAAATACATATTATTAATGTTGCAATATATAAAGTTTGTCAATTTTTATTGAAATGGAAAAATCCTATAGATATAAAATTAATATAAGGAAATTACCATATAAATAGCTTGTGAAGATGTGTCAATATAATTATGCGTTGTATAAATAATTTATAACATCCTATGTATATTATTTTTTAATTAAAAATTACATGTAATTTGGGGACTAAGGAACACAACTTTATTACACTACAACATTCAATAAAACCAACAAGATTATAATCAACATGTTTTTCCTCTCGTTATATAATCATGCTTCTAATGAATTATGGATTTATTTATTCAGCATTGTACATTTTACAACATCGGAAATTGTTATCTCCAGATTCGCATCTTCTGTAAAACTCTTCACAAGATGATAACCATATGTATATCCATTATATCCTCTATCATTATCTTCGCATATTGGTTATTACCCTTTGTATGATTATATGATGTAGATTTAAAAAAAAATATATTTAGATGCATTAGAAGCTATAACATATTTTTTACTTATAGATATGTATAAAAATATATTGATTATGATTATTTTTTACATACTTATAATAACATTTTTATTCGTCAAAGTGATTCATAATGCTAGATGTTATTCTACATAAAAACTATTCTTCCATACAATCCATATACAAGGTATATATTTTTCTTGTATTATAATGTATTATTGGATACAATGAACGTTTTAACATGTTATTCCCCTGAATTTATATCATAATATCTTACCATTATATGGAAAAATTATATTTAGTTTATATCATGACATATATGATATATCCAACACAGTATATTATGGAATTTTAGACACCATTTTAATTTCATTATATGTTATATACATATCATAATATAGGGATCAATGACATATGAAACTCGAAAAAATTCTATCTCAAATGTTTCTAATATATTGTAATTATATATACTTTGGCATTGTATATAGGACCCATATATCTAAATCTATATATTTTTGTTCCCAGAACTTTGGTTTTTACTATATGCTAATATTTGTACATTTAATTTTCACCCAATATTTACCAAACACAATAATAATATTTTTTTTATCCTCATGTTTTAAATATATTTTTACTTGAAAACTGTAATTTATAGACATTAATCAAAATAAGGGTCATTTAATGTTTTTGGAAGAAAATTTAATGTGACGGAGGGCGTGAACTGGTGCACCCTAATGGGTCCCAGGGAACTATTTGTATTGTTTATATAATTGAACGTGATTTCTGGAAAATATTACATTGCACCCTAGCATAGTTTTTAGGTTTAAAATAATAATAAGAAATCAAAAAATTAATTGAAAATATTTTGAGACAAATTAATAGAAAGTAAAACAAGATACAATTAAATTCTAAATAAATAAAAATTTTGTTATAAGAAAATTAAAAATAATTAATGGGTGCATTAGGGATGTTTTATTATTTTTATTTCCTTTTATTTATCATCCATATCTATGATATTTATTTGTAATTTATTTTCCCTTTTTTATCTTTTTTCTTATTTTATTATTTTTCATTTTTATTTTATTTCTCTATTATAATTGTCGTTTTCCTTTTCTTATCTTCTTTCCCTATCCCTTGGTATATCACTCTTATAGCACCCCCTCTATGGTGTGCCTCATCCTCCTCCTCTCCTCCATTAGATTCTTACTGCGTCTCCATTCCTCTTCTACATTCTTCATTGCCATGTCTGTTGTAATTTTTTTAAGGCTAACATTATGCACCAAGAATCATAATATTCCATCTACCATCATTCACAAAATATTTTGTATGGGGGTTTTAATCAAAATCCGGTTTTATAAAAAATCATCAGTTTTATTCCATTTTAGGTAAAATTAATGATCATGGCATAGTGCAAGATCCACTACCGTTACGAGGTAGGGTTTCTACTCTCACTCTCATCATATTTTTTGACTTTTAGATTCCACGTTGTGCTAAAAATACTTCCCTACCGGCGACATTTAGGTTTTCATATTCTTATTAAATTAAATTACCTTTCCTACCTACCAAAACCTTATATGATATAAACAATTATTGTTTAATTTTTTGTAACATAATTTGATACCCCTTTGTGAGATCCGACATAACTGCTCTAATTTATTTTAGCTCTAAATAATTAATTCAATTAACAGTATTTTTTTCATGACCCCTCTTTGGTAGTGTTTTAAATCAAATAAATTTTTTATGATAAATTGATCAATTAAATTTGGAGTTTCTATTGTGTTTGTATACCTAATGATTACCTATATTAAACATTATTACCCATTTAACCCATTGTAAAATATAAATGTCCATTTTTATAATATTTTATAAGGTGTTTTGACGATGACTATTTGTCTTTAATGATCAGTAAGTACATAACACATGTTGCAACCATAGATGTTCTTTCCATGAATTGAAGTATGGTTTCTATTTGATATAAATCCTCAGTAGAAATTCGGAATGATGTGAAAAATAAAGGAGGAATTCACGAAAAAAAGATGTGTGCGTGAACAACAGCGACGTGGGAGAAAAAAAGTGGTGTGCACGAAAAACAGAGTAGTGCGTGAAAAATAGTGTGGATCCAGAAAAATAACATTGTGCGCTAAATAGTGGAGAGATTTTTCTTTCTCTAGTGAAAGAGGTTTTTAGGATTTAGAATGTCAGAAAATGGAAATGGAATGGGCTATGCAAAAGTCATGGAGTTGTGCACAAAAAACTGTACAGCGCGAAATGTATTTTGCACAGACTAAGAGGTTTTTCACGCCAAGATGGGTTTTGCGTGCAGAGGTCAGCGATTCCTAAAAATATGAAGTGACCCCCCTCATTCCATATGGATTAAGCCTTAGAGAAAATCCTAGGCCAGATTCGTGTAAACGTTTCTTGTAAAAGGATTTGTGCAACAAAGTATGAGTTGCGCAGAAAATTTTTAGTTGCATTAAAAAGGTTATGTTTCTCGAAAATGCATACATTGAGTGAAAATTTTGAATTTGCGCGAAAAAATATAAGAACCATGGAAAAAGTCCATGCTACGCGAAAATGGTGTTGAGCATAAAGACGCACGTAAAGGAGGTTATTACACTAAATATTTTCTACACAAAAATCAAGTATTTTCCACGAATGTGGGATATTTCGTGCATAGAGTAAGAGTTGCGCAAAATATTCATTATAGTCTATTTGCGTGTTTCTGATTATTTGGTTTTGTGGTTTAGTGTGTTAATGTGCATCAATTATGGTCTTCAATGTAAGAATAGTATCATGCTATGTAGAGGAAAATATTTCAATGCAAATCTATTGAAGAGACCTTCACATCTATAAACTATATGAGACTTAACCGATGGTAGTGAGTCATGGGGAGCCCACGGGAGTGACCTGAGGGATGCAGTGGGCTATCCATGAACTTTTTTAAAGGCAGTGATCCTAGGATAGAGATATTTTTCCGGAACCATTGTTATGCACAATTAGTAATTAATAGTGGAATTAGGTATGACAGACAACCTCACGATGTATGCTCTTTAGACGTAGCCCTTAGTGGTGAACCAAGTAAAAAGTTTTGTGTCATATCTTTGCATGTTAATGATTGATTTCTAATCATATCCATCATACAGGTTTGACTAGTTATTTCCAAAATAAGTACAAGATCCATCAGTTTAAAAACAAATTAACACCATTTTTCAGCCCTCCCCTCTAAGGGTGTCCTGGGGTCCTACAATACATTGTTTCCTAAATTTCTTAGTTGCAATTAAAAATGTATTTGGGTTGACTTCTTCCATGAAAAATAATTTATTTTAGGGTTGTGAGATTATGTGGGATCTGTATTATAGATCACACATGGACTCTCCATTAATGATTGGTTACCACACTACGCACCTGTGATGCGATATATTAGGCATTCAAATACAAGGGTTTCCCTAGGTTTTCTATATACTAATGAGTGATACTGGTTCCCTAAGAGACAATCATGGAAGGTCCTATTTGTAAAGTGGCTAATCCATGCCTCGTGTGATACTCAACCCCTAATATGCAATACATGAGATGAACAAATGATAAATCAATGCCTGGTGACATACATGGTCATTCAAAAGAACGCCTTATATGGGATCAATGGTATTTTATAAATTGAAGGATGTATCATAGTGATACCATCAGTATGGAATCAGAATACAACTCTAAACATTAATGTAATAATAATGATAATGAGTGGAATGTTTTATTTGATGAATATTTTTGTTCCTTTTGAAGTGTGATACTTCTCTTGTTCCTTAATCCACAATTTTTTGATAGATAAATTATTACAATGCTAAAGCATAATATTAATATTTGTTCCCATTGGTATGTATTCTATTTCCTAGACATTTTATATTTATATAAACCCTACATTTATAGGTACTTTGTTCAGATTCCTAGCCTAGGCCGAAGTAGGTGGTATGGGAAGGTGCTGTTGAGAACCCGGATCCAGATAGACTTTTTTGGATTATTTAATTAGAAGAACTTATAATATATTAGGTCACTTATTTTGTATATAGTGCTAAATGGAATGGTTTAGACATCACGGGTGTCGGCCTAATGAGATTTTATCTCACACCCTGATCAGGTACCGTTTTTACTATAGTAGATTGTATGTCTGCAGGTATAAAAATATGGAATCACACCACTCCCAATGTTGGATTGATTGAATATTTTAGAAGGTTCAAGGGGGAAGATACCGAATCCTTTTCTTGAGAATCTATTATTGCACTTTTTTTCATTTTCATTATAGTTTGATATCATTATTGTATTCCTTATTTATTTACTTTTATTATAGTATATAAATTATATCCTAACATCATTGTGTAGCTGGTTAGATTAATCATCTTTTATGCTCATAATTTATTTAATTGGGAGTATTTAATTTCATCTACTATAGTCTAATTATTTATATGCTTCCACTAATTGTTATAATTTTTTTTTTGATGTATATTTATTATTACCTATGTGGGCATAGTATCCACCGTGGTCACATTATAAAGACCCTCGATGCTATTCACCAACCTCTAGCATTTGGCAAGATACACATCTGTTTATATGGCCAACCTAGCTCAGAGGACCCTTCAAATGGCTCCCATGATAAGGATGCTACAAAGTCACATAAAATGGTGTTTTTCCTTTTTTTAAGGGACTGGGATAGACATGGGGACTATGATATAAGGATTTTTAACTAACCATGTTCTTCGACATAGATTACCCATGTATAGGGGAAACCCAAATTCATGGGGTGGGATTACAGTTATTGATTATGCCAATTATTGTTAATATGATTTTACTATTGTGTGACAAATTATTTTTGTATTGTAATTGATATGTGTATTATTGAGAAAATGGTTTTAACCATTGCATCCCTATGATACGAGCATAGTTCATTTACATGCATGATATTAGGAACAATAGGGATTAAAAAAATGAATATTTCCATGTCATATATTCTTTTATCATGCATATTTTTGAATTCACGTGAGTATAATTGTTCCCAGTTTTATTGTTTTCAATGTTTCAGTATTTTAAATATAAGTTTTTGATAGTTTTTTAGATGTGAACATGACCATACATGGGAAAAATGTGGAATTACTCATTCTAGTGATCCTTCTATGTTTTTATCTTCTTTATCCAGACTCGGATGTTGGTGTGGATTATCTGTTGTGTAGTTCTCATAGGCAGGTCTTATACCTACCCTATCTACATTCCTTCCTTTCTATTCATTGTTTAGGGAGGCAATGCACCTACCATGTAAAATCCCAGGTAAATAATGAACATGTCATTTTAATATTTATTAATATTTGTGGATTAAGTATTATTTTTAATCTAATGGGGATGCTATGTTTAATGGTGTACCCAATATGCAACAATGGGTTTCTCTGAAATCTTACGTTATAGACTAATAATATATTATTATTATTTTTAATGATAGTTAATTCCAATCCGTTGTATTGGTGATAATGGATAGAACTAACTACAATATTATTATACACGTTTGTTAATTATTTTAACTTTTATCCAATAAAATATAGAGGCTTAAAACATGAATGAATATAATCATAAATACTCAAATATTTTTTAAAAAGTCGATTTACTGCCTTTTTATAGAAAACCCTCTTTAAATATAGTTTTGTTAATTTTAATATTTTCTATATGAAAATATTAAATTCTTTTTTATATTTGGGACATCAAAATTTACATTGTGTAAATTTTTGGTATTTTTCTGATAAAGTTCATTTTTAATGAATAGTGAAAAATATTGTATTTTAATTCAAAAGTTATTTTTAATCTAATATATTTATATGGGTGGAATATCATTTTAATTTGTTATACAGTATAATTAGAATATATTTTTACCAATAAATTCAATGTTGTAAATTGGAATTATTTTAACTTTGAAATTCAACATAAACAAGTGTCAATCTTTTGATAGTTATTATTTCTTAAAACACATTTTTAGTTTTGACAGTGGGAAATAATGTTAAATTAATTTCTTCCACTTATTTGTCTTGAATTTAGAAAGATGGATTCCATATTTGGATTTAGTAGGTACGAATTTTTTTAACATGTAACTTTTATTTTGATACATTTTAAATATTTACATCAGTAAATATTTTATTTACCATGATTAAAGGGTAAATACAGTAAAAAAGAGTAAAATAAAATATTATAACAACAATAAGTTACCCTAACATGGGTCCTAATCATATTACATGATACATAAATTACCAAGTTAACCCTTGGGTCGAATTTGGGAACCCATGGAGCCATATGGAAGTAATAGTGGCACATTATATTAATTAATTTAATGTAAAGAAAAAAATGACATTAACAAATATATGTTAGTAAATCAATTTTTACATGGGGTTATATAAGTTATCTTTTTGACTATAAATTTTCTTTGGATAGCTAAAATTATTTCGTAAATTATGGTAATTTTTTAATAATTTTTGGACATAAAATAAATTAAATTATTTATGACACAATAATGATGCAATATTTACCACATAAATAAACAATTTCAATTAATAAGATTATAAATATTAGAAAATTATACAAAAAATGCCTAGTTCTTATTGGATGATTTAATTTAAACCATGAGTTATCGTAATGTATACTTTAATGATTTGTTTATTTTTTGGAACCAAAGTTGAGGTTATAATAAAATAATTTTTTAAAACATTATTAAAGAGCCCTTCTCTCCCTTATAAAAAGCCCTCACTTCCTACCTATTTATCACACTTCTAAAGCCTTTGGATAGTGAAACATCTGCTACAATAAGCTCCCAAGACCCTTCTCATCATTATAAAATCCTTACCTTAGGTAGAAAACACCTCAAGAAATCCTTTTGGTTCAAACCAAAGGGAGTTACCCGAATTAAAGGAAATATATTCTCTTAAATTCGTTTATTTATTTTACATCTGCAACCGCTAAAATAATTTTATTATTTATTTTATACCAACACCAGTATCCTCAATATACTATTATGTTTTTATGAGAAGGATTGTAACTACACCTACACACACCTTCATCTAATGGATAAAGAACATATTGTTTCTGTGGACAGCAAACTACTGCTTCACAAAACAATGATTGATCAAATAACTCCTACCGCCTCTCATGGTGGCCATTTTGATGGAAATTTATTTATATATGATATATATTAAATTAATGTTTTCATTATTCTTCTACATTTTTCATTTATATCATACCTTTAGGGTTTCCATAGTTGTTAAACACGATAATTTCATTTTAGGAATTGTAGACTAAGGCCCCCTAAAAGAGATATGACTCGTTGATGCCTTTATATTATTATAACATACATTTAAATTAAAGTATCATTCATGCATACGTACGGATTTCCGTCTCCATAAATGTTGCATTTCATTTATTACCTATAATGGTTATGTAATATTATAAATACATATATATACTGGATATATATTATATATATGATATATAAATAATTAATATCATTCTAGAGATAATCGAAATTTGAACACATGACCAACTTGTAAATATAAGAAGTTTATTTTTGACTTAAATACCAAATATCGTGAAAATGATCATTATTTTATTAAAGGATTACAAAATATTTATAAAATGGTAATATGTGATATAAAAAGAATACAAAATATGGAAAAATATTCCTAAAAAGTATGTATTATCTTTATTTTATTATTTAGGAAGAACAAGGAACTGACAAGTCAAGTGGGACCTGAGGAAAGGGATTTCTTCTCTCACTTTTAATTCTGTGAGATTTCCATTGTTCACCACTTATTTATTAAATGTGGTGTATTTTGTACTGCCAATTGATATATATTATCATGATTACATTTATATTCATGGTATTTTGTGATTCATTTTGTGATTATTAAATTTTTCTATTACGACTCCATTGATTACAACATGAATGATTTTTTCATCTCACTTTTTATTCCCATGAGATTCATGCTATATTAGCCACTAATTCCTTTTTTTTTGTATGTACTTACCATGATTGTATTCTTTGGGTAATATACATTAATATATGGGTATTTACATATTCATTGTGTTATCTTTCTTTCATGGGGTGTACGTTTCATAAGTTAGAAAATCGATAAGGGAACCTTTCACCACCCTCTTATTAAAAAACATATTTTTGTTATGTCATTTAATTTACATCTTATTATGTTGGGATATGTTCTTTTATATCCTTATTTCTATAAATTTTCTTTCCAAGTGATGATATGACATTTTTTCTCTCATCAACTCATTTTATGATTTTTTATGTGATGTTTTTAGGCTTTCAAATTTTTGTAAGGGAACTTCTGTACACAATTACAGTTATTTGGGTTAAACTTCTACTTCTTTATTATATCATGATATGAATATGTGTGAATGGACACTGATTGTTTTACACATAATATCCAATTACATTGGTTGTATTCTTATTTGTCTCACATAATAATGGCAGTGATTTGCCCTTAATCTAAGGATATAATCTTTGAAAGGGACTTCGTCTCAATCCTCTTTCATTGACGCATATTTTTTTTCTAAATTTTTTTTATATTGTGTATAAATACATTTTACATTTCATTTCATTCAAAGGGTATTTTTTCCTATGAGTCATTTTACTAAAGGATAAAAAAGAATGATTCTTTTTAACGTAAGTGGTGACAATGACCTTTTCCGCATCCATGAGTATTATTTGATCTTTGGCTTCTGTAACAAGCCAAAATGTTTTTAAAAGGAAAATAAACAAAATATACTCTTTTATGTTTTTTGGTATTGAATATGGTTTTTATAATGCATTTGTAATGTCAATGTATTTAAAGGATATATAGTGATTAGAATGTGGAAATGATATATTTCCTTTATGTTTATTTTATATGTTATGAATATGTTACGGTTCTTGGGAATTTTTTACGTATATAGGTGGTTCCATGAAAAACCTAGGATGGGTGAGACCAAGAGAGCTCTCTAATGCATTGGGTGATATGAAGGAGGTAAACATGAATGTTTATCCTAATAAAATTATGGAAAATACTGTGATGGTTATTCCAAATGTGACTCCCTATATAGTTGTGATAGCTACAATGTAAGATTGATATGTATTCCACATGTTACCTTTATGATTTATGATTTCTATATGTTATTCATAAATAATATGATTTCAGGATGTATGTTATGATTGAAAAGTATGTTTTAATTGTTTTGTATTTATTGATGGGATAATGTTTTTATTCAATATTTTATATCCCTTACTGAGATTTTTATACTCATCCCAAGTTTTTAAAATGATTTCCATCAGACATCAAGATGAATAAGGGTCATGGGTGGGATCCAGGAAAAGTCATGCAATCTAAAACTTTGAACTAGACATGACTCTTTTTTTCAATAGAGTTACTTTTATGAAAAAAATGGATATGCAGTAGAATTGTCTACATGTAATATTAATGTTGTTATGTAAATTTTATGACCTAATTATCTAATACTCTATACCTGAAAAGACACTCAATCTAAATTACCCATTTAATTAAATATTATGTAATGCATAAGAACAGGTTCTTATAGTTGGTATCAGAGGTTTCATTAGATAACTATAATGTTTAGGGTGTTCATTAAGAATAAGTGACATTACCATAGTGGTTAGGATTTTGGAAATAGTCATAGATATTTTTGATAAACTGAATGAGTTTATGATAACATGAATAAGTATAGATATTTATCTACCCTCCTCATAATATATTATATGATGATTTTACTAATATAATCACACATATATTATTGGTTTTAGTAAATGGATGGATATAGCTGGCACAAAAGTAACAGTAGATGTGAGGAAAACTATAATGGTTTTATGAATGAACAGTTGAATGAAATGGAAGCTGCAATGAGAACACATGTTGTTATTATCAACCAACTATCTTGAGTCGTGATTGACCACCTGAACCTTGGTGATTTTTATAAATCATCATATATATGAGAAACAAATCCCCACAGATGTTCATAAAATAATTATAAAGGTAAGTATAATAAAAAACTATGAGTCTAGGATGTGGAAAGAAACACATAGGAAAATGTTTCAAAGGGATAGGAAGATGCAATAGATGTGGTTGTGAAGGTTATAATGCAAGAACCTTTCATGGAAAAAGGAATAATCCAGTTTACTCTAGTAAAGGGAAAGATTTTCTTTTTGATGGATCAATTGAATGTTTTTAAATTAGTGTTCATGGACATTATGAAAACAGTTGTCCTACAAAGAATTTTTGGGAATGAGATCATCTGGAACGTACAAATATATGTTTACAAATAAATAATTCCATTAAAATTGAGGACAAAAAAAACCGAAAATGACCAATGAATGGTATGGATTATTTATTATAATATGTTTTGAAATTATTGAATCTTAAATATGATTCATGATTTTGTTTGTTGGAAAGATGTTTTTTAGAATATGTTGGAAAATAATGGTTAATGGATCTTGAAGATTTTTTAATGAGTAAGAAGTCAACATATAATCTATTAAATAGTAATGGTATATTTTAGGATGGTGAAATGATTAAAATTATTAAGGTTCTTTTGATGATGGGATTACATTGGAAGATTTTTATAGTATGTGTAACCCTGATGTTTGATATGTGAAAAATGTTATTCAAGGAATAATTATCTTTTCTTCTGATGAGTAATGGTGGAATTTTATTTTTGGAGAATATATGTTTTTATTATAAACATATAGAATCTATGGTGATTTGGGTTTTTTGTGGAAATGATTAACCTATCATAGAGAATATGTGATTTGGTTAATTTCACTTTAGTATGAGACATTAATAGTAGTCGATTTTATTTGGATATAAATGTTAAGATTTATCGTGGAAGACTATGTGATAAAATCCTATATGTTTTTGGATTCAATCTTATTTTGGAATATTTTGACTAATTTTTTGAAAAATTTTATATTGAATGGTCTTTCTTGAACATTAGGTACTTTTGGTAGAATTTTTGAGATTAAGAGTAGTACTTTTTTTTAAAGATTATACTTTTGGGGATTATCTGATCATGTACTAACCAATTTTGGTTTTGGTTAATGTATAAACATATGGAAAATATATGGTTCTTATTTTGTGGATCATTTTATTCTCTAGAAGATGATTATAGTGCATTCAATGTTAACAAGTCATCTAGAATACTTACCGTTTGGAGAAATGATGAGTTTGTGGTAGAATTTTATTAAAGGATGAAACTCTACAAGAAGAGTACGTATAAATACTTATGATTTTAGTCTTGTTATTAATAAAATTCTTCATCTCTATGAAAAGGATCATGAAGCAAAAAATTTATAAGCCCTCTTTTATCATCAGACTTTTACCCAACCACAAATTTATGGTATTGTTGTGGGTAATATTCTATTATCACGTTATTTATCACACTATATTAATCTATGAGAGTTATTTTATCTTCTATATCCATGTTTTCATGTAATCCTAGTATATGTTGTCTCAGGTAACCTTTTTACTTCAAAACCATTATTTTAAAGTGATAGTTTTATTGACTCTTTTTACGGCTTGGGACTTTCAATTATGTTTCTGAGCCCAATTTTAAAATTGCAAGAACACAATTTGAAAAGGGGGGAAGGATGTATCATCACATGTAAATAAAGAACATGACATTTAAATATTTATTAATATTTGGGGATTAAGTATTAATTTTACTCTAAAGGGGATACTATGTTCAATGGCGTACCTGATACGCATCAATCAATTTCATTGAAATCTTACATTGCACAATAATAATATAATATTATTATTTGTAATGATTGTTAGATCCTAGTCATTTTATTGGTGAGAATTAATAGAACTAACTACAATATGATAATACATGTATGATTAATATTTTTACTTTTATATAATAAAAGTTAGAGGCTTAATACTTGAATGAATCTAACCATAAATACTCTAATATTCTTTAAAAGGTCGATTTATAGCCTTTTGATGGAGAACCATATTTTAATCTAGGTTTGGTCATTTATATATGTTATATATGACAAAATAAAATTATTCTTTAGATTCGGGACATAAAAATTTACATTAGTTACATTTTTGGTATTTTTCTAATAAAGTTAATTTTTTAATGAATAGTTAAAAATAATGTATTTTAATTCAAATATGCCTTTTAATATAATTTATTTATATTGTTAGAATACCTTTTTAAACTATTCTAAAATTTAATTATAATATATTTTCACATGTTAATATAATATTTGACATTGGAATTAATTCACTTTGAAATTGGACATAATCATGTGTTAATCTTTTGATAGTTATTATTTTTTAAAAGCACGCCTTTTGTTTTGACTGTGGGAATTAATTTTAAATTAATTTTTTCTACTTTTTTATTTTGAATTAAGAAAAATTTATTCCATATTTGGAATTTTTAGGTCCAAATTCTATAAATATGAAACTTTTATTTTTAGACATTTTAAATATTAACATTAGTAAATATTTTATATACCATGATTAAAGAGTAAATATAGTAAATAAGGTTAAAATATAATATTATAATAATATTAAATTATCTTAACATGTGTTATAATACTATTTTATGATACATAGGCGACCATGGTTATCCTTGTGTCGAATTGGGGACCCCATGGTGCCACATGGGAGTAATAATGACACTTTATATTAATTAATTCAAAGTAAAAAAATGACATAAAAAAATAACTTTTAGTAAATCAATTTTTTCATGGGGTTATATAAGTTATCTTTTTGACTATAATTATTCGTTGGAATGATAATATGATTTCCTTCATCATTTTATTTTGTTTATAATTATTGGAAATCAAATAAATTAATTAATTTATGACACAATATTGATGAAATATTTACATCATTAATAAATGATTTGAATAAATAAGAATATAAATATTAAATAATTTTCCAAAACAGGACCAATTCTTGTTGGATGATTTTATTTTGAACATGAGTTATGTTAATATAGACTGTGATGAATATTTGTCCTTTTGAAATAGTAGATGACGTTATAATAAAATAAATGTTCCAAACTGTTTTAAAGATCCCCTTCTCTCCCTTATGAAAAGCCCTGACTTCATAACCATTTATCGCACTTCTCAAGCCATTGGCTCATAATTATTCTACTCCAATAAGCTTCAAAGATCCCTCTCTTCATCCTAGATGCCTTATTTTGGGCAGAAAACACTTCAATAAATCCTTTTGGTTCAAACCGAAGGTAGTTACCTGAATTAAAGGTAACTGTTTCTCTTAAATTATATTCATTTATTTTACTTCGCCAACCCATAAAATCTTAGTATTACTCTATTTTATAACAATACCAGTGTTCTAAATATTCTAGGATTTTTTTATGAGAGGTATTAGACCTACACATACACACACCTCCATCACATGGATAAAGAACATAATGTTTCTGTGGACAACGAACTATAGTCTCACGAAATGATGATTATTCAAATATCTCCTACCACCTCTCATGGTGGAAATCATGATGGAACTGTTTTTATATATGATATATATTATGTTTTGTTTTTCATTATGCTTCTGCTGTTTTCATTTATGTCATACCTTTGTGGTTTCCATTGTGGGTAAACGTGATAATTTCATTTTAGGAAATGCAGACTGCCGCCCCCTCCAAGTGATATGACTTTCTAATGCCTTATGTGTGACATATAAATGATGTATTTAATTATATTATAAATTATATTATACTTTTAGAATAATATACCTTTATATAATTATGTTTTCAATACATTAAATAAAAAATATAAATGAAAGTTGTGTTTATGCGTACATACGGCTTACCATCTCCATGAAAGGTGAATTTCATTTATTACCTATAAATGTTATGTAAAATTATAAATACATATATATACTGGATATATATGATATATATGATATCTTAATCCATAATACTATTCTAGAGATAATGGATATTTGAACACATGAACAACATGTAATTATATGAAGTTTATTTTTGACCCAAATACTAAATATCGACAAAATGAATGTTATTAACATAAATGGTTAGATAATGTTTATAACATGTTAATATGTGACACAAAAATAATAATAAACTTGGAAAATGTTTTTATGCAAGTATAAATTACTTTAGGTTTTTATTCAGGAAGAATAAGGAACAAACAATTCATGTCAGACACGAGGTAAGGGATTTCTTATCTCACTTTTAATTCATTGAGATTTCCATTGTTCGCCGCTTATTTATTTCATGTGGTGTATTTTGTACTTACATTTCATAAACATTATCATGATTCTATTTGTATTCATGGTATTCTGTGATTCATTTGGTGGTTATTAACTTTTACTCATATGACTCCATTGATTAAAACGTGGTAAGGTTTTTTCATCTCACTTATTATTCCAGTGAGATTCATGCTTTTATAGCCACTATTTCCATTTGTGTGGTGGATATACTTCCCATGATTGTATTATTTGTGTAATAAAATTTAATTTATGGGTATATACATATTTATTGTGTGATCTTTCTTTCAGGGGGTGTATCTTTCCTAAGTTACCAATTCGATAAGGGAACCTTTCACCCGCTTCTTTTAAAAGACTTATTTTTTTGTCTTTTAATTTATATGTTATTATATTGGGATATGTTATTTTATGTCCTTATTTCTATAAATTATATTTCCAAGTGATTATATTCCCTTTTTTCTCCCATCAACTCATTTCATGAATATTAATGTGACACCGCTAGGCTGTCGAATTTTTGTAAGGGGACTTTATTACCCAATTTCAATACTTTGGGATAAACTTATACTTCTTGATTATGTAATGATATGAATATATGTTAATGAACTCTGATTGTTTTACACATAATATACAATTATATTAGGTGTATTATTATTTGTCACACATAATTATGTCATTGATTTGTCCTTAATCTAATGATATGATCTTTGCAAGGGACATTATCTCAATCCCCTTTCATTGAAACATATTTTGTTTTATTCTCAAAATTATTTTATTCAGTGTATAAATAAATTTTACTTTTAATTCCATTCAAAAGTAATCTTTTTCTTACGAGGTGTTTTACTAAACGACAAAAAAGAATGTTTCCTTTTAATGTAAGCAGTGACAATGATCTTATCTTCTTCCATGAGTATTATTTGATATTTGGATTACTTAATAAAACAAAATATTTTTAAAAGAAAATAAATATCATATAATATTTTATGTATTTTGATATTGAATATGGATTTTTTATGTCAATATATTTAAATGATATATTGTGATTAGAATGTGGAAATTTGATCTTTCCATTATTATTATTATTTGTGTTACGAATATGTTATGGTTTATGGGCATTGTTTATGTATACAGGTGGTTTCATGATAATCATTGTGTGGGTGAGCCTGAGATACCTCTTCAATTCGTTGGGTAACATGAAAAATGTAAATGTGATGGTTTCATGAAAGTTATTTAGGGAATATACTATGATGGTTATTCCAAATGTGACATTCTATGTATCTGTGATAGCTACAATGTATGCTTGATATAGATTTCACAAGTTACCTTTATGATTTATGATTTATGTGGGATATTCATAAATTTTATAATTTCATGAGGTATGTTTTGATTGAAAAGGATGGTTTAGTTGTTTTGTATTTATGGATGGGATAATGTTTTAATTCCTAATTTTATATCCCTTGCAGATCTTTTTATGCTCATCCCGTGTTTTTGAAATGTTTTCCACATGACATAAAGATTAATAAGGGTTAAGGATGGGATCAAGGAAATTTCATGGTGTCTAAAACATGGAACTAGACAAGACTTGTTTTCAAGTGTTTTTATTTTATGAAACAAATGGATACTGAGTAGAATTATCTGCATGTAATATTCACATTGTTATTTAAATGTTATGAAATAATTCTGTAAAACTCGAAACCTGAAAACATCCCCAATGTAAATTATCTATTTATTTCAAGATTATTTAATGTTTTAGGACGAGTCCTTATATACCCCATTCATTCTAAATCATCTTCCACATATTCACATATAAGGTCCGTGTTTTCCAATGAGTTCCTTTTCTATGTCATACCTCTCAACAATCTACTAGGGGCCAGGATAGAGGTAATTTGATAATGCCAATAGTGACCCCTTACGATAGGTGGCTGCCATTTCCTTTGGATTTTTTACATCCACGATATTTCTGGAATCAAGGACATTATTAGTATGAACTCTTTCACTCAATTTCCAGACTAAGTGGATTTCTATCATTGTATGTGTTGGGAAAAAATCCCTCAAGGTATCATTGAAGCATTTTTGAGGTGATTGTGTTTGTTGACAAAGTGGACATCTGAGTAGTGATTGTTGACAAAGCAAAACAATGACATACAAATTTGTTGACAAAGAGGGTTTCATGGTGGAATGTCGAGTTCAAGAGTTGTGGTCAACGATTGATGATTTATTCAAGAACATTGATAATGGAATGGACAATCTGGAGGTGGTACAAAAAGAACAGATACAAGGTGGCGCCGTTTTCCAGTGTTTGCCAAATTTTTGGGCCTGAAAATCGACAAATGAAGAAAAGTGTTTTTGGAAAAGGGACTTGCGCGCCGTGGACATGGAGTATAGGAAACTTGCGCGCCATATGTTTTTCATAATCATAAGTTCAAAATATGACTAAGGAAACAGGTTCACGCATGTTTGGGTGTTGGTCACGCAAGTGTCTAAAAGGACAGAAGACTTGCGCGTCGAGACTGGGTCACGCATTTGACTTGCACGCTGTCGCGCAGGGTGGTCAATTTGCCTATAAATAATGGACCACCCCTCTTCATTCTTCACCGGAGTTAAACACTTTGAGAAATCAGAGCTCCCGGCGTGTAGGTGTGGTGGTCGCGCAAGTGGTGTGTGGGTCGCGCAAGTGAAGTTGTGCGACGGTGTGATATGTTGCACGCCGGTTGGCAGTTGCGCGCCAAAATTGGTTTGGGCGTAAAAGGATGTGAGTCACGCAGGTTTTGGGTTGAAGAAGGTTGTGTCGCATAAGTGTGTGAGGTAGAATTGCGCGCCAGTTATGACATGTGTGCCGATACTTGCGTGCCGAGATAGACTTGCGCGCCAAGTAAGGTTTGGTTCTAGCAGTGATTTTCGGGCTGCGTGGAAGCTGGATGTTTTCCCGATACCTTCGGTACAAAGAGATATTCATCTACGGGTGAAAGTTGGGCTTCAAAAGAGCATCTAAATACAAAGGAAGATGCATTCCTTCATACAAATGAAGAGACCTATAGGTATATAA
This sequence comes from Viscum album, assembly GCA_963277665.1. Lineage (NCBI taxonomy): Eukaryota > Viridiplantae > Streptophyta > Magnoliopsida > Santalales > Viscaceae > Viscum > Viscum album. Next base: position 1,120,309,525 of record OY728146.1, read on the forward strand.
ACTGTGAGTGGATTCCTTCCAAGTGCAGTGAGCAAAGGAAGAGAAAGAAGGTGATCCTCTCCACCGACAGTGAGCCAGAGAGAGAGAAACAGGGAGTAACCCTTGGGGAAGCAGTGAGATGACCCTAAACATTGTAAATGCAGTGAGTCTGGGCGTAGAAGTGATCTCTCCAAAACATTGTAATCCACAGCTAGTGAAGTTTAGTAGAATTGGTACGACTGGAAACTTGTCGGCGTATGATCCTTGGACGTAGCCCTTTGCGATGAACCAAGTAAAATTGTTGTGTCATGTGCATGATTTACTTTCTGTTTACTTTGTGCAATCAGAAAGAGAGAGAATAGTGTTTTTCTTAACAATGAAACAAGATCATAACGGGCATTAATTTTAAATTAGTCATACCCTGATTCACCCCCACTCTCAGGGTATTCAGCCTTGTGGACCTAAAAATTGGTATCAAAGGAAAAGGTTTATATTAGGTCTTCTCTCAATAAAGGTGACTAATCATAAAGGGATTCCGATCTTCGACGGATGTAATTTTCAGATATGAAATAATCGAATGCAACACTATTTCCGATCTTTGGGAATGGATGTGTTTTCAGCAGCTATGCATGGTATCACTGCTGATATTAATAGTGGTGCATTATCAGAAGCTGAGCATAGAGAGTTGGATGCTGATTCCAAAGCAATCAATGCCTTAGGGGAGCCCTTTCCAATCCCATATACATGAAGGTGATGTCATACAAAACATCACATGCCATGTGGGAAAAGCTTTTGAATATATATGAAGGGGATACAAAGGTAAGAGAGGCAAAGCTGCAGGTGTTGTGGAACAAATATGAAGATCTGAAAATGAACCCGAATGAGTCTGTTGACGCATTCTTTGACAGGGTAAACATTGTTGTGGAGGATATGCGAGGTCTTGGTGAAGTCAGTGAAGACATAAAGAACATAAAGCGCATCTTGACGAAACTTCCACCTCGGTTCAATCCGAATGTTTCAGTAATAGAAGATAAAGATCCAATAGAGCTGACACTGGAAAATTTGAACAATACCTTGGTTTCATATGAAATGAGGAACGATGATAATGAGGCTGTGGAAAAGGGGAAGTCCAAAGAAGTGGAATTTAAGGCCATGAATAAGCTTACCATTGAAGATTCTCAGGAAGAAGAAGAGACAAATGAGGTAATGTCATTCCTCTCCTCAAATCTTCAAAGAGGAAAAGGAAAGTTCAAATGGAAGCTTCCACTTTCTTGCTTTAGATGTGGAAAAGTTGTCCATCTTGCTGTAAGGTGTCCCAAAGAGTTTCAAGAAGAAAACAATGAAGATGAAGTTGAAATTCCCAAGAAAAAACTTCAACCTATGTGAAAGGGAAGAACCAGTTCAAGAGAAATTTCTTTAAGAAGAAGAACCTTCTTTTACAAGAAATAGACAGTTCAGATGAGTCTTAGTGTGAAGAAATTGAAGAGATAGAAAACTGCAATGATCGTGGACAAAATACAATGGCGGCTGTTGTCAGTAGTTCTCAAGAAAAGAAAGAAACTGAAACTGACGAGGAAGAAGAAATTGAAGGGAGAGTTGACATGGAAGCTGAATTAGAAGCAACTCTTGAAGAGATAGATGTTTGAAGAGAAAAAACAAAGAAAGCCAACAAGGTGGTACATGATTCAAAACTCTACATGCAACAGCAAGAAGAAGACAAGTCTGAGCTAGTGAAAGAAAATGAAAATCTTAAGTCTTCCAGGCCAGAGCACATAGAAAATGTTGATGAGCATAAGCTCAAGAGTGAAGAACATGAAAGGGAGATTGACTTCTTGAATAGAAAAGTGAAAGATCACGTCAACTGTATTGAAGAGCTTGAAGAGGAAGTTGTCGGTCTGCGGAGAAAAGTTAAAGAATAAGAAAAACCTTTGAGTCCAAACACATTCTTGGGAAAGCAGTTCATCACGAACACTGAAAAGAAGAAAGAAGAGCCTAGTAGTTCAGAAGGAACGAAGCAGCAATTGAGCTCAGAAGTTATGATTGATTCATGGCTTAATCAGAAAAAAAAATCTGTGGCAGTTGAAGTCAGACCGCAAGCACCCGTCCCGAGATTGAAGGTGGATTTGGGCACAAAGCAGAATCAGAATATTCAGAGATCCCAAGGGGAAACTCATAGTGATGAAGTAACACGAAGTAATTCAACTTATATTAGGTGTTATTGTTGTGGAAAGATGGGCCATTCACAGTATGTATGTTCAACAGCCAAAACATATCGAAGGGAACAAGAATAGAGATGGCAGCCAAACAGAGAATGGTTTTCCAGAACATATTTTGAAGGAAACTGTTTTTGGTGCAGAGGATTTGGGCATATGGCTAGGTAATGCACTTCTTCCATTCAGAGAAATGTGCCAAAGCATAATCAAAACGTTCGCAAGCAGCAGGTCAATAAACTGATAGGTGAGTTAAAAATGCAGAATAGATTTGCGTCTTTGCAAGATAAGGCTGGTCTATCATACTCTGAGAAAGAACAACAGTGTCAATCCATGCCGAGTGTGAAAGAAAAAGTATGGACCAAGAAAAAGAAAAATGAGAAGGCCGTGGTGGCGAAGATTGCCCTTAAAGCATCAGATCGATCTGGTGTTTGGATCATTGATAGTGGTTGCGCATCCCACATGAAGGGTAATAAGGATCTTGTTACAGGCATAAAATATGACAAAGAAGGAGTTGTCAAATTTGGAAATGATGAAGGCCTGAAGATTGTTGGCTTAGGGAAAGCCATGTTTGGGGGAAAAGAGATGAGACGTGCTGATGTCTTGGTAGTAGAGGGTCTTAGTCATAACTTACTCAGTGTCAGTCAACTATGTGACTCTGGGCACTCTATCCTATTTACCAAGAAGATGTGTGTTGTGAAAGGAAAAGATGGACCAACTGTTCTGCAGGGAAAAACGTCAAAGGGAAATCTCTACCTTATAGTTGGGGAAGAAGATACATGTCTTTTATCCAGAGAGGAAGAAAACCAGCTATGGCATAAGCGACTTTTTTATCTATGCAAACCATCTATGGAAGATCTCACAATGTGTGATGCTGCTAGAGACTTTCCCAAATTATCATGTGATCACACTCATACGTGTGATTCTTGCCAACAAGGGAAGATCATCAGAAATACATACATGACAAAGGAACAGAAATCAACTAGAGTGCTCGAACTGGTTCATGCTGATGTATGGGGATCTATCTCACCATGAGCTATAAATGGGAAAAGGTACTATGTTATTTTCATTGATGATTACAGCAGAATGGCCTGGGTATTTCTCATTACCCGTAATACTGAAGTGTTTAGTTGCATAAAACAGTACAGGAGGGAATCAGAAAGGATTCTTGGGCAGAAAATTTTGAAGTTCCGTATAGATAACGGTACAGAATTCAAAAACAGTCAAGTGGAAGAGTATCTCGAGAAACACAGGATAAGGCATCAAGTTTCATCAGTAAGAACTCCCCAACAGAATGGTGTGGTTTAAAGGAGAAATCAGATCATCAACAACATGACCAGAACGATGCTTATTGACAAAGACCTACGAGAGTAATTTTGGAAGCAAGCAGTGTTGAAATCAATCTATGTTTCAAATAGGTCTCTTTTGTGTCCGATGCAAGGGAAGAATCCGTATGAACTGTGGTACAGAAAGAAGACAACGTTTAAATACTTTCAAATCTTTGGAAGTAAGTGTTTCATTCTCAACAATGAAAATAATAGGAAGTTTGAGGCATGAGGAGATGAGGGGATATTCCTTGGCTACTTAGGGAAATGCAAAGCGTAAAAATGCTTCAACAAAAGGCTGGGAAATTTTTTTTGAGTGCAATGATGTCACTATTGTTGAAAATGAACAGAATACTCAATGACCCAGTGAACAGTTCCTGGACAAATGTGATGTTGAAGTAAGCAACACATGGGGAGCAAAAGTGGTAGAGGCTGAATTAGAAGAAGATATTGATGATGAACAAGAAAGTGTAAAGTCTGTGTCTACAAGGAAGCCAAAGAGTCGAGCTGAAATTGATAGCCAGAATATCACTGGTGATCAGAAAGCTCCAGTTCAAACTCGAATAATGAAATCATTACAAAAACATCATTTTTGTCTCAGGTGGAGCCGGAATGTTTTTCCGATGCACCTGAAGATGAAAACTGGATTCAGGCTATGAATGAAGAGCTTGATCAGATTGAGAAAAACCAAACATGGGACATTGTTTCGAGGCCAGTAGATAAGAATGTCATCGGGACTAAATGGGTCTATCGCAACAAGATGAATGAAGATGGCATGGTGATTCGGAACAAAGCACGACTACTGTGCAAGGGGTACTCCCAGATCTAGGGAATAGATGTAGATGATACATTTTCACCAGTTGCAAGGCTGGAGACAATCAGATTATTTTTGGCCATAGCAGTGCAAAGAAAGATCAATGTGTTCCAGATGAATGTCAAATCCACATTCTTGAATGTGGTTCTTGAAGAAGAGGCGTACATTGAGAAACCAGATGGTTTTCTCATTCATGAGGATGAGAACAAAGTTTGCAGGCTGAAGAAGGCATTGTATGGGCTGAAACAAGCACCAAGAGCATGGTACTCAAGGCTTGATCAGTACTTGAAGAAGCTTGGTTTTTAGCGTGGAGGAGTTGATTACAATCTCTATTTCAGTTATGAAAGTAATCAAAGTATTATGGTGTTGGTTTATGTCGATGACATAATATTTGGCGGATCAGATGAAGCTCAGTGCAGACGGTTTTCTGAATTCATGAAAAATGAGTTTGAAATGTCAATGATTGGAGAGCTAACGTTTTTCCTTGGTCTACAGGTGACACAAGGAAGGAATGGAACATTCATTTCTCAATCTAAATATGCCAAGGAGGTCCTGAGAAGGTTTGTCCTGGAGATTTCCAAGGAGATGAAGACTTAGGTTGCTACCCGGATGAAATTATCAAAAGATGAGGATGGAAAGGAATTTAATATCACAGAATATAGGCAAATCATTGGAAGTGTGTTGTACTTAACCGCAACAAGGCCTGATATTGTTTTCGCCACATGCCAAGCAGCGAGATATCAAAGTAATACCAAGGAAAGCCACATGATTTTAGTGAAAATAATACTTCGGTATATCCAGGGTATAGTGGATTTCTTCTTGACATATACTAAAAAATCTTAGACAGAGTTATTGGGATATACTGATGCAGACTGGGCCGGTTCAGCAGATGATAGAAAATCAACGTTAGGTGGTGCATTCTATCTTGGTGGATTGCGTATTTCTTGGCTAAGCAAAAAAGCAAGATTGCATTTCATTGAGCACCACAGAAGATGAGTATATTGTGGCCACTCAAGCATTCACATAGTTATTGTGGATGAAGCAAAAAACTTGAAGATATGGGAGTAGAAGTGAAGTCTCCGATCGGAATCCAGTGCGACAAATCAAGTTCTATAAATCTCAGCAAAAATACCATCCATCATTCAAGGACAAAGAACACTGAGATAAAGAATCATTTTATCAAGGAGAAGGTTGATCATAGAATTGTGAAGTTGGAGTATGTGCCTATAGAGCTACGGTTGCAGACATTCTGACAAAGGCCTTACCCAAGGATGCTTTTGAGAGGCATCGACTGGCTCTGGGAGTTCAGTCGATTCCCCGAACTTGAAATAGTGTGGATGTAGAACCCCCCCTCTCCCCGAGGCATGATGTGTTTTTCCCTGATGTGCTGATATGTGTTCTATACTCTGTTACAGACTGTAAAGGAGTAACCTTTGAGTTCGTAGACAAAGGGGGAGAAAATATGGATTGTTTAAGGGGGAGACAATGTGTAGATTTTATAAATCATGAATGATATGGGGAGAAGATGACAAGTGGACCAGCCAGATAGGGGGAGTTGAAGCTAGTTGAACGTGCTTAGCTAGAGCTAAGATTGTACAACATAAGAAATATGGCTAAAGAGGTGTTGAGGCTGTGAGAAGAAAGGGGGGGGAGTAATAAATCTGATGATGCTGGAATTGATCGATCAAAGACAAGATATCACGACAGCTGAGGATCATGATAAAAGCAGAAGGGTGGTGCAGCAGAGTAGTGTTGGAATGTGGTAAAAATATTTCCAAACAAAAATTGGTCATCCAACAAGTCCATCAACAATTGATATGAGTTTAGTAAAAATTGGTATCAGTTTGGTGTCAACAGTGGGAGTCAGAGATGAAGTGATTCATTGATGAACTTTTCAGTTACTCTTGTTTCTCATGCCGAGCATTGTTCATGTGGGATTAGAGTATGTGTTGAGTAAATCCTTGATCACTATCAGAATCACAATGAGGAGAATGGTGGCTGAAGAATCAACAACGTATCTTCTTATAGAAGAGTTGTCAACAAACCCAAAGGGGGAGATTGTTGGGGAAAAATCCCTCAAGGTATCATTGAAGCAATTTTGAGGTAATTATGTTTGTTGACAAAGTGGACATCTGAGTAGTGATTATTGGAAAAGAAAAACAATGACATACAAATTTGTTGACAAAGAGGGTTTCATGGTGGAATGTCGAGTTCAAGAGCTGTGGTCAACGATCCATGATTGATTCAAGAATGTTGATAATGGAATGGATGATCTGGAGGTGGTACAAATGTTTTTCAGAATCCGATGATCAAAATATGGAAAAGGGACTTGCACCCCGAGGACTTGGAGTATAGGAAACTTGCGCGCCATATGTTTTTCAGAATCAGAAGATCAAAATATGGCTAAGGAAACAGGTTCGCGCAAATTTGGGTGTTGGTCACGCAAGTGTCTAAAAGGAAAGAAGACTTGCGCGTCAAGACTGGGTCGTACATGTGACTTGCGCGCCGTCGCGCAGAGTTGTCAATTTTCCTATAAATACTGGACCACCCATCTTCATTCTTCACCAGAGTTCAACACTTTGACAAATCATAGCTCCCAGCACGCAGGTGTGGTGGTCGCACAAGTGGTGTGTGGGTCGCGTAAGTGAAGTTGTGCGCTGGTGTGATAAGTTGCGCGCTGATTGGAAGTTGCATGCCAAAATTGGTTTGGGCATAAAAGGATGTGAGTCGCGTAGGTTTTGGATTGTAGAAGGTTGTGTCGCACAAGTTTATGAGGTAGAATTGCCCACCAGTTGTGACTTGCGAGCCGATACTTGTGTGCCGAGATAGACTTGCGCGCCAAGTAAGGTTTGGTTCTAGCAGTGATTTCCGGGCTGTGTGGAAGCTGGAAGTTTTCCCAATACCTTCGGTGCAAAGAGATATTCATCTACGGGTGAATGTTGGGCTTCAACAGAGCATCTACATACAAAGGAAGATTCATTCCTTCATGCAAATGAAGAGACTTACATGTCTATGAACCGTGAGTGGATTCCTTCAAAGAGCAGTGAGCGAAGGAAGAGAAAGAAGGTGATCCTCTCCACCGGCAGTGAGCTAGAGAGAGAGAAACAGGGAGTGACCCTTGGAGAAGTAGTGAGATGACCCTAAACATTGTAAAGGCAGTGAGCCTGGGCGTAGAAGTGATCTAGCCCAAACATTGTAATCCACAGCTAGTGAAGTTTAGCATAATTGGTACGACCAGAAATTTGTCAGCGTATGCTCCTTGGACGTAGCCCTTTGTGATAAACCAAGTAAAATTGTTGTGTCCTGTGCATGCTTTACTTTCTGTTTACTTTGTGCAACATGAAAGAGAGAGAATAGTGTTTTTCTTAACAATGAAACAAGATCAGAATGGTTGTTAATTTTAAATTATTCATACCCTAATTCACCCCCCCCCCCCCCCCTCTTAGGGTATTCAGCCTTGTGGACCTAACAGTATGGGATCCTATACATCCCATGAGTGTGAAAAATATCTATAAATCAGAGAATTGGATATGAAGGTAGATCGATAAAGACATAAATGTTTTGGGCTAGTAAGAAAGAAAAGTTGATTAGAAAGTCTCTTCGTGAGTTATCTGGGAACAATGAATGTAGAATTCCCTTTGGCAGTGGATCTTTTTTGGGATGTATTCCATGATAATTTTTTTCCTTATTTTCCATGAGGGATGTGGAGTTCACTATCGATCTAGGGCCAGGTGCAGCACCGGTGACTATTTCTCCATATAATATGTCATCTAAGGATATACATGAACTCAAAAAGAATATTGGATACCTCAAGGATTAAGTTTTTATAATACCTAGAACATCTCCATGGGGTTTACAAGTTCTTTTTTCCAAGAAGGGGTATTGTACAATCAGATCGTGAGTGTCTTATTGTAGAAACAAAAATCATACAGTAAAAAATCAATATTTGTTTCCTCGTATATACAACTTCTTTGACCAGATATGAGGAGAATCCATTTTTTCCAAGATTGATATGATTTTAGGATATCACCATGTGGCTGTGAAACCATCAGACATACCATGTATGGTGTTCCTGTGAAGGTACGACGTTTACGAATTTATACATATTCCATTTTCCTCATGAATTCATAAGCTTTCATCATGGCCCTCATGAATTCGGGTTTTCAACCAAACCATGATTCTTTTATGGTGGGTTTTCATGAAATATTGTTGTATTTAAGCTCTTGATAAGACCATCAAACCCATATAATGATTATTTTGAGTATATTGAGAGAGCACTATTTATATTAAAAGTTCAAAAAATGATACTTCTAGATTGAAAAGTTGCCTTTCATGGGACCTAAAATATTTTAGGAAAAAATATTAGTTTTCCCCGAATAGGTGAGAACCATAGTTTCATTAGAGCATCACTATAATGTTTTGGTCAAATGCAGTTACATTGGGCTTTCAGGATGTTATAGGAGTTTCATCTAGGATTTCTCTTACTTAGTAGCACATCTTACATAACTGTCTAAGAAGGCTATGTAGTTTATCTAGTCACAAGATTGTGAACAATATTTTTATTAGTTAATGTTATGATTAACCTCATCTCTATTCATAATTCTACATAGGCCACATTGATGCTATACTATTTTCTATGATTCTTCATGAATAGGAAGGGGTGTAGTTTTGATACAGGTTGATCATGTCATGGATTATGGATCCCATCCACTGAGGCTACTTGAGTGGATCTATCCTTCAAATGACCTTTAGTTATCATTTTTTCTTCACAAATTACGTTGTTAGAGACACTACTTGTTGGGTGAGTGGTTGGTATTTACATGTGTCATACAAGCTGGAAGTATATCTCCACACAACGAGACATAAATTTATGGGAGTGCAAGTGGGTTGAATACCTGAAGACGTTATTTTTTTTGATTGATTATACACCTAGTAATGGTAATGTTGTGGTTTAAAATTTGATCCAGAAAAACACAAATATGAGTTGTCCATATATATAGAAGTGAATGGAAGATGATGGAATTTCATACTGAGATACATCTGGAGATTCAAAAATAACATAGAAAAATAGTTCTATTAACTCTTATAGTGACACACACTCTTTTAGAGAGAGTCTATATGTTATTTTTTCTAGTACAGAGAGGAAAATTTTATGGGGAATCTTTACAGGAGAGAACCCACCACCCTATTGGATTTTTTATGGCAGTGAATCTCTACACTATCGTGTTTGAGAGTGGGTATACTCATATATACAAGGCGAACTGATGAAGGATTATCATACCTTAGTTTGGGAAGATCATTATAGACTTACCAAGATGTACAGAGACATGTTTTATCATTACTGGTGGCTGGGTAAGAATATATGATAATAGGTTTCACCACTTGCTGCTCGACCCCTCTATGAGTGAAGGAAGTGAAGCAATGACCTTTTGTACTTTTACTACCTCTATAAATTCCTATGTGGAAAAGGAATGACATCACCTGAGATTTCATTATTGTATTTACAAGATCTCATTGAGGTAATGATACAGTATGGATGATTTTTGATTTACTGATCAAAGTCATGCACTTCCTACCTATCCAAGAAACCTTCTATATCAATGAATTGGAAGGATATATGTCTAAGAGATAGTGAAACTTCATGATGTACCTACTTTTATTATCTAAGACAGAGATTCCTACATTTCTACATTTCTATGGAAAGTATTTAAGGAACCACTGGGTTCACAGGTACTCTGGAGTAGTGCATTTCACCATCAGAACGATGGGCAGTCTAAGTGGACCTAATAATTTTTATAGGATATTATATAGTATTTTATTCATCATTTTGGATGATCCTAGGTGAAAAATATTCTCTTTTTCTTTTTTACCTGTAATAAATCATTTTGGAGATAATTTAAATGGCTTTGTATGAGTCACTCTATGGTAGATGAGGTCGTTCTCCTTTATTTTGGCTCAAAGAAAGTGAGGTTGCTCGGTTGGATCCTCACCTCATTCCGAAGACATCTGAGAATGATTAGATGATTCAAAAGAAAATGTATACAGATCATTCCAAACTAAAATCTTATACCAATCGTCATCATATACCTCTCAGGTTTTAGGTGGGGCAATAAGTCGTTATACATGTTTTTCCAAAGGTTTTTTCACATGTGGATAAGAAGATGGGGGAAGTTATCACCAGGATACAAAACGATTTTCATGATTGTGTAGAGTTTTGTGATTTTAGACTCTTAGTTACTGCAAGCAAAGAGTTATTGTGCCATGAATGATTTCTTCCATGTTTCTAAACATTTTCAGTTTTATCCACACCTGTCTCCTTCATTTGATCCTAATGATATAGAGCTCGAAGTGGATAAATAATTTGAGGAGCATCAATTATGTTTTTTGATCATAGCATGAAGGTTATCTGAGGGAGGTCAGTTCCTCTAGCCCAAGTGCTATATAACCATGGTTGTGTTTAGGACGATACCTAGGTGTGGGTAATTGATGTGCATGCTCAATAGTTGAAGATTTTCAAATATGATGTTTCACAACCCATGGTAGGGAAACTGGGGGATGAGTTGTATTTATAAGGGGAGGTTTTAATATCCCAACATTAAACAAGGTATAGACCATATAATTTTTTATTCCAAATTCTGAAACTACCCAATGGAGTGTACATGCACACCCTATGATGAGTCCCAAGATACTATTAAAATAATGTGAATAATTTCATGAGTTTTAAGTAAAATATTAAATAATTCCCTAGTACAAATTTTATGTGAAAAATAATAAAAATAAATTAAAATGGAATTTAATGGAATGTAAAGGAAATTAAAATAATATAAAAAAGGGAGATAAATAAATATTAAAACAAAAAACGGACTATATAAAAATATAAAAAATTAAAATTAGGAATTATACCATTTTTTTATTTTTATTTACATTTATTTCCCATCAGTTTTTCTAATTTATTTCTTATTTAGATTCATATTTACGTTTTTCATTATTTCATTATTTATTTTTTTCTTACTTTTCTCTTTTATTACTTCTCTTCATTTTCATCTTTCCCTCTCCTCACCCTAGGTGCATCGCCCTTATAGCAGCCCCTTTTTGGTGAGCTTCTCCCTCCTTATCTCCTCATTCAAAATCCTGTTATGACTCTATTCCTCCATTTTCATAACTGTTAGTTTCATTGTAATGCTATATATATGGATAATGTTATGAACAATGAATTGAAATATCTCTTCCATTAACCATTAAGAAAACTTATATAGAAGATTTTTACCAAAAATGGGTATTTTTCTATATTCATAAATTTTCATCTCTTTTAAGTTAAATAAATGATTGTCGTAGAGCATAATATCCTCTACAGTTATTAGAATGGATGTCTAATCTAATTCAATTAATTTCATTTCATCTTTTAGATCATATGTTGTGCTACTTGTAAGAACCTTGTTCATATTTTTGATGTACATGTTTCTTATTTTCTCTTTTCCTTAAGTGTTTTTGAGAAAATAAGGAAAATGGGGAAAAATCATAAATTTTGGGACTACACACTGTTTACTTTTCTAGAAGTCGTGTACATTGGCTGTATGGGATGAGTACACAGGGTGTGTAGCCATGTTGACAGTGAAGGGTGTAAAACCGACTACATGTCATGTAGTGGGTATTTACATGCCGTGTATTCAGTCGGCAGGTGAATAGTAAGGTGCTGGAGGTAGTTTCTAGAGGAGCAGTAGTACACGCTGTGTAATCAGGTTTCACACACCGTGTACTCATGTCGACGGATGAACAGTGCGGCAGTGCCACCAGAGGAACAATTAAATGGGAAAAGTACATGCTGTGTAGTCAATAGTACACATTGTGTAGTTTGCTTGTTTCTCTTAAATGTGTAGTAACCAACCATGTTCACAGGATTGGCTTAGAACCGGAGGAAGGATTTAGGAGAGGAGGCCTGACCTTCAAGAATCTCCAGATCGTGCGTCAGGAATCTGTTTCTGCCTCTGGCGATCTCATTGGAACCACACGGGTAAGCCCTCCACTCTCCTTACACCGTTCATGCCAATTCTTCTTGTAAAGGAAGTTATTTGAGTTTGAATTAGGTTTTATTTTACATCAGATCTACATCGTTCTTGGATGATTTGAGAATCGTCGTTCATGTATACCGTTCAAGGGTATTTAAGGTAGGTGCCTTAGTGTTTTCTTTCAACTACTGTGTGTTTTTTTGTATCATTGAGCTATGAACCCATGTTGGGGGTGTCGTGTGGCTGAGGCCATGGCAGTTTTGATTACCTATAAATGTACAGGTAATTAAATGTGATAATAAACTATTTTTTGGGATCGATTCACGGATCCAGGACCACCCCGAGGGTGCGTTCCTCTGTTTAGCTGTTTGGCCAGGATACCTTATTGTATTCCATTATAATAATGTTTATTGAATTTCCTTGAGAGGAATTGTATGTGAATTTCTTGTTTACTTGCTGGGCATGTCCCGGTTACTTTTTCCTGTGGGGAGTAATCTGTTTAGCATGAGGGCATTGTTTATTTTTTCTGAGGGAAAGGAACTTCTTAGCCTGAGGGTCACATTCTAGTTCGTATGTGGGAAACTTTTCGTATGCCTGAGGCCAATGACTCTGTGCCTGAGGGATACACTTTGTACGGATGAGGGAAATATCTGTTATTCCTGAGGGCAATTCCTAAGGGCAATATTCTGATTACCTGAGGGTAAGGGTTTGCGTGTCGAAGGACATGTAATGTTTACAAATACATTCACTGAGGTGGTTTCCTTATAATGAATGATTTAATGAATATTAAAATGGAAATACAACTGGTGATGTTTGTTACTTTTGTGCACCTCTTAGTTTATTGCATTTAATTTTGGACATTATTGTTGCATGCGTACACACAGTTGGGCACGAGCCTTTGGTGGGTGCCTACTGGGAATTCTTTTCTCACACCCTGTTTGGGTCATGTCTTGGGCCCAAACAGATTACATTTTTCCATGTGTGGATAAGGTAAAGAGTCCCTATACAGGTACTTGATTTCTACCGAGTAGTAGGGGAGCATGGGACCGGGCTTAGGCTCGTGATGCTACTGGCTATTTTGTTTTATTTTGCTGTACTCTGTATTGTAATGTCCTGTATTGTTATGTAACATGTTCTGGCTGTTTTCATAGAACTTGAGGCAAGTTGCATAATTATATATAACTGTTGGTTATCTTTTACTGCAGTTTTTATGTGTGTATGGTTTATTGCTTCTACTATTGTTGTGTGTATTATCTTGTATTCCGCTGCACTACACATTGAAAAATGAGGGCATAGTTTCCCCACTATCAAACTTGGGCCCTCACTGCTAGTCGGTAGCCTCTAGCGTTTGGGGAAATACTCTTGAGTTCATGTGAACAACTGGGTTCGAGGAACCCGTGGTGTAGTTCCCAGATCTGGGACGTTACAAAGTGGTATCATAGGGTTTCTTTTCTTTGACTTACTATTTGGAGCCTTAGTCAGGGATAGAACGAGAATGGTAGTTGGTAATAAGCTATGCCCGGGAGTAGCTAACCCGTGTATAGGGAAAAATCAATTTACCTCGTGTTAAAATTTTATTGATTTTGCAAATTACAGTTGATTTGATTTCACCATCGGGTGACGCACTTGTGATTGTTCTGTTATATTTTATCCCTGGGTTCTATTTAGTTGCAACCTGATGAGATGGAGGTATTTCATTTCATGCATCATTTAGTCACATGCTAGGAATAACATGCAACGAATAGTTTCATGCTATGTAGGCGAATCAGAAATTGCATGCTGTTGTGATAGTCATTGTGCTGGAAAAGAATGCTATTGTGATAGATGCTTTGATAAATATTTGCTATGTGATAGGGTATGTATGTGTGAGGCATTGATAGAATGGACGCCAAACGTTGGTTTTTGTGGAGTATGGGACCTTATTGATCAAAATTTGGTGGATCATTGCCTATTTATCTTTTAATAACACATATAAGATGCCAATCATTGATTCGTGGGGAGTATGGGCCCTCACGGGTCAGAATTTGGCACTTAGGTGTTTTTTTAGTATTTTCTGGGTATCAGAATAGTTTCAAAGGTGTAATGTCTGAAAAACCCATTATACATGCCGTACAGTTCCTCGGACACATGCTCTATGTTCTTCTGTTCGAAAAGAAAATAAAACCATTTAAGTACACGCCGTGTACCCTCAGTACACGCCGTGTAGTCTCTTCCCGTGTCATGGACCATGTGGGCGGGTAAATGGGGAAGATAAATTCTTTGTGCGAACATGCCGTGTTGTGTTGACCCGGATTCTGATCATGTATCTAACATCATGGGTTGGTGGAATATTTTTGTACATGCCCTATCAATGATGAAAACGCTGTTTAGTCTGACCTGGGATCCGACCGTGTAACTAATAATACGGGTCGGTGTAAACCTTTCATGTACACACCGTTTGACTATGGAACACGTCGTTTAGTGTGAGTCATTTAACCGGCCATGTAACTAATAACACGGGTCGACGAAGCTCGTCTAGTACACACCGTGTACCTGTGGGACACGTCGTGTAGTCTGGTCCGAGGAAAGACCGCGTGGACTTAGCCATGTGGCTGGGAAACGGGGTGGTGTACACTCCGTGTGTGGGTGTAACATTCCATGTAGTAACAAGCCAAGTAGTTCGATGTGTCACAAACGACACGGGTAGTTGAAAAATTAAACCATACACGCCGTGTAGATTACATACATGCCGTGTAGTTTTGTTCAATGGGAGAGGTGTGGCTTAGCCATGTCGGAGGACTCGGGAAAGGGAAGAGAAGTCAGGTACAGATTGTGTAGTCATTATACACGCCGTGTAGTCTTCATTTTCAAATCATGAATGCCTTCTTCCTCCTGTTCCCCTTTTTGGTCCCTTCGTTTTCAGTCTATGATAATCTTGATCTAAGGTGTGTGTTTGACCTAGTAGAGTCATGCCGCCGAGACACCATGCATTGTTCTCCAAGAGAGCGACAACGATTAAACACCAGTGATGGTATGCCATGGGCTACCAGTGGATCCTCCAGTAGATCCAGATGTCGTGCCAAATGTTATATCGGACACAGGCGCAGATGCGCAGTTCCGTGAAGGCTTTATGTGGTTTATGCAGATCATTTAGGGAGAATTATAGGCTTCCACATCTATGGCTGAGCTGACTCGTATCTTCCTGTAGTAGCAACTTCCCATGTTTTCAAGGGATGGCGGACCACAGGCTGTAGAGTCTTTGCTGGGGTCTATGAAGACTATTTTCGAGCATCTTGAGACGCCTCCAGGGCAGAGGGTCAAGCTCGTAACTTATATGCTGCGTGATTCTGCAAGAGGTGGTGGGAAGTTACCACTCAGTCAGTGCATTACCGGTACATAGCGTTGGAAGACTTTCAGACATCCTTCTATGACTTCTTCTTCCTAGAGACAGATAGGGAAAATAGAGCTTGATAGTTCATGGATCTGTAGTAGGGCTCTATGTCGGTGATGGATTATTCTGCTCATCTCATTGAGATTCATCATTTTTCACTCATTCTTGTGGGTGATTAGATTTTGATAGATAGACGCTTTGAGGATGGTCTTCGATATGACATCCGAGAAATGGTGAATGTTTTTAGGTTTCCTTCAGTACATGCTATTGTAAACCAGACACTGATTAC
Organism: Viscum album; assembly: GCA_963277665.1. NCBI lineage: Eukaryota > Viridiplantae > Streptophyta > Magnoliopsida > Santalales > Viscaceae > Viscum > Viscum album. The sequence continues at coordinate 1,120,325,518 of OY728146.1, forward strand.
AGAGAGGAACCCACGAGAAGCTAGTGGTGCAGGCCAGGGTGGTTCGACACTAGTTTCTGGAACTATTTCTACCAGTAAGAGTAAGCGATAGATAGATTTCCCTCAAGATGGCAGTACCAGCCAAGCAGTTTCTTCAGGTGGCCCGGTCAGGTGCTATCGGTGTGGTAAAGAGGGGCACAAGAGACCGCAGTGTCCACGTGACCCAGTGGAATGCTGAGCTTGCAGCACGATGGGTCATTTGTAGCTCTTTTGAAAGGAGTTTCCACCAGTGGCTAGTGAGAGGGGTTCTGAATAGACTCCATGTGCGAGAGCAGGACCCACAGCTTCTTACATGATGGGAAACATGAATATGCCAGGGCGTGCTGGCAGAGATGGTGCTCATGGACGTGGTAGCCAGACACTAGGATCTCAGAGGCAGCAGGGCAGGAAAGCTCAGGGTTGCCAGGCTGTGTCACAGGGTTGCGGCAATGGGAAAGCATATGCAGTGCAACAGACCCAATAACAGTAGGATCCCAGACCTTCTACTATCAGAGGTACAATTCTAGTAGATTCTGGTTTTTCTTTAGTACATTTTGATACGGTCACTACTCATAGTTTCATATCTATACCTGTTGTGGAGAGCCTTGTCCTCTGTGTTTCTTTTTCTTCTACTGTTATGATGCTAGACACTCCGTTGTGAATGAGAATGGCTTGTGTTCGTCAGTGCAATGAGTTCCCCCTTTAGGTTTGTGGGTTTCACTTTCTATGGTACCTATATTTCATAGAGATGTCGAGCTATGATGTTAATCTCGGAATGGACTGCTCGGTTCCCTTTCGAGCCTTTGTATATTTCTATCGTCATAGGGTGAGTTTCACATCACCAGAGGGCAGAGAGTTTCTATACAAGGGTGAGTGGGATGTTCAGGTGAGTCGAGCTAGCCCAGAGCATCATGGGCGAGGTGGAGTCACAACCCAGATTGAGAGTTTATATCTGGATGATCAGGGGACTCGTCAGATGGATTTCCCTCTAGTGGATGATCGTTTCTGGGTTGTATTCTTGGATGAATTTTCAGGTCTACCTCCAGAGCGTGAGGTGGATTTCTCTATTGATCTTGTGTCTGGAGAAGCACCAGTGTCAATTCCTCCTTTTAGGATGGCCACGCCTATGTTTCATGAGATAAAGAGGCAGTTAGAGGAGTTATGTCAAAAGGTTTTATCCAACCCATTACTTCTCCTTGGGGTTCACTGGTTGTTTTTGTGAAGAAGGCAGACGGTACCCCCAGGCTCTATGTGGATTATCGGAAGCTGAACTAGTTGACTGTTAAGAACTGATATCCCTTGCTGAGGATTGTTGTTCTTTTTGATTAACTTCGAGGTGCACATGTTTTCTCGAAGATTTAATTGAGATCGTGATATCATTAGATGTGTGTGAGACCATCGGATATCTCGCATACACCTTCTCGGAGCAGATATGGTCTGTATGAGTACACGGTTATGCCGTTTGGACTCACGAACGCACCTTAAGTTTTTATGGCTCTGATGATTCGTGCGTTTTATCCTTACCTGGGTTCTTTTGTGGTAGTATTCATGGATAATATCTTTGTGTACTCTCACACTCTACAAGACCATGCCACCCATCTTGAGATTGGATTGAGTACATTGAGAGAGCATAATATATATGCTATGATCGCAAAGTTCCACTTTTGGATGGACCAGATTCATTTCCTAGGTTATATCATCTCAGAGGAAGGAGTTTTCGGGGACCCAGAGAATTTGAGAGTATCAGTTTCCTAGGAGAATCCTAAGAACATGTTTGAGATAAGAAGTTTCATGGGACTATCTAGTTACTATAGATGCTTCATCCATGACTTCTCCTGCCTAGCAGTGCCATTGACAGGTTTAACTAAGAAGGGTGTGAAGTTTGTTTGGTTAGAATCTTGTGAGACATCCGTTCAGGACCTGAAAGGAAGGATGACATCAGCACCAGTCCTGACACTTCTAGTGCATGGGAAGAGCTATACAGTTTACTGTGATGCATTAGGTATTGGTCAGGGAGAAGTGTTGATTTAGGGCGATCAATTTGTTGCGTATAGGTCCCGGCAGTTGAGGCCACATGAGAGGAATTACACGACACATGATCTCGAGTTGGCTGTCCTTGTTCAAGTGTTACATTTTTGGAGACATTATCTCTTGGGAGGGAATTTTGTGGTGTTCACAGACCACAAAAGTCTCAAATATATCTTTAATCAGTGTGACTTGAATCTGAGGTAGTGAAGGTGTGTCTAATACCATCAGTCCTTCAATTTTGAGCTTTCCTATACACCTGGTAAAGGTAATGCAGTTGCTGATGCACTGGGCAGGAGGACACCGACATAGGTTGTGCAGGAGGCCATTGGTGAGTGGCAGCTTATGACTTTGTTCTTTGAGATGCATTTGGAGGTGCACTACAGTCAGGCGAAAATCGATCTTTCATCTTTAGTTTTGACTTCCACCCTCCTGAATATAGTGAGGATTAAAAAACTATATGATTCAGAAGGACTAGTTCGACGGGAGTCAGTGGAAAGTGGGGACCCTCGTCCTGGTTGGATGATAGGTGATGATGAGGTACAAAATTTCCATGGATGAGTGTGGGTTCCATCGGATATATGCGAGGAGATGATGCGGGAGTTTCATGCTTCAGCTTGGGTAGTTCATCTGGGAGTTACCAAGATGTACCATGACTTGAGACGTCAGTACTGGTGGTTGGGTATGAAGATATTGGTTGCTGGAATTTTTTCGAGATGTTCCACCTGTCAACAGGTGAAGGCAAAGAATCAGAGGCCAGCCAGACTATTACAACTATTACCTATTCCAGATTTGAAATGGGATGATGTCGCGATGGAATTTGTGACTGGGTTTCCATGGTCACTTCAGGGCAATGATACTATTTGGGTCATTGCGGACCGACTTACAAAGGTAGCTCACTTTTTTCCAATCAAGGAGACCTTCGGTGTTGACGAGCTAAGGAATCTATATATCCGAGAGGTTGTACTTCTTCATGGGGTCCCTCGTTCTATCATTTTAGATAGGGATTCCTGTTTTACGTCTCGTTTCTGGCAGAGTTTTCATAGGGCACTGGGTACAGAGGTGCTTCTGAGCACAACTTAACACCGTCAGACCAATGGTCAGTTAGAGCATACAATATAGGTGCTAGAGGACATGCTGCGCGCATGCGTCCTAGACTTTTGGGGCTCCTGGGAGAAGCACATACCCCTGGTAGAGTTTTCCTATAATAATAGTTTTCATGCCACTATTGAGATGGCACCTTATGAGAAATTATATATTAGGACATGTCGATCACCTTTGGGCTGGTTAGAAACAGGTGAGGCAGCTTTACTGGGACCACGTCTCGTGCAGGATACTTCTGAGAAGGTTCAGTTGATTTAGAAGTGGATGGCTACCACACAGTCTCGGCAGAAATCTTATGCTGATCGCCGCAGACGACCCCTAGAGTTTGTGGTTGGGCAACAGGTTTTCTTGTGTGTTTCACAGAGGTTGGGACACAGGCAGATCAGGAAACAGGGTAAACTTTCACCGAGGTATGTGGGGTCATTTGAGATTCTGGAGAGAATCGGGTTGGTTTCCTATCAGTTGCAGTTACTGCAGAGGTATCAGGCCATGCACGACGTATTACATGTATCTCAGTTGCAACATTATCATTCAGACCCATCTCACATCTTTCAGCCAGAGGATGTTGAGCTTCAGATAGATGCGTCCTTTGAGGAGCATCAGATTCGTATCATGGATAGGAGCACGAAGGTTATCTGAGGCTGGCCAGTTCCTCTCGTACGGGTTCTATGGAAGCATGGCCGAGTGCAGGATTAAACCTAGGAGCGGGAGACCGACGTACGTGCTCAGTAGACAATGTTTTTCTAAGCTTTAACTTCACCACCCTTATAAGGGAAATTCGGGGATTAATTTCCTTAAGGGGGGATGTTTGTATGATCTTGGTTCATATTTTTTGAGGTACAATTTTCTTCTTTTCTATTTTTCATAAGTGTTTTTGATAAAATAAGGAAAATGGGTAAAATCCTAAATTTTGGGACTGCACGCCATGTACTTTTCCACACACCATGTACATTGGCCGTGTGGGATGGGTACACAGTGTGTGTAGCCAAGTTGATGGCGAAGGGTGTAAAAACTGACTACATGCCGTGTAGTGGGTATTTAAATGTTGTGTATTCAGTCATCATGTCAATAGAAAGGCAGTGGAGGCACCCTCTAGTGGAGAGGTAGTACGCGCCGTGTAATCAGGTTTCACACGCTATGTACTCATGTCGACGGATGAACAGTGCAACGGTGCCGCCAGATGAACAGTTAAATGAGAAAAGTACACGTCGTATAGTTTGTTTTTTTTCTCTTAAATGGGCAGTAGCCAACCCTGTTCAAAGGATTGGATTAGAACCGGAGGAAGGAGTCGGGAGAGGAGGTCGAACCATCAAGGATCTCCAAATCATGCGTCGGGAATCCGTTTCCACCACTGACGATCTCGTTGGAACCGCATGGGTATGCCCTCCACTCTCCTTACGCCGTTCATTCCAATACTTCCTATAAGGGAAGTTATTTGAGTATGAACGAGGGTTTCTTTCAAGTCATATCTACATCGTTCTTGGACGATTTGATAGTCGTCGCTCGGGTATACTTTTCAGGAGCGTTTATGGTAAGAGGCTTAGTGTTTATTTCCAACTATTGTGAGTTTTTAGGTAATGTTGAGCTACGAACCCATCCTGGGGGTGTCGTGTGGCTAAGGCCTTGTATTTTTTTATTACCTAGAAATGTATAGTTAATTAAATTTGATAATAAACTATTGTTTGGGATAACTGCTTGGATCCAGGACCACCCCGAGGGTGCGTTCCTCTTTTTAGCCGTTCGGCTAGGATACATGGGGGTCTGCCATTTTAATAATTTTTATTGAATTTCTTTGAGTGTAATTGTATGTGAATTTATTGTTTACATGTTGGGAATGGCCTGGTTACATGCACCTGTGGGATGTTTTCTTTTTATCTTGAGGGTATTGTTTGTTTATCCTGAAGGCAAGGTACTGCTTAGCCTCAGGGAAACATTCTATTTCACCTGAGGGAAACTTCTTGTATTCCTGAGCGCAAAGACTCTAATCATAAGGGTGACATTTGGTAAGCCTGAGTGAAATATCTTTTATTCCTGAGGGCAATGCCTGAGAGAATGATTCTGATAACTTGAGGGTAAGGGTTTGCGTGTCTAAGGACACTGACTATTTACATAGAAATTCATTGAGGTGGTTTCTATATAACGAATGATTTAAAGAATATTAAATTGGAATTATAAAAGGTAAACATAGTTACTTTTTAGTACTTCTTAGTTTATTTCATTTAATTTTGCAAACTGTTGTTGCATGTGTACACACAGTTGAGCACGGGCCTTTAGTGCGTGCCTACTGGGAATTCTTTTCTTACAACCTGTTTGGGTCATGTCTTGGGCCCAAACAGATTACATTTCTGTAGGTGTGGATAATAGAAAGGGTGTCTATACCAGTACTTGATTGATGGTGAGGAGTAGGGGAGCTTGGGACCGAGCTTAGGATCGTGATGCTACCGACTGTTTTGTTTTGTTTTGTTGTACTCTATATTGTACTATCCTGTATTGTTGTGTAACATGTTATGGCTGTTTTCAAAGAACTTGTTGCATGTTTCATCATTATATATAACTGTTGGTTATCTTTTACTATAGTTTTTTATGTGTGTATGGCTTTTTTCATCCGCTGTTGTTGTATGTTTTATCTTGTATTCCACTACACTACACTTTGACAAATGAGGGCATAGTCTCCCCACTATCAAACATGGGCCCTCGCTTCTAGTCGGAAGCCTCTGGCATTTGGGGATATTTGCTTAAGGTTATGTGGCCAACCGGGTTTAGGGAACCCATGGAGTGGTACCTAGATCTGGGACGTTACACTACTCATTAGTTCGTACTAGCTACATTCAATTTTTCCTATTATAACTTAATTAAATTACTTTTCATGGATATTGTAATCATTATTGTAATAAACTAGATTATTTAATTTTTTGAAGCACTGTTGGATAAACCATTAGTTGTGTCAACACAACTACACAAATTTCTATTTTCCCCAAATAATGAATTTAATTAATTTCATGTATAGAACATCAAATTGTATGTTGTGTTTTAATTTAAAAAATTCATATAGGATTAATTAAACAAATTATTTTTGTGTTTTATTGTTTTTTTATGTGTAATTATTCCATTTTTTAAAATTTGTACCATGTTATTCCATTATAAAAGTGAAATTTGTATTTTTCTTCTTTTGATGATAATGTGTTTTGACACTGTCTATTTGGGTCGAATGATCAGGAAGTAAGTGTCTCTTTGTTTTCTTAAATATTTTGTAGATATTTTAAATTCATACTCTATGGTGTCTTCTTCCATCAAATCTAATTAAATTCCGGGTGGTGAAACAATGTGGGTTCCATATTTAAGACCACCCATTGAAACTCCCTTAATAATATGTTACCACACTATGTGCTAACGGAAGAGATGAATTATGCATTTCTATATGAGTGTTTCCATATATTTTTAATGTACTCATGATTAACATTGGTTGCATAAGAAACAATAGCGGAATGAATCTTTGGAAAATTGGTTATTCCATTCCTTGGGAGATACTCAACACTTGAGAAGTGATAATCTAGAGGGAATCATGACAAATCCTGGCCTCGAGTGATACTTGGTCTTATGTAATTTTTTTGGATGGGATCGATGGTATTGGATAAATTGTTTTATGTACCATTAAGACACCTTCGAGATATAATCAAACTCAAATACTAAAATTTAATAAAAAATGATAATGTAATGAAGGATTTATTGGAAGAAACAATTGTTTCCTTGTGAATTTTCAGTCTTTTATTGTGCCTTGAATCATACTTTGTTGTCCCATAAATTAGATCAAGCTACAACACATGCTTTGGGTATGTTCCATTTTTCCTTTTATTTTGTTTTCTAGCATTATATATATACACCATTTTTAGGTACATTATTCGATTTTCATCTTAGGCGGATGTTGGTTGTATGGATGGGTGTTGTTGAGAACACATACCACGTTATATTAATTTAATTTTATTTTAAAAATTTCATGCATTTATCATATATTGGAAAATTTGTTTTTTTACATCATGAAATGGTATGGTTTACACATCGTGCGTGTCACCCTTCTATAAATTTATCTCACCCCATTCTCAGTAATGTTTGGTACTCAAGTATACTATATGTACCCTAGTATGGTCATAGGGTATCGTGTTGCTACCTATGTTTGATTGATTTTCTATTTTAGATAGGTCTTAGACGTAGTAGAACGACCCTTTTCTCGATATAATATTGGTTTACTTTGTGTCATTTTCATTATTTTTTTATACAATGTTTTTATTTTTTCTTTAAATTCATTTAATTTCGTAAATACATCATAGCATATCATCATTGAATAGTGGGTTCGATTTATCATCTTCTTCACTGTTCATTTACACAGGTGGGGTTATTTTCATTACTTCTGGTACAGATTTATTGTTTATATGTTTCCACCAAAAATTAGAAGCTATTTTATTTTTGATGTAAATATCCTAATACCTATGAGGGAATAGTATCCCCAAAAGACACATTATAAAATCCCCTTCTACAAGTCAGCAACATCGGGTATTTGGGGAGATGTTCTTGAGGTAATGTGGATAACCCGACTTTGAGCACCATTATAGTGGATCTTGGGAAGGGTATATTACAAAAAATTATTTCTCCCACAATCATGTCAAATAAAAATTCAATAGAATCTATCCAAATGATTATTCCATCCAATGAATATTTTATGAATCTATAAATTGAACTATAAAAAATTAAATCCACATTGGAATTAGTTGGTTTCATCATAATTTCCTTATTTTATATTATATACACATTCCAAAAATGATGTTCATGAATTTCACTTCTCTAGTTTGTGTAAATGAAATGTTTTTATGTCAAGTATAAATATAATCCTTTTAAAAATGATAATTTTTTATAACCCAATATGAGTAATTATTATGTCACATATACCACCCGTGTAGTGTTTCTATTAAATACCCCTTGATTAATTTATATCAATTTTAGAAATCCCCAAAATAAAAAATATATGTTTGTTCATTCAATAATTTTTTTAGAATTCACAAGAACATTTCGATAGCAATTTATTGATGTTTCCAACATTCTTATAGTATGAAAATTCATTTTTCTATCTTCACAATATATAATGTTTAAAGGTTATAACAATTTTATTTAACAAATGATATATATTTTCTACAAAATATTAGTCACTATAATAATCATTTCCCATAACCTCTTTGTGGAACTTGTTCCTAATACAATTAATTATGAATCATGATACATGACTCTATGCATTCATATTGATATGAAACTAAATAAAATAGAGATTTGTACCCATCTAGAAAAATATAGTATATCTTTTTAATTTTACATTTCAATCATAAAAATCCATCTATGTAAATTGTATGATAATCAAGTGGGAATAATTAAGTGTATATCCTGACAAAATTTATTTTAATGAATTCTTAATCTGATATATATATATAAGGATATTTAAATTCACAAATAAATCCACTAGAGTTTTTTAAGGATCAAATAATATGTTTTGATAATATAATCCCACAAGACCAAAATAATTATTCATTATATTCTATTCTAGTAATGGAACAAACATTTACATTTACATCCTATTAAAATCATAATGGAATCTTGAAATTTTCATGAATTTATCTTTTCCTTTTACATATAATTGATAACAGTATAAAGAGGAATTGAATTTGTTGGATATATTGGAATGATTGTTTTAAAAAAAGGATTCATTTTTAAAAAACATATAATTTGGTGTCATAATAATACATATATTCCCTAGATCCATAGATTATAAATATCATACCATGTATATCTTTAAATAAAATTATATACCTAAATAAAAAAAACAATTTCTCTAAATTCTGATTTGAGTCTTTCTTTTTCTTCATTATTTATTATTAATGATTTAGGAATTAATAAACTAATATTTTTATATTAAATACCATAAAAAAATTATTTTCAAAATTTTATAGTATTATTCAAAAAATATTATGTTTCATTAGAACCACTATATTGGCACTGAAAATCATTTATTTCCTTAATCATGTGATGGTACTCTATTTTCTTAGTAGTTTCTTGAACACAACACAACATCTAGTAATGTGTCTCTTACTACTATAATCCTATATTTAAAATAATAATTGAGATACATATTGTATGTTATCAACAATTATTCTAAATAAAATACTAAAATTAATGAAGAATATAGATACGATTAAGTCATTTCATTCTTATTCATCATTATATTTAAATTTCACATCATGTTAACTATCAGGACACATGTGAAGAAAATATGATAGAGTAAAATTATCTCACTTTTTATCATTTATTTTTTATAAGGATATTCAAATTGTAACATTGTTGGGTCACTTATTTTTGTCTATTTTTCCTATAAATTCTGATTATTTACCATTAGATATAAATATTTAACATTCAATTAATTCTTATAATCCTTGTGAACCACTATGGAATGTTGTAAAATGGATTATCTATACACATCACGTTGTAACGGACAATGAAACTACATAAATAAGGTCGTAAGGATTAAGGATTGAGATGAACTGAATGATATAAATTCTACATGAATCAAAATTATTCTTGTAAATCAATGTATCCTTTTATCTATTGTAAACAAGGACTGTATTTATTTCAATATTTCAAACTATTCATTATTAGTGTGGTCATAATGCCATTTTTATCCCACTTCACTATATCCTCATATAATTATATGGGTTGAGGAAACAATATAAAAAATTAAATTTTATTGTTTTTATTTAGACACTCATTAGATATTGATTACCAAACTATGAAATGGACATTATATGTGTCCTTTATGAGTCTCATGGAAGAATCATTCTCATGTACACTTTTTTCCTAAGGGGGACAATCGGGTAGTAGGGACACCACCAATTATAATTTTCATTCCTAATATAGTATAATTGGTAGGTACCTAAACATGTAATTGGAATTTTGGACATTTAATGAATATTCATTTGTTGTGTAGATCTTAGTTTATTTATAGTATTACATTACATTTACTTAAAAAGGCAATTATAAGTATATATGTGAATTTATCTTGATTATTTATATTATAGAAATTAATAATATATTACCATTCTATATATCTCACAGTTTTTTTAAATTCTAGCAGGCCTCAACTAATATATTCAGAATACTTACTAGTTGGGTATTCTAGTGAAAATAAACCCCAAAACCTCAAGTTATATTCAACGATAAGGATAATCCACTTCTCGTAGAGTGTTGTTTTTTTATTTTGTATGGATAACAACATGAAAAAATGTCTCCATAAACTGTGGAGTGTAGTCCCATCCACTAAAAAAGATAACATTACATTTCTAAACACATTTACAATAATGTTAAAACAAAATTTATATGTATACTTCAATATTTTCACTATTAGTAATGTTGAATAATCTCTCACATATAAATACCCAAAGAGTAATGTGGAAACCCCAATTATGGTAGAAGAATACCACAAAGAATTGATTTTCTCCAAACTAAACAATTGAATGCATTATTGATATAATTTTTATAATGGGGGTTTTCATTTTATTTAATTAATATAAAACATTTCCGATTAAACATTATTGTTTCGTGTTTTCAAAATCATATACTTACAAATCCATATATTAAAAACCATTCACCATACGTAATCATTTTATCCATACATGATCACGTATTCTTTAATGTGACTACATGTAAAGAGTACATGTATGTAAATTAATAATCCATTCATATATAAAATTAAATAATTTGATAATGTGAGGAATATAATGGTTGAACCATTTAGTGAATAACTAATTCATCATGACCGTAGGGGAAGCTCGTACAGTCATGAAATGTGTTAATCATATTGCATAAATCAACCCATCCAAAGTGTCAATATCTCATTCTATGTATTGTAATGTTTTAGTTTTAAAAAGTTACATTTCAACATCATTACTTTACAATAACAGTCACACATAGGTGATTAGATATTTTTTATACTCGAAAAACATAGAATATATTTACTTTAAAAATTCATTCCTCCTATAAAAATTATTATGAAAATGGTCATGAACATGACATCCATTATTAAATATATATTACAATTAAACATGAAGAAATAAAAAAATAAATAAAACTAGTTAATTTATGGATGTTATGTGGCTCATGGTCATTCAATATACATTAGTGTGGTACAGAATTTTTAAATATGAGTTAAATTCAATTATATATTTTTTACAAATTATAAAAATATAAAATAATTGTAACGCCCCGGCCCCAGTTACCCAGAGTCGGTGCATTATTACATAACATTGGCATGATCACAAGAAAGATCAAATCTCGAAAGACCGATTGGTTTAGTAGTCTTGGAAACACTAGATATATTCATAAGTCTTAGATTACATCATAAAATGAAAAACTACTACAACAACATATTGTCTCCATAATCCACACTCATATCCCCACATAATATCCCTGTAGGTCATTCATAATTTATTTCTTCACTTCCTGGGAAAAATAAAACATAGAAAAGGGGTGAGCTCAAATGCCCAGTAAGGATAACAATATAGCGGAAACTTTCATAAATAAGAATAAACATTTAAGGCAATGTATAACTAAAACAAAAGCCTTTTAAACTTGAACTTTTAACATAGTATGGAATAAATAAAATGAAATAATTCCATTTACTTATTCACATGGTTATTCTACTAATCGAATAATCACATGCAAAATCAATAACCACTTTCATAATGATGGAATGCATAATGCCAGACTATCATAACCACATAGCCAAGGCCTCGTGCCAAGACTACAAATAATATTTTGTCAAGGCCTTGTGCCAAGACACTAGTTTGTCTCATGAGACCTACCGATGCATCGAGGAGCTATAGCGGGCTCCACCCGTCACATATTAAGTCCAATGCATTCCCATATGAAAAGGTTTAAACATAACTTAAGCATTCGTATTAAAAATAGCATACGAAATGTCAATACTTTCACCATAAACTATGAATGGTATAAAAATAGCACATCCACAGTCAAACATATCACAAAACCTTCAATATAATATAGAAGTTTTGTATCATAATAAATCAACTTCAAATAATCTTAAAATCCATCAAAGGATGTTGACATAGATGAAATCAAAATTCTTTTTAATGAAATATCTCCTTTTATTTTGAAATCATTTAAGATCCATATAAAATAAAACATTTTCTTTGAAAATATTCTTATAAGCTTGTAAGGGAAGCTTTTAAGATTTTATAACGGCAGAAAATAGCCGCACCCGCCGTATAAGTTAAAAAAACATTCTCACCTTAATTCTGTCGAAAAGGTAAAAAAGGACCTTGTTTTGAAAACGATGAAAAGATTCCTTTATAAACCTCTTATAAAAAGTCAAAAAAGGGTATAAATGACTTTAACCCATATTCTTGTAAATAATAAATATGTTTTGAAATACATTTCGAAGAAACATGGATGTGGATGATAAAGAAATCCCAGTAGATTATTACGTATAAACAACCTCGGATAATGAAGAGATTGTAAAATAACCCTTACCTTGTACTTTTCCTTGGTTGGGGTAGGTTAACCTCCTGTATAATGGTGAAATAATTGTTATTAAATTATACAAGAATCATATATATTAATATGATATCATATATGATCTTTTAACATTGATTTGTTAATAATATCTTAGAATTATCGTCGTTTCTGGTGTTAACTTACTCATTTTATTTTATATGTTTTGTTACATAAGACATTTTTGTTGTATCTTATTCATATCCAGAATGATATCAAGTCCTTAAACATCATTTCTAAATCATAAAATGATAATTATACTTTAATGGATACGATGGAGAATGAATCTCATCGCGTTCGTGGAGACGGTAGTCCGTACGTACGCACGAGCGACAATATCATTCTTTTGAAATTAAAATAATATATAAATGGATGGTATATCATATATACAGAATCATTAACATGTTATATTTATTATTTACATGAGTTACACATCATTATTATACCCATCCAAATAATAATATATTGAATAACAATTACACCACGACGTGGAGAGGGTAAGCCGTACGTACGCACGTATGGTGACATGTTATTCAAAGGGTGGATAGAATACTGAATATGGTTGTACCATATTTATAATAACATCACAGTATATGTGAGATACTGGAGTTATTATTTTAGAATGGTAAGAACAAAGAAAGAAGAAGTGGAAGAAGAAAGGAACTTGAAAAGGGGTGGTGAAAACATTACCTCTTCTTCGGGTTCTTCCTTTTGATTTGATCAAAAGGGCTCCTTAGGTTGGCTTTCTAATCAAACTAAGGCCTCTATGTTGTAGTGAGGGATGTTTGGAGAGTATTTGGGAAGATTTTGGCCGAACCAAAAGGCTTTGAAGGTGTGAAGAAATGAGAAGGAGGAGTTCCCTTTTATAAGAGGGGTGAGGGGCACCTTTGGAAAAGCTAGAAATATTAATTTATAATAAATTCATATTCGGTTTCTAATGGCTCCAAAGTTTATTATTCAAAGGTTAAGGTGGGTATAGGTCTAAAACCACTCAACCAATAGAATTTAGACAGGTTTGGGTACTTATATTAACCTTATCTTTAAGTATTAACTCTAAGTTAATTAGTTTCACTTTTACAATGTCTCTTTGTATTTTTATATAATATGGTTAATAAACATACTATATATATCCAAGAGACCCCCAAGTGGTCCATTAATGATGAAACTATCATGATATAAGTCTCTTGGACGAAACTTATATTTTTAGGAATTTAATATCAATTAATAATATAATATTTGTTTTAAGAACTCTTTTATGTCAATTTTGACACTATTCAATAGTTGATTTTTGTGAAACTCATAACAGATTGATTACTTCAAAAAAAGTTAATTAAATCAATCCTAATATATCATATTATCCTAGAAAATTAGTTTAATTCATTAAAAGTTTCATATTATATTTATTTGGATATTTATAATATCAATTATTTTAATTTTTCACTATTATAGTAATTAATTCAGCATCACTGTGTCATAAATAAATTAAATTATTTAATGTCTAAAAATTATAAATGAACTATCAATATGTAGGAAATCTTTTTATCTTTCTAAGGAATATTTATAATCTAAAATCCAACATATATAACCTTATGTAAATATTGTTTTTCTAAAAGATATATGCTTGTGTCATTTTTGTATTCATTTTAACTTAATTAAAATAAAGTGCCCTTATCACCTACAAGTGGCACCATGGGGTCCCAAAATAGACCCAAAGATGACTATGGTCGAACTTGTATCAACCAATAAGGCTAGGACACGTTTTAGGGTAATTTATTATTATTATAATATTATTTTTTAACCCTTATTTACCGGATTTACCCTTAACCATGGTAAATAAAATATTTACCGCAGTAATTATTCAAAATGTCTAAAAATAAAAGATACCTATTTACACAATTTGAAAATCCTGATTCCAAATATAGAATCCATTTTTCTAAATTCAAAACACAGAAGTGGCATAAATTAATTTAAAATTAATTCCCGCTGTCAAAACAAAAAGCGTGTTTTTAAGAGATAATAACTATCAAAAGATTGACACTTGTTTATGTTCGGTTTAATTGTAAAATTATTTCCAATGACCAAAATTATATTAAATGGTAAAAATATATTCTAAATATACTTTAAAACCACTCAAATTCATAATTTATCACTATTAATTATTTTGATTAAAAAAGTTGTTTTTAATTAAAAGTTAGTAATTTTCACTATTCATCAAAATATGAAAGTTATCCGAAATGTACCAAAATTTCACCTTAGGCTAAATTCGATATTACAAATCCAAAAATGAAGTCCATTTTGAAATATAAAATATATATAATTTCAAAAAGTAGGTATTACTATTCATAACGGCTAGTTTGATTGGTTATGGTGTGTTAGAACTCGGTGTTGCGTACAACACACGCTATCACATTATTCAAAGAGAAGCGTACCGTAGAAGCTTGGGGTGTTACATTCTCCCGTCCTTCAAATAATTTCGTCCTCGAAATTTCTAGAATACTTATCACATGAAAAGACTCGGGTGGTTCTTCATCATAAGTTCCTCAGGTTCCCACGTTGCCTCCTCCATCTTATGGTTTCTCCACAAAACTTTTACCAGACGCGTCGTCCGGTTTCTCAGTACTTGTTCTCTCGTATCAAGAATCCTGACGGGCTCTTCGCAATAAGACAGATCAGTTTCCAGTTCTAATTCCTCATAGGTGAGTACATGCGTTGGGTCAGGCATGTATTTCTTCAACAGAGATACGTGGAACACATCGTGAACTTTAGAGAGACTTGGAGGCATTGCCAATTGGTAAGCTACAACCCCAATTAGTTCTAGAATTTCGAAGGGTCCGATGTACCTGGGACTCAATTTACCTTTCTTACCAAAACGTATGACTCCTTTCCATGGAGATACCTTCAGGAAAACATGATCACCGACTTGAAATTCCAAATCCTTCCTTCGATTATCGGCATAGCTCTTCTGCCTACTTTGAGCTGCTCTGATGTGATTTTGGATTACCTTCACCTTTTCCATCGTTTCCTCCACCAGTTCTGGGCCTACAAGTTTTCTTTCACCGACGTCATCCCAACAGGTTGGTGTACGAAATCTCTTTCCATATAACGCTTCATATGGTGCCATCTGAATACTCGAATGGAAGCTATTGTTATAGGAAAATTCTACCAGAGGTAAATATTGATCCCACATACCCTGAAAGTCAAGTGAGCAAGATCTCAAAATGTCTTCTAAGGTTTGAATAGTCCGTTATGATATTCCGTCTGTCTGAGGGTGGTAAGCAGTGCTCAAATGAAGTTCAGTATCCAGGGTTTTCTGAAGACTTTTCCAGAATCTTGAAGTAAAACGGGGATCACGATCAGAAACAATCGATAGGGGTACTCCATGAAGTCTCACGACTTCATTAATATATAGTCTTGCTAGACGTTCCAGGGGTAGATCTTCTCTTATAGCAAGAAAATGTGCTGACTTGGTAAGACGATCAACAATAACCCATATTGCATCGTTCCTTCTAGGAGTCTTTGGTAGCCCCATGACAAAGTCCATTGTAATATTGTCCCATTTCCACTTCGGTATGGGAAGAGGTTTCATGACTCCTCCAGGCTGTTGCCTTCCAGCTTTCACTTGTTGACAAACTATACATCTTGACACAAAATCAGCAATCTCCCTCTTCATGTTGTCCCACCAAAAATGTTCCTTCAAATCTCTATACATTTTGGTGCTCCCAGGGTGTATAGAGAAATTGGAACTATGAGCATCATCGAACAATTTCCTTTTTAGATCAGGTATATCGGGAACACAAAGTCTCTTCCCAAATTTCAAAATTCCATCTTCATACACAAAGTCTCTCAATCTCCCATCATTCACAGCTTTAATCTTCTTTTGAAATTCTTCATCATCGGTCTGAGTACTCTTAATCCTTTCTATTAAAGATGGTTTGGCAACCATTTGAAAAATAAATGATGTTTCGCCTTCCCTGGTTATTCCCATGTCCATCATCACTAGATCCATGAAAATTGGATCCCTTTCAATTCTCATATTGTTCAAAACTCCATGGTCTTTTCTACTCAAAGCATCTTCCACCTTGTTTACTTTCCCCGGGTGGTAGTGTATCATGAAATCATAATCCTTGAGTAATTCAAGCCATCTCCTTTGCCTCATGTTGAGTTCTTTTTGTGAGAAAATATACTTCAAACTCTTGTGATCAGTATAAATCTCAAATTTTTCACCATAGAGGTAGTGCCTCCATATCTTCAAAGAAAAGATCACAGCTGCTAACTCGAGATCATGAGTAGGATAGTTTTGTTCAAGAATTTTCAACTGTCGTGATGCATAGGCAATAACTCTATCATTCTGCATAAGGACACAACCAAGTCCTTTCTTCGATGCATCACTATAAATAACAAACCCATCATTCCCCGATGGTAGAGTCAATATAGGAGCATTGACTAATCTTTTCTTCAGTTCTTCGAAAAATTCTTCACAATCTTTTGTCCAAACAAATTTAACCCCTTTACGCGTGAGCTTCGTTAATGGGTTAGCCAATCGGGCAAAATTCTGGATGAAACGTCGATAATAACCTGCCAAACCAATAAAACTGCGTACCTCAGTTATACTCGTAGGTGCTGGCCATTCTTGGATTGCCATGGTCTTAGAAGGATCAACAGAGATTCCATCTTTAGAGACAATATGGCCAAGAAAAGAAATCTCCTAAAGCCAGAATTCACACTTGCTAAACTTCCCATATAATTCATGCCTCCTCAGAGTCTTCAAGATAATGCGCAAGTGATTTTCATGATCTTCGTGGGTTTTGGAGTATACCAAGATATCATCAATAAATACCACCACAAATTCATCGAGATACTCCTTGAAAACTCTATTCATCAGATCCATGAATACAGAGGGTGCATTAGTCAATCCAAAAGGCATTACAGTAAACTCGTAATGCCCGTACCTGGTTCGAAATGCTGTCTTCAGAATTTCTTCCTTCTTTACACACAACTGATGGTATCCAGATCGAAGGTCAATCTTTGAAAAGTATTGAGCTCCATGTAGTTGGTCAAATAAATCATCAATACGAGGTAGGGGATACTTGTTCTTTATTGTTATAGCATTGATCTACCTGTAGTTGATACATAACCTCATAGATCCATCTTTCTTTTTAACAAAAAGAACAGGGGCTCCCCATGGAGAAACACTAGGGCGAATAAATCCTTTATTACTAAATTCTTCTAGTTATTTCTTTAGTTCGACTGACTCTATAGTAGCCATTCTGTAAGGGGTCTTCGATATAGGCCTTGATCCAGGAATTAAATCAATGGAAAACTCAACTTCTCGTTCTGGAGGATGTCCAGGTAAATCTTCCGGAAATACATCTACAAATTCTTTCACAACAGGTACATCCTCTATTTGAACATTCCTTTCCTCACCCGCAGTTATTTCATTATCTTCCACCCCAATAATTGAATTTAGTTGAGCTATTGAGGGTGGATCTAAATAAGAATTAGGTGGTGACGATTCTTCTCTAAAGATAAGGTGTTCCTTATCATTATCATCAAGAATCGTAACCTCTTTCTTCTTACAATAAATCTTCGCATCATAGTCCGAAAGCCAGTCCATACCGAGGATTATATCAAACTCAATCATAGGTATGATGATGAGATCAGTAGATAAAGAACATTTATGTGCTCTAATGGGGACTGATTCTCAAAACTTTGTTGCAATGATACTTCCCTTAGGAGTTTTAACAGACAACTCCCTTGTTAAATCAAATTGTAAATATCTAATTTTCTTAGAAAACTGGGAAGATATGAAACAATGTGATGATCCAGAATCAAATAATGCATTTTCTAAACTTGAGGAAACCATTAAATTACCTGCCACCACGTCTTTCGGAGCTTCTACCTCAGCAGTAGTGATAGCATAAGACTGGCCTTGATCCCTTGGCCTTTTCTGAGGTAAGTTCTCCTGACGCTTAGGACATGCATTTGCATAATGCCCCATCTCCCTACAATTATAGCACTGAATGTTGGTAGCTTTCTTCTTCCCCTTGCAATCACGAGCTTGGTGGCCTTTTTCACCACACTTGTAACAGCCTCCCATTCCCTTCAAGAAAGTACCAGGGTGTTTCTTCCTGCATTTACCATAGGATGGATATTCAACCTTTCCCTTCTTCCCTTTATTTCGATTCCCAGATTGATCAGCAGGTCTCTTCTTCTCTTGCTTTTCTTTAAAGTCATATGACTTAGAGAATTCCTTTTCAGTCTTGATAGCACATGAGACAATGTCTTCGTACGACGAAAAGGATTGTGAGACTAATGCTCGACGGAGAAATGGTTTTAACCCTTCAAAGAAACGATCAATCTTACTTCTTTGGTTACGTATATAATCACCATCATACCTTGCTAACCTTGTAAAGTTAGCCTCATACTTTGTGACATTCTCATCCTCCTTCTGTCTCAGACTTAGAAATTGCCTTTCCATATCTGCTCGATGGTCGCGAGGAAAGTATTTTTCTAAAAACAGATCTTTGAACTCCCTCCATTCCATATTTTATACTTCATCATCTTCCTTCGTATTTTGAATCAATGACCACCATTGATCAGCATCTCCAGTGAGGCGGTAAACTGCCATGATAACCTTTTCCCTTTCACTGCTCCCTAAAGCCTGAAATATTTTCTCTAGGGAAAATATCCATTGCTCAGCTACTAAGGGATTTGTACTCCCATTGAACGTTGGTGGTTGTTGCCTCATGAATTGATCTAACATTGATCCTCCACGCTGCGGACCAGGGTGCTCCATACGGGTAAGGTTATTATTCATAACTTGAGTAAGTTGTCCCAGTATGGTGATTAGCTGATCGGCACCAGTTGCATCACCAGCTCCACTATAATTATCTTGAGCAGGAGGGCAATCCCTACATGGAGTGCGTGCATTGATACGGTTTCCATTTCTTCCACTAGGTGCTATTTATAAACAATGGCATAAACTAGATCAGTTTATGAATCAAAATACATAATCCCATACTTATAAAACACTTAACATAAATTGAACTATTTATGGATATAATCCATAATCATAAAAATGTTTTCTTTGAGGAAGTATATACTCATAATACCTTCAAAATGATTTTTAAAGAAAATGAGAGTTATCCTAAGAATATCCCCCGGGAGTGTCGTAACCAAGAGTGCAGCAAGGCCCGTTGTCGTGCACCAGTTCCCGTTCGAGTCTAGCTCAAAGCGGTGTTTTCGGGTTTTACCTCTAGGTACATCTGTGCCAGAGCCGCCTCTACCTGCTCGTATCCAGACAGGGATTTATTGCTCGGAAAACTCACAAAATCTCTACAATACCAAAATTCTAGGAAGTTCTTCTATACTAATCCTCAAAGTTCATCTTAGGTCTACGTGATCTAATCAGAGTTTATCTAAATCTAGCTTCCAAGGTTTGTACTAAACTTCCTTTGATACCAACTGTAACGCCCTGACCCTAGTTACCTAGAGTTGGTGCATTATTACATAACATTGGCATGATCACAAGAAAGATCAAATCTCTAAAGACCGATTGGTTTAGTAGTCTTAGAAACACTAGATATATTCATAAGTCATACATTACATCATAAAATGAAAAACTACTACAACAACATATTGTCTCCATAATCCACACTCATATACCCACATAATATCCCTACAGGTCATTCATAATTTACTTCTTCACTTCCTGGGAAAAATAAAACATAGAAAAGGGGTGAGCTCAAATGCCCAGTAAGGATAACAATATAGCGGAAACTTTCATAAATAATAATAAACATTTAAGGAAATGTATAACTAAAACAAAAGCCTTTTAAACTTGAACTTTTAACATAGTATGGCATAAATAAAATGAAATAATTCCATTTACTTATTCACATGGTTATTCTACAAATCGAATAATCACATGCAAAAACAATAACCACTTTCATAATGATGGAATGCATAATGCCAGACTATCATAACCACATAGCCAAGGCCTCGTGCCAAGACTACAAATAAGATTTTGTCAAGGCCTTGTGCCAAGACACTGGTTTGTCTCATGAGACCTACCGATGCATCGAGGAGCTATAGCGGGCTCCACCCATCACATATTAAGTCCAATGCATTCCCATATGAAAAGGTTTAAACATAACATAAACATTCGTATTAAAACTAGCATATGAAATGTCAATACTTTCACCATAAACTATGAATGTTATAAAAATAGCACATCCACAGTCAAACATATCACAAAACCTTCAATACAATATATCAGTTTTGTATCATAATAAATCAACTTCAAATAATCTTAAAATCCATCAAAGGATGTTGACATAGATGAAATCAAAATTCTTTTTAAAAAAATATCTCTTTTTATTTTAAAATCATTTAAGATCCATATAAAATAAAACATTTTCTTTTAAAATATTCTTATAATCTTGTAAGGGAAGCTTTGAAGATTTTATAACGGCGGAAAATAGCCGCACCCGCCGTATAAGTTAAAAAAACATTCTTACCTTAATTCTGTCGAAAAGGTTAAAAAGGACCTTGTTTTGAAAACGACGGAAAGATTCCTTTATAAACCTCTTATAAAAAGTCAAACACGGGTATAAATGACTTTAACCCATATTCTTGTAAATAATAAATATGTTTTGAAATACATTTTGATGAAACATGGATGTGGATGATAAATAAATCCTAGTAGATTATTACGTATAAACAACCTCGGATAATGAAGAGATTGTGAAATAACCCTTACCTTGTACTTTTCCTTGGTTAGGGTAGGTTAAACTTCTGTATAATGGTGAAATAATTGTTATTAAATTATACAAGAATCATATATATTAATATGATATCATATATGATCTTTTAACATTGATTTGTTAATAATATCTTAGAATTATCGTCGTTTCGGGTGTTAACTTACTCATTTTATTTTATATGTTTTGTTACATAAGCCATGTTTGTTGTATCTTATTCATATCCAGAATGATATCAAGTCCTTAAAAATCATTTCTAAATCATCAAATGATAATTATACTTTAATGGATACGATGGAGAATGAATCTCATCGCGTTCGTGGAGACGGTAGTCCGTACGTACACACGAGCGACAATATCATTCTTTTGATATTAAAATAATATATAAATGGATGGTATATCATATATACAGAATCATTAACATGTTATATTTATTATTTACATGAGTTACACATCATTATTATACCCATCCAAATAATAATATATTGAATAACAATTACACCACGACGTGGAGACGGTAAGCCGTACGTACGCACGTATGGTGACATGTTATTCAAAGGGTGGACAGAATACTGAATATGGTTGTAACATATTTATAATAACATCATAGTATATGTTAGATACTGGATTTATTATTTTAGAATGGTAAAAACAAAGAAAGAATAAGTGGAAGAAGAAAGGAACTTGAAAAGGGGTGGTGAAAACATTACCTCTTCTTCGGGTTCTTCCTTTTGATTTGATCAAAAGGGCTCCTTATGTTGGATTTTTGATCAAAATAAGGCCTCTAGGTTGTATTGAGGGATGTTGGGAGAGTATTTGGGCAGAGTTTGGCCAAACAAAAAGGCTTTGAAGGTGTGAAGAAATGAGAAGGAGGAGTGCCCTTTTATAAGAGGGGTGAGGGGAACCTTTGGAAAAACTAGAAATATTAATTTATAATAAATTCATATTCAGTTTCTAATGGCTCAAAAGTTTATTATTCAAAGGTTAAGGTGGGTATAGGTATAAAACCACTAAAACAATAGAATTTAGACAGGTTTGGGTACTTATATTAACCTTATCTTTAAGTATTAACTCTAAGTTAATTAGTTTCACTTTTACAATGTCTCTTTGTATTTTTATATAATAAGGTTAATAAACTTACTATATATATCCACGCGACCCCCAATTGGTCCATTAATGATGAACCTATCATGATATAAGTCACTTGGCCGAACCTTAGATTTTTAGAAATTTAATATCAATTAATAATATAATATTTGTTTTAAGAACTCTTTTATGTCAATTTTGACACTATTCAATAGTTGATTTTTGTGAAACTCATAACAGATTGATTACTTCTAAAAAAATCAATTAAATAAATCCTAATATATAATATTATCCTATAAAATTAGTTTAATTCATTAAAAGTTTCATATTATATTTATTTGGATATTTATAATATCAATTATTTTAATTTTTCACTATTATAGTAATTAATGCATCATCACTGTGTCATAAATAAATTAAATTATTTAATGTCTAAAAATTATAAATGAACTATAACTATGTAGGAAATCTTTTTATCTTTCTAATGAATATTTATAATCTAAAATCCAACATATATAACCTTATGTAAATATTTTTTTTTCTAAAAGATATATGCTTGTGTCATTTTTGTATTCATTTTAACTTAATTAAAATAAAGTGTCCTTATCACCTACAAGTGGCACCATGGGGTCCCAAAATCGACCCAAAGATGCCTATGGTCTAACATGTATCAACCAATAAGGATAGGACACGTTTTAGGGTAATTTAGTATTATTATAATATTATTTTAACCCTTATTTACCGGATTTACCCTTAACCATGGTAAATAAAATATTTACCGCAGTAATTATTCAAAATGTCTAAAAATAAAAGTTACCTATTTAAACAATTTAAATATCCTGATTCCAAATATGGAATCCATTTTTCTAAATTCAAAACACAGAAGTGGCAGAAATTAATTTAAAATTAATTCCCGCTGTCAAAACAAAAAGCGTGTTTTTAAGAGATAATAACTATAAAAAGATTGACACTTGTTTATGTTCGGTTTAATTGTAAAATTATGTCCAATGACCAAAATTATATTAAATGGTAAAAATATATTATAAATATACTTTAAAACCACTCAAATTCATAATTTATCACTATTAATTATTTTGATTTAAAAATTTGTTTTTAATTATAATTTAGTAATTTTCACTATTCATCAAAATATGAAAGTTATCCGAAATGTACCAAAATTTCACCTTAGGCTAAATTCGATATTCCGAATCCAAAAATGAAGTCCATTTTGAAATATAAAATATATATAATTTCAAAAAGTAGGTATTACTATTCATAACGGCTATTTTGATTGGTTATGGTGTGTTAGAACTCGGTGTTGCGTACAACACACGCTATCACATTATTCAAAGAGAAGCGTACCGTAGAAGCTTGGGGTGTTAAAATAATATTAATTCCAAAAAAAATTAGGGCTCCCTTAAATTTTTATAATTTAATTGGTTTTTAATTTTTCTAAATATGTTAATATTTTTAAGATATATCAATGTAATTATAGAAAACATGGTTGGCTATTCGGGTGGGAGTGCCACACAGATATGATGGGTGAGTAAGAACAATTCAGACATGTCCGCCAATTGGGCTGGCTGTAACATACATTCTTGTATAATGGGTAACAACAAAAGGTAGGAATATATATATATATATATATATATATATATATATCCACCGTTCTATATAAATAATAATAATTATTTTTTATAAAGTTAGGCATCACAGTAGTGGTTATTCCATCATCAATGCACTAGAAATATGTTGGGGGAATCGTTTATTTAAGGGTTTTGTCTCTTCAACCAACAATGGTAAGTTTTTTATTTTTCTTTCCCATTGGTAGTAATGAGTCAATTATCCACTTGATTTGTTTCCAAACTCATTGGCATAGAATACATGATTGATTTTTATTTTTCAACCTTAATTAAAAACATATAAATGTTTAATTATAATTAATATATTTTTCTTTGTGTGGATAATTGATTTTACATCTAGATCTCGTATTAATTTCTTGAACTCTAGAATCCGAAGTTTAATAATCTTCCCAACATCACAAATAGATATATATACATATATGTGAAATATTTAAGATGAAACAATTATATTTCCTATCATTAGTTGAAAATAACATAACCATGTGATAGATGATTGATAAACCATTACTTAATGTGGAATTATGGAAGTTCCCTCTTCTTTAATAAATGAAAACTAAAATTTTAAAATATATAATAGATATATAAATGGTCACTCTGACAACAATTTATTTAATATTATGCTTTACTAAACCCTGAATGTAGAAATGCTATAATTTTCAGATCAGGATTTGTATCATGTAATTAATTCATCAATACTAAAACCATGAATTAGAAATAAATATTTTGATAATTAATTAACTAATTATGAATAAGAAAAAAATATAATATTATATCATACCTATTCAAATTTTAGTTGGATATAATTTTTGTTCAATTTTTTAATCATCACTTGAAGGAACCCAACCCATAATCCTTAGTGTTGACCACACACAATACATATGCATAATTGATTAATGGAAAGTGAATAATGGGTTAAATAATAGAGAATTTATTATTATATGAAATTTGTAAAGAATGAGAAATAATGTAATCTATTATTAACCATGGATCGATTGATTCATTATAATCCATTTCCATTCCTTCTCTATGACTAGGATGAAAAATGGAGAGGCGTGATAAATTGATAAAAAATTTGATCTTCAAATTTTATGTCGTCAAATTGAATATATATATATATAGTTTATAACATCAATAAATTGCATTTAAGTAATTACAGTAGATAACCATTAATACAGACTAAAAATTGACACTAACTACACATAAACCATATTATAAATGTCGTTAATATTCCATGACATTATTTTAACTCAGAAACATTGGTTTAAGAAAACAATTTGTTGAATCAAATCACATATCCCATAGCTATTATATGAACCTTTGAATATTATTTTTCTTATTTTCATTAAAAAAACAATTTCCATTATACTTATCCAAAAATAGATTAATATAATAAGTAATTATAATGAATGGTTATTATTATAAACTTGAATAACATTGATTTTTTTATTTCCTCTTTAATAACATAGACTGTATGGTACTAAACCCTAGGCCTGGGGCCCAATAGTCCTTAGTTTATAATTAATTATAATTCCTCAATCTTCTTTATATGATTTTTCAATGACCCTATAATCCATCATATTGATATAATTTATTAATAATCAAAAACCATGAAAAAAGTATAAAAATTACAAATTCCTTAAGGATATATGGTTTAGAAACAATATTGAAATTATCCAATGAAAACATGAAATGATATACACTCTATGTTCCTTATGATATCACATTTTGAAAATTGTACTCTTCTTTACCTTATACTTTGTTAATTTATGTATTCACGACCATACTGTATTTCCTTAACTCTACTCAATACGGACAAGGATTTAATGAACATAGTTCTATCTTTGTTAATAAGATCTATAATATCTCATACTTCCAAAATGAAAAAATTACATATGATCATTAATCCAATATTAAAACATTATTGAAACACAAAAAAGGTACCTCTCCACAATATTAATTTTATGGTTTTTATCATTAATTGATTTTTTTCAATCAAAATGTATACATTCATAATGTACACATGTCGAGAAACTAAGATACATGTTTTTAAATAGAAAAAGAAATGGAAAATTGAATCATTTGGTGTTATTATTGGTGTTTCAGTCCTTATGATACCTTATACACTACATCTCCATGATTGAAATTTATTTGAAGAAATATCAATTATTTTAATCCCTAAAATCATGATAATCACACATTATCTTTGTCTAGTATTTTTATTTAATTTAGACAAAATGATAAATGGTTATGAGTAATGACATAGTATCTTGATATTCTAATTAAATATTGTAAAAATTAAATAATTTTTATATTATAAATAATTTATGGAAATATTTCTATGAATAGTGTTAATTAATGTTTTGACACTATTTCTTAATAGTTAACTTGAACTTCTTTTTTAAATTAATTAATTTTTTTTTTTAAAAATATTTATTTTAACATTTACAATATATTCAATTTTAAATTGTATATAAGTTTATAATAATTGTTTTTAACATAAAAATATTTACCATATTTTCCCATAATCAATGTCATTACTAATTATCAATATTCCCCTAAATTTTATCACGCTTTTAAAACATCATATTATTCTTATTCGTCTATGAATTATTAATTTTTAACATTTTTTAGAACGTTGAGATGTATATTTTCAATTTTATGAGAAAATGAAAATATATTTTTCTTATGGGTCTAAATTATATTATTAAGGATTTTATGATTAATCATTTTTTTATTAGAAACATTCTATTCCTGATATGGTAATTCATATTTGTAAAAAGGTGATGCTATATAAGAAAATTGTGATAGGTGAGCATGATATCTCTCTCTAATGAATTAGGTAATGAATAGTCATAAAAGGTGAAAAATTGGGGAGATAACCACATATAATACTCTCATTGAATCATCTAGGAATTGGTTTATTTTTCAGATGGGGTAGACACAAGTAATCATAGATTATATATATAAATCATCATGATAATTATTTTATTATTAAAAATGATTTTATAGAGTTTATGTAGATTTCAAAACGAACATAATAAATATAAACATTTATAGGTGAATGGTTTTTTTCAATGAATGAATTCATGGATTCTCATATACCTCATGTAAACACCAGTATTTTCAATAGTGATAAGGAATTACTTGTTAAAAGATTTTTTTTTTCATGTGGTTATGTTTTATTTATCTCCATAATTACTAATTTTATTAAAGTAAACATTTTAATGCATTTTCATGTTTTTTAATTGACTAATAGGATTCTTTAATTTTTATATACATTATTTATTTATTTTTTCTCATAACAAAAAATCAACTATTTTTAATAGGATCCATTTTTTATAAAAACACTATCATTGTAAATTTTTATTTTTATGATGAGTTTTCATAAAATAAGAGTAATTCAATGGAATTATGGATGGATGTATGTTTATGAATGTATTTTTTGGAGAATATTTACACTCCGTTGAAATAAATGGTTTTTATGTTACTATTTTACTAATTCTATAAAACCTTAAAACAAAATTACTAAAGAACAGTAATAACATGAAATAATTTTGATAATGACAATATTTTTGGGAAGTTTATGTTCTTAGGAGTAATAGTTAGAATCAAATGAAATTGGTGGATAAATTTAAATTTTACTGTGATGTTAAAAGAAAATACTATTATATTCTAATTTAGGGGGATATTATAATTTGATATAATTTTATAATTGACATGTTTCATTATATACTACATGTCTATTAATAATGTTTTCCCATTAATTAAATAAATTATATGATATTGTTATTAATATTTGGGATAAAAATCATCCCAATTAGAAAATTGGTATGGTTATAATAGAGTTTTTCTAGTACTGTAAGCTTAATTGATGTTGTCTACTAACAGTCTTTGAATGAGTGTAAATGTATTCTCCACAGAGTAATAATTATTTTATAGTCAATTTCATGAAACATTACCCACAATATTTATATAGTCTTTCATAATAGGTTAATATTGAAGGATGAATATTACCACAATGATGGTATTTTATGTTTTGGGATATATAGAGCATCCAATAGTAATAATTTCTATTTATTATTATGAATGTGATTTCGACAGACTTGGGAATATGATTAAGAATAAAAATTAAAGAATATTGAATTTATTACTTATATATTATGGTCATTAAATATATTTTTTATTATTAATTTTTTAATTAATTTAGAATGGAATATGAATTTATTATGTCGACTATAAATGAAGAAAATTACTAGAAACTTGTGAGAAAAATTTAATAAATCCTCTTGGTGTGAACATATTTATTTCTCAAACACAAGAGTATAAATAATGTACTTATCATAGGCCATTAAAAATATTTTGCAGAGTGATTGATTATCATAAATTTAAATATTACAAGGATATTGTTCATTATACTATTAAAAGTGAGGAAGTGTTTTTTTATAAATAATTATGTCAAGATAAAAAGAATTTTAAACAATCTATCTAAAAAAATAGTCAAAAAATCTGGTAATAATACTCTAATATGTAAAAAATGTGGAAAAATAGTGTTTAATTAATATTTTATATAATTATATAAGTTTTATTGGTGTGGTAAACATATTAATATAGAACCAAATTATTTGGAAAAGAGTTCCAATGATACAAGTAATGGTAATAAAATTTTTAATCCAATAGTGAGATGGTTAACTAATAACATATTAGGTCAATAGTGCAACAAATGTAAATTGATATATACCTAATATAGGAATCATTAAATATTAATAATTTAATGCTAATGTATTATTCATTTACTAAAGAATATAAAAAACTACTGATGATGTAGTGTTATGTATATAAATTTTTTATTCATCTAATTCGAATGTTTTATTTGATTAAAGATTAAAAAATTAATTTATTTCATATAATTTTATATCCATAATGTAAATACAAACTAATCAAATAATGTTATAACTATAAGTAAAACCACTAAGTGGTAGATTAAAAATAAAAATAATTTATAGGATGTATCAGTTTTTCATCTATGGAATAGTAATTCTAATCATCCTTCAAGGAATTCGAATTTTAAAGTTTAATCTTATTATGGGAATGGATTGGGTTATATATTATCATGATAAGATCTATTGTGGACCAAATTAAGCAATTTGGTATAATTAATTCATATCATTGATAACATATCAAGAATAATGTAAACAATTTAATGAGAGGATTTCAAGTTATCGTGGATATATTTTACAAAATAATAGGACTATTATTATAAGTGATTTTTTAGTAATAAATGAATATATAGATGTAATAACTGATCATTATCCTTGTTTAATTCTTGATCAGTAGGTAAAATATTCTCATCATAGTGTCCAGTTGTTATCAAATTTCTGAAATCATTTTTTGAATGGATATTGTAGAACATTTATAATTAAGAAAAAGTTAATAGAATTTTTTGGATATGGGTTTCATTCATCCTTGAACTTCATGATTGGGATCCTCAATTTTATATGTCACGTATATGATTGTTTCTAGGTGTTTTAGAAATAATTATAGATAAATTAATGAAATACCTATAGAGAATATGAAGATTTTTCCTGATATTGATGAATTACTTTTACATATATAGTGTTGTTAATATTTTTGAATGATTTTTCAAAGGGTTGGGTATCAATAGCCTAATGTGGGGGAGGAATTGTTTCTAATGATGAAATTATATTTTAGGTATATCTATTATATGATTCTTGATATGACATTTTTTTAAAATGAAACATTTGTATTTATGGATCATATAAATATAGTTTTCCAAGAGAAATTTAAATAGTTTTAATATTTTTCATTGAATATAGTATTATTTATTCATATATCAATTATAAGTATTAGAAATAATAAAAATTACTCTGAATAATTTAAATTAATATAAGTGATATTGAAAATTATGAAAATGTAAATTTATTTTACAATGGACATTATGCTTTAAGAATATTAATATTATAGAAATTATAGCTATTGATCAAAATAAAATTCTAAATAATGGAAAAAAACATATAAATGTTAATATGATTAATAATGTTCATTAGTTAATGGATTATAAAATAAAATGTATTGAAAACGTTTCTCATTTATATATACCAATAAATATGTTAACTACAAAATTAAATAAATTCCACAACATATACGAATGTAATAATTTTTTTAACTAATTTTATTTATGGATAAGTGTTGAATGTTTCATTTATAGTTATTCTTCACTAATGGTACTTGGTTTTGTCTGGATATAAATTAATTTTGAATTTTCATAATATTTTTTTGAATTTCCACTCTATGAGTATAGTTAGCCTACATCCGATCTTTACATCTCAATAGTGGGTTTATCATTAAAAATTTAAAGTCATATTTTATATGGTAAATAATTGAATACATATACATACCAAACATTATTGTTGTATATATTAAATAAAATATGGTTGAAAATGAGTCAATTAAATTTTATTGAACTGATAATATTTTATATTTCTTGATTCAATATTATTCGGATAAAAAAAATAAGACAGATGATGACTTCAGTTAAAACAATTGTATCCTCAAAATTGAAATATTTAAATCTTGATAATTTACTAAAATGTTGGATGATAATAGCCAATAAATGTTTCATGACATAAATTCCACACATTTACTACTTGTTTTAGTGTATTCATATTTTTAAGATGGAATACACAATAAAAAAGGAAATATTTTTATAAGAAATAATTGTTTGAATATGACAGGTAGTGAATTTGGAATAAATTTAAAATTGAAAAATATTTTCTAAAGAGGTTTGAAAAAAACTTGTTTTTAATGTTATTTATAGTTAAATTAAAAATTGTTAAGTGAAAATAATGGATGTTTATTTTCAGTTTATCCAGGTGTCTAAAAAATTTGTTGAGTACATTTATAGTTTTTTTTGTGTGGGCAATACTGACATATATTAGAAATTACTATGAAATGTTTGACATTTAAAGAAGTTGAACGATAATTATAAAAGTAGATCATTCATCCTTTAACAATTACTAAATAGAAAATAGATAATATATTTATGGATTTTTGAGTTATTACAAGACAAAACTTTTGTTCATAATTAGGTTAATGTTCTTGAATATAAATTTACTTACTCTATAAATATTAAAAAAAGTAGAAATTCAATTACTTATTATGAACTTTATAGAATTATTCATAAATAAATAGGTACATTAAGTGGTTTAACTATCTATATTGTTTCTTATCATGTCACATATTTTTATAAATTTTTTTGAAATCCATTCAAAAGTAATTCGGTATTAAATAACATTTCAACAAATCAATTAATTCTCATGTAGAGTTATAGTAAGAGTGGAAAAGTATAAATGTAGGATACATTATTAAATCATAATTATCATCTTATCATGGATTTTGGGATCAATATAATTCATTGGTGTCATTTTAATATAATAATTATTTTTATTCCTGTATACAGATGGAACTTTTTGAGAAATTATCTCGGAAGTTATATCAAAATCAATCATGATGGGATGATATAAGTGACATGAAGTTTTATAGAAAATAATTTATATAATATATGGTTGAGAAGTATGAAATGATTCATATCTATATGATGGCAGATCAAAGCATGATTTATTTTTATTAAAATAATAGCCATAATGACATATTATTTCCCATAAGAGATCATATGTTTCCTAATGTATTTCCCTAGAAATTCGCAATGTGTTATAGTAGGAATAATACATATATATATATTCAATATTATTCCATATAAAACTATATAAATTTTTCGATAATTTAAATTTTTATAAATCATTGATTATCTAAAATACATAATTTTATTCTGATTTCATAGTTATGGAAAAACATACCTGATGAATCACATGTTATGAACACCAAAATAGTTATATTAGAGTGAAATATTTATAAAATAGTAAAAAAAATATTATATTAAATATCATAGAGATTAGTTTTTTCCAAAAAAGTTGACCCTTATGGTTAATTTAATATGGAAAAAATATTTTAAGGAAGTATTATGTTATAAATTGGAAAATTAAATGAAAGAAAAATGACTTAATAAGTTTACATAATGAACATAATTACCTGGAAAAATATCCAAATGGGGGAAAATGATTAAAACCAACGAATAATTAATAATAAATTAATATTTTGTATTATTAATATTCATGAAAATATTTTATGAATATATATCCACTATATCTAATCTATTTACTTATTCATTCAATATATAAATATATTTCTTTATCAAAATTATTTTTTCTGAATTATATTATTTAAATTAATATTAATATTTATAATTTTTATAAATTTAATTTTATGTAATATAGTTCTTTTTTTATATCAGTATATAAAATGTTTCAATGGGATATTTTTTAGTTTTTCAGAAATTGTTATTATTTAGGGACTTCTGAATATAATGATTTTAAAAAATTTATCATTTTTTTATTAAAAAAATGATAAATTATCAAATTTAATTTAGATTATTTTTAATTTAAAATAGTTCCAAATTTATTAGTATTAATATCAATAATTTGGTTTAATTTGTTTTATACCTAATTTTATAATATTTTCATTTTTATGCTTAATAACACAATTTTCAATGATGTGTTTTTATTTTATTTTGAGTACTTATTTCAATTGTAGAATCTTCCATTACTAAATAATGAATATTGAAGAATATATTTCATATTTTGAATCATGATTGTAACATTTATTAGTTATTCCAATTTCTTATTGTATCTTAATGAATATTTACAATTGTAAAATTTAGTTACCAAAATTGATGGGAAAATGAGTTAATTATCATAAACAATATATGATAATTTAAATAAATCATATATAAATTACTATTGGGTGATATATTTCTAGACCATAATCACTAATTATTATAAATTAAATACTATTAGATCCAATGATCATAGAATACGACATTATGTTATTTTATATTGTTGAATAAATACAAGGGTGTCACTCCACACACATATAAATCTACACCCACTCTACACTTTTATTCAAATGAAATAAAAATTTTGTATTGAAAAATATGTACCCTCAATATACATTCATAAATTCATAACCCATGAAGTAATATATTTTTTAAAACCAAAAAATAAAATCTATCAGGAATATGGTATAATTCAAATAAGGATTTCAAATAAGAGGCCAAATTCATTATACAATACTTTCAAGTTTAATTCATATTATCTCTAATCCGGATATACATTAACCATTTCTATATAGTATCTATAGTACAAAAAATATATTAAATTATTATTATTATTATTATTATAAAAAAATTTATCCTTTCGATTTCTATCAAGTGGGAAATAGTTATGATTTTGGGTAATTATACATTTTTCTACATTATTTCCATTCCACTAACTAGAAAATTGAAAATCATCTTTTTGTACATTTATAAACTGTCATCCCCAAGAAATGATGTGTAACATTTTTCATGACCACCATACAATGATATTTATAAAATTATATTTAATATATAAAAAAGAAAATTATGAAATGTTTTTTATTTTGGTGTTTTGTTTATAATGACCTAATTGACCACATTCAACACAATGTAGTTATTTTGTGTTTATAAATCGAATGACCTAAAAAGAAATTGCATATACATAATCATTTAATTATGGGAATAAAATATATTAAAAATTTAAATAGAAGAAATCATGATAAAAAATTGAACATTTAAAAAGTTATTAAAATTTTTTTTATAAATAGTGTTATTTTATTATTCATTATTTTGATAATGTATTAATCTTTATGGGAAAAAAGATAATAGAGATATCCTATAATTTTTATTACATTTAAAATTATTCTAATTTAAACAATTTTTTATATGTGTATATGATTCTATATAGAAGTATTTTATCAATAATTTAATTAAATTCATTTGGTTGAAAAATCCATTTAATGTTATCTTCTTTATTTTCCATTTCATCTAAAATATACCGAAGTGGTATGATATTTTTATTTCATTTAATATATTTATATATTCTGTTAAATTAATTATATTTGATATGTATGTTCTTCAAAATTTTCCTTTTATGTTACTATTTTTAAATTAAATTCTATCAAATGAAGATATTATAATATTTTTACATTAATTCATAATGTTTAAAATGAATCTTTTTAACATTTTCTAAAAGTGTCATTTGTTTTAAAATTAATAAATCTTGCTATTAAGTTATACTTTTGGACAGTTTATTGCTACCATCCTATAAATTATTCATTATAACTATTCCTATACAGGATATTATTTTTTCATCAAAGAATAATATATTCCTAGTCTTCTATTAATTATTCATTTTTAATAGTTTTTAATATAACAAGAAGTTTCAATATTTTTTTACTAGAAAATAGAAATTGAATTTTTATGGGTTCTTATGAATTTCTAATGAATATTATATTATAATAGTAAAAATTTAACATTGTTTCTTGATTATATGGAATAAGATAAATATAATTCCCCGACCTTAAAGCTTACTTAATATTGAATTAAATGAATAATTCACATTGAGGATCTTTTCAGGTTTAGAGTTTTAGAGAATTAGGACATAACTATTACATCTCAAAAGATTACAAAGTAGACACTTGTACTAAGTTTCCATAAAATAAAAAATCTTAAAAAGAAACATGTCTAGTTCCATGTTTTAGATAGCATGACTTTCCCTTGATCCCATCCTTGAACGTATTACACATTATGTCCTGTGAAAAACATTTCAAAAAAACTTGGGGTGATCATAAAAAGCTCAGTAAGGGATACACAAAAGAATTAAAACTGTTAGTTTTTCAAACATCAAGTAAACCATGTATACTTTATCAAAGTAATAGCTTAACTTTCATGAAGTAGTAAAAACTCTTCACTGAATAAAATATCATTACTTACCCTTTTGTAACTAAAGGATTACTATAACACCCATATAAAGAACACATAACATATAAAGGTAACTTGGGACATTAACATACTTAAGTAGAATAACCATACGGTCGACTTCCACACATATCACTTAATGGAATAGCCATATGTCCAACTTCCATACATACTTATTGGAATAGCCCTACAGATGACTTCCATACCCAATGCATTGGAGGTCATAACGTAACCACCCGTCCTGGTATTCACGGACCCACCCGTCATATGGTTTATCACGTAACCACCCATCAAATGTCCAAGTACCATTATAAGATTATAACACATAAAACCAATATAAAGGAATGATAACATTTCCATATTTCAATCACAATATATCATTTAAATATATTGACATAATAGAATCCTTTATCAAAACCATTTTCAATACCAAAATACATAAAACAGTATATGGTATTAATTTTATTTTAAAAACATTACGGCCTGTTGAGGAAGCCAAAGATCAAAAAATACTCGCGGCGGCAGAAAAGGTCGTTGTCACCGTGTACGTTAAAAGAAACATTCCTTTTCGTCATTTAGTAAAATGCTTTGTAGAAAAATATTCCTTTTGTATAAAATTAAAAGTCAAAGGGGTTTATACATCGTATAAAAGAAAGTTTTGTATAAAACGATATATAACTCAATGAAAGGAGATTGAGATGAAGTCCCTTACCTCAGGTCTGACTTGACTCGATTGTTCTTTAACGTCCGGAATAATCAACTTGAGTTAATTTCTACATTCTTAAGAACCTTTTTCAAGCTTATTATTCCTTTTATATCACTTATTTCCATGTTATAAACATTATGTAATCATTAAGTTAATAATGTTTGTTTTGTTGATATTTGGTTTTTAAGTCGAAAGTGGACTTCTTACAATTACATGTTGTTTGTGTGGTCAAAGGTTCTTTATATCCAGAATGACATTCCTTATTTGGATATCATATATATCATATATATATAGAATATACATGTATTTATAATATCACATAATCATTTAGAGGTAAGAAATGAAATGCACCATTCATGTAGACGGTAAGCCGTACGTACACATGAACGCTACTTTCATTTCTATGTCATATTTATGGAATTAAAAATAAATGAGAGTATGTATATTTTAATTTCAGAATTATATTAATCATTTAGATTTAACATACATCATATATATCCATTATATACATGTACTTATAATAGTACATTACATTTGAGGATAAGAAATGAAATGCACCGTTCATGGAGACGGTAAGCCGTACGTACGCATGAACTCTACGTTCATTACAATCTCATAAATTAATGTAAAGAAATAATAATGATATAGTGGTATATTATAATTCCAGTATAACATCATATATAATAACTTTAAATCCATATTTTATACGTCCCACATATGGCATTAACGAATCAAATCACTTTGAGGGGGTGGTAGTCCGCACTTCCTAAAATGAAATTATCGTGTTTACCCACAATGGAAACCCTAAAGGTATACCACAAATTAAAAATACATAAGAATAATGAAAACATAAAAATAATATATATCATATATAAATAGAGTTACATCTTAATGGCCACTATTAAAGGTGTTTAAATGAAGATTGAACAATCATCGTTTCGTGAGGCAGAAATTCGCCAACCACAGAAACAGTATGTTCTTTAACCATTAGATGTAGTTGTGTGTAAGTGTAGATCTAAATCTTATTATAACAAAATCCTAGTATATTTAAGATAATGGAGTTGTTACAAAATAAAGGAATAAATAGAGTTTATGGTGTTGGAGAAGCAAAATAAAACATAAGAACACAAGAGATGACACTACCTTTAAATCGGGTAACTCCTTTTGATTTGACCTCAAAGGATTCCTTGGGAAGACTTATGAACAATGTGAGGCTTCTAGGAGTAAGATAGGGATGTGGAGAGACAAAAGGGTCAGGGTTTGGCCAAGCCAAAGGCTTTGGAAGTGTGGGTAAGGCGGTAGAGTTGGGGGCCTTTTATAAGAGGAGAGGAGGGGCACTCTTGGAAAGTAAGGAAATGTGACTTTATTATAGAATTTGTTTCGGATTTTAATGGTCCCACATTGATGTGTTTCGAGGATAAGGTGATAAGGGTTCAAAATCGACCCATCCAATAGGTTTTGGACATGTGTAGGTCTTATATTTTATATTATCTTTCATTTTATTTAAATCGTTAAATAATGAGGTAATCACTGCATCATCATGGTGTCATAAATAATTTAATTTATTTAATGTATAAAATTATAAAAAAACTATAATCATGTATGAAATATTTTTATATTTCCAATGAATATTTATAGTAAAAAATATGACTTGTATAACCCCATTTAAAAATTGTTTTAGTAAAACAACTCATGTTTGTGACATTTTTATTTTAACATTAAATAAAAAGATATTAATGACATTTTCCAACTAAAGGGGATCCATGGGGTCCCCAAGTTGACCCATGGATTTTCTTGGTCAGACATGACACATAAAATAAGGGTGGGACATGTGTCAAGTTCATTTCATATTATTAAAACATTATTTTTACCTTAAACAACACTAATTACCTCTAATCGCGATTAAAAACTTAAAAGTTACTATTCACCGAAAAATTATTTTAATCCCATTGAACAAAATTTTACTTCTTAATGACAACCATTTATGTCATATTTTTGATATTCAAAGCACAAATATGGTAAAATTTCATTTAAACGAAAAATCAGTTTTTTAAGTACCACTTAGTGGGTTCACTATTCATCAAAAATTGAAGTTGTTCAGAAAAATACCAAAACATCACCCCAAACTATATTTGATATTCCAAATTCAATAATGAAGTCTATTTTAAAAAATTAAAAACATATAAGTTGGATTAATTAATTTAATAATTAATTTCCACTGTAAAAAATAGCATGTTTTTATAAAATAAAAAGTATCAAAAGATTGACACTAGTTCAAGTCCAATTTCAAATTGAAATTAATTACAACGACCACTATTGGATTAAATGGTAAAAATATATTCTAATTTCACTTTAAAACCAATTCAAAATATAATCTAATCATATAAATATATTAGATTAAAAAGTGGTTTTGAATTAAAATACAACATTTCTCACTATTCATTAAAAAAAGAACTTTATCGGAAAAATACCAAAAATTTACACAAAGTAAATTTTGATGTCCTGATTCTAAAGAAGAAATTTATTTGGTACAATATAAAGTATAAGAGTGACAAAAACAATATTTAAAGAATTTTCTCCATGAAAAGGCGATAAGTGGACCTTTAGTGAATATTAGAGTATCTATGCCTAAAATTGAATTGTTTTCTTATTTTAAGCCTTTATATTTTATTGGATAAATGTAAAAACAATTAAAAACATATATAATCACATTTTACTTATTTTTATTCATTCCCGCCAATAAAACGGATACATGTTAACTACAATTTAAAATAATATTATTTTATTACTAGTGTGCAACGTAAGATTTCAAAGAAACTCTTTGTTGCGTATCAGGTATGCTATCGAACATAGCAACCCCTTTTAAAGTAAAATTAATATTTAATTCACAATTATTAAAAAATATGAAAATTTATTATTCTTTATTTACCTGGGATGTTACATCCTTCCCCCCTTTTGGGAATTGCGTCCTCACAATTTTATTCACTTATCAAAATAAGTGGGGGTATTTATCTCTCATAGAATTTTTAGATTCCCACATTGCCTCTTAAACCATATGGTTTTTCCACAAAACCTTTACCTGGTGAATTACCTTATTTCACAACACTTGTTATCTTCAGTAAAGAATCTGGACTGGTTGTTCATTATAAGAGAGATTCTCTTCCAACTGAACTACCTCTCGGCTCAAAACATGAGATGAATCTGGCATATACACTCTCAACATCGAAACAAGAAAAACATTATGTACCTGAGATAAACTCAGAGGTAAAGTCACTCGGTATGCAACTGATCCAACTCTCTCTAGAATTTCATATGGTCCAATGAACCTTGGACTCAGCTTTCCTTTCTTACCAAATCACATCACACTTTTCCATGGTGAAACTTTGCGAAAAACATGATCACCTACTTCGAAAGATAGATCCTTCCTCCGGTTATCCGTATAACTCTTCTGCCTGCTCTGAGCTGTTCTCATGTGTTTCTGAATCAACTGAACTTTTTCTGCCATCTCTTCTACCAATTCTGGTCCCATCAGCTTCCTTTCACCCACTTCATCCCAGAAAGATATAGTTTGACACCGCTTCCCATATAATGCCTCAAATGGTGCCATCTGTATACTGGAATGAAAACTGTTATTATAAGAAAACTCAACCAAAGAAAGATTTTGGTCCCAACTTCCTTGATAATCCATCGAACAAGCATGTAGCATATCCTCCAATGTCCGAATTGTTCATTCTGACTGCCCATCTGATTGCGGATGAAATGATGTACTAAAATTTAATTCAGTACCCAACAACTTCTGATGTCCTTTCCAAAAGATAGAAGTGAACCTGGGATCTTGGTCAGATACAATGGAGAGGGGAACTCCATGCAACTTGACTATCTATTTTAGATATAATCGAGAAAGTTGATCTAGAGATAAGGTATCTCGAATAGGAAGGAAATGAGAAGATTTAGTCAATCGATTAACAATAACCCGGATTGCATTATTACCTCTAGATGTATTTGGTAATCCCACAACAAAGTCCATGGATATATTTTCCCATTTCCACTCTGGAACTGGTAAAGTCTGAAGCATCCCTTTCGGTAACTACCTCTCTGCCTTTACCTGTTGACAATTCAAACACTTCACAATAAAATCAGCAATATCTCTTTTCATTCCATCCCACCAGTAATACTCTCTCAGATCTCTGTACATCTTAGTACTTCCAGGATGAACTGAAAACAGGGAACTATGAGCCTCACATAACAACTCATTCTTCAACTGTGAATCACAAGTCACACACAATCTCTTCCCAAATCTCAAAACACGGTAATTATCAATGTTGAATTCAGGCAACTTACCCTTCTGAACCAGCTCTACCTTTTTCTACAACTCACTTTCTTGCTTCTGTGCTTGATTGATTTTGTCTGATAGGTATGATCTCACTGATACCTGAAACAAAACAGAAGAACTTCCTGCACAAACAATTTCCATGCCCATGTTCAGCAAATCAAAAACCAAAGGATCTCGTTCCAAACATAGCATTGTTAATGAAGCAATACTTTTTCGACTCAAAACATCGACCACTTTATTTTCTTTTCCCGTATAGTAATGAATTGTACAATCATAATCCTTGATTAATTCCAGCCATCTCCTCTATCTCATGTTCAATTCTTTCTAAATGAATATATACTTTAAACTTTTTTGATCAGTATATATATCACACTTTACTCCGTACAAATGATGCCTCCAAATTTTTAGAGCAAAAACAACAGGAGTTAATTCCAAATCATGTGTAGGGTAATTTACCTCATGAGTTTTCAACTGACGTGAGGCATATGCAATTACCTGATCATTCTGCATAAGGACACAACCAAGTCCCTTTAACGAAGCATCACTGTAGATATAAAACTCACTATTCCTGGAAGGTAGTGCCATAACTGGAGCATTCACCAATCTTTTTTTCAGTTCCTGAAAACAATCATCACATTCTTTTGTCCAGATAAACTTAACACCCTTCCGAGTTAGCATACTCATTGGACTAGATAACCTTGAAAAATTTCTAACAAACCTTCGGTAATAGCCTTCGAAACCAAGGAAACTACGAATATCGGTAACATTTGTGGGTCTTGGCATTTCTTCAACAACTTTTGTTTTAGCAGGATCAACAATTATGCCATTTTTTGAAGCAATGTGACCAAGGAAGGAAATTTTTTGTAACCAAAACTCACACATGCTGAATTTTCCATATAGTTTCTTTTCTTTTAAGGTTTGCAAGATAACCCTTAAATGACTTTCATTCTCCTCTTTACTTTTAGAAAACACAAAAATATCATCAATGAAAACAACCTACATTTTTCACCTGAGTCAACTGAGCCATCACTGTAACAAACTGTTTAGTTCTGATTCTGACCATCTCAGGATACTTATTTAAAAGGTCATTTCCCTCTATATGCCTTCCCAGAAAATTTGTTATGTTTCCTCTATGAAAAACCATTCTTAACACAGAAATATCTTAGGAGAAGCAACATTGTAATCTTCAAATGCTATATCATTTCAATTTTACCATAAAAAAAATATTTTTGGATAATCATTTAATAAAATTATAACTCATAATGTTATCTAAACCGACCTCTGATACCAACTATAAGGCCTCGACCTTAAACCTTAATTAATATTGAATTAAATGAATAATTCACATTGAGGATTTTTTCAGGTTTAGAGTTTTAGAGAATGAGGACATAGCTATTACATTTCAAATGATTACAAAGTAGACACTTCTACTATGTTTCTATAAAATAAAAACTCTTAAAAAGAAACATTTCTAGTTCCATGTTTTAGATAGCATGACTTTCCCTTGATCCCATCCTTGACCCTATTTCACAATAAGTCCTATGAAAAACATTACAAATTAACTTGGGGTGAGCATAAAAAGCTCAGTAAGGTATACACAAAGAATGAAAACTATTAGTTTTTCAAACATCAAGTAAACCATGTATACTTTATCAAAGTAATACCTTCACCTTCATGAAGTAGTAAAAACTCTTCACTGAATAAAATATCATTACATGCCCTTTTGTAACCAAAGAATTCCCATAAAACCCATATAAATAACACATAACATATAATGGTAACTTGGGACATAAACATACTTAAGTGGAATAACCATACGGTCGACTTCCACACATATCACTTAATGGAATAGCCATATGACCAACTTCCATAATTACTTACTAGAATAGCCATACGGCCGAATTCCATACCCATTGCATTGGAGGTTATAACGTAACCACCCATCCTGGTATTCATGGCACCACCAGTCATATGGTTTATCACGTAACCACCCATCAAATGTCCAAGTAGTATTATAATATTATAACACATAAAACCAATATAAAGGAATGATAACATTTCCACATTTCAATCACAATATATCATTTAAATATATTGACATAATAGAATCCTTTATCAAAACCATTTTCAATAACAAAATACATAAAAGAGTATATGGTATTTATTTTATTTTAAAAACATTACGGCTTGTTGAGGAAGCCAAAGATCAAAAAATACTCGCGGCGGCAGAAAAGGTCGTTGTTACCGCGTACGTTAAAAGAAACATTCATTTTTGTCGTTTTGTAAAATTCTTCGTAGAAAAAGATTCCTTTTGTATAAAAGTAAAAGTCAAAGGGGTTTACACACCGTATAAAACAATGTTTTGTATAAATGATATATGCCTCAATGAAAGGAGATTGAAACGAAGTCCCTTACCTCGGGTCCGACTTGACTCGATCGTTCTTTAATGTCCTGAATAATAAACATGAGTTAATATCTACTTGCTTAAGAACCTTTTTCAATATTATTATTCCTTTTATATCACTTATTTCTATGTTATAAACATTATGTAATCATTAAGTTAATAATGTTTGTTTTGTCGATATTTGGTTCTTAAGTCGAAAGTGGACTTCTTACAATTAAATGTTGTTCGTGTGGGAAAAGGTTCTTTATATCCAGAATGACATTCCTAATTTTAATATCATATATATCATATATATCTAGCATATACATGTATTTATAATATCACATAATAATTTAGAGGTAATAAATTAAATGCACCGTTTATGGAGACGGTAAGCCGTACGTATGCATGAACACTACTTTCATTTCTATGTTATATTAATGGAATTAAAACTAAATGAGATGTATGTATATTTAAATTCCAGAATTATATTAATCATTTATATGTAACATAAATCATATATATCCATTATATATATGTACTTATAATAGTATATTACATTTGGGGATAAGAAATGAAATGCACCGTTCATGGAGAAGGTAAGCCGTACGTACGCATGAACGCTACTTTCATTTCTATCTCATACTTTAATGGACAAAAATAATAATGATATATAGGTATATTATAATTCCAGTATAACATCATATATAATAAATTTAAATCCATCCTTTATACATCCCACATATGGCATAAACGAATCAAATCACTTTGAGGGGCGGTAGTCCACACTTCTTAAAATGAAAGTATCGTGTTTACCCACAATGGAAACCATAAAGGTATTCCACAAATAAAAAATACATAAGCATAAGGAAAAAATAAACATAATATATATCATATATAAATAGAGTGACATCTTAATGGCCACCATTAAAGGTGTTTAAAAGAATATTGAACAATCATCATTTCGTGAGGCAGAAATTCGCCAACCACAGAAACAGTATGTTCTTTAACCATTAGATGTATATGTGTGTAAGTTTAG
The DNA here is from genome assembly GCA_963277665.1 of Viscum album. Taxonomy (NCBI): domain Eukaryota; kingdom Viridiplantae; phylum Streptophyta; class Magnoliopsida; order Santalales; family Viscaceae; genus Viscum; species Viscum album. The sequence goes on from OY728146.1 coordinate 1,120,369,129, forward strand.
CTCGAATGCTCCTTATAAAAACATCCTAGTATATTGAAGATACTGGAGTTGTTACAAAAGAAAGTAATAAAAAGAGTTTAGGGGGTTGGAGAAGAAAAATAAAACATAAGAACACAAGAGATGACACTACCTATAAATCGGGTAACTCATTTTTATTTGAGATCAAAGGATTCCTTGGGAAGACTTCTGCCCAAAGTGAGGCTTCTAGGAGTAATAGAGGGATTTGGAGAAACAACATGGTCAGGGGTTAGCCGAGACAAAGGCTTTGGAAGCGTGGGTAAGGTGGTAGAGGTGGGGGCCTTTTATAAGAGGAGAGTAGGGGCACTCTTGGAATGTAAGGAAATGTTATTTTATTATAGAATGAGTTTCGGATTTTAATGGTCCCACGTTGATGTGTTTCTAGGATAAGGTGATAAGGGTTCTAAATCCACCCACCCAATAGGTTTTGGACATGTGTAGGTCTTAGAGTTTACATTATCTTTCCATTTTATTTAAATCGTTAAATAATGAGGCAATCCTTGCATCATCATGGTGTCATAAATAATTTAATTTATGTAATGTCTAAAAACTATAAAAAAAATATCATGATGTAGTAAATCTTTTTATCATTACAATGACTATTTGTAGTCAAAAATATGACTTGTATAACCCAATGTAAAAATTGTTTTAGTAAAACAACTCATGTTTGTGACATTTTTATTTTAACATTAAATAAAAAGATATTAATGTCATTTCCAACTAAAGTGTCTCCATGGGGTCTCCAAGTTGACCCATGGATTTTCTTGGTCGGTCATGACACATCAAATAAGGGGAGGATATGTGTCAAGTTCATTTCATATTATTAAAACATTATTTTTACCTTAAACTATACTAATTACCTCTAATCACGATTAAAAACTTAAAAGTTACTATTCACCAAACAATTATTTTAATCCCATTGAAATTCATTTTACTTATTAATGACAACCATTTATGTCGGATTTTTGAAATTCAAAGCACAGAGATGGTAAAATTTCATTTAAACGAAAAATCAGTTTTTTAAGTACCACTTAGTGGTTTCACTATTCATCAAAAAATTGAAGTTTTTCAGAAAAATACCAAAACATCACCCTAAGCTGTATATGATATTCTGAATTAAAAAATGATGTATATTTTAAAAAATTCAAAACATATATGTTGCATTAATTAATTTAATAATTAATTCCTTCTGTCAAAACAAATAGCATGTTTTTATGAAACAAAAAGTATCAAAAGATTGACACTAGTTCAAGTCCAATTTCAAATTGAAATTAATTCGAACGACCACTATTAGATTAAATGGTAAAAATATATTCTAATTTCACTTTAAAACCAATTAAAAATATAATCTAATCATATAAATAAATTATATTAAAAAGAGGTTTTGAATTAAAATACAACATTTCTCACTATTCATTAAAAAATGAACTTTATCGGAAAAATACCAAAAATTAACACAAAGTAAATTTTGATATCCCGATACTAAAGAAGAATTTTATTTGGTCCAATAGAAAGTATAATATTGACCAAAACTATATTTAAAGAAGGTTCGCCATGAAAAGGCGATAAGTGGAGCTTTAGTGAATATTAGAGTATCTATGCCTAAAATTGAATTCTTTTCTTATTTTAAGCCTTTATATTTTATTGGATAAATGTAAAAACAATTAAAAACATATATAATAATATTTTACCTATTTATATTCATTCCCGCCAATACAATGGCTACATGTTAACTACCATTTAAAATAATATTATTTTATTACTAGTGTGCAACATAAGATTTCAAAAAAACTCTTTGTTGCGTATCAGATACGCTATCGAACATAGGAACACCTTTTAAAGTAAAATTAATATTTAATTTAAAAATATTAGTAAATATGAAAATTTATTATTCTTTATTTACCTGGGATGTTACAATAAATATAGAAAATGACACGTGAGATAGATAATACACATGAAAACGGTTTAGTATGATATATTCTCCATTAAAAATGGTAATTAATTTCCTTAAAAGTTGAAAATTGTTGGTGATAACAAGGTAGGGTACTCTAATTTAAATAACATTGAAAAATTTATTTTTTAATTGGCTAAATCATATTTGAGTTAAGGTATTTAATATTGTACTCAATGATAAATATTGCATGGATACTATGTATTCTTATGTAAATATTTTTTGTTGATGTAAAAATCAAAAATAATAAACTTATAATGGTGAAGGCTTTTTTATGAATGATCTCAGGAGTTCTTATAATCATTACATTACATTCACAATTTCATATTTTAATATTTGGAGTTAAATTTTTTCCTCTAAAAATTTATAATTTTCAAATATTATTAAGTTTTATTTACTTTCTAAAATCTATATTGTAAAAAATTTAAAATAATAATCCCTTTAAGAAGACTCGATAGACTAATAGTATTAAATTATTTTTAAATCCCATATTGAGATATCTATACGTCATCTAATATTCTAAATTTTACATCATTGGATATAAATACATATAAGGAATATATAATTATCAATATCATGTTATGGTGAGTTTACATAAATAATGAAGATGGTTCATAAATGAGATTCAAGTGTCATGTTAAGATCCTATTTTTGTGGAAATGATTTAAATTTCATGGAAATGATTACATTAGTATATAATGATTACCCTATTCTTCTCAAAATTTAAACAAGAAATTCTCAATAAATTTGTGATGGTATAATATTTCTTATAAATAATGTATTTATAGATTTATTATGTAATAGGTTTTCATCTTTAGAGTAATGATTAATTTTATAAATCTACATTTATTCTTTTAATCAATTGAAAAAATATTCATTTTCGGGTATGATGTTCTTATTTGTCATTATTACACTATTTAATTTCCAATAATTATTCCACAATTGCGGGAACTGTTATCCTTCATATAAAATATCAAAAGATACATCTAGGAAATAATCCTTACCAAATATATCCATTCTAATCAATTTACTACTAATAATTCATTAACTCTATTAACCATATTTGAATCATAGTGCGTTAAGATAGGTATATAAAATATATTCCATAGGAAATTTTAATATAATATTTTGCGTCCTTTTTTTGAGTTTCTCATAATAGTTTCATTTTGATGACAGTATGACTGTTATAAATTATTTTTTATAACTGAAAATTAATACCCATTTTGAAGGTACTTTTAAATAATCAAACTTATGAATAATACATAAATCTGATATATCAAATAATTACATTTTTCTACATTTCAAAACCTCTCAATACACTAAAAATATATGTGTAACACATTTAGGTAAAGTAGTAATCAATATTTTAGTATTTGGTTATTTTGAGAATTTTATTTGTTTATATAATACATTCTAATGAAAAGATAGTATTGGTTATTCTTAAGGACATAATAACCTAATGAATTTTTTTGTATAGACTACATATATGTTATGATTAAAAATTGATTCAAATTCTATTTTTTCTATCAATAGGGTATCAATATTCTTATTATTTGTGATAATATAAATATGAAATAAACAAATGCCTACAATTTTTTTAATATAAAATTATGAGATTTTAAAGTATTAAATAAATCGGTATTTTTTATAAAATATATCATGATATTTTCTCATATAGTATACAGTTTTACCTTGGTTAGAAATTATTTAGAAATGCGCTGAACTGCAATAACTCACCCATTCACATTTTACTAATTTTTTATCGTCATTTAGGTTCTTGATCAATCACACAATTATATATTAAATATTTTATTATGTCCATGAATTATATTGTACATGTAATATCAGGAATTTGTAATGATAAAATAATTGACATTGTTGATGAATTAATAGTATTTCTAGGTGGAAATGAATTCTTTTAATAAACATTATTTATAATATGTATCAAACGGTTTTTATCATGGTAAAATCTGGGATAAAATATGGGAAAATACTAAGGTTTTGTTTTTCGTGTGAGGTGTTGAGTTTATGTGATATTTTGAGGCTCATAGAGCTTGAAAATAGATTAAATAAAAATACTAAACATATTATATTACATGATAATTTTTTATCAAATATAATTGAATATCTCCAAAAATGTGCTTCTTATGAAAAATATGAGAGCACCGTTAGGTACAAGATCGAGATTTTACACAATGTGGGGAATAACAATTGTTTATGTTTGATGTTTGGTTAGATTACATGTGATGACTATTCATATAATATTTAAATATATTATTATTTTGGAACTAATATAAAATCTATCACATTGTGCAATGTTTGAGAAATTGGAGACCACTGTTATGTCCAATAAACATGGTTTGCACTAGGTGGAAAAAAATATTATTAATTTGGGGGGATTGGTCTATCTACAATTTATATTTAGTATTTAAATATTTTATTATCAGTTTTTTTCTAAAAAATAATTTATCATACATTCTTTATACACAAAATGAAAAAAATGTACATAATCATCAATTAAATGGATTAGACGATTTAGTTTTACCCATTATTGCCCCAATTAAATTCAAAACACATTAATTAAATGAAATATATGCATATTTCTTAATTTCTATATTGAATAATATATTAAAATTGGGTATTAAATTCATGAAATGAAGAACTTATGATTTTTATTTTTTGATCTAACCGAATTGATTATTATGCCATGTGGTGGATCTAGTCGATTGTAAATAATCATTGATGTCTCATGCATATGGTTGGTGAAAGTGTCCATCATTTTCTATTCATCATGGACAAGCGAACTTGCAAATATTTACCTCATGTTCATCTCCCATGAAGAATATGTTATTTTATACCTAATTATTATAGTTTTATTCATTAATTTTCAATTATAACATATTTCAATTTATGAATGAAAAAAAAAATAAAAAGACTTACTATAAATTTAATAGTAATGCTAAAATTATCAATTGATTATTTATTTAATTTTTAGATGATCAAAATATAATTTTAAAGTAAATTATTTAAGTTAGTTGATCATATATTATAAAATGGGTAATTTCATGATGTTTTTGCGGAATAATAATGCCTAGAATTACCCAATGAAAATTACAGTGGTTCATTTAGTGTAAATAATATATAAAATATCCAATGTGATTTCTAGTGATGAATTTTGTTGGATAATTGAATTGGGTACATAAAATATTTCCATTCATGATTTTGTAAATGATACATTAAAAATTATATAGGGGAGATAATGTATCATCACATGAGATATTTTATTTTGGCTTCAAATAAAATAACAATTTTTTCACCAGGAAAGCTCAATAATCCTCAATCTTTGATGGGTGAATATTTATGACCATTATTCTATGATGATTCTTTCTTGACTATTTGTGTTTCTAGTAATTATATCAAAGATTATATGTTTATTTATCCATGACGTTAACATAAATGAATTTTTATATAGAACATAAATTACCTCATTGATGTCATCTATACACTTGTTTCCTTGATTATTGTAATTTATTATATTTTGTTAAACCATGAAATATTATGGTCATACATAGGTCTATGTAGCCCATAATACATGTCGTGATTCCTTGAGAGATATTACTATAGGTTTTATCTATGACTATCAATTATAATATTTTGTTTTTTATGCTTCTATATACTTGTGATGATATTAAATTCTGTATTTTTTCCCATTATGTATATGTTTTAAAATGACATAGCCGTTATTAGTGGTATATGAGACTACTGGACCATCATTACAAGCATATCCCTATAGAGGATGAAGACCCCAATATCAATGACAGTGATGAGTGACATGAGAAATGGTTGAGGTAAAGGTAGGCATGTAGTCATGTCGAGGTTTTAATAAAGGTGGCCATAGTTTTCCACGTTCCATTCACCATGTGATTGTAATGTTGATGTTGGAGCTAGATATTCTCATTGAGAGATTATGTGAGACAAGGTTCGCCTCAGGGATAAAAGATTCTAAATATATTCTCCACAACAACAATAGAGTTCCTTATAATGGAGTCTTGTATTCTTCAGAATCATTTAGTTATCTTCCTATATGGAGCTGATGTAGAATTGGACAGGAGCTGTAGAAGTTTGTTAAATTCACAACTGCTCGATGTTGGAATCTTTTTCTATATACTTCTTGCATTAATTATTATTATGTATGACATGTTTAAAATTTATCAAATCAAGAAATTGAAGTATTTAAGGTTTTCAACATTTTATTTTACCCACACAATAATTGATCATTTTGATGCCCTTGTAGATTTAATGAGAGACGTGATGTATGTAATAATCCATGCGGTGGATGAATGAAAAGGTAGATCTTGCTGATGAAGCGGACCTAAATAGAACCTGGAGGACCCATCATTTCTATTATATATCATATGCTTTATTTATCCTAAATAAGATTTACATATAGGTATGTACATTTATTTTCCAGACATGTTTTACATTTACATTTCCACATGAGCACTCTAATTAAATTTTATACTCCCATTTTATTATTCATCAAATTATTTTATATTTATAGTATAATATCTCTATAGATTGTATTTTACCCTCATTTATAATAGTAGGATTATTCAATATAGGGAGGTGTTTATGGGATAATGTGGCCATTCATATTGGACATAGTGTTTTGGGTCAGAATGTATAAAAATTGTATCAGATAATTAGGATTCACTATGTTTTTTTTATATTTTACTTACTATATGGTAGATATACTGATGATATGATGGTTGGGACTCTTATAGGGAAGATATTTCAGTGCCTGGTAGGTATTGTATAGTGGAACTTCTAGTTCAAAAAATGGAAAATTATGTTCTCCTTTTACAATTGATTTAGTTTGTTTCCAATGATGCACATGATTTTGATATATGATTTTGAAAATATTCACACCACATGAAAAGGTATGTAGGACTACATGTCATATATATACATGATTTTTTTGCATTATTGTAGCTCTTAAAAAAATTCATTGATTTTTGAGTGCTGTTTGAGATAGTTTATATTATTTTGATACATATTTTCCTAGGATATATTGATATATCTTTTCTATAATTTATTATAAGAACATAACATGGTGTTGAGTTAGTGTACATATGTTTCCATTATATAATGATATTTCATTGCTATAATATATTAGTAGAACATGTTGTGGTCTTGTGTTAGTGTGTATATATATAATGATTTCGATTAACTTGTAAGGAAGAATAATATTGTAAATTATAGGAGGGGTATAATGATTTAGAATAACTTTTATGGATGGATAATAGAGTAAATTATATGAGGGGTATAAATTTTATTATTATTAACTTGTTAGAATTTTGTTTCTTCCAATTTTCCATATATTTTATAATATTCAATTAGCTACACATTTAGGGGGACTTATGGTTGTGCATGATGCTACTGAACAATTCCACACAATAGCTCCAACGGTGCATGTAGTGGTTACTAATCAGCCGAAATGGATTTTGAGGGTCGACTACACTATGGATTTCCCACTCTATTACCCTCAATACCTCTAGGGCAATGGGGGACCAAAATATTTCGAGTATTTTGTGGATATCATATGTGATGTTCTCTTCAGCATAAGGAAAACATTGGGAATAAAAGTGAAGCTAGTTGACTTCATATTATAGAGTCCTGGTATGAATTACTATATAGTTTGGGAAAATGATGTGTGATTCGACGGTATAACCTAGAAGGCACTCAAGTGGGCCTTTTTAAATAATTTTTTCTCCAATACACTGAAAAAAGATCATTCACTAGTTTTTAGGGTGATGTATTATTGTTTCGTGATATTATTAGCATATTCAGCAATATTTCGTGATATCCTTCTTTTTTACATTGATTCTAGCTGATAATCAGGTCCATAAGGCTATGAAGCTTAAAATTGTAGTTCTGACTGACCTTATCCATTTCAGATAGGGCATTAACCTTGCTTCGTACCAAGATGTTATGACAAAGGTCCTTAACATTGTCATGATTTCACATGATCAATGAGCAGTTGGTATTTGGTTTCATTTCAATACTCAAATAGGATGACCAACCATTTTCACTGAGAAAAAATTATAATTGAAGAATTTTTATTTAATGGAAAATACATTTTTTTAGTTGAATGATATTGTAGCATATATCAGTTTCTTGATTCCTTTTTGTTGGTTTCTAAAAATTATTTAACTATGGGACATTCAGAAACTATAGACAGGTGTTCATTGTACTATAGATCTTATTCCAACAATGAATCGGGATAAGAAAATTCAATACGTTTTGTTCTAGATATTCCACTGGGAGTGGGCGGCTGGCATGACTAGGTGGAAGATGTTTTCAATGGTACCTCATCAATTGATTTAGACTTCTACAATGATAAAGGAATAGGGATATGTTATTAGAGATTATGTGGGGTAGTTATTCATTGGACTACATTCTAATGGATGGTGTGAAGAGACTCTCCCCCATTCGATGTATAGTTTTATCACATCATCTCAATCAACAAACATATTAAATATTACTACCTACTATTGTTTCATATTTAAACATGTATTTGTTGGAGTTGACCTTACATTCAATTTATCATTTAATTTAGTTCCCCTTGATACAAAAATGTGAATGAGTGTGGATAATCCTCAATGATTTGCATAGTTTCCACATGACATTAAATGTTACGTGCATCTAGGGAAATTTGTGATTTCTGAGATTACAACATTATTCATGATTCTAATAATGGGAAACATTCTCATCATATGTGAAAACATTGATTTCAATTTTATATGGGTATCTTTTTTCACTCTATAGGGATATAATTCATTTGATACTAGAGATTGTGAAACTGAATTAGGAAAATTTAGATAAGGGTTGAGTCATAACAGGATGATTATAACACATATGGTAAGAAAGGATCTATCAACATGATTAGTATAATCTTCTTCAACTTTTCCCCATATCATATATCTATATATGGAAGTCTTTCTTGCTAAAATCATAGTACTCTCACCATATATGTGAGTTTACATTGACTTAGATATCATTCCTTGTGTCCATCACATTTTGATTCCCCTATATCGTATAGGTCAAATCATGCCCTAGGTTGTTAAGGAACATTTAGATGACTTTGATATGAATGGATTTATCTAATAGATTACATTTTGTATTGAATTCCAATATTTTAAATGATATTTCATTCTATGAGTTGATTATCAGAAGTTGAACTAGGTGAGATTGAATAAGCCATATTAATTTATATGGATCAGTTGTCATTTTTTATTAGCTATGGTGATATTAGTGGTTCATCAAGATTCATCTTTATTTGGGCTGTCACCAGTTCTAATTTAGAGATGTATACATTCATGAGAAATTGTTCTAGAGAAGGTATGAACTATACGATTACATTGTGATTCCATTAGGAATGATGAAAAATCTAACTATGTTCATGACCCACACTAAAAATATCTAACATCCATACATTGTCCAATTATTCTTATTATTCATCATTGATATACTTAACTACTTTTCAACACCAGAGAAACAAGATATTCTATTCGAGATAGTACTATTTATTTTTTGAGGACACATACTTTCTTCCATGCTGTCGAAGTGATATTTTTGTATGCGATATTTGAATATTCTATGTCATTCGTTGTATAGGAATTATATATTTATATACCTTTAAAATATAGAGGCATTCATATCTTTTACAATTCCCTGGAAAGTGTTTTTTACAAAGAACATTATAGGTTTATATGGATATTACTAATAGTTTATCCAAGACTTATAAAGCCTATCCCAACCAATGATAATGTAGTCCATGAATGGATTGAAGTTTCAATAGTTAAAAACCCTATTTTGAGACATTCCATGAGCTAAATATAAGGTTGATTACAGTTGTAGTAATGAAACTCTCAAATCCACGTATTGGATTTTATGTGTACATTGATGCATTAAGCATTATTCTGGGGGTGGTGTTGATGTAATGAGTGTATATAGTAGTCTATGTGTATCGTCGTCTATGACCTCAATAGTGGAACTACACTAAAAATGGCATAAAGATTATATTTAACATCTATGATCAAAAATATTGGAGACAATTTCTTTTTGCTAAGAGATTTATTATTTATAAAAACCACGAGTTCCTTATATGAATATTCATAATGATTCACATGATAATGAGCTAGAATTCCTAGTTGTAGTATCTTTAGACATTAAACATTGAGGTTGAAAATGATCCTTGGAAGGGTAATTACATTTTTATTTATCATATTTATATAAAACATGTTTCAGAGGATATTTATTTGTGTCCTTTATAGGATTAGTTTAATTTGATGACCTTAGTGGCTGACTAGAGGGTTGATATGTTAGATGATTATGGATCGATGAGTTTTCCACACAGAGAATTCTGACTTATCATATGGAGTTGATGTTTTCTTCTTTGGTTTCAGGTAATGCCCCATCCCCAGTTACCTAGAGTCAGGGAAGTTTTACATATCATTGTCATCATACAAGGAATCATGTATAGAAAGACCGATTAGTTTAGTAGCCTTGGAAGTACTAGATACAAACATATGTTTTACATAGAATCATCAAATAAAGAAAAAAAACATCATTGTGTCTCCTTTGAACACACTCTTATCCTTTAGCCTATTTCTTCAGGTTAATCATAAAATACTTCTTCACATCCTGAGAAAAATAAAACATAGAAATTGGTGAGATCTGATGCGTAGTAAGGATAAAAATATAACGAAAACATTTGTAAATAAGCATAAACATTTAAGGAAATGTATTAGTCTAAAAAATAATTTTAAACATAAACATCTTGATAATATGGAAAATATAAATCAAAATAATGCCATTTACTTATTTTCATGGATATTATACATGTCAAATAATCATAAGCAATATCAACAGCCAATTTCATAATGATGGAATGCATAATGTCGGACATCATAACCATAGTGTTAAGGACTCATGCCAATAATAAAAATATGATTTTTTCAGGGCCCTGTGTGAAGATAGTAGTTTGTCTCATGAGACCTTCTGATTCATCGAGGAGCTATAGCGGGATCCACCATCACTTACAATGTCTAATGCATTCCGCATATGAGAAGAATGAAACATAACATAAACATTCGTATTAAAACTAGGATAAGAAATGTTAATACATTAACCATATACCATGAATTTTAATGAAATAAAACATCCACAGTCAAAATATTACAAAACCTTTAATATAATATGGATGATTTGTATCATAATAAATCAACTTCAAATAAGTGTAAAATCCATCAGAGGATGTTGGCTTGGATGACATCAAAACTATTTGAGAGAAATAAGTCATTCTATTTTGAAATCATTTAAAAGTCCCATAATTATAGAAGAAAGCATAATTTTTATTAAATATTCTTATAATTATTTAAATTATGCTTCGTATGTGTTATAACAGTGGAAAATAGCCACACCTGTTGTATATGTTAAAAAAACATTATCAACTTAATTCATCGAAAAGTTCATAAAGTAACTTGTTTGGAAAACCACAGAATGATTACATTAAAAACATTTTATAAAAGTCAATAAAGGGTGTAAATTAATTTAACACATAATATAGTAATAGTAAAAAAAATTCAAAACACATTTTTATAAAACATTAATGCAGTTGATAAAGAGGTCCCTGTATATACTCAGGTATATACAACCTAGAATAATAAATAGATTGTGAAATTTAAGCCTTGACTTTACTTTACCTTGGACTAGGGTATGTTAAAAGCCTATATAATAGTTAAATCATTGTTATTAAATTATTAACGAACTACACACACAAATATGATATCATATATGATCGTCTAATATTTCTTTGTTAATAATATTTTAGTGGTATCATTGTTTCAGTTGTTAATTGTTTCATTATCCTTTATATGTTTTGTTATTTATGTCTTGTTAGTTATGAATAAGATTAATTAGATTAATATTAAGAATTATATTATGTTCTAAAACCTTAATTTTAAACATAAAATTAATATTATTCTTGAATGGTTACGATGGGAAATGAATCTCATCGCGTTCGTGGAGATGGTAATCTGTTCGTACGCACAAGCGACAATATCATTTTTTTAATGGAGAAATGGTATTTAATCAGATGTATATCATATAAATAAGAATCATTAACATATTTTATTTATTATTTATGTCAATTATACTCATTATTATACCCATCGAAATAATAAAGTATTGAATAAAAAATTACACTGCAACGTGGAGACGGTAAGTCGTACGAACGCATGTATGGTGAACTTTTCCTTCATAGGATGTAAAAAATAATGAATATGGATTTAAAATTTTATAATAACCCCACAGTAATTATACGGTACTTGATTTATTATTTTTATAAGGTAATAAAAATGAAAGGGAAAGTGGAAGAAGATAAGAACTTTGAAAGAGGTGATGAAATTATTACCTCTTCTTCAGGTGATTCCTTTTGATTTAATCAAAATTTATCCATTAGTTGGCTTTATGATCAATGTATGGCCTTTATGTTGATTTGAGGGTTGTTGGGAGGTTATTTGGGTAGTGTTTGGCCGAGAAAAATCCTTTTGGAGGTGTGATTTTGAGAGAAGAGGAAGAACCCTTTTATAAGAGAGGTGAGATTAATTTTAGGAAAAGGTTGAAATATTAATTTATTATACAATCATATTCGGTTTATAATGGCTCCAAAAGGATTTATTTCCTAGATAAGGTAGGGTTGATCCAAAAACACTAAAACAATAGGTTTTAGACCTGTATAGGTCATTATATTAACCTTATCCTCTAGATTTAACTCTTAGTTAAATTGTTTATCATTTACCATGTATTCATGTATTATTACTATAAATGTCTAGTAAAAATAACATACAACCAAATCGAACAAAAATTTGTACATTAAATATATATATATCATTATATATGTCTTTTGGAAAAACCCTATATTTTTAGGATTATTATATCAATTAATAATATAGTATTTGTTTTAAAAATTCGTTTATGTCAATTTGGAAACTATTTGGTATTTTGTATTTGTTCAAGTCATAACAGTATGATTACATAGAAAAAAATTCATTGAATCAACACTAAAAAGTCATGTTAACATCTAAATTTAGTGTAATTCATCACAGGTCTAAAATCATATTTATTTAGATATTTATAATATCATTTATTTTACTAATTCATTAATAAGGTAATTACTGCATTATAATTGTGTCATAAATAAATTTAATTATTTAAAGTCTATTTTTTTTAATAAAATAATATTATATAGATATTAATTTTATGTTTCTATTGAATATTAATAATCCAATTTATCTTATGTATAACCTTATATTCAAAATGTATTACTTATGAAAACATGAAATTAAAATTGTTAACTCTACTTAAAAAAAATATTAATTAATGTATTTATCTAATAAAATTGGACCAAAGAGGATCATATTTTATTCTTAAGGTTTCATTTTGTCAAAATAAAATTATCCAATAGAATTAGGAGACATGTTAGGTGAATTATAATATCTTTTTTCCATCAATTAACCAATTTACTTTTAGTCGTGGTAAATACAATTGAAAATTTACTATTCACAAAAAAAATATTCTCATATTTGTGAACCACATATTACAAAATGATATCAATCGTGTCACTGATATTTTCAAAATTCAACTCATAGAATTAGTATATTTATGTTTTATGAAAATTTGAAAATGCTCCGAGAAGGTGGGAAAAAGTCATTAAAAAGTTCAATAAAATTTTATATATCTAATATTATTATAAAATGACTCTAATGAATTACATTGAACTAATATAGGTATTATATATCTATTTTGAATTAATTTAAATTAAAATGAACTAAATCTTCATTTAAATAAAATTATTATTTAAAACAATAACACAATGTATTTCACTGTTCTTCAAAAAATTGAATGTTTTCAGAATAATACCAATAATTCACCCTAAAAAATTTGACATTTCAAATCCAAAAATGAAGTCCATTTTGAAAAATAAAATTTTAAGAATTTTAAAAATTGAGTATTTCTATTCATAACTACTTTTTAAAATGGCTAGTTTGATCTTTTGTGTTGTGTTATAACTCAAACATGCATACAGTGCAAGCTATTGCATAATTCAAATGTAAATGTAATGTATATGCTTTTGGTGTTACATTAATCCCTCCAAATAATTTTATCCTTGAAATTTATAGAATACAACTGTGTAAAATGATTCTGGTGGTTCTTCATTATAATTTCCTTAGGTTCCCACTTGCCTCTTCTATTTTGTGGTTTCTCAATATAACTTTAACCAGACGAGTCGTCTAGTTTCTCTACACTTGTTCTCTAGTATCAAGAATTTTGATAGGCTATTCATAGTAAGACAGGTGGGGTTCCAATTCTATTTCTTTAAAGATGAGTCCATACATTGTTTTAGGCATGTATTTTCTTAACAGTGATATGTGGGTCACATCATAAACTTTGGAGAGACTTGGAGGTATTTCCAAACGGTAAGCTATAACTCCAATTCGTTCTAGAATTTTGAAAGTTCCATTGTACCTGGGACTTAGTTTACTCGTCTTACCAAATTGTATAACACTTTTCCATGGAGATACCTTCATGAAAGCATGATCACCTACTTGAAATTCCAAATCATTCCTTTGATTATAGACATAGATCTATTGCCTACATTGAGATGCTTTGATGTGGGGTTGGATAATCTTCACCTTCTCTGTTGTTTATTCAACATGTTCTAGGCGTACAAGTTATCTATCACAAACATCATCCCAACAAGTTGGTGTGTGACATCTCTTTTCATATAATGATTTATATAGTACTATCTGAATACATGAATGGAATCTATTTTTATAGTAAAATTCTTCCATAGGTTAATATACATCTCACATACATTGAAAGAAAAGCGACAAAGATCTCAAGATGTATTCTAAGATTTGAATAGTTAGTTCAAATTATCCATCAGTTTTAGGGTGGTACTTAGTGCTCAAACGATTTTCAGTATCCAAGTCATTCTGACGACATTTCCAGAATCTGGATGTAAAACGGGGATCACGATAAAAAACAATTTTTTGGGGGACACTATAGAGTCTTAAAACATTATTAATATATAGACTTTCAAGATTCTCAGGTTGTAATTATTTTCTTATATCACGAAAATAAACTGACTTGGTAAGATGATCAACAATGACCAATATTTCATCATTCATTCTATGAGTATTTGGTAGTCCCATGACAATGTACATCATAATATCACCCCATTTCCACTCAGGTATGGGAAGAGATTGCAAGAATCTTCTAGGGTATTGTCTTTCATCTTTCACATGTTGACAAACCACACATTATGACACATAATCAGCAATCTCCCTCTTCATGTTGTCCTACCAAAAATTTTCCTTCATATGTATATACATCTTAGTGATACAAGGGTTTATAGAGAAATTGGATCTATTAGTATCATCCAAAAATTCCCTTTTTAGGTTAGGTATGATGGGAACACAAAGTCTCTACCCAAATTTCAAAATTCCATCTTTATATATGAATTCTATCATTCTCTCATCATTCACAAGTTTAATTTTCTTTTCAAACTCCTCATTATCAGTTTGAGAACTGTTTATCCATTTTATTAAATATAGATTGGAAACCATTTCAAAATGTATCAATGTTTCACCTTCCATGATTATTCCCATATCAATTATTAGTAGATCAAAGTACATAGGATCCCATTCAAATTTAATCTTGTTCAGAACTCCATGATCCTTTCTTCTCAATGCATCTTCTACCTTATTTCCCTTCCACATGTGGTAGTGTATATTAAAATCATAATACTTGAGTTGTTCGAGCCATATCCATTTCATCATGTTGAGTTCTTTTTTGTGTGAAAATATACTTCAAACTCTTTTGATCGATATATATATTACATTTACCACCATATATGCAGTGTCTCAATATCTTAAAAGTAATTATTATAGGTGCTAGCTCAAAATCACGAGTGGGATTGTTTTGTTCATGATCGTTTAGCTGTCGTGATGCATAGGTAATGACTCTATCATTCTGCAAAAAGACACAACCATGTCCTTTTATTAAATAATCACTAAAAAACAAACCCATAATTCCCTGATGATAGATTCATGATAGAATCATTGATTAATATTTTTTTGGTTCGTCAAAACATTATTCACACTCTTTTGTACAAAAAACTTTAACCCCTTTACATGTGAGCTCGGTTAATGGGTTTTCCAAACTGGCAGAATTCTGGATAAAACATCGATAATAACCAACTAAATCAATAATACTACATAGATCAATTATAATAATTGGTGCAAGTCATTCATGGATTTCCACTTTCATTGAAGTATCAATAAAGATTATATCCATTGATACAATATGGCCTTGAAAAAAATCTACTGAAGATGGAATTCACACTTTCTAAACTTCTCATATAATCCATTTATTATAAAGTATTTAGGATAATGCACTAGTTATTTTTAGGATCATAGTAGATTATTATTATACCAAGATATCATCAATAAATACCACTACAAAGTCATCAAGATATTCCTTGAGAACTTTGTTCATTAGATCCATGAAAATAGATGGTGCATCGGTCAGCCAAAAAGGCATTAATGTAAACTCATAATGCATGTGCCTAGTTCGAAATTTTTTCTTTGGAATGACTTCCTTTTTCATTCACAACTGATGATATACAAATCGAAGATCAATCTTTGTTAAATATTGTGTTATATGAATTTGATCAAATAAATTATCAATGCGCGGTAGAGGATACTTGTTCTTTATTGTTATAGTATTGACTCTTTGATGTTAATGCACAACCTCATAGATCCATATTTCTTATTAACATAATGAATATGGGATACCCATAGAGAAACAGTAGGGTGAATAAACCCCTTATTAATCAACTCCTGTAGTTGATTATTTATTTACAATAATTCCACAGTTCCATTCTATAAGGGGTCTTTGATATGGGCCTTGAACTAGGAATTAAATCAAAGGAATAATCAATTTATAATTTTAGAGGATGTCCAGGTAAATCCTTTGGAAACATATCATCATATTATTACACAATAGGTACATCCTCTATTTAAAGATTTCTTTCCTCGCCCATAATTATTTTATTCTCTTCCTTCACAATAATTGAATTTATTATTTCTACAAGGGGTGGATCTATATTAGAATCTAATGATGAATTTTTTTCTCAAAATATATGGTACTCTTTATCATCAACGAAAACTATTACCTCCTTTTTCTTACAATAATGTTTCACATCATGGTCCAAAAGTGAATTCATACTGAGGATTATATGAAACTAAATCATGAGTATGACGATGAGATCAGGGGATAAATAACATCTATATTCCTTAATGGGAACCGATTGACCAAAAATTGATGGAATGATACTTCCCTTATGCGTTTTTACTAACAACTACATTGTGAATTCAACTAGAAAATATCTAATTTTCATAGAAAATTGGGAAGATATGAAACAAAGAGATGATCCAGAATCAAATAATTAATTGTCTAAACTTGATGAAACTATTAAATTATATGCCACCATGTCTTTCATTTCTTCAACCTTAACATTAGTGATCTCATTAGCTTGTCCTTGCTCCCTTGTCCTATTCTAAGGTAATTTTAACTATCGCATAGGATATTCAATTGCATAATGCCTCTTTTATTTCTAACTGTAGCATTCATCATTGACAACCTCATTCTTCCCCTTGAAATCGTGAGCATGGTGTAATTTTTCACCACACTTGTAACAAACTCCCATTACCTCCAAGAATATTCTATGTAATTTCTTCCCACATGTACTACGTGATGGATATTCAACTTTTCCCTTCATTCACATATTTCTATTTCCATAGTGTTAAGAAGATCAATTTTTCTTTTTATTTTCTTTAATTTCAAAAGACTTAGAGAATTATTTTTCAGTCTTGATAGCACATGAGACAATATCATTGTATGATGAGAATGACTGTGAGACTAATTATTGATGGAGAAATGGTTTTAACACATCAATGAATTGATATATCTTTCTCCTTGGGTTATCTTGAGTATGAGGGAAATACCTAAATGGATTACTTTCCTTAATACATTTCCCATTCTTTACACTAGGCGCTATTTCTAAATAATTGCATACACTGGATTAGTTTATGAATCAAAATACATAAATCCAAACATGTAAAACACTTAACAAAAATTGAACAATTTCTTGATATAATCCATAATCATGAAATTGTTTTCATTAAATAAGTATATACTCATAAATCCGTCATAATGGGTTGTAATGAAACTATGAATTATCCAAAGAATATTCCCCAGGAGTGTCGTAACCAAGAGTGCAGCAATGCACATTTCCATGTACCAGTATACCCCTAGTCAAGCCTGAAACTCATTGTAATAGTTTTCTTTCTTAATTATATCTTTTCCCGAGCCACCGCTACCTTCTTGAATATAGACATGGATGTATTTCATGGAAAACTCAAAAAATCTCCACATTACCAAAATTCTAGTATGTTTTTATGTACTAATCCTCAATGTCTATTTTAGGATAATGATTTCTAAAAAGTGTTTTTCTGAATCTAGCTTCCATGGTTTGTAGTATATTTTTTTGATAGTAACTGTAAAGCCCCAATCCCAATTACCTCAACTTGGTGAATTATTACATAACATTGTAATTATACAAGGAATCATGTCCTGAATGTCCGATCGGTTTAGTAGCCTTGTAATTACTAGAAACATACATAAGATTTACATTACATCATATAAAAAAAATAACATCATTGTGTCCCCTTTGAAAACACTTTTATCCCTTAGAATATTACTACAGGTTAATATTAAAATACTTCGTCGCATCTTGGAAAATATAAAGCATAGAGAAAGGTGTTCTCAGATGCTCAGTGAGTATAACTGTATAGCAGAAACATTCATAAAAAGCAAAAACATTTAAGGAAATGTATAAGTCTAAAAGAAAATAATTTTAATCATAAACATCATCATAATATGGAAAATATAAATCAAAATAATTCCATTTACCTATTCACATGGATATTCTACTAGTCTCATAATCAAATGCAATATCAATATCCAATTTCATAATGATGGAATGAAAATTGTCTGACATCATAACCACATAGTCAAGGCCTCATGCCGAGACTACAAATAAGATTTTATCAAGGACTTTTTCCAAGACACTATTTTTTTTCTCATGTTACATACCGATGAATCGAGGAGATATAGTAGGATCCACCTGTCAAATACTAAGTCCAATGCATTTATTATATGAAAAGGTTGAGACACAGTATAAACATTTCTATTTAAACTAGAATATGAAATGTTAATACTTTAACCGTAATCTATGAATGGAATAAAAATAACAATCCATGGTCAAACATAGAAAAAAATCTTCAACACGATATGGATGATTTTTATCCTAATAAATCAACTTCAAACCAGTGTAATATCTTTCAAAGGATGCTTACATAAATTAAATCTAAACTATTTGAGAGAAACAACTCATTCTATTTTGAAATCATTTAAATGTCACATATTTAAAGAAGAAAATATTTATTTTGATAATACTCATATAATATTTAAAGGTAAGATTTGATTCTTTTATAACAATAGATAATAAATTATCTTTCCATATAAGTTAAAAAAATTCATACCATAATTTGTTGAAAAGGTCATAAAGTACCCTGTTTGGAAAACAAAGGAAAGATACATTTCAAAACATTTTATAAAATTCAATAATGGGAATAAATTACCTTAACCCATATTCTGGTAAATAATAATTTTTTTTTGAAATACATTTTTAATAAACATGGATATGGATGATTAAGAGGTCCCAATAGATACTCACATATAAAAATCCTCAGATAATAAAGAGATTGTGAAATTTAACCATTAACTTGTAATTTTTATTGGTCAAGGGTACGATAACATACTGTATAATAGTTAAATAATTTTTATTAAATTATACAATAACCAAAAACATAAATATGATATCATACATGATCATCGAATATTGCTTTGTTAATAATATTTTAGTTGTGTCATTGTTTCACTTGTTTACTGATTCATTTTCATTAATATTTTTTCATACATAAGTAATGTTTTTTATGGATAGGATCTGTTTGATTAATATTAATAATGATATTAACTTCTTAAACCTTATTTTTATACATAAAATTAAAAGTATTCATTAATGGTTACGATGGGAATGAATCTCATCGTGTTCGGGGAGACGGTAATCCGTACGAAAGGACAAGTGGAAATATCTTTTTTTGATGGAGAAGTCATATTTAATTGGATAGTATGTCTTATATACAAAATAATTAACATATTATATTTTTTATATACATCAATTATACTATATTTTATACACCTTAAAATAATTATGTGTTTACTAACTACTCAGCGACGTGGAGATGGTAAGCCGTACGTACGCACATATAGTGACTTTGTCATTCATACGATGGATAGAACAATAAATATGGTTGTAACATATCAATAATAAGATCATAGTATGTATAAGGTACTATAGTTATTAGTTTTGTTTGGAAATAACAAAGAAAGAGGAAGTGGAATAAGAAATGAACTTTTATGGAAGTGATGAAATTATTACCTCTTTTTCAGGTGATTATATTATTTTTTGATCAAAAGGGATCATCAGGTTGGCTTTCTGATCAAAATAGGGACTCTAGGATTAAGTGAGGGTATTTGGGAGGGTGTTTGGGAAGGTTTTGGCTGAGACAAAAGGCTTTAGAGGTGTGATTTTATGATATGGGGATATACACTTTTATAAGAGAGGTGAGGGTCATTTTTGAAGAATCTTGAAATATTAATATATTATACAATCATATTCGGTTTATAATGGATCCAAAAAAATTATTATTAATTTTATAAGGTGGTAATGGGTTGACAAATACTCAACCAATATGTTTTATACAGGTTTATGTCACAATATTGACCTTATCATCAAGATAAAATCTTAGTTAAATAGTTTAACTTTTACCATGTATTTCGGTATTATTATAATAAATGGATAATAAACATACCATAAATATCAATGAGAACCGAAAGTAGTTCATAAATGATATATATATCATTATATAAGTTTTTTTCTAAACCTTAGTTTTTTATGAATATTATATAATTTAATAATATATTTTTTGTTTTAAAAACTCATTTATGTCAATTTTGACACTATTTGGTATTTTGTTTTTGTTAATGTTATATCAGCATTATTACATCTTAAAAACCCCATTCAATAAACCCTAATATTTTATATTGACCTGGAAAATTATTGGAATTCATAAAAAGTATAAAATTACATCTATTTGTATATTTAAAATATCAATTATTTTAATATTTCATTAAAAAGGTAATTACTGCATCATCATTGCGTCCAAAATAAATTTAATTATTTAATGTCTAAAAATTATAAAAAAATACTATTATATAGGTAATAATTTTATATTTCTAATTAATATATATACTCGAATTTATCTTATGTATAACCCTATATTAAAAATGATATTGTTATGAAAACATGAATTTAACACTATTAACACTTCTTTAAATTAAATAATAATAAATGTACTAATCTATTCCAAGTGGAACAAAGAAGATAATATTTTATTACTAAGGTTGATTTTGGTCGATATGAACTTATCCAATTGAATTTGTACATGTGTTAGGGTAAATATAATTTCCTTCTTACCTTTAATTAACCTATTTACTTTTAACCATGGTAAATATAATTAAAAAAATACTATTCACCAAAAATTATTTTCAATTTATTGAACCGCATTTTACTTATTGATATCAATCATGTCTCTTGAATTCTTAAAATTCAACACACAGTAGTGGTAAAATTATGTTTTATGCAAATTTGAAAATGCTCCTACAAGGTGGGTAAAAGATGGTAAAAAGATCAATAAATTTATATATATATATATATATAATATTATTATAAAATGACTCTAATGAAATGAATTAAAATTATATAGGTTTTATGTATATTTTTTTAATTAATATAATTATAAATAAATTGAAAAATTATTTTAGTAAAATGTCTGTTTTAAAGAATAACACAATGTGTTTCACTATTCATCAAAAATTGAGTGTTTTATAAAAAAAACCAAAAAATAACCCTAAGATAATTTTGATATTCTGAATCCAAAAATGAATTCCATTTTGATAAATAATATTTAAAAAATTTCGAAAATTGGTGTTTACTATACATAACTATTTTTACAATGGCTAGTTTTATTTTTCATGTTGTGTTATAACTCAAGTTGCTTACAGAACATGTTGTTGCATAATTCAAAGGGAAATGTACTAAGGAAGATTGGGGTGTTAAAATTCAGACCCATAGTGTGTTGTGATGATAAGAAAACTGGTAGTCAGTTACCAGATACCCAGATGAACATTAGGTGACAATGATCTAATCATAGAACATGTGATATCAGACATCCTTAGTTCTATGAAAGTGGATATGATCAAGGATTTCCATTCCTCTAGATGGAATGTACACACTACTGTCAAATTAATGTATCGTGACATCAGGTGGATGTTCTAGTTGCATGGGATGAGGAAATATACTACTGGTTTCCACTCTCTATTCCTTAACTATCAGTGATTTGAGGCTAGGAAACAACTTCCTTTTAGTTGTTTGTGACACTTCTGATACGAATTTTGATGTGGGAGGAAATCAATATATATTTTCTTACAGGGAAACCCACGACTATGAGGTTTCATTATTCAGACCAGTTGATTTTTGAATGGCTAGTTATTTCATCTAGCATATTAGTGATTAGAGAGACACACTCAAGGGAGGATTTATGAATACTCATTTTCTGAGAGATCATACGCATGCATGATGCTCCCATTAGAATTGTTTCAAATGGATATGCAAATTTTACTTCAATCTTATAGTTGTACTTCAAGAAACACCAACAGATCCATTAATATTTATCATTTAATACCATCCTCAATCAGATGGATACTCAGAATGTACAATATTTATATTGGATCATATGATACAAGATTTCATTCTAAACATATTTAGAGCATGGAATGGTCACCTATCCATGATTGAGTTGTCAAATAATAATAGTTTATATCATTCTATTCATATAGAACCATATAAGGACATTTTTTTGGAGGTCATGTTTCTCATGGATCTATTAGAATGTGGTGGTTCATTCAATGTTTTTTGGACTCATCATGGTTCAAGAGACCTCCATGTGAGATCATATTAAATGGAAGTGGTTGGTCACTACTAAGAGAAGCCATAGATCATTTGAAGACCATAAGAGGAGACCCATTAAGTTTACCATGAGAGATCAAGGTTTCTTATGAGTTTCTCATTGTTTATAACACATAAATATGGAAAATAATTGTAATGAATCACACTTTTTGATGGACCAATTGAAAACACCTAGTGGGTAGGATCCAAGGCATATATTTTAGACCTACATTCCTACTATTGGTGTATCGAGGATGTGTTCCATGTGTCATAGAATCATAAGTACATAACTAAAACTATGTTTTTTTATTCCATGGTCATTTACCTGGATATTGATGAATCTTATTAGGAGAATAATATTTGGATGATAGATCGATGTGAGAAGGTTCTTCAAGTATACGTGGTACCACTAGTCAAGATTCATCGACAGCACAGATGGATACATGAGGATATGGTAAGCATGAGTTTGATGTTCGATATCAGTGTCTTCAGTTGTTTAATTATAAACACTAAATATTATTCTTGTGGAAGATATTTCTATATGTAGGTATAATTTGATTAACTTGAATATTTATATATAACAAAACCCATATGTATTATTTATTTATAATTACAATTTTTTGAAAATGTAATATTTTCAATAAATTAATTTATTAAATTATCAAAGATTTTTCAAAAGGGTAAATTATCATCTAGCCATAGTGTAAGTAAAATAATAATATTCAATATATTATATAACACGTGGTAGTTTTATCTAATATATTTTAATATTTCCAAAATTGTTTGTCGTATAAGAAATTTGTGACCACTCATAGGTCAAGGATGTGGAATTTACCATATATAAGGAATTAATTTTGTCAATATTTCACATTTTCTCATATACCATGTTTGGATATTGGATTATATATTTTTTTATAATAACTTTTTTTAAATATTTTAATATCTCTCTAAAAATGTGTCGAAAGAGAAATCTGAGAGAACTGTTAGATATGGGATTACGATATTACCCTAGGAGTAACATAAAATTTATGTAGGATTGATTATTGGTCCATTCACACATATATTAATTTATATAATAATTTTTTTATAATATAAATTATTAAAAATTAATTTACTATACTTTCATCATTCAAAAATTTACAATAAACCCCATTGTCACTAATGATATTAATTGATATCTTCAGTTTTACATGTATTGACATAATTATGCTTACATCACCATAGTATTGTGAAATTAAGGCCTATGAATTAAATTTTGTTAAATGTAATTGAATAAAATATTTATTGAATGAGTGAAATAAAAAACATGTTTCTTGACTACTCCATTATAAGTAAACTGATCATTGTTGTTCTTAGTGGATCTGGTCGAATGTTAACAAACAATGATTTCCCTTCTGTGTGTTTGGTGAAGGTGTTCCTTATTTTCCCTTTATTAGAGACTAGGCAGTGTGTGAATCCTTACATGGTGCACCGGTCCCATTAAAAATATGTCATTTTTACTTTTTTTAATTAATTTCATTGTATTTTATTTTTCCATTTATTTAATATTTCAAATTATCAGAATAGGAAACGAATATTTTCATGGAAATTTAAATTATTACCATAGTATTATAAAAGATTAATTTAAATCATTTTTATATTATCTAATTATTTTAATTGAGTAATTTAGAAAAATATATCTATCTTAAATTAACACATGGGGAATTATTCAATGTTCTTGAGGAACAAAAAGGAAGAGAACAAACCAAATATAAAAAACAGGTTTATCAAGGGTAAAACTTATTATAATTATCCAATATGATTTTTGGTGAGAAGTTATCTTATATAATTAAAATGAATTTTCAATAAATTGTAAATTGAATTATTAATAAATAATTATTTAAATGTCATTTAATCGAATTCCCATGTATAATTATGATCTCATACATTGACCTGAAATGATAATATTAAATTATTCAGGAGAGATAAAAGGTCATTGCATATAATATTTCAAAATGATAATTTCAAAATTATTATGGGGAGGTCAAATATAATCCCATGTACTATTTTCAATTATAAATAGAAAATTATACTAGATATATAACATATCATCACATGTCATATTTTGGAATGATAATTTGAAAATTATCTAGGAGAGATAAAATATCATCACATGAAATATTTTTAAATGGTAATTTAAAAATTATCCAATATAGATAAAAGATCCTCATACATGACATTTTAAATTAATATTTTAAATTTTTCTTGGAAATAGAAAATATCATTATGTGTGATATTTATATTCTTTTTAAAATAAAATAATTTCTCTAAAAGTATCTTTAACGAACCACAACCTTTGATTTGTCGACATGTGTTATTATTAGAAAATTAAATGTTGTTATTTACTAGTGATGTTTCCACTATTTCTATCGATACCATATAGGGTTTTTAATCATTTCCTTTTATGTCGATGAATTTTACGGTAGGAAAATATTGATATAACTATGCCTACCTTTACAATTGTTTCCATGATTATTATATTTTTTCCATTTTGAATAACAATTATTGTTTTTATCAGATGTTGTTTTCTGTGTATCCCAAGACCCATTTTGATGTGATGATTGATACTTATATACCTTTTACCCATGTTTTATTACAATCACATGTTGTTATGAATGATTATATATACTCATGATGATATGATATAGCTATTATCTTGGTCACCCTATATATGTGTTACCAAATATTTTTGATTTTTACTAGTATTTGAGATAGGTAGACCATCATGATTTGTATTACAATTAGTGGTGGGTGAATATGATTGTGATGATAGTGAAATGAGGCCCTTGAACATGGTGGATGTATTAGGTACCCTAGGCATCATGTAAAGGGTGTACTCATGGCATCATAGTTTTTTTGAGATTTATCCACCATGGGATACATGGATGATGTGATTACAAAAAAAAATATCTTATAGAGGATCTAAGTGACATGGTTCTCATAATGGATATAAAAAACCAAGTACCATCTCAATAAAAACATGTGGACAATGTAAAAGGGCTTTTTGATTTATTCGACACATTCAATTATCATCCAATATAGAACCCATGCAAGTACATCTAGGGGTTTTTTCATCATGGTTAGTGCACTATCACTCGATTTTGGATTGTATTATTATGAGATTAATTTAGTTATTTTATAATATAAAACAATTGTATAATTAATAACATCAAGTTAAAAATTAATCATTTTTTTCTACTAAGTATTGTACTCAAACAAAACAAAATAATTTCAATTTTGTTGTAGAATTAATGAGGGACCTGCAGATGGAAAGGGACTTGTCTTAGTTGGATTAGTAGTTAGAGAGTTAATATAGAGAGGAATGAGGTGGAATCCATAGGATTCTGTGGTTATTTTTATCATATATTTTATTTACTCTACAATGGCTTTCACAATGAGAGATCCTTTTATTTCTCTGACATATATTCCCTTAAATTATTCTCAGGAATACAATATTTTTTTTTATAATTTTCTTACTTATTATTGAAATAATGAAATGATAGTGAGGTTATAGTGTCTCAATTGATGTACATGGACCATTTCATCTAGTCGGGATCCTCTAACATATGAGGATTTGCACAAAAGATCATATGGAATTTTAGATTTGACAAGTTGGATTTTTTAATGTGTTATAATACAATACTCCAAACATTGTTCTATAGAAAATAAATAATACCTTTTTAAGTGTCAAATTTAATTTAGATTATGGTTATGATCAATGTGTAATAATCCAATCAATTTTTTTCAGAACCTTCCCTCCCTATTAGAAAAAATAGGTATCACTCTGTATTATGATGAACCATGGTAACTCCTAGATTATTCCTTCAAAAAAAAATTCATCATCATTTAATAGTTAATAAAATAAATATTCCCGTTATATATAAATGAAATTGTCAGGACCCGTCCCACGGGGCCTAAATAGGACTACCCCAAATACACCTACCATCAGGCAGGGGATACTTACTAGAACCTAATGGATTTTCTTGAATAGGGAAGGAATTTTTTTTATAGATATGTAAATACTCAAAAAGGGAAACTGAAGTAGAAAACCAGAAAAACTAAGCTATAACCAATAGAGTAAAGAAAAACCACACATACAATAGAAACTAAAAACAACATGCCTTAATACATTCACTATAAAGTAAAAAATAAAGTAAAAAATTTGTCACATATTCCCTAGAGCTCTAGCTAGAGGGTGGTAGCAGTATGTTTGAAGACAAAAAAAAGGATCTCGACTTCTCGCATTGCACCATGATCCACCATGTTTCGAACCTCCAATGTATACCTTGAAGCATCCCTAGTCTATACTAGACACACATGTGTAGGCAGAGCACATGCTAGGGTGAGTTAACAATACCCAGTAGGGGACCCCGAGACCCCCAATGGTCTCTCAGTAACCCACAAAAGAAAACATCACATGAAATAGAATAAGGTAATATCATAAACATGATTTAAATCATGAAGAACAAAGCAAAAGAGATAGCTCACACTCATGGTATTACATCACGGTTACTGTGATAGAGATGACTAGTCATAAAAACCAATCATGATATCCATAGTAACTATATTACCAACCTGTATAGGTCACTGTATGATGACATGTATTAGTCACTAGATGCTGACATGTATTGGTCGCTAGTACTGACCCATATTGGTCACTGGTGCTGACTCATATTGGTAGCGGGTGCTGACACGTATTGGTCACTGGTGCTGACCCATATTGGTCACTAGTGTTGATCTTCCATAGTCACTGATACAGAGGTTGTTATTATTAGTCATACAACTATATCTCCCCTCATTGGAGATTCTATTGTTGACCAATATTGGTCACTCTTCTCTATCATTTCACAGTCAGCCACTAGATACCAGCTCATAGAACACTTGATTCTGGAAGAACCTCTCCTCAAGCCGTCGTTCATTTCTAAACTGGTACTATGTACCAAAAAAAAACGTACCCATGGGACCGCCCCTACATAGGGGTCCCAATGTGACATACAACAGGTCGATCGAATGCCCGGTTTATGATATATGATCTCTTTTGTAAAAAGGGCCTCGTAGGATTGAAGACGGATCTAACCCATGTCGCACATCAAACGATGTCAAAACTCACATTGTGTGTCTCTAAAAGACTGCCTTGTCCCAAGGGTCCTTGTAAAACCCATTATTTTTATGAGAAATATTTTGTTTTTATTTTATATACATCATCAAAGGAATATTTCACTAAACACAACACTAGTTTGTCTTGTTTTACATGCAATCGCGTCCTTCCTCGATAGCTTGCGTTGTACGCAATACCGAGTTTCACTAAACAGCAATATGCAATTAAAATATAACTAAAACTACCCGTTATGAATAGTAATACCAACTTTTTGAAATTTTATAAATATTATCTTTCAAAATGAACTTCATTTTTGGATTCATAATATCGAAATTAGCCTAGGGTAAATTTTTGGTATTATTATGAAAACTTTTAATTTTGGATGATTAGTGAAAACACTAGGTTACTATTTTAAAAACAACTTTTTATTTAAATAATTATTTATTTTATTTAAATTTATTTTAAGTCAAAACTGACACATAATACCAATATAAGTTCAATGTAATTCCTTTGAGTCATTTTATAATAATTTTATATATATAAAAATTTTATTGAACTTTTCACCATCTTTTACCCACCTCCTATGAGAGTTTAAAAATTTACATAAAACATAATTTTACCTCTTCTATGAGTGGAATTTTGAAATTCTGAGAGACACGGTTAACATCAGGGAGTAAAATGTGGTTTAATAAGATAAAAATAATTTTTGTTGAATAGTAACTTTTTTACTTTTATTTACCGCGGTTAAAAGAAAATAGGGTAATTAAGGGTAAAAATGGTATTATTATTAACATAACACATGTCCTAATTCTATTGGATAAGTTTAATTCTACCAAAAACAACCTTAGGAATATAATATGACCATTTAGGTCATCTTGGATTAGATTAGGACATTTAATATTTTTTTATTTAAAGAAGAGTTAAAATAGTTAAAATCAATGTTTAATAACTAAAACATTTTTAATAAAAGGATATCAATAAGATAAAATAGACTATAAATATTCATTAAAAAGCTATAAATAATTTCTACATAATGGTATTTTATTTATATTTTTTAGAAATTAAGTAATTTAATTTATTTATGACACAATGATGATGCAATAATTACTTTATTAAGGAAATATTAACGTAATTGATATTATAAATACCCAAATAAAAGTAATTTGAGACTTTTCCTGAATTACAGTAATTTTATTGTATAATATGACATTTTATAATTGATTTAATTAACATTTTTCGAACTAATAATGCTGTTATGATTTAAAAAAAATCAATTACCAAAGAGTGTCAAAATTGACATAAAATAGTTTTTAAAACAAATATTATATAATTAATTGTTATTTTATTCCAAAAAATATAAGTATCAGACAAATAACATAGATAAGGTTATTTATATTAATAATGAACAACTTAGGGTTCGTTTTCCTTGTTATAGTAAGTGTATTAACCTTATAGTGTAAGAAAACAAGAAGACACTGTAAAAGTAAAATTATTTAACTTAAAGATAAATCTAAATGATAAGGGTAAAATAGTAACTTAAACTTGTCCAAATTCTATTGTATGAGAGGCTATAGACCCATCGCCACTTTAGTATAGAAATAAAGAAATTTGGAGCTAATAAAAATCGAATATGACTTTATAATAAAATAATATTTTTAGTTTTTCCAAAGATTCCCATCTACTCCCTAATAAAAGGGCACATCCTCCCTCTCCTCCTCACACCACATTGAGCAATCAAGATCAGCAAAACCCTTCCAAAATCTCTTCTCCACTTCCCTAGAAACATCCTAGAGGTCCTGGTCTTCTTCAAAGACCAACTCTAGTTCCCTAAGTGGAGGTTAAGAAGAGGCGCGTCAAAGAAGAGGTAATATCCATTACCGATCCTTTCCAATTTATTTCTTCTTCTACTTCCTATTCTTTAGTTGTTTCATTATGAAGTAATAACATCAGTATCACTCGTATACTTATATGTTATTATAAATATGAAACATCCTTATTTCACCTTCAATCCATCCTACAGAAAATGAATTCACCGCGCGTGCGTACGTACCGAATACTGTCTCCACGCTGTGGTGTAATATGTTTTCCACCACCACCAGCTTACATGGATGGGTATAATGGTGTAAATTATTACTATATATGATTATTGTAATCTGATATTTATTCTGAAATAGTATAGATACACTTCAATACAATTCCACGATCATTGGAACAGTATCATCAATCATGCGTACGTACGGCCTACCGTCTCTACGATGTGATGCGACTCATTATACATGATATTCACTGAAAAATTATTATATAAATGGATTGAATGAATAAATGTGATTTATGTTACACTAATAACATTCTGGAAATGATGTATCTATAAATAAAAAAGAAGAATAAGAATTTATTCAACAAAACACGCATAAGAACAAAAAGCAATAAACACCTGACTAACAAGTAGCAATGAAATATTACTAATAAGAAGATAAGAATATAACCAAAAATTATATCATAACAATGAGTAAAATTATGGAATAAGTAAATAACATTATTTAAATCATTATACAGGAGGTTTGGACACATACGATGCAAATCGGACCTAAGGTAAGGTAAAATCTCACAATCTCATTTTTATCCGAGATTGTTTATAATTCAGAATTTACTTGGGAATATTTATCATCCACATCCATGTTTCGTCAATATTTAATATTATTTCTATCCTCCTAAATTTTTTAAATCCAATTTTACCCTTCGGTGAGTTTTTAGAAAAAGATATGAAAGTAATATTTTGTCGTTTTTAGTACGAGGTACTTTTTGGCTTTTCGAGCCAAAGTACGAGAAGAATGTTTTAATTAACTTATACAGCATGAATGGATTTTTAGAACATTATTTCCATGAATCTCCCTTTACAAGTTTTCAAGATTATTTTTAATCAACATATTTTAGTTTAAAATTTTATGACATGTTAATAAAGGAAAAATGTTTTTTAAGTAGAAAGTATATTTTCCTCAAGAATTGAGTTCAAGTGTTTAATCAAAATTATTTTCCATCTAAGATAATATAGGGTTCTATTTCTATCCCTATTGTTACATTGATTTGATTATGATGGACATATTTTGATGAAGTCCTTTTATCTTATATGGATTATTTTATGATGGCATGATGTTTAAGAATACCATTTTTTATTACATAGGTTATGCTATGATTTATGATTTTGTGGAAAACATAATAATGGTTCCATTATGAGATGGGTGGGACCTATATCTCCCTCAAATTCATTGGGTATATATTTATATCTCATGAGATAGACATGGCTGTAATGGTAGGTTAATCCGATTTAGTGAGACAACACTGAAACGAGGAGTGGACTCGGTTCACAAATGGACTTTGTCTGCTAAGATAGTATTGACAACGAGTCTTGACTACAAAGAAATTATTCTCTATGATTATGTGTGTATTACAAAAAGTTTCATGTTTTAAGTTATGATTATTGGGATTTACATTTCACTACTATGATTTATCCCATATTATGATATTATGATCTCTTTTGCAGGTTATGATTTAAAAAATGTTACGTTCTTACGAATATGATGTGATTGATATTTATTTTGTTTACACTTACTGAGCATTTGAGCTCACCCTTTTTTATGTTTTCCTTCCCCAGGTCAGGAAGAAGATTATTATGTATGATATGCCAAAAGGGACTCTAGATATGATCAAATAAGCGGGAGACAATGTAGATTCCTTATGAACTAGATGTTTATGTTTCCATGTTTCTAAAGACACTATACCTATACGGTCCTTTCATGGTTTTGTTGTATGTTGTAATAATTATGCTTTAATTCATAAGTAATAACAATGTATGTAAAGTATGGGTCGTTATAGTTGGTATTAGAGGAAATGTTATAGTCAAACTTTGGAAACTAGGATGTGAAATACTTAGTAAGAACCCTAAGGATAATTCTAAGAATATAACACAATCTTAGTGTTTTAGAAATGGCCATGAATAAACTATGATAAGATTGTAAGTGTGGAATTTTATTCATGATTATGTGGTTTTCCAATTATAATTAGTGATTCTCACACTATTCTTCTTGGTTTTAGTCAATGGCTGGAACCTGAAGGAACCGTGTTAATGCAGAATGCGACGAGCAATGCAATGATTTTCCCCTTGATAAACCAAACGTTATGGGAGATGGAATGAAAAATATTGTATCCATGATCACACAACTTTCTCAAGATATAAATCATGCAGGACTTCCAAACGAGCAAAGGAAGGAGCAGCATTTTGTGGAATCCTTCATGAGGCAGCGTCCACCTTCATTCAGTGGGTCTACTGATCCATTAGTGGATGAACAGTGGATCAGTAACACTAAAAAGATATTTTCAGTTCTTCAATTTTCTGAGCATGACAAAGTCATCTTAGCCATAAAGCTTTTGGAAGGTGAAGCTGATCAATGGTGGAATATTATAAAGAATACGAGGCCAAGAGATCAAATTGAGTTCCTGGAATTTGACGAGGTCAGGAACATATTTTTCAATAAGTATTTACCTCGTATTCTTGGAAAAAATATGGAGAATGAGTTTCTTGAACTGAAGCAAAAGGATGATGGATCTGTTGGTACCTATGAAGCTAATTTTACATGACATGCAAGGTACACTTCCAGAATTATTATCTAACATGAGAGTAAGATCAATCGATTATTTAGTGTCTTAAAACCAAGTCTTCGAATGGCTTTAGCCATAAGGGACATCAATAGCTACGAGGAAATACTTCGATGTGCTCTCAAGGTTGAGATGGATATTGGAGTAACCCATCAGTCATATGGGTTTGATAAGAAGAGGAAAATGGAATTCAAAGGAAACTCTAAAGAACACACTGAAAAGAAGATGAGTTTTTTCTTATGCTCAATGTGTGGAAAGAAACATGGAGGGAGTTGTCTTAAAGGGACAATTAAATGATTAAAATGTGGAAAAGAAGGTCATCGGGCATTTGAATGCCACAATGATGGGAAAAAGATGTCTAGTGATGCGAACAAATAAAAGCCTACATAGAGTGAACCTACTACACGTCAATATTAAAAGTGAAAGGAAATGGTGAACTATGCCAATCAATACCCTAATCCAAGGGTTGATAATGATGATCGACATCAACGAACTCTTAAGGATAAATACCATGTAAAGTCACATGCAATTTATATCGGTGATGTGGAGTATGATAACGAAGTTGTGAAAGGTACACTTACCATCCACTCTAAATTAGAAAATGTTTTATTTGATTTTGGATACACCCACTCTTTTATTTATGAAGAATTTTATAAGGGTATCTCCATATTACCTCAACAATTAGATGTTGAGTTAGCTGTGACAACCCCTAATGGCACAACAGTCATATCAAAAGTTTATAATTCTTCCTCGATTGATGTTTGTGGGAAAGTGCTTCCAGCAAATATTGTGACCCTTCCTATAGTGGAATTTTATGTGATTCTTGGCATGGATTGATTTTCTTTATATGAAGCACATATCAATTTCCAATGAAGGGATGTCACATTTCATATTCTAGATCAATGTATGATCGTCTATCAATGGAAGGATGAACATAACCTTCCAGTGGAAATTTTATCCATCTTATGGGTCTTGATTACACTAAATGAAGGTTATTTATCTCCAATGGTTAGAGAGAAACTCACAATGAAGAATATTCCCTTTGTACGAGAGTTTGATGATGTCTTTCCAGAGGAATTTCTAGGTCTTCCACCAAATCGTCAAGTTGATTTTTCAATAGAACTCATACCTGGTGCTATGCCTATTTCAATGACACCTTATAGAATGGCCCCAATTGAGTTGCAGGAATTGATGAAGCAACTCCAAGAGAATCTTGATAAGGGATTCATACGCCCTAGTGCGTCACCTTGGGGGGAACCTGTTCTTTTTGTTAAGAAGAAAGATGGATCAATGAGACTCTACATTGATTATCAAGAAATTAACTAGATCACTATCAAGAAAAAATATCCTCTCCCACACATTGATGAATTATTTGACCAACTACGCAGAGCTCAATACTTTTCCAAGATTGATCTTCATTCAGGGTATCACCAATTAAGTGTCAAAAGGGAGGATATACCAAAGACAGCTTTCCGTACAAGGTATGAGCACTATAAATTTATAGTTATTCCATTTGGTCTTACTAATACCCCTACTATCTTCATGGAACTAATGAATAGAGTCATTAGAGACTATCTTGATCTGTTTGTGGTAGTCTTTATAGATGATATTCTTGTCTATTAAAAGAGAAAGGAAGAACATGATGATCACTTATGAATTGTATTGAAGACCATGATAAAAGAGAAGCTTTAAGATAACTTTACCAAGTGTGAATTTTGGCTTCAAAAAGATTCATTTTTTGGTCACATAATCTCAAAAGAGGGGATATCTGTGGATCCAGCAAATACAGAGGTTATCAAGAGATTGTCAAAACCAACAACAGAAACTGAGATCTGACGTTTTCTTGGTTTCACTGGATATTATCGATGTTTTGTGAATGATTTTTCACAATTATCTAATCCACTCACCAAGTTGACTCGAAATGGAGTTAAGTTCATGTGGACAGAGGACTGTGAAGATAATTTCAAGGAGTTAAAAAGAAGGTCGTCCAGTGCACCTGTACTCACACTGCCTTGTAGTGGAGAAAGGTTTGTGATCTACAGTGATGCATCCAAGAAGGGACTGGGTTGTGTTCTCATGAAAAATGATATGGTGATAGCTTATGCCTCACGAAAATTGAAAATCCATGAGCAAAATTACCCAACTCAGGATTTGGAGTTAACTACGGTTATCTTTGCATTAAAAATATGGAGGCGTTATCTTTATGGAGAATGCTGTGATATTTATATAGTTCATAAAATATTAAAGTATATTTTCACACAAAAGGAGCTGAATATGCATCAAAGAAGACGGTTAGAGCTGATTAAGGATTATGACTGTTTAATTCATTATCACCCTGGGAAATCAAACATGGTGGTAGATGCATTAAGTCAAAAAGACCATGCTAGATTATCCATGATGTGGATCAGAAAAGATCTAATATTTATGGATTTACAAAGGATGGATCATGGAATTTTAATGGAATGGGAGAAATATTATCTTTCTGAAATGAATGTTCAACCATCTATACATGTGTAGATTAAAGAAGCACAAAAAAAGATGTAGAGTTACAAAAAAAGGTGAGAAATGTTCCTAAATTCAACCTTTATTGTGATGGGATAATAATGTTCATGAATCGGGTTTGTGTTCCTCCCATCCTAGAATTAAAGAAGGAGCTACTGGATGAGGCTCATATTTCTTCATTATATATTCATACTGGATGCACGAAGATGTATAGGGACCTGAAAGAGTACTTCTGGTGGGATGGCATGAAAGGAGATGTTGCTGAATATGTCTCTCATTGCATGGTTTATTAGCAAGTTTAAGGTGAGAGATATAAGTCTAAGGGGATGTCACACCCATTACCCATACCTGAATGGAAGTGGGAAAACATCACTATGGACTTTGTCACTAGACTTCCTAAAACATCCAAAGGAAATAATGCTATCTGGGTCAAAGTTGATCGTCTTACAATGTCGGTACACTTCATTGTTATTAGAGAAGATTTCTCTCTGGATTAGCTTTCCAGGAAATATGTGAAGGAAGTGGTATGATTGCATGGAGTACCACTTTCCATTATATCTGATTGGGATCCAAGGTTTACCTTGAAGTTTTGGTGAAGTATTCAACATACTATAGATATAGAGTTGATTTTCAGCACTTCTTATCATCCTCAGACAGACGGTCAGTCTGAGAGGACAATTCAAACTCTAGAAGATATGTTAAGATCTCTCTCTATGGATTTCAATGGTGGTTGGGATAAATACCTACCTTTGGTGAAATATTCATATAATAATAGCTTTTACTCCAGTATTTAGATAGCTCCTTATGAAGCTCTCTATGGAAAGAAAATCCTAACTCCAA
This sequence comes from Viscum album, assembly GCA_963277665.1. Lineage (NCBI taxonomy): Eukaryota > Viridiplantae > Streptophyta > Magnoliopsida > Santalales > Viscaceae > Viscum > Viscum album. The sequence goes on from OY728146.1 coordinate 1,120,405,552, forward strand.
CTTGCTGGGATGAAGTAGGAGAAAGAAATCTATTAGGACCTGATCTTGTTGATATGATGGAAGAAAAGGTATGATCTATCCAACAACACATAAGAGTGTCTTAGAGTCAAAAAAAAGTAATTCCAAAAACTGATGAAAAGACCTAGTGTTTGAAGTGGGTGATAAAGTGTTCTTACGAATATCTCCTTGGAAGAGAGTAATGATATTTGGAAAGAAGGGAAAGTTGAGCCCTAGGTGTATTGGTTCTTTTGAAATATGGGATCGTGTTGGGAAGGGAGCATACCAATTGGCGCTTCCTCTGAATATCTCTCAAGTTCATGATGTGTTCCATGTATCTCTCCTGAGAATGAACATACCCGATCCTTCACACCTACTCAGCTCAGAAGTTTTACCACTAGAGAAAGATCTTTCTTATAAAGAACAGCCGATAGAGATTCCTGATTGTAGTTAAAAATTCCTACGGAACAAGACCACTCTCTTGGTGAACGTTTTATGGAGGAACCTCCAATTAGAAGAAGCTACATGGGAGCTTGAGGATATGATGAGGGAGAGGTATCCATATCTGTTTGTTACAAAGTGACGAATTTTGAGGACAAAATTCATTTTAAGGGGGGGTAGAATGTTACACCCGAGATTTTTATGAGAAATATTTTTTTAATGTTATATACATCATCAAAGGATTATTTTACTAAAAACAACACTAGTTTTTCTTTCTTTACACGCTATCATGACCTTCCTTGATAGCTTGCGTTGTACGCAATACCGAGATTCACAAAACAACGATATGCTATTAAAATATTATTAAAACTAGCCGTTATGAATAGTAATACCCAGTTTTTGAAATTTTATAAATTTTATCATTCAAAATGGACTTCATTTTTGGATTTGGAATATCAAAATTAACCTAGGGTGAATTTTTAGTATTATTCTGAAAACTTTCAATTTTTAGTGAATAGTGAATACACTGGGTTACTATTTAAGACCAACTTTTTATATAAATAATTATTTATTTTATTTAAATTTATTTTAGATAAAAATTGTCACATAATACCAATATATGTTCAATGTAATTCATTGGAGTCATTTTATAATAATTTTAGATATATAAAAATTTTATTGAACTTTTCACCGTCTTTTACCCACCTCATAGGAGAGTTTGAAAATTTACATAAAACATAATTTTACCACTTCTATGATTGGAATTTTGAAAATACGAGAGACAAGTTTAACATCAAGGAGTAATATGTAGTTCAATAAGATAAAAATAATTTTTGGTGAATAGTAACTTTTTACATTTATTTACCACAGTTAAAAGTAAATAGGGTAATTAAGGGTAAAAATGATATTATTATTACCCTATCACATGTCCTAATTCTATTTAATAAGTTTAATTAGACCAAAAACAACCATAGAAATACAATATGACCATTTAGGTCCACAAGGATTAGATTTGGACATTTAATATTATTTTATTTAAAGAAGAGCTAAAATAGTTAAAATCAATGTTTAATAACTAAAACATTTTTAATACAGGGTTATAAATAAGATAAATTTGACTATCAATATTCATTATAAAGCTAAAAATATATCCTACATGATATTTATTTATTTATAATTTTTAGAATTTAAATAATTTTATTTATTTATGACACAAAGATGATGCAATAATTACATTATTAAGGAAATATTAATATAATTGACATTATAAATACCCAAATAAATGTAATTTGAGACTTTTCATTATTTACACTAATTTTATAGGTTAATATGACATATTAGTATTGACTTATTTATCTTTTTTAGAACTAATAATAATGTTATGAGTTTCACAATAATCAACTACCAAATATTTTCAAAATTGACATAAAATAGTTTTTAAAAAAATAATATATTATTAATTTATATTTTATTCCTAAAAATCTAAGGTTCGGCCAAATGACTTAGATAAGGTTATATATATTAATAATGAACAACTTGTGGTTCTTTTGTATTGTTATAGTAAGTGTATTAACCTTATAGTGTATGAAAACAAAAAGACACGGTAAAAGTAAAATTATTTAACTTAAAGTTAAATATAAATGATAAGGTTAAATAGTAACCTAAACTTGTCCAAATTCTATTTTATGAGAGTATTTTGACCCATCCTTACCTTAGATTCTAAATAAATCAATTTTTATCTATTAAAAACTAAATATGACTTTATAATAAAATAATATTTTTCGTTTTTCCAGAGATGCCCCTCTCCTCCCTTATAAAAGGGAACCTCCTCCCTCTCCTCCTCACACCACATTGAGCCATCACGCTCGGCCAAACCCTGAAAAATTCTCTTCTCCACTTCCATAGAAACATCTTAGAGGTCCTGGTATTCTTCAAAGACCAACTCTAGTTCCCTGAGAGGAGGTTAAGAAGAGGCGCATCAAAGAATAGGTAATATCCATTACCGATCTTTTCCAATTTATTTCTTCTTCTACTTCCTCTTATATAGTTGTTTCATTTTGAATTAATAACATCAGTATCAATAATATACTGATATTTTATTATAAATATGAAACAACCTTATTTCACCTTCTATCCATCCTATGGAAAATGAAATCACCGTGCGTGCGTACGTATGGAATACCGTCTCCACGCTGTGGTGTAATCTGTTTTCCACAACCACCTTACTTGGATGGGTATAATGGTGTAAAGAATAACTATATATGATTATTTTAAATTGATATTGATTCTTAAATAGTATACGTACACTTAAATACAATTCCACCATCATAGGAACGATATCATCGCTCGTGCGTACGTACAACCTATCGTCTCCACGATGTGATGCGAGTCGTTCTACATGATCTTCGATGAAAAATGATTATATAAATGGATTTAATGAATAAATATTATATATGTTACACTAATACCATTATGGAAATGACGTATCTATAACCTAAAAATAAGAATATGAATTTACTTAACAAAACACGCATAAGAACAAAAAGCAATAAACACCCGAATAACAAGTAGAAATGAAATATTACTAATACGAAGCTAAGAATATAACCATATATGATCTGATAATAATGAGTAAGATTCTAGAATAATACAATAACATTATTTAAATCATTATACCGGAGGTTCGGACACGTATGTAGCAAATCAGACCTATGGTAAGGGAAATCTCACAATCTCATCTTTATCCGAGATTGTTAATGATTCAGAATTTACTGGGGAATATTTATCATTCACATCCATGTTTCGTAAAAATGTAATATTATTTCTATCCTCCTAAAATTGATTAAATCAAATTTTACCCTTCGGTGAGTTTTTAGTAAATGATATGAAAGGAATCTTTTGTCGTTTTAGTATGAGGTACTTTTTGACTTTTCTGGCCAATGTACGAGAAGAATGTTTTTCTCTAACTTATACAGCCTAAATGTATTTTTAGAAAATTATTTCCATGAAGCTTCCTTTACAAGTTTTTAAGTTTATTTTTAACCAAATTCTTTTAGTATAAAATTGTATGACATGTTAATAACGGAAAAATGTTTTTGAAGTAGAAAGGATATTTTCCTCAAGAATGGAGTCCAAGTGTTTTATCAAAATTATTTTCCATCTAATATAATATAAGGTTATGTTTCTATCCATATTGTTACATTGATTTGATTATGATGGAATTATTTTTATGAAGTCCTTTTATCTTATATGGATTATGTTATGATGGAATGATGTTTAAGAATCCCATTTTTATTACATGGGTTATGATTTGATTTATGATTTAGTGTCACACATAAGAATGGTTTTATTATGAGATATGTGGGACCTATATCTCCCTCTAATGCATTGGTTAATGATTTATATCTCATGAGATTGACCCAGATGGAACAATAGGATAATCTGTTTCAGTGATACAACACTGAAACGAGGAGTGAACTCGGTTTAGAAATGGACTTTGTCTGCTAAGATAGTCTTGACAATGAGTCTTGACTACTAAGAAATTATTATCTTTGATTATGTGTGTATTCCACAAAGATTCATGTTTTATGTTATGATTATTGTGATTTACATTTTACTACTATGATTTATCCCATGTTATGATATTCTGATCTATTCTGTAGGTTAAGATTTCAAAAATGTTATGTTCTTATGAATATGATGTGATTGATATTTCTTTTGATTACCTTTACTGAGCATTTGAGCTCACCCTTTTGTATGTTTTCTTTCCCAATGTCAGGAAAAAGTTTATTATGTAGGATATGCCAAAATGGACTCTAGATATGATGAAATAAATGGGAGACAATGTAGATGCCTTATAAACCAGTTGTTTAAGTTTCCCAGTTTCTAAAGACACTATACCTATACGGTCCATAAATGGTTTTTTTATATGTTTTAATAATTATGGTTCAATTATTATGTAATAAAAATTTATGTAAAGTATGGGTCGGTATAGTCCTTATACTAGAGACGACACATCGATCGGACACCCGGTCTGTTAGTTACTCCCCATTTCATGTATTAGGGTTGTTTACACCTCGGTCCATCCAGGACCAGTTGGTCCTGCAGGAATATACCAAAGGGACCGCTTCCCAAGAAGGGGTTCCAACTCCATTGATGGAGTGAAAAATAGACATGTGGTTTTTCAATTACATGTGTTTCATTATTCTTGGGTTGGTTGGCTCTCAGCTCGGTACGACTCAGAAAGGCTGGCCCAACACAATGGTTCCTAAGTTCTACCTAACCCTCCACGAGTCTGACCCATTATGAGTTGGCTTGGTTCACTAGGTCTGGCCCATCAGGGTTGGCCAAGATTATTTTCGGGCTTGGGCCGCGGTTGACCTGGGGCGCTGGGTGGGGCTCGGCCCACCTGCGCTGGCCCGTTCGGCTGCGGGTCCGGCTTGTTCGATCGGCATGTGTCTGACCTGGTCACCTGATAGTAGAATAATTCTCCCAACTGGCCCCATGGATGCAGGTTTGTTTTGTTTGGAACAACATGGTGTGGCATGGAATCTATATTTCCCCATCGTGCCGTCAACGGTGCCTGCGGGATCCACCCATCTCAAGCGTAACCGACTAGGCTGGGCTGCCAATAGAAACTGTAGCGCGTGACAGCCCACCACCTTCCATAGCTGGCAGCCAGTTTCCACAGTTCTCATCTGGCCCCTGTCAGTTGCAGCTGGCATGGAATGGTGGAAATTGTTTCCATAGGCCACCGGAATTCCATCATCATTTCACGACCCTCAAACTCCTTGTCGCTGCGTTCGTTGTTCTGCCAAGAAGAAATTACAGAGGAAAAATTTACAGGAGGGTCTGGGCCTTGTTTGTTTTTTCCCACACCCACTACGTAAGCTCTTTAATCATGAGTAATAATTAATAATAGCAAAATGTGGAATAATCATCGAGTTTATGATTCTGCAACAACCACCCACATGATTTTACAAGATGTAGATCAACCCATTTGTCGATTGGTCCACATTCGTCATATTTTTCATGAACAATAATAGAGGGTAATTCAATGCACATAAAACCCCTACCATTTATAACATTTTTTGTCACAAGTTCGTCCTAAATGTTTTATGGCTTCAACGACACTTCTCAGTTTTGACATTCAAAAGGCATTCTTCATCGTTATTCATTCTTTTCCAGGATAGAAGTGCATCAGAGCATTTCCCAAGAATTCTACAAATCCTTCCTCCTTAATTTTTATGACATGATGAACTATTTATAATACCACACTGTAGTATTTCTATAATGGTGTGACATTTCATCGTTATGATTTTTCATTTATGAAACAACGTCATTGTTTTGAACTATTTTATACACTGTTATGTTTCAGAATTTGGGGGAACCATGTGTTTCATTAAAGTGTCATGTCGCAGCATCGATGCTGCCCTGCAACGTCACTGTTTTCCCAACAATGGAGAGAAAAGAATAACATAATTATTTTAAATTATTTTATTATTTTCCAATAAAAGTCACAAAATAAACTTTTCTACTCATCCCCCCCAGGCCGATGTTAAGTCGTTTCTAGGTGAATCTTGGCTTTCCAGATTCAACGGTGCCCTCATATTTTTAATCTAAGAACCAAATCAAAATTTAAAAAACAACACCTGTGTGTTTAATAAACATACCATAACAATGTTTTAAAAATTCATTCTGGGTACACCAGGCCTCAGAATCTGGGCCTTCAGTTTTTGCAGACACATAAGTATCCCAAATAAATTGAAAAAACACTTGAAATTTTCGGGTTTTTACATTATATGCACCTTGGGGATTTATATCCCCGAATCCCAAACAAGGATAAAAAACAAATAGCGGTACTAGGCACACATATGAGACTCTTAATCAGATGTGATCTCTTGGAGATTCCTGTGATTCCACAGAACACACAACGGAGTTATCGACCACAGACGAAGGATCCTCTCATGTCAATATTCTATCTCTAATGGGTATTATATAAAAGTCACCTCATCGTCAATACCCAACTCTCCATGGTCGATAAAGTGAGATGGGTTATGCACATTTCTCCTCAACTGGGATATAGAGAAGATGTTGTTCACCTTCTCCATCTTCGGTGGCAATGTCAAGTGGTAAGCCAACTCTCCAAACCTCTAGATTATTTTGAATGGTCCAATAAATCTCAGTTAGTGTTTGTCCCCTCAGCCAAATCTTTGAAGTACCTATCAAGGGGAGACTCACAAGAATATTTGGTCCCCCTCCTGGAACACTAGTGGCCTCCGTTTCCTATCAGCATAGGGCTTCTCATGACTCTGTGTAGTCTTCATCCACTCTCGGATGACTTTCACTATCTCAGTGGTAGCATGACCATATATGGGCCCACGAGTGCTCTCTCTTCTAGATACATCCAGCACAAGGGTGATTTTCATGTTCGTCCTTACAACAGCATATAAGGTTCCATTTTAATAGTGTATTATTAACTATTGTTGTACGCGAACTCCAAAAAGGGTAGGTGGTCCTCCCAACTATGACCAAAATCTAGGACACATGCATGAAACATGTTCTCTATGGTCTTGATGGTCTGGTAAGTCTGACCATTATTCTACAGGTGAAAAGCTATGCTAAAGCGTAGTTTAGTCCCAAAATACACCTTCAATCGTTTCCTCAACTAGGTTGTGAACTTTGCATCTTATTCTCAGACTATAGTCGAAGTCACCCCATGAAGTCTCACGATCTCCAGAACATATAGACGTCCCAAGATCTCTACTAACCCTTATCTCAAATATCAAGGAAGTGGGCCGACATGGTGAGTCGGTCAATGATCACCTAGATAGTATCGTGACCTCTGGACGTTCGTTTTAACCCTATTATAAATTACATAAATATCCCTTACCACTTCCACTCTAGTATCTCGAGGGGTTAGGTCATGCATGCTGGTACCTGGTGCTCAACTTCCACTTGCTGGCAAGTGAGGAATCTAGGAACAAATTCCACCAAAACTTTCTTCATCCCTATCCACCAATACTAACACCCAAGGTCCCGATACATCTTCATCACACTTGGATATACTACCAAGGGGGTTAATGGAACTCCCTCAGCACCTCCTCTCGTAGTGCCAATGGTTCAACTGTACGTCCTATGAAAAATATAGTTTTCACCCCACCTTCTGAATATCTATCAGGTTCATGGCCTAAGGATATCTAAGCATTTGTAGTCTCGTAGCTATTGTCTCCAAGTTTCACCTTCCTGACTCGCTAAAGGAGTGTAGGGGAAACTACCATCGACTATAGGTATACTCTCTCATCTCTATCAACGTAGGATATATGAATCAAGGATAACTACTCTAAAGCCTCAGTTAGAAGTTGCAAACTCGATCTATGGCTAAGTGCATCTCCCACTACGTTCCCATTACCATGAGTATAGACTATATCAATTTCATAGTCTTGGAGGAACTCTAGAAAAGTTTCTCTATATGATTTAGATCTTTTTGTGTGAAGATGTATCTGAGGATCTTGTAGTATGAGTAACCAATTAAGAGCTCTCCCATATAGTATTATTTCCACCTATTTATTGTGAATACTACTTCTACAAACTCTAAGTCATGAGTTTAATAATTCTTTTCATGAGGCCTCAACTTTCATGGGCCATAAGAAATCATTGCATCACCTTAAATCCTGATGCAATTGATTCTAGTTTCTGATGCATAATTGTAAACCATGTAGTCATTTACCTCCTCCCTAAATGTTCGGATGGGAATACTAGTCAAGCTATACCTCAAGTATAGAATGATTTAATGGCATGCCTCTAACAACAGGAAGGCTTTCCTCTTCATTATCAAGCCAGTCATAGGTGCTGCTACAATGGATAAATCACGAAGGAACCACTGATAGTAACATACTACTCCAAGGATGCTCCATACCCTAGTAACACTCTTGGGTGGCTTCCAAACAAGTAATGCCTCGATCATCACTCCTTTCATCATATCAACCCAATCATCCATCCTTGGCATAGGATACATTTTCATCACAGTCACCTGGTTTAGGCACCATATGTCCACACATATCCTCAAACATCTATCCACCATCTAGGAAAACAACACAGGGGTTGCCCATGTAGAAACACTGGGCCTTATGAATCCCTTCCTGTTTAAGTCTTCCAACTGCACCCTCAGCTCCTAGAGCTCTACATGGGCCATCCAATATGATGTTGTAGATATCGGCAATGTTTCTAGGTACATGTAAATGCGAAGTATGTATCACTGGGAGGATGAAGTCCTAGGACATCATCTAGAAAGATGTCCCCATACTCATCCACCACCATTGGTAATTGAATACTCACCTCATCCATCAAGTCAAAGGTCATGCAAGCCAGTTGTAATGTAATCTGTTGCACCCTCTTGAGCACAAGTCCATATCATGGAGCTCTATTTTCTATCTCACCAAAAAAGGAAAACTAGCTTCCATATCTACATGTATATAACACTTTACATCTCAAGCAGTCAATATATGCATCAATTTCTAATAGCCAGTCCATGCGTAGAATGACGCCATAGGGATTCAACACTGCCACTATAAGATCTCATCTGAATCTCTCAACTTTGAGTATATGATCGCACTTTCGGCACAAGTGTGTGACCATTGAATCTCTTTCTATAGAAGTATCCAAATACAATGGTTGATATAAAAGCTCAGTCATAATCATGGAGTACGAACTAAGACTGCGGCATGGAACGGATGGAAAAAAACTATATTGATATGAAATACTGCTAATGTAGAGAAGATACAGATATTAACTTGAATCATCTCAGAGATGACAGGCTCATGAGAATCTACCGCCTGTAGCTAGGCCTGTCCCCATCCACCTGCACCCTAAGCTCATGGTGGACCACTGGGGGAGGTTTTGGTAGTTCCTGGGGTCCCCAACCACATCCCGTTGCACATACTACAACTTGCCTCATCCACTGCTTGGCTGATTCTCATGATCTAGTTGTTGTCGCTACCACAGTGGCCCCTCCACCATTTACTGATCATCCACGCGGGGAGGCAGATATCCATGACCATTGTGACCATGTCCCCTGTAGGAAAAACATATCACACCTCGATGGTGGATCCCTAGGCTTCTTGAGCCTCGTACCTCTTACCATGTATCCCCGATATGCCTTCGAGAATATCTAGCCCACTTGGGATTATACGTTAACTATCTACTACTAGCTATAGATGAATCTGCTACCTGTATCCCAGTAGGGGCTCTTAGTGTCTGTACCTTCTTGGAAAGGAATCTCTCCATCAGCAAAGCTCTCTCTAGCACCCGAGCATATGTTGGGATGCATAGAAAACATTCCAAACTCTGATATCTCATTAGAGCCCCTTCCCAATGTTCAGGGCCCTAATGTAAGAGTCCCTTATAATGTCAGTTGAGTATCAGGAGAGGAAATTAAATATAATCAATTACTGATCCACATACTCGATGCTATTTTGTAGATGCAGCTTCTACAGAATAGACATAGGGTGGTGTCACGGCCAAAAACTCCACCCTAAAAAGTCTCTCATTGTCTGGCCACATGAGAGTTTTCACCTCATGCACCTAAAGCATCGGTCTCTACTATCATCCAGTAGATTCCTAAATAAGGCTAGTGGCCAAGATCACCTTATACTCGGCGAGTTTCTCTACTGAGTGAAAGTCCGGTGAAACCACCTCAAGCCAGTCCTCATCTGCCTTGGGGTTCATCTCACCTTGAAACCTTAGAGGCCTCTATCATTGGAACTCATGAAATACACTCATAGAACATGCATGATCCACTACTAGTGTAGGCTGCTCAACAGGTGCTGGTGTTGCTGGTACACCACCCAATGGTTCCAGAGCTGTGAGTGGTTCTGGTACCGACGCCTCATTGCTCGGGGGTCACTGTCACAATCTTTAACCGGAATACGGGATGGCTGTCTTCATGGAGGCATCCTGTATGAAATATATGTGCAAAAGTAAAAAATATATACCTAGAGATATGAATCAAAAAATAACAATAAAACTTTCAAAAATAATATCAACATGTGTTTCCATGTACCGAGTTGGAAAAAATAATATAGGGTCCTGGTGTATGAATACGTTGGCCACCGCACCATCATTAGACTCCATGTGCTAAAAATAGAACTCAAAACACTATACAGCATGGCCTCATTAAAAGTAGACTCTTATTTCATCTTGTATAACCAACCACCCACAAAGGCCACTATGTCACGACCTGTCCCACAGGGCCCGGACGTGACAACCCCAAGCCCACCTTCCATAAGCTAGGGGCTTGTGACGAGCACATGAAGGATTTTACCAAATAGGGAAGGAATTTCCTTAGAGGTTTGTACACACTCAAATTTGGAAAATGAAGTAGAAAATGGACACAAGTAATGTATAACGGTGTGAGTTAAGTACTACCACAAGTATAATAGTAAATTAAAAATGATGGGCCGGAATACGAGCCCTAGAAACTGAAAATAATGTAAACAGATTTCACATCTACCCTGTACCTCTACTTAGAGGGTAGTAGTTGAAAGTTTGACGTCGAAGAATAGGATCTCTATATCTCATATCTCTCCAAGCACCACCATATAATGAACCCCCAAACTCTACCTTAGAGCGTCAGAAGATTGCAACAGACACAATTGTGCGTGCAGCGCCCGTGTAGGGGTGAGTATAACAATTCCCCATAAGGAACACCAAGACCGTTGAAAGTCTCTGAGTAATCCAAAATGGAAAAGGTCACATGAAATACCTAAAGGTAATATCACAATCATGATCTAAATCATGAATCACAATGAAAAAGAGTTATCTCACTCTCATGATACAACATCATTGTTACTGGAATAGGGATGAATAGTTGTACACCGAGATCATCTTCTCTATAGTAACTCTAATATTGACCTATATAGGTCACTATATTATAACACGTATTGGTCGCTAGATGATGACTTGTATTGCTCGCTGGTGATGACCCGTATTGGTCCCTGGTGCTGACCCATATTGGTCATTGGTGCTCAGCTGTATTAGTCATTGGCACTGACCTGTATTGGTGGCTAGTGATGACCCACCATCTTTGCTGATACATAGTTTGGGATGAATATTTGTATAGCTAGATCTTCCAACATTGGAGTTTTTGATGCAGACCTGTATTGGTCGCTCTTCTTCTTCATGTCACAGCCAACCACTTGATTCACACTCATAGCATACTGGACTTTTGAAGAACCACTCATCATGCCATTGGTCATATCATAAATTGTTCTAATTCTCGATAAATGCATACCCAAGGGACTGCAACATCTTAGGGGTCCCAATATGACAGACGATGTGTTGATTAAATGCCCATTCTATGAAATATGGGCACATTTATAAAAATGGCCATGTTAGATTCAAGTTTCATCCATCCCAGATCACCCATAAATCTATATCAAAATGCAGTTAGAGTGTTCACAAAGTACCTCTTTGTCACAAGGGTCGTTATTCCACATACGGTGAGTCGATCAGATGTCTGGTTAGTTAGTTACACCCCTTTTCGGAAAACATTGGTGATTGCACCTCAGCCCGGCCCAACTTAGTCGGGTCCACCGGAATATGCCAATGAGTGCGCTTCCAGAAAAAGGTCCCAACACCACTAATGACATGTTAAACAAACCCCGTGTTCGTCAGTTATGGGAGTTTCTTTATTTTGGGGCCATTTGGGTCTGGACCTGATCAGACTCGGTTTGGTCAGACCGATGCAACAGGTCTCAGGGTCTACGTAAACCCGCCTGGGTCCGGCCCATTATGGTTCGGCCCAGTTCACTGGGTTCTGCCCAATGGGGACTACCTGGCTTGTTTGTGGGCCCGTACCAAGGTTGGCCAATCCCACCGGGTGGGGCTCAGCCAACCCGCAATGGCCAGCTGGTGGGGTTCTACCCTCCCGCGCTGGCCCATTAAGCAGCAGGTCCGGCCCATTCGTCCAGCCATTGTCCAGCCCGATTATCCGGAATGTAACACCCCAGGTAAATAAGGAATATTACATTTTCATATTTATCCATATTTGTGAATAAAATATTAATATGACTTTAAAAGGGACTCTATGCTCGATGGCGTACCCAACACGCAACAACGAGTTTCTTGGGAATCTTACGTTGCACTCTAATAATAAAATAATATTATTTTAAATGGTAGTTAACATGTAGCTGTTGTAGTGGCGGGAATGGATAGAAATAACTAAAATATGATTATAAATGTTCTTAAATATTTTTACATTTATACAATAAAAGATAAAGGCTTAAAATACGGAAAGAATTCAATTTTAGGCGTATATGCCCTAGTTTTCACTAAAGGTTCACTTATCACCTTTTGATGGAGAACCGTCATTAAATGTAGTTTTGTTCACTCTTAAACATTATTTTGGACCAAATAAAACTCTTATTAAGAATCGGGACATCAAAATTTACTTTGTGTAAATTTTTGGTATCTTTCCGATAAAGTTCATTTTTTTAATGAATAGTGTAAAATGTTGTATTTTAATTCAAAACCACTTTTTAATCTAATTTATTTATATGATTAGACTATATTTTGAATTGGTTTTAAAGTGAAATTAGAAAATATTTTTACCATTAAATCCAATAGTGGTCGTTGGAATCAATTTCACTTTGAAATCAGACTTAAACTAGTGTCAATCTTTTGATACTTTTTGTTTCATAAAACACGCTATTTGTCATGACAGCGGGAATTAATTATTAAATTAATTAATGTGACTTATATGTTTTGAATTTTGTAAAACGGACTTCATTTTTGAATTCATAATATCAAATATAGCTTAGGGTGAATTTTTGGGATTTTTCTGAAAAACTTCAATTTTTGATGAATAGTGAAACCACTAAGTGGTACTTATAAAAACTGATTTTCCGTTTAAATGAAATTTTGCCATCATTGTGTTTTGATTTTCAAAAATCCTACATACATGGTTGTAATTAAGAAGTAAAATTTGGTTCAATGAGATTAAAATATTTTTTTGGTGAATAGTAACTTATTAAGTTTTTAATCGCGATTAGTGGTAATTAGTGTAGTTTAAGGTAAAAATAATGCTTTAATAAAAGGATATGAGCTTGACACATGTCTTAACCTCATTGGTTGTATCATGGCCGACCAAGACAATCCATGGGTCAACTTGGGGACCCCATGGATCCACTTTGGTTGGGAAATGACATAAATAACATTTTATTTAATCTAAAAGTAAAATTGACACAAACATGATATGTTTTACTACAAAAATTTTTAAGTGGGGTTATACAAGTCATCTTTTTGATTATAAATATTCATTGGAAAGCTACATCATAGGAATTTTTTTATAATTTTTAGACATTAAATAAATTACATTATTTATGACATAATAATGATGCAGCGATGACATCATTATTTGACGATTTAAATAAAATGGAATGATAATGTAAAATCTATGAACTACACATGTCCAAAACTTATTGGATGAGTTGATTTCGAAGCCTTATCACCTTATACACGAATTATAGCAATGTGGGACCTTTTTAAACCGAAACAAATTTTCAAATAAAGTAATATTTCTTTACTTTCCAAAAGTGCCCCTCCTCTCCTCTTATAAAAGGCCCCCACCTCTACCTCATTTCACACACTCCTCAAGCCTTTGGCTCGGCCAAACCCTACCCATTTACTCTCTCCACATCCCTCTCATAGTCCTAGAGGATTCCCATTGGGAATAATCCTTTCAAAGGAAGCCTTTAGGCTCAAATCAAAAGGAGTTACACTTTTAAAGGTAATTCATTCTCTCATGTTCATTTGTTTTATTTTGCGTCTCCAACCCCCTAAACTCTTTTTATTTACTTCTTTTGTAACAACACCAGTATCTTCAATATACTAGGATGTTGTTATAATATTTATTCGAGATACAATCTCACACAACTACATCAAATGGTTAAAGAACATACGGTTTCCGTGGATGGTGAAATTTTGCCTCCCGAAACGATGATTGTTCAATACTCATTTAACACCTTCAAAGGTGGCCATTATGATGTCACTATTTTTATATATGATATATAATATGTTTATGTTTTATTTATGATTCTGTATTTTTCATTTTTGTCTTACCTTTATGGCTTACATTATGGGTATACGCGATATCTTCATTTAAGGAAGTGCGGACTACCGCCCCCTCAAAGTGATTTGATTCGTTAAATACCATATGTGGGATGTATAAAGGATGGAAATACGATATTATATATTATATTATACTGTAATTATAATATACCTTTATATAATTATTATTCCATTCTATAAAATACGAAATAGAAATGAAAGTAGCGTTCATGCGTACGTACGGCTTACGTCTCCATGAACGGTGCATTTCATTTCTTACCTCTAAATGATTATGTAATGTTATAAATGCATGAATGTACTGGATATATATGACATATATGATATCCAAATCATGAATATGATTCTGTATATAATAAACATTTGACCACACGAACAACATGTAATGGTAAGAAGTCCACTTTCGACTTAAGAACCAAATATCGACAAAACAAACATTATTAACTAAAATGTTTAAATAATGTTTATAACATTGAAATAAGTGATCTAATAGGAATAATGAACTAGAAAAAGGTTCTTAATAAAGTGTAAATTAACTCAAGTTTATTATTCAGGACGTTAAAGAACGATCGAGTCAAGTCGGACCTGAGGTAAGGGATCTTACTCCTCTCTTTCTTTTTAAGTACACTCTTTTATGTCATTCCTTTTAAAGCTCATCTTTCTTGTTATTGGGATGATATTTTATATTAATCCTACTGTAATTTTTATGTTCATTTGATGAGAGACCCTATTATCTCTCATCAATCCATTTTGGAAGTTTTGAGTGGCGCCGTTAGGCTGCCAAACTTTCGTAAGAGATCTAACCTCTCTCTTCTTTTTAAGTACTCTCCTTTATGTCACTTCTTTTAATCTCCTCTTTGTAACGTTGGGGGATGTTATTTTATATTCCTCTTTCTGTAAATTTTATTTTAATGTGATGAGATACTCTATTTGATCTCATCAATCCATATTCGGAAGTTTTATGTGGCGCCGTTAGGCTGCTGAGTTTTCGTAAGGGATTTTTCATATCACTTTTATTCCCGTGAGATTTATGCTACATTTGCCACAAATTCCATTGAGTGGTGTATGTACTGCCCATTATTCTACTCTTTGTGTAATATACTTTCATTTATGAGTATTTACATCAATGACCTATTGTCTTTCTTCATGGGGTGTATGTTTTGAAAGATACCCAAGTCGGTAAGGGAACCTTTCACCCTCCTCTTTTTTAAAAGACTTCTTTTATTGGGTCTTTTAATTTACATATTTTTATGTTGGGATATGTTATCATACATCCTTATTGAAGTAAATTTTATGTCCAAGTGATGAGATACACTTTTTATCTCTCATCAACTCATTTTGATGTGATACCGTTAGGCTGTCAAGGGAACTTTTTAACCCAATTTCGATTTCTTTGGGTTCAGCTTGTAGTCATTGAATATGTCATCCATTGAATATGTGTGAATGACCTTTTATTGTTTTACACTTAATATCCACTTATATTGGGTGTATATATATTTTTCACACATATTTTTGAGATTTATTTGTCCTTAATTTAAGGATACCTTCTTTATAAGGGATTTCATCACATTTGACATTTCTATTGAGGGTTCATTGTTGTTATGCACCAATTCACTCTTATATGGTGTATATACTGTCCTTTGGAGTATTATATCATGAATCCTTTTATTCTCATGATATTATAAAGTTCTGACTAAATGTTATTCCTCGATTATTGTATTCAAGTGTCTCTAATTTTGGTAAAACCCCTTTAACCAAAATATCGTTTTAAATGTTTTAATTATTTGTTCTTATTAATATCCATGTTTTCAAAATGGTTTTAAGGATTTATTTATATGGATATTAATGGTTTAAAATGTTAAAAGCTTCAAGGTGGTATGGGACACTTTGATTCAAAAATCTCTTTATTAAATGTTTTAAATGGTTTTGGAAATGGTTTCTTTTTGAATGGATTCATTATTTTAATATCCTAAAATGTTATATTGTGATTGAAATAAGGAAATGTTATGTTTCCTTTATTCATGTTTATGTGATACGATTATGTTATGGTTCTTGGGCATTGTTATGAAGAACGGGTGGTTCCGTGATAAACTAAGGGCGGGTGAGCCCGATATAGCTCTCCAATGCATTGGGTAACGCGAAGGAGTGAAACGTTAATGTTTCTCCGAAGAGATTTAGGGAATATACTGTGATGGGTATTCCAAACGTAACCAAGAGGGTTACTCCCTACTTAAGAATTTTATGAATGCCTCAAGTTACCTTTATGTCTTATGTTTTCTATGATTTATTCAGCATTTGATATGCCTATATTTTATGGGTAAAGTATGATTTCATTCTTATGTATATACGAACTCATGTTTCCTTTCCATATTTTTATAACCCTTACTGAGATTTTTATGCTCATCCCAAGTTTTTGAAATGTTTTTCACAGGTCAAGTGAAAGGTACATGATGTGATGATAGTGTCGAGGATGTGTCAAGAAAGAATCCATGTTTCATTTTAAATATGTTTCCGTTGATGGGAAGAATGAATACTGTCTTTTATGTAACCACTTTGTTTAAATGTGGAATGTAATGCAGGTTTCATGATCTAATTCTCTAAAACTCTAAACCTGAAAAGATCCTCAATGTGTAATCTTGTAATAACTCAAGATTATGTAAGGTTTAAGGCTGGGGCCTTATAGTTGGTATCAAAGGTCGGTTTAGATAACTTTAGAGGTTAGGGTATTCTTTAAGCATAAGTGACATTACCATAATGGTTAGGATTTCAGAAAGAGTCCTAGTTTTAGATAAACTGAATGAGTAAGTATATCTTAGTGTTTATCTTACTCATTAGTACATGATGGTTTTGTTGATATACTCACACTGACATTTCTGTTTTTAGTGAATGGATGGATCTCGCAGGCACCAAAGTGACAATTGGATTGAATGAAACTGTGGTGGATCTATGATTAAGATACTAGGTAAAATGGAGGATTCAATGAGGAAACTCATGGTTGTTCTAAACCAACTATCAAGGATTCATGATCATCCACTTCAACCTTGGTGAGTTCTCTAGTGCATCATGTACGAGATGGCCAGCTCGATGTGGAAATTCAGGTAATAATTATTAAGGTAACCATTAGGGTTTATATGATCCTTACTTTTGAAGTAATTATGGGTTATTATATGTTCTGATGTAAAATGAAAGGCATGAGATAAACTTGAGGTTAAAATATGTTTTGATCATCTTTGAAGATTTTATCTCATTTTGGGGAATGTTTTAAGAAATATATAGTTTTGGAAAAAGGACAACACGCAGACCGTGTGACTTCCCGTCGCGTCGGACAAAGCTGCGGGAATCGAACCCACAACCAAAGTGCGACTGGTATTTATCTCCTACCACTGGACTACGTGAAGTACCTGGTTAGTTTGACCGATTCTTTTTAGTTATATGATTTTATGAATTTAGAGTAAGTTGATTTTGGAGGATATGTGATTAGGATAATTACTTTTCAATTTGAGACTTTAGGAGCAACTGATGTTGTTTGGAGATAAATGTTACGATTTAACTTGGAAGACTATGTGACTAAATCCTTTAAATATTTGGGTTTCAATCTTATATTGGTTTACTTTGAGGAATTTTATGGACAAATTGTTTATCGGATGGTCCTCGTTGAACTTTGGGTTTTGTTGGACAAATTTTGGAGATTAAGAATAGATTTTTTTTTATAATGGGTTATCCTTTTCTGGATTATCTGATCTTGTACTAGCCTTTTTGGTTTTGGTTTTGGTTAAAGACATGGGAAGTATATAGTTCTATTTTGTGGATTAGGTGATTCTCTAGAAGTTAATTATAGTACTCTTAATGTGAACAAGTCTTCCTCAATAAAAAGTAACTTAAAACAAAAATGTTGTCTATTAAATCTTCCTACTGGGGAATCGAATACCGTTTAACCCATCACAAGTTTGTGATTTTCTCGTGGTTAACTTTCTCCTAAACATGTTTTCTATCACTCTCCATCAGAACATGACCCTTTGTTTTTTCCTCCATGTCCATATTTTCATACTTGGAATCCTAGTATGGGTTAACTCGGGTGACCTCTGTGCTTATCTTTCTTTATTTTAAAGTGATTGTTTTACCGACTCTTGTTCCAATGTGGGACGTTCAAGGATGTTTCCAAGCGCAATTTTAAAATTGCGAGGACGCAATTCCCAAAAGGGGGGAAGGATGTAACACCCCAGGTAAATAAGGAATATGACATTTTCATATTTATCCATATTTGTGAATAAAATATTAATATGACTTTAAAGGGGACGCTATGCTCGATGGCGTACCCAACACGCAACAACGAGTTTCTTGGGAATCTTACGTTGCACTCTAATAATAAAATAATATTATTTTAAATGGTAGTTAACATGTAGCTGTTGTAATGGAGGGAATGGATAGAAATAACTAAAATATGATTATATATGTTCTTAAATATTTTTACATTTATACAATAAAAGATAAAGGCTTAAAATACGGAAAGAATTCAATTTTAGGCGTATATGTCATAGTTTTCACTAAAGGTTCACTTATCACCTTTTGAGGGAGAACCGTAATTAAATATAGTTTTGTTCACTCTTAAAAATTATTTTGGACCAAATAAAACTCTTATTAAGAATCAGGACATCAAAATTTACTTTGTGTAAATTTTTGGTATCTTTCCGATAAAGTTCATTTTTTTAATGAATAGTGTAAAATGTTGTATTTTAATTCAAAACCACTTTTTAATCTAATTTATTTATATGATTAGACTATATTTTGAATTGGTTTTAAAGTGAAATTAGAAAATATTTTTACCATTAAATCCAATAGTGGTCGTTGGAATCAATTTCACTTTGAAATCAGACTTAAACTAGTCTCAATCTTTTGATACTTTTTGTTTCATAAAACACGCTATTTGTCATGACAGCGGGAATTAATTATTAAATTAATTAATGTGACTTATATGTTTTGAATTTTTTAAAACAGACTTCATTTTTGAATTCAGAATATCAGATATAGCTTAGGGTGAATTTTTGGGATTTTTCTGAAAAACTTCAATTTTTGATGAATAGTGAAACCACTAAGTGGTACTTATAAAAACTGATTTTCCGTTTAAATGAAATTTTGCCATCATTGTGTTTTGATTTTCAAAAATCCGACATACATGGTTGTCATTAATAAGTAAAATGTGGTTCAATTAGATTAAAATATTTTTTTGGTGAATAGTAACTTATTAAGTTTTTAATCGCGATTAGTGGTAATTAGTGTAGTTTAAGGTAAAAATAATGCTTTAATAAAAGGAGATGAGCTTGAAACATGTCTTACCTCATTGGTTGTATCATGGCAGACCATGAAAATCCATGGGTCAACTTGGGGACCCCATGTATCCACTTTGGTTGGGAAATGACATAAATAACCTTTTATTTAATGTAAAAGTAAAATTGACACAAACATGATATGTTTTACTACAACAATTTTTAAGTGGGGTTATACAAGTCATATTTTTGATTATAAATATTCATTGGAAAGCTAAAAAGATTTCATACATCATAGTATTTGTTTTATAATTTTTAGACATTAAATAAATTAAATTATTTATTACATAATAATGATGCAGCGATGACATCATTTTTTGACGATTTAAATAAAATGGAAAGATAATGTAAAATATATGAACTACACATGTCCAAAACTTATTGGATGAGTTTATTTCGAAGCCTTATCACCTTA
Source organism: Viscum album (assembly GCA_963277665.1). Classification (NCBI taxonomy): domain Eukaryota; kingdom Viridiplantae; phylum Streptophyta; class Magnoliopsida; order Santalales; family Viscaceae; genus Viscum; species Viscum album. Next base: position 1,120,425,853 of record OY728146.1, read on the forward strand.
TCCACGAATTATATCAATGTGGGACCTTTTGAAACCGAAACACATTTTCAAATAAAGTAATATTTCTTTACTTTCCAAAAGTTCCTCTCCTCTCCTCTTATAAAAGGCCCCCAAATCTACCTCATTTCACACAATCCTCAAGCCTTTGGCTCGGCCAAAACCTGACCATTTACTCTCTCCACATCCCTCTCCTCATCCTAGAGGATTCCCTTTGGGCAGAATCCTTTCAAAGGAAGCCTTTAGGCTCAAATCAAAAGGAGTTACACTTTTAAAGGTAATTCATTCTCTCATGTTCATTTGTTTTATTTTGCTTCTGCAACCCCCTAAACTCTTTTTATTTACTTCTTTTGTAACAAAACCAGTATCTTAAATATACTAGGATGTTGTTATAAGATTTATTCGAGCTACACTCTCACACAACTACATCAAATGGTTAAAGAACATACGGTTTCCGTGGATGGTGAAATTCTGCCTCCCGAAACGATGATTGTTCAATACTCATTTAACACCTTAAAAGGTGGCCATTATGATGTCACTATTTTTATATATGATATATAATATGTCTATGTTTTATTTATGAATCTGTATTTTTCATTTTTGTCTTACCTTTATGGCTTCCATTATGGGTATACGCGATATCTTCATTTAAGGAAGTGCGGACTACCGCCCCCTCAAAGTGATTTGATTCGTTAAATACCATATGTGGGATGTATAAAGGATGAAAATATGATATTATATATATGATATTATACTGTAATTATAATATACCTTTATATAATTATTATTCCATTCTATAAAATACGAAATAGAAATGAAAGTAGCGTTCATGCGTACGTACGGCTTACCGTCTCCATGAACGGTGCATTTAATTTCTTACCTCTAAATGATTATGTAATGTTATAAATGCATGCATGTACTGGATATATATGACATATATGATATCCAAATCATGAATATGATTCTGGATATAATAAAAATTTGACCACACGAACAACATGTAATGGTAAGAAGTCCACTTTCGACTTAAGAACCAAATATCGACAAAACAAACATTATTAACTTAAATGTTTACATAATGTTTATAACATTTAAATAAGTGATATAATAGGAATAATAAACTAGAAAAAGGTTCTTCATAAAGTGGAAATTAACTCAAGTTTATTATTCATGACGTTAAAGAACGATCGAGTCAAGTCGGACCCGAGGTAAGGGATCTTACTCCTCTCTTTCTTTTTAAGTACACTCTTTTATGTCATTCCTTTTAAAGCTCATCTTTCTTGTTATTGGGATGATCTTTTATATTAATCCTACTGTAATTATTATGTTCATGTGATGAGAGACCCTATTCTCTCTCATCAATCCATTTTGGAAGTTTTGAGTGGCGCCGTTAGGCTGCCAAACTTTCGTAAGAGATCTAACCTCTCTCTTCTTTTTAAGTACTCTCCTTTATGTCACTTCTTTTAAGCTCCTCTTTGTAATGTTGGGGGATGTTATTTTATATTACTCTTGCTGTACATTTTATTTTAATGTGATGAGATACTCTATTTTATCTCATCAATCCATATTCGGAAGTTTTATGTGGCGCCGTTAGGCTGCTGAGTTTTCGTAAGGGATTTTTCATCTCACTTTTATTCCCGTGAGATTTATGCTACATTTGCCTCAAATTCCATTGAGTGGTGTATGTACTGCCCATTATTATACTCTTTGTGTAATATACTTTAGTTTATGAGTATTTACATCAATTACTTATTGTCTTTCTTCATGGGGTGTATGTTTTGAAAGATACCCAAGTCGGTAAGGGAACCTTTCACCCTCCTCTTTTTTAAAAGACTTCTTTTATTGGGTCTTTTAATTTACATATTTTTATGTTGGGATATGTTCTCATACATCCTTATTGAAGTAAATTTTATGTCCAAGTGATGAGATACACTTTTTATCTCTCATCAACTCATTTTGATGTGATGCCGTTAGGCTGTCAAGGGAACTTTTTAACCCAATTTTGATTTCTTTGGGTTCAACTTGTAGTCATTGAATATGTAATCCATTGAATATGTGTGAATGACATTTTATTGTTTTACACTTAATATCCACTTATATTGGGTGTATATATATTTGTCACACATATTTTTGAGATTTATTTGTCCTTAATTTAAGGATACCTTCTTTATAAGGGATTTCATCACATTTGACATTTCTATTGAGGGTTCATTGTTGTTATGCACCAATTCACTCTTATATGGTGTATATACTGTCCTTTGGAGTATTATATCATGAATCCTTTTATTCTCATGATATTATAAAGTTCTGACTAAATGTTATTTCTCGATTATTGTATTCAAGTGTCTCTAATTTTGGTAAAACCCCTTTAACCAAAATATCGTTTTAAATGTTTTAATTATTTGTTCTTATTAATATCCATGTTTTCAAAATGGTTTTAAGGATTTATTTATATGGATATTAATGGTTTAAAATGTTAAAAGCTTCAAGGTGGTATGGGACACTTTGATTCAAAAATCTCTTTATTAAATGTTTTAAATGGTTTTGGAAATGGTTTCTTTTTGAATGGATTCATTATTTCAATATCCTAAAATGTTATATTGTGATTGAAATGTGGAAATGTTATGTTTCCTTTATTCATGTTTATGTGATACGATTATGTTATGGTTCTTGGGCATTGTTATGAAGAACGGGTGGTTCCGTGATAAACTAAGGGCGGGTGAGCCCGATATAGCTCTCCAATGCATTGGGTAATGCGAAGGAGTGAAACGTTAATGTTTCTCCGAAGAGATTTAGGGAATATACTGTGATGGGTATTCCAAACGTAACCAAGAGGGTTACTCCCTACGTAAGAATGTTATGAATGCCTCAAGTTACCTTTATGTCTTATGTTTTCTATGATTTATTCATGATTTGATATGCCTATATTTTACGGGTAAAGTATGATTTAATTCTTATGTATATACGAACTCATGTTTCCTTTCCATATTTTTATAACCCTTACTGAGCTTTTTCTGCTCATCCCAAGTTTTTGAAATGTTTTTTCACAGGTCAAGGGAAAGGTACATGATGTGATGATAGTGTCGAGGATGTGTCAAGAAAGAATCCATGTTTCATTTTAAATATATTTCCGTTGATGGGAATAATGAATACTGTCTTTTATGTAACCACTTTGTTTAAATGTGGAATGTAATGCAAGTTTCATGATCTAATTCTCTAAAACTCTAAACCTGAAAAGATCCTCAATGTGTAATCTTGTAATAACTCAAGATTAAGTAAGGATTAAGGCTGGGGCCTTATACGGAAGGTGGACCCCTTATCCCATATGATCCCGAGGATGTTGGGTCGTTTCTTCTGGTGGGAGGAGGAGTGACATAGGGTCTGCACAACCCCCTACAGCAATGGCCTGCTAGCCGCGGCTGCAACAATCGGCGGTGCGTGCGATTACCACCCATCTCCCATGCAGCTGGCTTGGGCGGGGTACCTCTGGCCACTGCGGCGCGCCACGACGCGCCCCATTCCACCGCCCAAGCCCACTTGTCACGGGTCTCCTATAGCCACCACCGGCCTCCACCAGCATGGACCACCGATGGTTATTTTTTCGGGACAACGGAATGCCGTTGTCATTTCATAGCCCTCAAATGCCTTTCTGCCATGTTCGTTGTCCCACCTTGAAGAACTCAACAAGGGCAAGTTTATCGGAGGGTCTAGTCCTTGTTGGTTTCATCCCACTCTCACTATGTTGATATTTTAAACATGATCAAAAATTAATAATAAAAAAAGGATGAATAATACCTGAGTTAAAGATCCAAGAACAACCACACACATGATTTAATGAGACATGGATCAAACTGTTAGTTGGTCGGTCCGCAATCATTATATTTTTTCAAGAAAGGTAATAGAGTTAATATCAATGAAAACAAACCCCCTACCTTTTATGATTTTCTTTGCTTCACGTTCATCCCTGAGGTTTTACGGTGTCGACGACACCCTCCTGGTTCCGACGATTGAAAGGCGTTCTTCGTCATTCGTCACTCTTTTCTAGTGTTGAACTGCATCAGAGATTTTCCTGAGAATCCACCAAATACATCCTCTTTAATTTTTCTGAACATGTAGAAATATTTTTTGAGCCACACTTCTATGTTTCCATAATGATGTGATGTCAGGTCATTACGCTATTTCATTTATGAAACAATGTCACTATTATGCACCATTTTATCCACTGTTATCTTCTGGAATACATGTCATCTATTTGATTCATTAAAGTGCCTCATCAGTGCAATGCCGCTGCCTTGCTGGGTCGTTTTCCTCCATGTATCAAATACCAAAGAATAAAATTATTCTTTTAAATTATTTTATTATTTTTCATGAAAAGTACAAAAAATAAACTTTTCATCTCATCCCTCACCAGCCAATGTTAAGTCCATTCTAAGAGAATTCAAACATTTTAGATACAATGGATCCCTCAGATTCTATTTCCGAGCACCAATTCAACATATAGAAAACTCCTCCAGTGCGTTTACTGAATGTACCTTAAAAAAAGTTTAAAAAATTCATTCTGAGCACATCGGGCCTCAGAATCATACCCCATCAATTTTTTTATACTTTTAAGAATACAAAATAAATTATAAAGTAAATTAATTGGAATTTTGGGATCATTAATTAAATTAATTTATTTAATAGTATAGACATATAAAATTTTCCCCAACCATTGTAGTCATAAATAAAACGCTATCTAAATATGTAAACTCATCAAAAATAAATCATGACTGAATATCTAGGGTATGAATAATCTCTATTGGAAACAAAAAATAAAAACAATGCACTTTATTGTAAAATATATGACATGGTCCATGGTTAAATAATACAGATCCAATTTATATTGATTGTTATCATTGTGAATATAGAAAAATAACCAAGGATATCCATGTTCAATGCTATTCTGTTTACAATAATCATAATTGATTCCTAAAAAACTAATATACTACTGATGTGGTGCGGTGAAATTTATATTAAGATTTCTCCCTAAATTACATTTCATACTGAGGAAAATGGGATTATAAATCATAGATCATAATATAAAGGGCATTTTATAGAAAATTATATATCATGGTATACCATTAGTTGGGAAACAATAAAAATTGGGTCATTTTTATTTCAGATTATTTGATTTTACTAGTCATCAATCACAAATGAAAACTCATGTTTTGAGATAGTTCTATTTGATAATGGATAATGTTATGAATTATTATTGCCTTTTTCTATAGTGAACATTTATTTTCCACTATTGAAATTAAAAATATGTTGTAGATACCATTTTTCCGATTCCATGTTTTTTTGAATCAACATTGGGTTTCCAAAACTATGTGTGATGTTCTATCATCCTATGTTTTTTCACATAGGTAACATTTCCATCTATCCATTCACGTAATAAAATATTCTAGTGTTCCAATATCCCAGGTTCTAGAGAATAAATACATTCATCCAATCATAAATATCATTTGAATTTGTATATTTCATTCTGAGATTCCATTTTTAGACTATAGAACCATGGAACCCATGAATATATAAATTTACCACCTCTCTTCAAATTTGATTTATCATAAATTTAATATTAGGATAGATAAAGTGGAAAAATATATCATCACTCATGAAATAAAACAACTCCCACACATTTTAGTCGTGAATAAGTTTTTAAATTTAATATTATACTCAGGATCCCTATGATCTATTCATACATAGAGATCCCTACTATAGAGAGACAAAACCTAGACCTCCTAAAATGTTTCCAATTATAAATAATTTGATATCATTTAAAAAACCCTTTCCCACTATTTTGGGTACCAATTTACAAAGACCCCTTCCATGGAGACCGGCTTTGTCGTCAATGTCTTTATCGTGGGGGATGTACACATTTATCTCTTGTTATGACCACTAAAGTGATATAGTCATGGGGATTTTTTCCATTATCTCAACTTATATCTCAACCCAAATTTAAAATAAATAATAAAAATATATATTAGGGCATTGTAAAACTAATATATTGGTTCATATTTCTACAACCCAATCCTTCGATTAATATTCCCCTATTAGTTTTCTCATATACCCTAAGTTTATTTAATCTTCTTGGTTTTTAAAAATTTCTAGTGTTTAGATATTTCACACATTTTAAAAAATATTATCCATTATCTCAATATATAGAGTAAACCATATATGATCCTCTTGCTACATATAATCCTCCACTTATATTTCCATTACCTGAGTTATTGACTATGCTGTGAACCTCAAGGGAGCCTAATGTGAAATCCTCATTCACTAACCAATTTTCACTCATATTATACAATAAATTTCTTAACTGAGCATGATTATACGAGTAATCTATAAACATACCTCATAACCATGCTCCATTTTGAATGAATGTGATGAACTATAATTGGATTCCTATTAGGTGTAAGTCCCAAAATTTCAATTCTCCAATAATAATTTAACTAGAAATATTCACGAATTTCACACACATATATTGGTCACATACATGATTTAAAACACAACATAAATATTACCAATAATCTCATTCATATGGTCCATTATTGTATAATACATATATTTTCCTTATAATTGTTATATGACCAAAGGATATAGTATTTATTCTATATAAAAATACAAAGGATTAAATATAAAGAGACTGTCATCTGTATCTACAACATAAACAACCTAATAGATCATTTCACCTATTTTTCATAGGTGTAATTATTTTTACATGTAAAAATCCATATCCATTAACAGAGATACATTTTATATAATTATATTAGTAACATATAAAACAGATTAGAAAACCAATGATTGACTAGATCCATATTTTTGGAAAATGAGTCATATTATGGACTTCTGCATCACATTGGAAAATAAATAACATAGCATAATAAACTATCATCAATCATTCATACTAACCTAGAATTAAACTTTATATCTTGAATATGGGACAAAATAAAGGGTAATATAAAATTCACATTATTGTTTATGTACCACAGATTTAACAAATATTAATTAAGTCATAATCAAGATGATAATGTGTACAAAAAAATAGAAGGCATGTCAATCAAAAACATGCGTTTAAAGTAAATAAATGGATATTATTTACAAAGAAACAACATGGATAATGAAAATTTAATTATCTATAATGGAAATTCACAAATCTAGTAATTCATTCATAATAATGAATAGGTGTACACATGGTCCTCATCCTAGTTGGTGAGGACTCAGTAAGTGAATCCAATAGACCCAACATCAAATCTGAGTGGAATTATATTTCTGGGTTACTATAGCATGGCATTCTTGGAACTGTAGCAGTAAAAACTAATAATTTGTTGTGTACATTGGTCCCCCATTATTTTTTATTGAGTAATTAATGGCCTTCAGTCCACCGAAGGCCTTCGAGCCATAAAGGCATTCAATCCACATCAAGGCCTTTGGGACTCTTGAAAATACAGATGCAACAAAACATCTTAAAAGGAATAAGGCTCTACATGAGGATTCAGATTAGCCACATTCTTCAGAGAGATATAAATAGACATTGAATATTGAAATGGTGTTTCATTGAAATTGGTATCAGGCTTGTCAACTCTTAACATGACATGATACATGACCCTCCATGCGAAGGTTGAGAGTTGACATCATGATATTTTCTAGGGTAGGTCAGATCCAAGTTATCTAGTTTGGGATGATTTCCAATAAGACATCGACATTATGTAATCAATAACATCATCCTTCAGGGCATATAAGGGTTCCCCCTTTTGCATTGAATATTGGATTATCAAAAATAAATAAAAATTTATGAATTTATAGTTCTAAAAAAATAACCATATAATGTGGCGACCTCTTTTTTCTTATGACACCCATCAATGCATCATGGATAAAATACATAAATATGATCGAACAGTCCCATGAATATCATATTCATTTCTTATATATTTAATGATTGATAAAATTAATTATAAATATTTCATATTAAAAATCACTTATATGTATTAAATCATTATTTCATTAGATTACCCACATCAATGAAATTACATTTTACTTTTAACTGGGAGCATATATAGAAATCTTATATGGTTGAAATAACATCGAAATTACAAAATTATAATTGAAAACATCCATGATGTTGAAAACATTGACATAATTTAATGAAATAATATCTAATAAATATGGGAGAGTTATAATATTATTAATTATTTAAATATAAATTCTAATCCACTATCAACAAATGATGACATAATTCCATAAATTTATTATATATAAATTATTATTTTTTAAAACCAAACCATTAGATATGAAAAAACAATGAATAGATTAAATAAACACCCTAGTATCTTATTTTAATTAAAGTGTTATAAATTGATTTTTAAAATTATATTCATTATATTAATAAATTAATTCTCTTTTAATTTCATATTGTTTTAGAAAAAACCCTTTAATATTTATTGAAATAATTTCATTAAAATTAATCATTGAAACATATTATGGAATCCCAAAATCATTGAATGAAAAAATTGTGTGAAACCCCATTATTATAATAAATATTATAAAAAATATATTAAAATTCACCCATTTGGTAACAATTAAAAAACTAATTTGGAAATTGAGAATAACAATGTAACACCTAGTGAATATATCTCTATTTACTTTTAAATAAATTGTAGTTATTCTATATCATAATTTTCATAATACAATGAGTGTAAATGAACTCATTATATAATCATCATTTGTAACATATATATTGGATTTATGAGAATGAATAGGATTATCGTAATTCTGAAATTTTATAAAAATATTATATCTATAATTCATGATTATTTTTTAAAATCTATGAAATAATCATTTTGATTTAAAAAAATTATATATTTAAAATGAAAATTTTAATGATGAATCATAATATTGTAGGTGATATGATTATTTATGAAAAAATGTATTAATCGTAATGTAACATTTAGTTTAACGGATTGTTATTGATTGAATTATAATCCATATACTAGTTATTTAAATGTTAGTAAAAAGAAAAAAATCATTTAAAGGTAAACATAGTAATATTTCGTAAACATATTTTTATATTTTCTATGTGAATAAATACATAAATATAGATTTATTAATAAAGGTTATAAATCAAATTTATAATCCTAATATTTTATATGATAATTTACCATTCATTATATAGTTTTTACTCATCATAGAATTAATAAAATCATTATTTTATTGGTAATAATTATTTTTCATAATGATAAGTTTTCATTTCATTCATGACTAATTATAAATTATATCTAACAAATTAAATCTATTTATTTTGATAAAATTACTTACATACCTTGAATCAGCTTGTCCCGATATAGAAATTAGATAATACACATTTGGGTTAAATCTGGTTTTCCAATGGGTGTTATACTAAATGATGATGTTGGGAATGAAACATTAAAGATTATATTAATTATTCATTGATGTTATTTGTAACATATTTTAGCCTAAATAAAAATATTTTTCCATTTGGTTAAACTCTCCAAGAAATTTCAATATATATTATTTAATTATTATATGTAATTCCATGTGTGGAATCAACCTATATTATATGAGGGAAACATATATATTGTATTATTCATCTTATTGGAGATTAAATGATTTTCCAATAACTACCTCATGATCATTAAATATTTTTTTCCATCATCTAAATCCCTAGATTAACTCTTATGAACATTAAATCAATCCTTATGTATCACATATCAGAGGAATAATATTAACCGGGATCTATTAAATTTATTTCTAAATAATTTTATTGAAAACATGTGGTATCAATCATAGCTTGATTACCCCATTATAATCAATATAATGATACTTTTTTATTAATGTGTAATGAAAATATTCCACATATATTCTATCAAATGATACTTGAATGTTTCTCTTGTACAATGCTTTTTCCTTATACCTCCACATAGAGATATAATATATTTTCAGTCATATCCACACTTTGATGGATATAAATGATGTATTTAGTATATTTATATAGATTAAATTTATGATATAATTTTTATAAATCATTGGAAAAATATTATTTTTACTACATTCTTTCATTTCATTAGAAAATACCGTTTCAGAGTATATAAATATGATAATCTCCACAGATACTGTAAATTAATTCTCTATCTATAAAATATTTGGATTTTTCTACATATGAATATAAAGAATAAATATATCATTTATATGATGAATAAATTTTTTACATGAATGTTTCCTGATCAAGATTCAAGGACCATAATATCTTAATCAAAATATACAAGAATAACAAAATAATTATCACTTTAAACTATAATTTTAAAAATTAATTATAAATGACTAGGTGATAATATGTTATACCAAACCCATGTATAGTATTGTAAGTTTTATCAAGGAAGTTGTATTGTAATATTTAAAATATAAATTTATTTTAATTTTTCTTTATTGATTTCAAAGTAAGTTGAACGTGAGGAAATTGTTTAATAATATAATATAAATTTTTAATAGGATTTCATAGGATCAAATGTTACAATGATTATATTAAAAACTATATAATTCATAAATAATTGAGAATTTCAAATACTGAATTTTTTTCATTACTGGTCATATAATCCATTCTTTTTTATATCAAGATATAATCAAAGTTATAAATGATTTTTATTACATAAAACTAACATATTTCCACATTTCAACTGATAAAGTATTGTGATATGTCTATGATTTAATTATAATATTGATAATTTTATATTATACTCTACAAATAATTTTTTAAACACTTTTTACCATGTTATTACTTTCAATAAAATTAATAAAATTTAATATTCTTTTATTTTTCGAATGATGTACTTTTTTATCAAAGGATATAACATAAAAAATATTCTGTAAAATGTAAAAATGGATTTTCCCACTATTATATATTTTTTTAAGTTGAATAATACATTATAAAATTCTATTACAGACTATAATGAATAATTTTTTTTTCTAGTTTTTAATTTTAATATTTTAAATAAATGATTTCAATGTTATAAGGATATTTTTCTATATAAAAATTTCAGTATTATTTTCCTGGTATTTTAATCATTGACTACATTCATCAATGTATCTTATTCATCCCTACGTATAATATTATTTGATATCATCCTTAATCATTAGCTATTTGGTTCATTATAATTATTATGGGATATTATTTAAATTAACTATCTTTTGCACACGTTATGTAATGATGAATTGATAAATGTTGTCATACTATTTTGATGAATATTTTAATGAATTAGGTGATGGGTGGTTATGTTATATCCATATAATTAATTGGGTAGTGATTAATTTATTATGATCTAAATGGGTATATAATATTTTATTATTGTTCCAATATGAGTAAATAGGATGTTTTCTAAATCCCAAAGAAGGTACATTTGTGGTTTGACAATGACTAAAAGTTGTTGAATTTATTATTGGGTATCCTTGAGAGAATATAACCATGATTATGAATATTCCACATATTAATTCACAATATTATCAAATAATATTTTCTAACTATTATACTCCCATTTCTAATTATCTTTGAAATTTTTTTGATACATGTCCTATGAAAATCCAATCCTAATTCCATGAATTATAATAATTATCTACTAATTGTTGGGTTTAATTTCATAATTTTGTGATCATATTTTCATACCCTTCTGAAATAATAGTGAATTAAACTGTTATTCATTGATATGACCATTATTTACCATTATTTATCATCATATAGTCCCCTTAATTATATATAATATGATGAGGAAGGTTTATATTTTACAAGAACGTAGTGGGATATGATGTATATATTTTATATACAAGTGGATTATGTTTTTGGTTTTATAATGACTCTAATACATTTTGATTATTGCATGTATTTTAATGATATGTAATTTATATTCATATAATAGTGTGAAATATATATTTATATTATATTTGAATCACTTATATTGCTAATAGAGAATGGTTTAGTTATATATAGAGAATGAGATGATATATCATTACTGAAAAACATTTTCCTAAGACGTTCTATACAAGGAAATATGAAGAAATTATAAAGATATAAGTTCTTTTTTCATTGAAAATAAATAAATTTATAGATACTATAATTTTTATATGGTTGTGGAAGAAATAGAGAAATAAGTAATGAATCTAAATTGTGTAGCTTATGTATTAACTTGTTCATCACTGATGCATGATGACTTAGTAAAAAATAACAAAAATAGAGAGATTCCTCTATTTTATTTTCTTAGGTTAAATCACATTTTCATTATGAACCATTATGAGTGATTGTAATAGGTAATTACTACGGTTACCCATTGTTAAATCATTAGGTTCCATTGATAAAAATTTGGTGTTATTCTTTTTAAAATCTGTAAATATTTCTCATGGTTTTATGGATTATAACAATGATTACTATCGATATAACTCCTCTTTGTCATTGATGGTATTGGATAGAACCTAAATGAATCATGATAATACTATTATTGATGGAAAATAAATAAATTTTATTACTGATAAAATGTACATTAAATTACATAGAAAGAAAAATATAATTATGGTGCTTACAATAGCACACCCAGTTTCAAGTAGGTATCCCATTAATTATGTATTTATGTATTTTATGTATATGGGTTATATTTATGATGGTTTGGGGACCCTTTGAAATTTTTTGGGTATTTTATACATGTTCAAATTTTAATCATGGTTTTTGTTGACCATGAAACTCTAAAAAAAACTATACACAATGATACATAGGTAATGGGGAAGATGCACAAAATGTGCAGTGTTTTTCCAAACCATGCTACAACCAAAGAGAAATCATGCTACTCAAGATTGTGGGGTTTACAATTCCTGCATCATGGATTTGAAACCACGTGATCCAACCATGCGAGGTACAAACCTTGTGGTTGTAGCTAGCACATTATTAACACAATATTTTTTTAATAATATGACTTACCATGCTTGTGATAAATGTCTAATCCTAAATATGTGAATCATATTTATTTTACAGTATAAATACATTTTTGGACCCAAAATTTCCCCAACTCGGTATTTTTTTCTATCAAAGGTTTAATAACCTCTCCCCATAGAAATGGAAGGGTCTAGGATCTCATCCATGGTGCGTTGAAGCTCGATTCTTGCAGTAATTCAATGTTGACGCTGTTTTTTGGTAGTTTTCCTTAGATTTCATTCTCCATATCTCTTAGTTTCTTTGATCTAAACCCACTATGGGTATGCCTATGGTTTTGGATGCCAAATATGTTTATATTTGGTCTTATTGTATGTATAGAAAGATATATAAGGCATTACCATGGAGTTATTGCACAATTTTTTGGGATTTTAATAGTCTTTCTTCATTTTCATCATAAAACATAAGGTATGTGGATTTTCTCTTGACTCTTTTATTTAAAACATAAATTATTAATTTGAAAATGATTATATTGATTGAAATTGGAAGTGAAATGTTTGTGAAAAGTATGGTAGAAACCATATTTACTTATGGTCTCTAGACATGTGTTAAATCATTGAATTATTATAAAATGTTCATTGACAAATGATTTTAAAATGTCAATTATAATATAGATTATAGATTATAGTTATGAAATTTGTTTTACAATAAAAATATTATTCTATTGAAATGGTTTTTGGAATGAATATATTTGTATGGTCATTGTGCATACTTGGTGTGTGTGTTAATATTGAATTATGAGTCTTGGTCGAAATAAGACATTGTGCTCCGTGCCAAAGGTGTAATGGCACATGGGTTTTAAATATCTTATGATAACCTAGATGATTTATATGAAACTTATTAGGTAAATAAATGTTTAATGAGAAAGAATACATATATATGATTGTGGATATGTGGATATGTTCATTGGAATATGATATACCAAAATGGAAGCACGAAATTGTATTGAGGAACTTCCTTGGTGGCTTTCATGGAAAACCGTATTTGATGTGGAAAACTATATTGTTAAAAGTAGTGTTAGTTATTTGATAAGTTAGTAAATGTTGTTTTTTATAAATTTTATTAGATAATTTTTTTTTATTTTTTTACAAGTTTTATCCTAGTGGTGTGAGTAGAGGTGACATAGGATAAATTAAAATGATTTATATTACTCAACTCTTCTTGGAAAATGTTGTACTTTTGAAGATATTGTTTATTAAGTCATGGTAAAAATTAATGTATCAAACATATTAACCAGTATATTGATATACATGAGATATTGTGGACTAGGATCCTAGGGAATGTTTAGAACATAGGTTTACTATTTGAGTATTTGATTATTTTTATTCCATGGTTATCATTGATATTTTGTCTTCAAATTTGGTACATGGTTTTAGATTGGTTTTGGTAAATGAAAATAAATTTTGTATTAAATTGTTATAATGTATCATATAATGCATGGTTGGTTATTTATATTTTCTTTATTAGTCTTATTATTAAAGGGAATATCATCCCCCACAAGATTGATGCCCTAAAGAATTTATTTTCAGCTGTTGGTGTCCAAGGGATGCTGCTTAAGGACTTATACCATCACTGCCTCGACTCATGCCATTGAGAAGGAGTGGGACATTACAAGTGTAATATGTTTTATTTCTTTCCAAACACTATTTGAAACAATTGGTATCAATTTTATTCATTCCCAAATCTATTTTAAAAAATAGTTATCAACTTGGTCATTTTGAAAATATTTTTGGAACAAGTGTTCTTTGACTTGGTATAGATTGTGATATTAGAGTTGAAATATTTCTGGCTTATTGCTTGAGTTGGGAACATAAACACTAGTAGGATTATCAATACATCAAATTTATTAGATAAAAAGATGCAACTAACCTATTTATGATGAGATTCATGTTACTAGGGATTTGGGTAGATATTTGTTTTGAAGACAATGTTAGGGTTTCTAATCCAATTGTCATTGGATTTGATATTGATAAGAGACTAAAAAACATTAATTGAATGAGTACCAACTAAGAGTGAATATTTCATTTTGTATAATGATATATGATTGGTACAAATGATTAGTTTCATTAAAATCTTTTAAATGGGTTTTGAATGTGAGACATTGAAAAATGGTATAGGTGTGATATATTGAAATGGTTTGATTTTCAAATGAAAGTAGTTATTTTTTCAAAAAAAGTTTTGAATGCATAATAGTTATTGCAGGATGTCATTGATTTTGAAATTAATAAGGCATTAGTTAATAAATATTGAGAGTTATGGGGATGTTGTGTTTCAGGAATATTTTACCTTATAGGCATCCTAGAGACAAATGGGAAGAAGCTATGGAGAATATGGTTTAACCTAGGAAATAGGTGACCCAACATATACATAAATGTATTGACCAAGAATTACAGTCTATGGATAGATGGAGCGGGAGGAATGACCCAAATTAGGTGGATCATTCTACCAAATTCAAGAAAAAAAATCCTACATCCTTCTCAGTGTTTCCTAACCACTGAATTTCGAGGTGTAGAGGAACAAGATGAATCATTTCATCAATATCATCAGAACACCTGTTGAGATGAATGTCAAGCTAGAAAATTATATAATGGAATAACTTGCGCGTTAGGGTTTTGATTTATCATTATCGACTAATTCATTCCAAGTAAATTCATGGGAATATTATGAAGAATTTTTAAATAAAAAAATCTATCCCACTCATTCAGAATTTAATGAACAAATTACATATTCAAATTGAAGAAGAAAATTCATTTTATCAAAAATAATATGTTAAATTCATGAATTTAGTGCACTTTTCACTCGATGATTTTACATGTTCATCCTGAAAGGAATAAATTTTTGAATTAGGGATAAGATATAATATTTTCTTGAAGTTTTTTGTTCTCTATATTACATATTATTTAGAGATAGTCAATAGAGTAATGGTAGATAAATGTGAAATCTCATGATATATGGTAGGAGGAATAATGTTAATAGCCAATAAAAATAGTGGGAACACTTATATTGGGAGTAATAGGGAGTGGGAAAATAATTTTCAAAGAGGGATCGTGGATCCAACTCACATGACTGGATTAGTTAAACCTCATCACAACCTATGAATAAAGATATATGTTTCCAATTTTGATTTCTCAGCTACATTAAACGAATGTGTATAGAACTATTGAGGGTATGAAATAGTTTAAATAAGATAGGAAATATTCAGATCTATTGTTCTAGTTCTCAAAGGTCTATTATTGAAGAAAACTATAAGGTGTTTCTTGCATCATTTGATTTTATAGGGTGATTACAACATAATCAGTCATGTCTGTAGAACAAAGTTATCCATTGTGATTATAAGAATACGTTGACACTTCCTGTAGTGCAATATCAATAGGGAAATAATGATTTTTAAAAAAAAATTCAATTATATAGAGAAGAATCGAGTAATTTGGATTATCATCTAGGACCATATATTGGGAGAGGTATGATTATTTGTAATTATACCTTTATTAAATGGTTATATGACATGGGTTTATCCAATTACTTTATTTTTTCATGGGCATGTTTAAAACATGAGATGATGACTTTGTGATAAAACACAAAACTCCTCTTGGCCAAATGGAGTGTGAAGAAATTGTGTGTAGATAATGTTATATAACATTAGATGGAGTAAAGAAGAAATGGAATTTATCTACACTTGAGATGAATATCTTTGTTATAATCACGTATATGGATTGGTTTCCATAATTTAAGGATCACATCATCTGTTTTACCGGAAAGGTATGTTTCCCTACTAACATTGAATTGAGACTCTCTTTCAAGGATACAAGAATGATATATTAGGTGCAACAAACATGTTTTATCTAGTAAATTTAATGTCCTCATACCAATTAGTATACTTTTCTTTGGAATCATTGGATGAGATCAAAAATAATTATTTTCTAGTAGTGGTGGGTTAGTTTCTCAATCTATTTCTAAATAATATTTAATGTTACCACCAACATCATATGTGGAGTTTACGATTCATAAAATTATTGCGACCAGTCTTATTTTGATTCCATATTACCAAATTTCCCCAAATAAATTATGGGAATTGAAATTATATTTAGAAGAGCTAGATATTGAATGGTTTATTCAACCTATAACATCCATGTGGGAAGCACTGGTCCTATTTGTGATAATGTTAGATGGAACTCTATGGCTATGTAAAGATTATCGTAAGGTTGACCATGTTATGATAATGAAATGGTAAAAAGTTACACACTTTTATTTTTTTTCGATCAATTGAGGGGGGATCAATGGTTCTCTAATATTAAATTTCTGTATGAATACCAACAACTGTGGGTTTAGAATGAGGATATTATAAAAAAATATTTTAGATATAGATATTTCCATTATAAATATTTGATAATGTCTTTTGGTCACACTAAGTCCCTAGTTGTCATTATGGAATAAATAAATCACATATTTCAGGTGTATCATAATCCTTTAATGGTGGTGTTTGTATATGACGTATAGAAGAATTCATAGATAGTGGATAATCAAGAACAAAATATGAATATAGTGTTGGTGATAATTAGGGATCATCACATGTTTTTAAAATTATCAATGTTTTATTTTTGGATATAAGATGTTTGATTTCATAGAAATGTAATTTATGAAAAAGTGGTTTACGTGGACCTATATAAGATAGGAGTTGTGATCTCATGGAAACCCATAAATAATATATTGATGATACACAGTTTTAATGGATTAGTTTGTTGTTAACCACAATTTTTTAATTATTTATCTAGAAGATAAATTACTATGAATGGTTAGACAAACCTGAATGTTCCATTCTATTGGGTTGATGAATTCTAGAAGTCTTTCCAAGAGATGAAAGTCATCCCTATATCATCACCAATCACGATATTGGTCAAATCGGGATAAGAGTATGTGGTATATTATGATGGTTCAGGATCAGGTATGGGATGTGTTCTCAAGAAATGAGATCATGTTTTTCTTGTGTCTCATGGTAGCGAATACATCATGGGAAGAACTAACCATCACATGATTTAGAGTTAGCTTCCACAGTTTATGTCGTAAATACATCAGATAATTATATTTTTGGTGGAAAATTTACAATTTTCATGGATCATAAGATCTTGAAAAAAAATTTCTACCAATTATATTTGAATTTGAGGAAAGGAAAATGGATTTTTAGTCACCAAATGTTTGACATTCATTTGATGCAAACACTAGGAAAATAAATTTCATGGTAAATGCCTTATAAAAAAAGTAATATGCTCATTTAGAAAAAGAGGCTTCAGATTAGTTAAATCTAATCTCATTCTTCACTGTCAAGAATCTAGAATGTGATGAAAAAGTTGATATTGTTTTTTTAGTTATTTTTTCAGTGGTTATTAGTTTGAAAATGATTGATAAGGAGACATAGATCTCCCACTCAGAATGTGTGGTGAGGAGGTCATAAATCAATTGTGGGGAGACCATTGAGGGATGGAAACTGAATGGGAGTTCAGTTTTGTGGTCTTGAAGTCATATGGTCATACCTATCGCTTGTCAAAAAATGATCTTCATGATTAAATATATTCATGATGTGGTGATAATCATGGAATAAAAAATATTTTTAATGAATTGAAATCATTGTTTTAGTGTGTTAGTGTAATAAGAATGTGTGTGTATATTGTTTCATAATTCTTAACCTGTCATAATGATAGAGAATCGACGACCAACTGTTATGTTGTAGTATTTAATGGTCCTCATTTGGATGTGGGGGAATATAGTCATGTATTTTCTAATAGGTATCCCATGAATGGTTTGAAAACATGATTCCATATGGGTTATAGAGGATCAAATCCCAAAGTTATCCCATTTCAATAGAATTATTAAAGCTCAGATGGTGGATGAATTAAAAATATCTATATTTGAATATAGATAGAGTCATGGTGTATGAGTTTTGATCATGTTAGATAGATATATGAGGTTTCTGTCTTTCTTCTTCATATACATAAAAAATCACATGGGAAAGAATTAACTATGTGAATGGAATATCATCCTAAAATGAATGTTAAATCTGAAAATATGATACAAATGTTGGAAGCCATGTTACAGACTTGTGTAATGAATTTTTGTGGTTAATGGGAAAAGATCATTCCGTTTTTGGAGTTCTCATATAAAAATAGTTATCTATCCTCCTAAAAAATAGATATATAGGAAGCATTGTATGGATGTCCTCATCATTCGACATGATATTGGGTGGAATCATTTGAGACATTAATAGTTGAGATTAACATTATTGAGGATATAGTGGTAAAGATTGATTTTATTAGTAGATGGATATGGAAGGCAATAAGTCAACTGAAATTGTATGAGGATCATCATTCATAGGTGTTATCTTTTTATTTGATTGATCATGTATATGTGGGGATCTTTATAAGGATTAGACTTCATCATTTTCGTATGCAAGGAAGGTTATCTCCTAGATACATTATATTTTAGAGATACTAGCACTAGTTGGTGAAGTGGAATATCATTTGGAATTACAAAAACAATTTAGAGTGGTGCATAATGTTTTCTGTGTATCTCAGTTCAATAGGTATCAGACTGATCCTTACCACGTGATTTGATGAGATCACATTGTCTTTATGCCTGCTGGTTTCTGC
This sequence comes from Viscum album, assembly GCA_963277665.1. NCBI lineage: Eukaryota > Viridiplantae > Streptophyta > Magnoliopsida > Santalales > Viscaceae > Viscum > Viscum album. Next base: position 1,120,445,512 of record OY728146.1, read on the forward strand.
ATACATATCCTGATATGGAATGAGCATAAGGAAGAGAATGTCTTATGTGGAAAAATAATCAGTCGAGTGATGAGTTTGCAGAAACATGATTAGATTTTGGAGGATACCTAGAAGCATGAGAGACAAATGATAGAGAAATGGAAAATACTAATTTAGGCAAATTATGGGTTTTTAAATTTCTTGATTGTAATGTGTAATGGAGTGGAGATTATAGCACCCCCGGTTTTAAGTAAGTAACCCATTAATTATGAATTTTAGGTGTTTAAGGAATATTAATAATGTTTATGATGGTTTTGGGACTATTTATAATGTTTTTGGTTTTTTTAAAGATCCGCGATTTTAGTATGGTTTTGTTAAAATGTACATCTATAATATGACACCATGGGATGTGAGATAGATGAAAAGGGGAAGGTGTAGTATATACACATATTTTTTTTCCAAACAATATGACATCCAAGGGGAAACCATGTTACATTAGATAGTTGTATTTTTCATGGTTGGAACATAGTTTAGAAATAGTTTGATCCAACTATTTGAGGTTCAACCATTAAAGAGGTATCTTGCATATGATTAGAAAACATTATTATTTTCAACCAAAATAATAATTAATGGGATAAATGTGAGGTCAGAAAATTGTGGATCTTAATTGTTTCCCTTATAACTCCCTCTTTTTTCCCAAAACATCCATAATTTGGTGTTTTCTCTCATAGTGTTTGTAGAATCTCTTCCTATCAAATTAAAAGGGATACAAAGCCCTTCCATTATGAGTTAAAGAATTATTTTCATAGTAAGTCAATATTCATTATGGTTTATGGTAGTTTTACATATATATAATTCTCTATCTACCATTTTTTCATAGAACTATTATCATTGTTGGTAATTCTACCATTGTGGGTCATAAATATGATCATATTCTATATTTCTGTTGATATGGGAAGAGATATAAGGTGGGTCCATGGTGTTTTAACCTAGTTTTTTGGGATTTTATTTTTTATTATTCATTTTTGTCATAAAACCTGACTTAGGTGGCTACACATTAGACTCCTCTATTGATAACATGATGGCTTGGTTTCAAAATAGTTAAATTAAGTTAAATTTATTCTGTTTCTTTTTGGAAAATCATGGTATAATGGTTCTATAGAGATAGTTCATTGATTTCTATGAAATTGTGGAATTATTTTCGAATGTGATTTGATAAATTATTATAAAATGATGACGTTAAGATAGTATCTTTATATAGTTTATGGAAAAATAGTTTTTTTAAAAATTATATTGTAATAGTTTTGGAAAAATTATATTTCCATGGTTTTAGGGAATACATGGTGGTTTGTTCATATTACATTAGGATGCTTGGATAAATCATGATATTTTTATCGGTGGTAACTGTGTAATGGATCATGGGATTTAACTACCTTGTTTTCACTATGTAGATCGATGAGAAACTGCTCTTGAGTATAGATATGTCATAACATAGAATGAATGTGTATATGTCTGCATATGTGGATATTTGGATGGGAACGTGTTATGTCATAATGGAAACAAGGAATGGTTTCGATTAACTTTCTTTGTTCCTTTAAAGGAAAACCATATTTGGTTTGGAAAAATATTTTTAAAAATGTAGTTTATTTGTCTGATAAACTATAAAAAGTTTTTTATGTAAAATCTTTATATGAATTTTTGTACGAAATGTGTTTCTTATTCTACCCACATGGAGTGAGTAGGGAACTCATTGGGAAAAATCATCTAATATTCATTAAACTCAAATGATTTATCAAATTAGTTATTTTTTATATTCTGTTAATGTAGACATAGGAAAATTTAATGTATAACACATTTGTAGTAGTACTATAAGCTGTATATATTTCTATAGAATTGAATCATAGAGCATGTTTGGATCTTGGAGTTGTCTTGAGACTCTTTATTTTTTTCAATCCATTGATTATATTGATGTCGTAGTCTAAAACTATGGTACATTGTTTTAGTTGTATTTTTATAAATGAAACATCGACAGATATTTCATTATTTACATGCATCATATAGTGGTTGTTTGGTTACGGCTTCTTTGTTAAGTTATTTTATTCGAAATGGGAAAATCATCCACTGAATGTATTGAATCCCTTCAAGATTAATTTCCAGCCTTTATCATCATGGCGATGTCTCTTAAGGCCATGTAGATTCTATACCTCAAATCAAGTTAATATGGTTGGGAGGGACATTAAAAATATTTATCATTCATTGTCCATTACCCACACCGATCTTCCAAAGATGAAACTATGAGAATGAAATATTATTGGGTCCATCATCAGTTGACAGTCACCCTCATTTTTCCTCTAATCCCTAAATATCTGAAAAATTGATCTATAAAACTAAAACATTATTCTCCATTCTCAACTTCTATACTCTTTAAAAAAATTAATTTGTGATGTTTATCACTTGTAAGGTGAAGAGTATTAATGGGGGACTCTTATCATGAACATAGAACAACATTAGGGAATTAACTCTATAGTGTGGGATTATGTAATAAGATTAATTTAAAACAAATAAATTGTAGATATTCTTTTTATATAAATGAATATTTAATTCCAAGAGGTTACATTCAAGGATAAATAATAAAGTATTACATATGATATAATTTTTAATAGTCTTTCACGGTATTCATCAATTTTTTTTTAAACCAAAAGAAGTTTTTTTTTCGCTTCTATAGTAAGCTTATAAAAAGTCTCTAATTTTTATAGTATGTAATTGACATTATAGATATTATGAAAAAATTTCTCATCCTCCCAATATATAAATTGAGAGTAGTGTCACCCATTAATTTCATGGATTTGATAATAAAAGATATATTGAATTTAAATAAAATTAAACAATGAAAACATTGGATAAAGAAGCCTATTAATCCATTATTGAAAATATATTAATATAATAATGGATTTAATATTCTGAGGGGTATTTGTAAATGATTTATCTTAATAAAGGAAGGTCTTTAGTAAATTTAATCCCAATGTGTTGGGATAATGTTATCTAATTATTCAAAAGTATTTCAATCTCCCCATAATAAACCAAACACAAAAAAATGATTCAAATATGTAGAATATGGGAAGAAAAATTAAAACTACTCAAATGTTTGGGCTAATGATGATAATGAATTTCAATAAACCACTTAAAACTAGGTTCAAAGGGATATCACATCTAATTACTACTCCTGCTGTTTGTTACAGTAATGAATGGGTGAATGCTACACATACCACCAAAAATATTATACTAATATCATATTAGATTATATATATAACCACACATTTTCATTTGATATTATTTCTAGTGGTATCAAAAAAAATAAAAAATATTAGATGTTCAATTAGTTTTGAAATGAAAAAATGGTATGATGACTTCATCTCACATATATGAATATTATCTAGTTGATGTTTATGGGAAGGTGATTCTTGATAATATCATTATTGTAATAAAATATATATTAGATTTTATTAATTTCTAGGATTATCTTTCCCAATATAGTTACCATATCAATTTCCATAGAAGGGATGCCACATTTTATATTCTAATCAAACCTATTATTTTCTATCAGTACAATGATAAATATAAACATGCTCTGAAAATTACATATATATATTATGTTTTTTCATTACATTTAAAATGATCTATTTATCATAGATGGCTGAAAAAATAAATATAGAAGATAATCATGTCACAATGGAATTTTAATGATATTCTAGAAGAGATATATATTCTTCCTCAAAACCATGGAGTTGTTTTTTAACAGAACAAATACATAGTGTTATACCAATTTCAATGACTTTGTGTAAAGTGGCCGTAATTATGTTATAATAATTTGATAAAAAACCTTGGGAAAATCATGACAAGTGATTTATTCATCCAATATCATCATTTGGGGTGAACCTACAATTTTTATTATAATGTATGATATATCAAAATGCCTCTGAGAATATTGACATTAATTTAATTAAATCATGATCACAAATAGGTATCTTCAAACCCATATTGTTTATTATTTTGATAAATTCTGAGGATATAAATTAGTAATAAATGAATAATTTTAATTCTATATACAATGAATTGAGAGTCAAATGGAAGTACATAAAAAAGAAAAACATTCGTATGAGGTAAAAAAACAATGAATATTTAATGGACCCAGATGTTCTTACTAATTCCCTAACTAATATAAAGGATACAATGTCACCCCAAGATATTTGAATATTTTCCACTTGTAATAAGTATAATTTTATTAATAGTTTTCAACTAAAGAATTAATTACCTTATTCAATGTCTTTAATTACACACAAGATCACGTTTTAACGGATGCTTTTAAAATTATTGTTTAAAAATGAAATTACCTCATTGTCTTTAAATTGGCATTTATAACAAGGATCAATTAACTACGTAAAACACATGCTGGAATTCATTGTTTACCAATACATTATAAATGAATATAAAAAACAATTTAATATAACGGAAATTCTTTTATGAAAAACTTTTCTTATTTTCACAAAAAAAAATATTCTACAAACTTTAATTAATTACTAATAATGAATGATACTAATAAAATTTATATATTATAAAATTATAAGTAATTCAACCAATAGTTATGATAATAATAAAATAATAACTAATAAAAATTTATGATTAACAATTTGTATATTTTTTAACTATTGTTCTCCACATTTTAATATAATTTTTTTAAAACATATTTTATATACATTTATAAATATTATAAGATAAAGTTGACTTAATTGTTGATAGGTTAATATCAAAATTATCTTATAGTTAACTTTTGGTAATTTTTTCCAAGTTCATTTTTTATTAATTTTTAATATATTTATTCTTAATTGAAATCTAATTTTCGTTTATATAATTTTTTGTGTTAGATTATATTCTTAATTAGTTTAAAATTAAAAATAAATCAATAATACCAATATTAATAATATGTTGGTAATTAAAATGAATTTATTTTATATTTTGATACAAAAATATATTAATATTTTTATTATTTTATATTTAAATCTCTACATTCTAATCCCATTTGTGCGATTCAATTTGAATTAATATCAACCACATATACTATTTGAATTTTACAAATTGAAATAGATGTTTTAATTTATAATAACATATAATTTATAATAATTTGAAAATAAATTCTCACAAAATTAATTAGTGAATGTAGTTAAAATTAATTACAGTGACTAAGAAAAAAGTGTTTATTAAGGGACTAAAATTTAATCTTCTCGAGAAAATGATGAATAGTATTATCCAAAACCCTTGTAATGGAGATATTTAAAAAATATCACATATTTTATATAAATTGGATTTTTATGGGTGCAACATGAGTTTAGTGGGTCCTCCTAATAGTGTACACATTTTTTTATATACAATAATGTCACTCGACTACTACAAAGGGAACTCACTCCCCACACTTATTTAAACCTCACATGCCATTTTCCTTAGCAAAAAGCATCCCAAATGACCATTAAAAATATATAAACACATAAAATAATCCATATCATGTGTTTAAAAAAACCTTAAAATGAATTGGTGAAAAAATGTGCTATATACCAGAGGATGAGATAATATTTCTATAAAATATTTATAATATTATGTACTACTCTACATCCTTTAATTCGTATTATATAATTATTATTTAATAACAATAGAATATAAAATACATTTATATTATTTATATTATGGTCATGACTTACTTACACACACACACTTCTATTAAATGGGATATTTAAATGGGATATGCGGTCACTTTTTGTGTGTATAGAGGACTACTGTCTTGTGAACTGATGTTTTTCCATCCTACATTGCTATAATTATACAATGGGAATAATAGTGGATTTAATGTTTATATATGATATATATACATATATATGATATCTTTAATGAATGTATCCTTATGTAATTATTATATTACACATACCTTGATTCTTTCTATTTTGTGGTAATTTGAGTATATAGTTCATGTGTATGATAGACTACCTCCTTTTAAAATAATTTGAATCATTTGTGATTTAGTTTGCGTATATTAATGCATGTATTAATTAAAAAAATTGGATATAAATTGAATAATTAATATTCTAGAAAAATCATATTAATATATTTCATTTAATTTTAATTCTTTTAATATGAAAAAAAACATGAAGCATTTTTCATTCATATGTATGACCTTACACCTCCCTAAAACGTGCAATTGATTTCTTATCAATTGTTTTTATGTATAACATCATAAACATATATGAATACTATATACTATATTTAAATTTTGGTATACATATTAGATAAGATAAAATCATGATATATATAAACAGAATTGAAAAATAAAAAAATCAAATCATACATGAAAAATAAGAAAATTATCACCCCAACCATAGAAAATATTGAATTATTAAAAAATAACAGATGGAAATATTTTATAAAAGAATAAAATATGATATCATAAATATGAAAATGGTTTTGGAATGATTCAATAACATTCTTGGTACAATTATATAGAGGGTAATGACTATTCATCATAAATGAAGTGTATAATATGGGATTTCCCAAAATTCACATTCATTTGTTACTTATTTGATATTATTCACCAATTAAATTATATGTGGTCTATATAATTCCCCTTTTCATTTGAATATCATGATTCATTATTCATAGTATTTTATGTTCAAATTTTAATTATTTCTTCCGAGGAAGTTTAAACATTGAAATTTTGATGTGAAAAATGTTATTATGCAATCTCCCTTTATTCTGTGATTGTATAAATTATTTTAAATAAGACCCTTTATTGTAAATAATTATCATTTGGAATTTCATTTTTTTTAATATACATATTATTGTTTTATTTATATTGTAATGCCCCAAAATTATAATGTGAGAGCCTTGTATTTGATATTCTGTATTACACATTACACCATGTGCATAAGGTAATATAATACATAGATATATTATAATATACATTGAATTCAAAAAAAATCTATATATGCAAAAAATACTTAGTTATCTTATGTTACACATAAGACTGAGTTTTAACAAATAAAATCATATTACTAAAAATTATTTTTTAATATAATTTCATATTACCTAGATTTTATGTTAGTAGTCATGAATCGTACTAAATATGTTATTAAGAATTATGGTTTATAAAAATAAAAAAATAATTCATTTTTTTATTAATTAATGATAAATGAAAATTAGAACCAATTAGATATAATGAATATTATTATTATTTTGCTTCAATTTTTTTTAATATGTAAAATTAAATATTATTTGATAAATATTTTAATGAAATATATATTTTATATAATCAGTAATGTATTTTTAATGCTTATCCAATTGATTTTATAGGATTATGATAAGAACAAACCCAATTCTACACAAAAAAACACAAATTTCTATTAAGGAATTTTTACTGCCTTTTATGGGTGAAAAAATTTTAAATATGAATTTTGAAACATTTATGAAGTGAATATGATAAAATAATATTCATATTTTAATTCAAAATTACAGTATTATCTTAAGGTGAATTTTTGGTATGTTTCTGAGAAACATCATTTTTTGATGAATATTGCATTATACTTAAAAAAGTTCATTTTCATCATAATAATTATTAATATTAAATTACATATCAATTATTTTTTAAGCTTAAATTGTATAAATTTTAAATATATTTATACAATTTAGTTTTTAATATTCAATTTCACTTTTAAATGGTATATAAAAACATAAAAAACTGAAGAACTTTGTTATACTAAATTAAGTTCATTCCTCAGTCTATTAGATTAGCATTAATCTTAGTTTTCCCAAATATATAAATTGAGATTTTGAAAATGTACTTAAACAATTCAAAAATTATTATATTTATATTCTAATAAGATAAAATATATTTTGGACAATTATTATTTGTTAAAAGTATTAATATTAATTATAGTGTTTAAAAAATTTAAACATAATAAAATACTAAACAATTAACATAAGGGCCTAACAGACATAGAAACTTTTCCAAATTCTATTTTATAGACATATCAAAGCCACAATCCTTCCATTATTGAATTTTAATGGTTTTTAATGACTTTTTTATGAAATATAGAGTATACGTGTAACATGTTTAAAAAAATTCCATGTGATTCTTTTTCTCTCCATAAAAAAGGCCACCACCTATCGCATATCTTCAAACCTATAAAACAACATAGACTCATTAAATATCTACCAAATTAGTCTCCCATAATTTATAACCTCGACCTAGAATCATCTCATTGTATAGTAATCTACATAATATATCCTTTTGGTATAAACCAATAAATGTTACCCTATAAAGAGGAAATATATTCTATAAAAAAATTTAGATTCATTTCCATTATACACTCACATTAATATTACTATTATATGATTACATAATACCACAAGTATCCTCAATATACTTGTATTTTACTATGTTTTATGTTCTATCTACACATACACACATTTCCATATAATGGGTAACAAACATACTATTTCTGCTTACAACAAACTACTACAACATGCAAGGATGATTCATCAATTTTCCCTCCACACCCATTGTGTTGTCCATTATGATAGAAAATGTAAATATATATGTTATATTTTTTAGTTATAATGTCTTTATTATTATATGATATTTATTTATATAATACCTATATTTTTTCCATGTTGTGTAAATTTGATAATTTTGTTTGAGGACGTGCAGACTACCACCCCCTTAAATTGATATGACTCGTTCATTCCAAACATGAAATGTATAAAGGATAGTGTTAATGAACCATTATAGTATATATAACATAGATATTATTCTCTAATTATAATATACCAATGTATCATTTTGTTTTGATTCCTTTATTACAATAATGAATGTAGTGTTCATGTGTATGTACAACCTATAATATCCATGCACGGTGCACATCATTTCTAATATCCAAAAAAATTTCACTATTATTCACACATATTTAATGAATATGTATAATATAATTTACTGTTGTAATAATTATTTTTATGATGAAATCATGATATAAATAATAGGAACAAAAAATCACAAGTAAAATAGATACTTGAGAAAACTGGGCAATTAACACTTAGAATAGTTAAAATAATATAAGTGTGTTAAAAAACATGTAATAAAATATTTTTCGAAGATAATATACGATATTATCTACATGGGTATATTTATGGTATACATTATTAACATATTTTAATCCACTATACATGATAACGAAAACAACATAATAAAATAATTGTTAGGGTGAGGTATTCTTGTCTTACATTTCTTTTTTGTAAGGCTTACACCATATACAATGCACACTTATTTTTTGTAGTGTATCTAATTCTCCTTCTATAAATTACATCTTGAATCATTTTTCTTCATGGAATAAAAAAATCACCATCATAGGGTTTAATAATTAAATGTTTCAAGTGTTATGGGACACTTAGGGATGTTTAATTATTAATTTCCTAAAATAAACTATTAATTATTCTATTTGAAATCACACATAATCTTTTGATTATAACTTTCCCATATAAATAATCACATTACTATAATAAATTTTCATTGGTAATTAACATGAATGTTTATATTATCACATAATGGGTATTATTATTTCCTATATTGTATGTCATTTTACAAGGAGTGTTTACATTGATAGTTATTTGATTAAATGGGGAATTATTGAAAAATTTGGATCTTTTAATCAATACTGATATATTTTGATAGGGAACATTGTTCATGAATATATAAAAAATGTCTTGGACTACTATTAAATTCTTTTGGCCTAGATATATATAGTATCTGGATGCATTAGTAGCCTCATGAGACTAATTAATTGGGAAGATCATGATGGGTCTTTCCTAACATTAATAAAAATGTCTTCTAAAAGCCTCGTTGGTAATGGTCCAACTGCCATGAAAAAATGTCCTCCAATAATTAATAATTTCACTCATTTATATTTATTTATAATTAATTCATTATATTTTTTGTTGAAATTTATAATGATGCATTTAATTCTTAGATTAGTGATTTTTATTGAATGAGTTACATGTTCTTAACCTAAATTATATATTTTTCCTTATCGTGTTATTTGAATGGAATGTGTTATCATTTATATACATTTCCATGATAATTTATTAATATTTATTCATTATTAATTATACTTTATATACCCTTTCTGGGAATATGATCCCACATTTATTATGTTTCATTCCCTGGGTTATGAAGATAAAATATTTGAATAATAATTCATGTACACTATTTGTTTTCTGTTTATATAACATGCTTTTATTTCTTATTTCCCATTTTTTTGTGGGTAACAAATCTGTAATCTGGAATTCCATGAATGGTTAACTAAATAATTCTATCGTACTTTTTTCCATTTATCAATTCAAATGTAATATAATAATGCATCATATCCTTCTTCAAGGGTCCAGGTGATACTCTTGGTATCAGAGAAAGTGTAACAGCAACCATGGAAACAAGAATTAGAAATAAAAGTTTAGGCAGAACAACCCTATGTTATAAATTGAGGAAATTTATATATAAACATCCTATAATTTTTTTAATATAGTAATAATGTGACTATTTTTAGAAGTACATCCCTATCTAAATATTACAGATGGATGTGGTTCTGTAACAGGTGTAACTAGGAGTAATAACTCTAACAAGGTGTTCTAATCCTGACATGGAGAGACCTTGTGCATGACCATAGGACTTACTACACACCTTCTTTGACACTCCCAGGGGATATGATTTGGATATTTCAATTTTTCATTACCTATCATTATATAAGACATCAAAGTAATTTTTTCCCAAACAATCAAATGTTTCTAATTCTTAGATTCACGATGAATAGTTTCTTATTTTTTATTATATTATATTTATATTTATACTAATTTCATATTTTTATGAATTAATCCAACAAATTATATTTTTTTGAAATGGATAATATCATAACAAATGATAACTCCCCAAATGCATATTATCCAATGAAGGATGATATCATTCATGGTCTTAAACCAAAATCACTTAAGGATATAGTCTCTTAAGTAATCTCTTGATATGCGTAAATAATATCATATGTTAATATGGTATGTAATAAATCATCCATTCCCTGTGGATTTAAAGGGATGCAAGTGAAGAAGATTATGGAAGAGAAAATTATCGATAACGATGTGGAGGGAAAGATGGATTTTCCCACATGTGATATTTGTGGAAAGAAACACCTTGGTAATTGATTAAAAGGAATGAATTTTTTCTATACCTGTGGAATGAAATTCCACCATTCATGTGATTGCAAGGGTTTGAAAAAGGATTCTAATTTACAATGCTTCAAATATAAGGAAATGGGACACTATGCAAGTGAATTCCTATGCCCTTAATGGAATATACCCCAAATATTGTTATTGGATAATGATCATGGTATCATACTGCTATAGATGAATATGAATGATTAATTTGAAAATTAAATAATTATTTCACATTAATATATTATCTAAAATATACTGATTTTTAGAATTATGGAATATATAGGGATTTTACTATAATAGTTTTTTGTTAAGTATTTGAGGACATATGCTGAATTTTATGAAGAAATGTTCTTTATTTGAAAGGTAAATTTTTTGGAAATCATCTAATTGAGTCACATAAAACACATTATATTTTCATAATGTTGAGAGAGTGATTAAGAAATCATTGATTTGGAAAAGTTCTAATGACCTTATAACTTATGAAATACTTGTTGACAAGTGGTATATTATATCATTGATATATTTTACAAAAATTATGGATTGAAGGAATATATACAATAACATGTTTCTTAAATAAGGAGGATTAATGCATGATTTCAACGAGGTTTCAGCTTATTACCATTTTTTATGAGGACAGATGATGAATTTATTCACTTGATTTGAAAATAAAGATTTAGAGCATCTACATGACGATTAATGTCTAATGATATGTTCATTTTGTAAATTAAGTGACCATAATTCTAAATTATTCTATCATTATATTTTTTCAATTTTAAACCATTTATGATATGGTTGATCATTGGATGAGATTTTAGAGTTTAATGTTTAACTTCACTATATACTACATCACGTACTCAGAGATAAAGTATAAATGGTTCATGGAATAATAAAATGAAAAGATATTTTTATAAAAACTTATATTTAATTATATTATTATAGTGTGAAAGGACTCATTAACATTACGAAAAAGGGGTATTGAAACAAAAAAAATTTGTCACATTATCAATAAATTTTTATGATATCAAAATACTTTATTCACAAATCTAGATTAGGGTTTTGGGGTTTACCAAATTCATTTGAACATGTTCCCTATCACTCTCTATCCGAACAATATTGTTATATTTTTCTTCAATACCAATGTTTCTATTTACCATAATGTTGTCATTCTAGAGAAAATGTATATGTAAATATTTTACATTACATTCACTCTTATTAATAATATGTGTTATTAATCATATTTATGTTTTTAGTTTTTAATCAATATTTTTTTCAGTCCCTAGAATACTAAGATCATGTATAAATCACTAAGATGCATCTTAATTATAGTGGTGAAAATGTGACACCCCAAAATTATAATGTTATATCATTGTATTTGATATAATGTATGACATGAAACCCCATGGGAATAAGGGAATATAATGACCATATACATTATAATATATTTAATATTTAAAATATATTATATATATTCAGGTAACACTAAGTTTGTTTGCATTAAACCGAAGACTGAGATTCACCTAATAAAAATGTGTTATTAATATATTATTATTTAGTATAATAATATATAACAGAGAAATTATTATTAAAGTCAACAATAATATTAAATAAAATTTGGAGATTTTTGGTTTATATACATATCAAATTAATTCAAGGGTATGTAATCGGGGATAAATTAAAATAAAATCCAATTTGATAAAAAAAATAAATATTATTATTATTATGCTTTTAAAAGATATCTTTCATAAAAATAATTAAATATAAAAATTTAATGAATTTAATGAAATATATATTTCTTATATTTGATGGTATTTTTTTATATTCATACACATGATTATATAATCATAAGATAAGAACAAACTGAATTTTACACATAAAACCCTAAATTTTTATTAAGGAATTTTTACTTCCATTTGATGGAGCACCTATTTTAAATATAAATTTTGATGAATTAATAAATATAATTTTATAATATGTAATTCATCATTAAATTCATTACTTAAAAATTAGCTTAGGCTGAATTTTTGGTATGTTTCACAGAAACATCATTTTTTGATGAATATTGAAATATAATTCTTTTCTGTTAAAAACTACCTTTTAGTTTAAATAATTATTAATAATAGATTAAATAACATATATTTTTACATCCACATTAGATCAATTATATATATTTTTAAAAAATATATATTTTTATAATCAATTTCGCTTTTAAATTGACTATAAAAACTATATAATTGTTTTTACATTGTTCAATTAAAACTAGTCATTTTCTTTGTCTGTGAGATTAGAATGAATCTAAATTTTATAGTTTCTATCAACTGAATTTTTAAAAATGGAAATTTACCAATTTAATAAATGATAAATTTTTATTCTAATAAGATAAACATAATTTTTGAACAAAATGATTAATAAAAGTGATTAATATTAATTATAGTGATTAAGGAAAAAATAAGGTTAATAATGGGATAAATATTTAATATAGGGGTCTAAATGTCCTATAAACATGTAAAAAACCCCATTTTATGGACATATCTCGGCCATAATCATCAAATTATTTAGTTTTTTGAATTTTTATTACTATTTTTTGGTAATAGTATGAGTACACCTAACTTGTTTCCAAAAAACCCATGTGGGTCCTTATCCTTTCTTATAAAAGACCACCACCTCTCCCACTTATTCACTCCTCTCAAACCACATAGTATCATAAAAAATCAATACATGTAGTCTCTTAAAATCCCCAAACATTATTTATAAGTCTCTCTTTATGCATGAACCCACATAAATAACAATTTCATTATAGACGAATAGATGTTTATGGATTAAGTAGTAACATCTAATATCAAGATATTTAGTTTCATTTTAATTATCCACACCACATAATAATTTTATAATATGATTATATTACAAAATGAATATTAAAAATATACTAGGATGTTTTAATTTTTATAGTTAGGCCTAAAATTTCACACACCCTTATCTAATGCATATGAAACAATAATTTTCCAATATACGATGAACTACTTATTCAGAAAATGATGATTATTCAACTTTCCACCAACATCTCTTATGCTGGACATTATGATGGGAAGTATATTTATATATTCTATAAATGATAATTATAACTACTTTATCCTCATGAAATTTTTATTTATAACATAAATTTATTCATTTTAATTTGTGTAAATACATTAATTATGTTTCATGATGGGTCTCCTACCGCCCTCTCAGAGCGATATGTCCCACTCATGACATACATGGAACTTATTAAGATTGTATTAATATAAATTTGTAACATATAAAACATATATATTATTATGTAATTATTAAATACATGTCTATCATTTTTTTCAGTCTTTTAATACAAAAATTAAGGTGGCGTTCATGCGTATATACAGCCTACCCTCTCCATGAACTGTACCCTCCCTTTATTATCTCAAAATATTGTGGACTATGATAAATACATACTTAATGATTATATAAGATAATTTAGTCATTTATTGAATTATATAGATGATAAAATCATGATATAAAAAATTTAAACAATAAATCAAAATTCAAAACATACTTGAGAAAATTTGTAAATTTACATCTAAAATATTTAATATAATAAAACAGTGATAACAAATGGCTAATAAAATATTGAAAGAATTTAACGTATGATATTATTACATGATTATTGTTTTGGTATTTGTTATTAAAATATTTTTAACCTCTATATAGTATTACAAGGATCATAAAACAAATGAAATGTTATGGTAATGGATTCGTGTCTTATTTTCTTTTCATAAGGCATACAACATATACACCTCACGCTTCTTATGTAAAGTGAATCTACTGTCCATATCATACATTATATCATGAATCTTTTTTCATAATAGTATAAAAAACATTCTTTCATAGGTATTATTAATCAAATGATTCATTTGGAATGGTACACTTCATGTAGTTTAATAGTTAATTTTTTAAAACTAATTCTTAATAATTATCTTTTAAATCTCACTTCCTTTTTTGATTGTTAACTTTCTCTTTGAAATAATCACATTATTGAAATAAATTTTCATTAGATATTATCTTGAAAATAAATATTCTCCCACAATATATATTGTTATTACATAATCTAAATATCATTTCACATACAATTTTCACTTTGATTGTTATTTGATTAACTAGTAAATTATTGATGTATCTGTATCTTCTATTCAAGACAGATACATTTTAATATGGAACATTATTCATGAATATAAAAAAAATTGGACTTGTGTGGCATAGGTGGGGCCCAGTTACAGACATCCCCTCAATGAAATGGTTTTCTCTTAAGATTAATCATTTGGCCAAATAAAATGGGTTTGTACATGACATTTGGTAAACCAACTTTTGAAAGGTCATAATTTTAAATCTTCCACATAGCTAGGAAACATGGATTCAAATATTTAATCATGTTAGTAATTTAAATATAGTTATTATTCATCCATGATATTTTACAACATGATATTTATGGATTCCTTTCATTCTCAATTTATTGATTTATATGGCATGAGTTATAGTTTCTTATCCTACCATATTGACTTTTCCTTATCTAGTTGTTTGAGTAGAATGTGTTATATGTTATATAACATGAAGAGATTATTTATTCCTATTAAATAATTATTAATTCCACTTTAGTTACCCATATTTTTCATTTGACCTCACCCAAATTATGTGTCCTTCCCATGTTATGAAGAATAAATCATTTAATAGTCATTCAAGGACACCATTTATATTATTTTTACATATCTTTCATGTATTTACTATTTCCAAATGTATTATAGTTATCATTTACATAATATGGTATTCCTTGTCTGTTAATCTAAAAGATCCTTTGTTATTTTTTTGTAACAATGGTAATGTAATAATATAATGCACCTGCTCCTAGCATCTTGGGTCAGAGCATTACATATATGATTATTTATTAAACCATAAATTATTTGAATATCTGGTGATTACATGGAAAGATATTGATTAATTTCAGAAATTTTGATAAATCAATATCCTTTACTAAATATGGATATTTCTTATGAAACATTTTTTAAGTGTGAAAATTATTATTTGAATATATGAAGAATGCATTTGACAAGAAGGCACATGTGTGACTCAGTTAACAAAATCCACTCCATTCATTGATACTCTCTTATGAGATGAATCACTTTTCCAAATTAAATGGATTATTACAGAGTAGTTTTATACATTCTTGAGAAATGATTATAATGGTAATGTTTCCATGTACTTAGAAACATGGAGTCCAATAATTATGAATTTATTGAATTAATATTTTTATTATTATTATCCGCGAGATTCTAGAATGATAAAATCAATGCACGTATTAACTGTAAGATTATTAATTAAT
The DNA here is from genome assembly GCA_963277665.1 of Viscum album. NCBI lineage: Eukaryota > Viridiplantae > Streptophyta > Magnoliopsida > Santalales > Viscaceae > Viscum > Viscum album. Next base: position 1,120,462,163 of record OY728146.1, read on the forward strand.
AGTAATTTATAATAATTAATTTACATTTACATATAAATTATTCATTATCTAATTTCTTAAATGAAATGTCTGTACAATTAGTTACACTTAATTATTTATTATTCCTTATGAAGAAATTTAAATGGAATGTGTGATCATTTATTTATCGTTCCACATTTATTATTCATTATTTATTCCTGATATCATCTGGTATACATAATAGTTACTGAGAATTTGAGCTCACCACAAATTGTTTCCACTCCCTGGGTTAAAGGGAATATATCATTGAATGATTTTTCATGGATTCAAATTACTATATAATTTTTATGTATTATTTTTATTTTCTTATTCTTATGTAAAATTGATATCATGGATGTATTTGGTTCTCCAAAATTACGGAACTGATCGGTCCATTAGTATTTTATTCCTTCAAATCAATATAATTTACAACATTAAGGCACTGAATCAAGTATTTTTTGTTCGGGGAACTTACAAATAGAATCTATGGAAGTTTACTTGAAACATTGTAAACCAGATTTAGAAAAATATATATTGTTGAACATAATCATATGATATTATTTTAGGATATGTATATAATAAAATCTCTATGAAACTATGATTATTATTATTATATTAATTATGAAAAAATATTTCAGTTTAAGTAATGTGGTGCCTAATATTTAGAGTTAAGAATTATCATAATTATATAAGAAAATGCATTATATAAAATTATTTAGAGATGGCATTTGGAATGAAGGAATATGTCAATACTCATTGACAATTTATTGGTTCTCCAACTATGGAATCTAATATAGATGATATGAAAATTATGTATGTTATAGATATATTTGGATATAATAATGTTGTTATGACAAATATGCCTTATGGGATGGAACATCCTATTCTAAAATGAGACTATTTTTTGAGGGATTATATTACGTGAAATGGGATTGCATAATTTAGTGGGACTATTGATAAATTTTATTTCAGAAATGGATTTTGTCTTTGGTGATGATATTTATTGATTTGACATGTGGTGAAAATGAAAATATTAGACATATAATATATTAAATAAATAGATATTTTTTTCACTGGTGGTCATTGATAGAGAATACTATAGATGCATATGAAACATTGCCCATGGAATGTATATCATTTAATGAGGAATTAATTGAAAATTATTACCCCTTTGAGAAAAAATCTATGAAATAAGATATTTTCACATAGATTAAAGTAAAACGAGGAATAAATTTTTGAAGAGCATGAAGTTACCTTTAAATGATTATATGGGCATTTTTTGGATTCCATACATAACATGGAATACCCGATTGGAAATTTCATTGAAGTGCTTATGATATCTCTTCATAGAGAACTATTGTCTATTTTTTTCATACGATGTGAATGTATTATATTCTGTTAGGAAAGAGATATAATTATAAAAATATTATTTCACTAAAGGTATGAAATAGAATAAAACAATGAAACAGAAAATGAAAAATAAAGGGAATAAGGGTTAGAAGTATTCTCCCACATGTGATAAATTTGGAAAGAATTACCCCAGAAAATTCATGAATGGTTTTGGAGTTTTATCTATATTTATAAAAAAGTGTTACTATAAAATAAATTCCAATGGGGAGAAAGAAAACATTGTTATTTAATTATAATATAAAGAGGTGGGAAAATGAATAAATTTGTTTCTCAATGGTTCAAGGGAATATTCTATAAAGGAATCTTAGGGATCAAGGTAAAAAATATTATCTGGATAGAACTAATAAATAATGAGTAATATGCTTCTGAATTCATAACCTTAAAATATGTTATAATTTTTTATGATATTATGATCATCATAATTAATAAATTTATAACTACATTATTGCAATACTCATTCCTAACGTATTTGTAATCATATGTTTAATGGCACCAATTTTTTTTTTCATTGTAATTTTGAACTACATTGAAAAAACAATACTAAGGTAAATTTATTCATTAACATGTTCCTAATACTAATATAATGATTTTAGGATAGAGAGATGGTATATTGGGATAATTTAAATAGGTTATTACTAACTAAAATTGAACATATTAATGATTTTTTTATAATGTGTTCATAATCTCATTTATTGGTTTTTACACAACTTTGGATTTAAGGATTATATCCATTAATATACATTTTGTTTAAGTAATAATAAATCATGCATGTATTAAATAAGGATTTATGTTAGTTCATGTTATTATAATGTTTCAAGGTAATACATGCTGAAGGTATACACATGTTTAGTGTGTGATGATTTAAGGGCTACATCATGATTGATAGAAGAATAATGATAAATTGTTTTTGTAAATTCAATGACCTTATGAATAATGTGTTGGAATATAATCATTATGAAATGATAAAAAATTTGGAAATGGTTTTTGTTGATTATTGTATGGGGTTTTAGAGATTAATGTATTTATTTAGGATATGATGAAACATAATCTAGGAGTTGATGTATAGAAATTTGAAGTTACAATCACAGGATAAATTTTCTTATGATATAGGAATGTATCAAGTATGTATACTTCTATATATATACCGAGAGAATGAATGAGTTCCTCAGCACTATGAGAAGTATATTGGAACAAAAATTTGATCTTATTATCATTATTTTTTATATTAGTTTCCAAATTTCCACTTATTTGCATTACATTTTTGTTCCATTACCCTTACATGGATCACACAATTCCTTGTTATCAATGTTCTCTATCACTTTACATTAGTAATTTTGTTTTAGTTTTTATTTTATATCAATATTTTCATTTACCTCATATATTATCTTATCTTTAACCCAAAATATTTTATTAATCTTGATTATTTTTGTATGTCTCATTCACTCTAACGTAGATAATGTTTTATTTTCTATTTTATTATATTGGTTTTTAAATAATAGTATTTTCAAATATCAAACCCTTGATTACCGATTTTATGTTTAAATTATACGTAAAAAATTTAATTTAGTTTGGGGGAATGTAACACTCCGTTACATTACAAAATATTCTATTTCTAATAAATTTATTTTTTTACAAGATTTTAAAAAACTCTATACTGAGTTAAACTACAATACAAAAAATAATGTCTTTCATCGATAGATTATGTTACATGAAAGACATATTTCTAGAAAATATTATTAATAATATATTTTTAAAATGAAATTATCCATTATAAATTTTATTATATGTTATGAGTTATATTTAATAAATTATTAAAATATATCATTGTATCTATTGCATACAAGTCTCTTAAAAATTACGACAAAACCCAATATAATATAAATAAATATTTTTATAAGAAAATATGTTTATGTGGCCAAAACAATTTATCATAAAAATTATATAAATTATTATTAAAGGATTATATTAATGAATTATATATAATAAGATTCTTTTACATTTATCAAATATATATGATAGGCATAATATATAAATGATTCAAATTTTTTTCTTAAAAATTATATTGTCTTCATGGTTATTTTTTCACCCATTAACGACACATGCATTTTAAAACTAAATTTTTATAATCATTTAAATTTTATATTAAAAATTTTTATTTTTTGAAATAATTTTCATAATATTATACTAGAGTCATTTTCTGTTAATTTTCTTAGAAATTTATTTTTCTATAAAATTTTAAATTTTAAATTTTAATTTAAAAATGATTATCCAGGAAAATATTTTATAATGCTAAATTATATTTGGAAATAATTTTGTTATAAAAATAGTAAATTTTACATATATTATGAACATTAGGACATTGTAATAATTATATTATTAAATTTACATATATATATATACGTAGTAATATTTTGAATATTTTCACTTTAAACACTTATTTTCTCAACCCAACCATGAGATAAATTTTAATATTATTTTTACAAACAATGTGATCTGAATATGAAAAATTGAATAAATATTTTGAATAATCATGATACATAATTTTTAATATGCAATAAAATTAAATTTTTACCAAAATTATTACAAACAAAATTGAAATTTATGGTCAGGATTTATAGAAAAACGAGTTTATCAATGTAATAAACATTATAGTTAATCTGAAAATGAACTAGACACTTGTCAAAAAATAATTTTATTCTATATTTAGACCATATACCAAATTATATCTAAAATTTTTCATTATTATTTAAGTCAGATGATGTATGTTGAACCTCCCAATAGTGTTTATCTTTTTGTATTTATAGAAAATATCACTCCTCCACAATAAATGGGTAGTCACATCCCCTAGTTATTCACAACTACAAAGATAATTGGATCATTCAAACCATACTGAAATTAAATACCAAAATTTAATAACCTCAGTCAAGAATCATACTCACTTGATGAAATACAACTTAAAAAGGCATTAGTGAAATCTTAAGGATGATACCTGAGGAATAGATAATGTATTTTAAATTTTTTTTTATTATATATCATTCACCTCATCCTTTAATTCATTTTATATATATCGAATTTAAAAACATAAGTTTTTTATATATAATAATTTTTTTTTATGTTATATTTAGGATAAATAACCACAAAAACATCAACAAACTAGGATGCACATTATTTTTTCTTCTCTACGATAGACTACCTCTTAATGAATAGATGTTGTTCGTTCTTCCATTACCAATTTTCATGGTTGGGAATAATGATGGAGTTATAGTTTATATATGATATTTATAACTTTTTTATTATTATTAATTATTATATGACAAAAACCTTTAGGTGTTTCATTTTGTGGGAATATAACAATTCCCCTTCTGTGTATGATAGACTACCACCTCAAAAGTTATGTGATTAATTCACATTTTATATGGACTACATTACAGATTTATTTTATATGAATATCTGAAATATCAAATAGAACATTGATAATTCTATAATAATATATAGATATACCATTTTCATTTATTTATTTTATTATTAAAATAAAATTGTAGTAGGGATCATGCGTATGTATGTCCTATGATCTCCAATAATGGTGCATTTCATTTCATTTCACTACATTTTATAGATTTCTACAAATACATATATATCGAATAAATAAAATATTAAAATTACTGTTTAAATTCATTATATTATAAAATAACTTTCCACCTTAGCGAAATAAAAAATAACCTATCAAAACATAATGAAAAATACAGATAATAAACACCCAAAATAGTAAAAATAATTAAATCATAAAAAAAAAAGCATAGGATATGATTTGATAAAATAGAAATATATGATATTATAAATATTAATATAGTCTATTGATGTGTTAATATTATTAATAAAACAATTATACCTTATGATAATGTCTTTCTAACCATGTTAAAGCATATGGTAAGGGATTTTGACTTCATTTACATCCCAATAAAACAAATTTGTTTTAATGCAATATTTCACTTTTCTGTGTTGTATAAAATTCCAATTTGAAAATAAATATCATTATTCACACTTAATTTTATTTTAAGATTAAATTTAAATTATTTCATCCAAGTGAATTTGATGTTTAAATTTCCTTGAGGTGAATGATATAAAGAAAAGTCCATCTCACATGTTATTGATATCCTCTTAAAACAATAACATTATTATAATTATTAGTCATTTTAAATTAAATTTATTTTCAATATCAAAATTATTTTTTATAGATATGATTATTGAAAAAAATATCATATTTGTACATATGTTTTATACTTTTAATTCTATATAGTTCTCCGGTAATCATTAATAAATATGTATTGTTTACTCGATACAAATATTTGATAAGTCACATTGTTTATATATTTTTCAATTATTTTGATATACGAGGAATGATTTTGAACTACCAAAACCAATGGGGAATAGTTAATTGTGGTCATTCAATGCACCAATAGTCCCTTGAGGTGAATTATTTGTCCATACCATGTAGGTTTTTACCATATATTTATAATTATTCATGAAAATATATTTAATGGTAAAGGTTACATGTACCTAAGAAAAATAGATTCGAGTAAATAATCATTTCATGAATTAATATATAATTATTAATATTAATTATATTTTCACTATGAAATAATTTATTTATGAATTTTATTCTCTGTTTATTATTTAAATGGAATTCTTATTTAGTTATTAAACTTTATATATTAATTATTCCAAAACAAATTATTTATGTGGAAATTTTTATCAGTTATTTACATTATCATATTTATTATGCATTATCATGTTATTTAAATAGACTTTTATAAGTTATTTACAATTAAATATATATTATTAATTATTAATTCATGATACCTTACTCTATACCTGAATCACACTAAGAAATTGAGATCGTACTTATTTTATTTCCTTTTTCCTATTTTTTGAAGATGTTATTTTTCAATGTGTTTTCAATGGTATTGTTTTTATATATTTTTATGTATTGGATTTTATTTTTTGTACCCAATGTAATATTATTATCATTTATTTATCTAGTTCATAAAAACAACAAAACATATTGTTCATGTGTGTTATATTGCATGTAATATTTCCAATCTACAAATCTATGACACATGTTGTAGACTTTTGTAGTTGGAGTTATTACAATCGATGAATATAATATTTTTTATATATTCCCTAATAACATATTTTAATGTTTATAAATTTTTTTCATATATATTTCAAGATAACATAGCATAACCAATGTTACATGATTATTTTACTATATACCATACAAGAGTATATATATGAATAAAAATTTACTATTCGGAATTTTATTTATATAATGTCTCATTTTATGTCATGTAATCATAATTGAGATTAAATCTATAGATTTATCAAAGAATAAATTTTGTAAACATTGGAAATGACAAAAAATTACCACTATGATTCATGGATTTTGTGGATTTTATTTATATTATGAAGTAATTTTGAAAAAAAATCTCCCAAATCATCTAATTATTTCGACCATATAAGAATCGAGTTCCTTTGATCTGATTAATATGAATAAAATTTTATGATACAAAATATACAACTAGTAAAACCCCATAATTCCATAATTCCCTATATAAAAGGATGTAATTTTATTTCTATTAATTGATTGACGATAGTAAATTGAGTGTTTATAGGAAAAATGAATTTTTGTATCTTTTTAATCTCTTATATTAATTTTCAATAGAATTATTATGTAAAACATTACATTGACTTTTCATTGGTAATATTTTCATTTATATATAAAGGGAATATATTTTTTGAGAGAGTGTGAACAATATAACAATAATAAAGGTATAATGAATATATTCCTCTATACACAGTTGAATATGATATATTGAAAATGTTTATAGTTGACTAAAGATTATGAATTCTCAATGCATTTCCACCTTGGGGAAATTAACAAGGTGCATTATCCTTTGATTCTTATAGATAATATTATCATATCTATGATAAAGAACTTAAAAGATATAATATTTGAGGATTAGAATATGGTATACCTTGAAATCATGATATATGGGGATAAGTATTACCTTGGTTATCCCAGTGTTCAATAATCCATCATTGTGAAATATAAATTAGTGCATGGGGTGATATAGATATATAAGGGAATGAGATAAAAATTACATAATTCATTGATGATTTTAATGTAATGATATGTTTTTTTATGTGAGTAACTTTTCATCATTAATATACCTCATGGTCCTATTTGATAAATCTTAGATATATTCATTCTTTATTCATCATGGAGGAATGAAAATGTATAGAGATCTAGATGATAATATAAGGTGAAAAAATACAATGATATATTTTCCCATGTATGTATAATGGTTAATGTAATAATAGTAACTCAATATTAGTGACCAAATTCTTGTGGTATGTTACAATAATTACCCATATGAAGATTGAAATGATATAATATCAACATGTAATTCATCATTACACTCTAAATTATTTATAATTGAGAGAATTCTATTTGGGTCATAGTGTATCACATCATGATGTTTGCATACATCATTTCGATCATATAAAATATACCTCTTTACAAATGGTTTTGATTCTATATTAATGAATTTGGATGATTTTTGGAGTAACTATATTGAATTGTATCCGATTGAGATATTAGTAATACCATAATGTTATCAATGATTATTCTGCAATATCTACACATATGTTTGTTCTTTTATAATATATATCACCTTTAGATATATTGTTATTATAATTGACCATTAAAACCATAAAAGATAGGTTGGAATAATATTGTAAATATTTCAAATATGGTTGGGATTAATAACTTTGTCTTTTCTAACTATTTTATAACAATACCTATTAGTTGATAAATTTGATGGATCCTTATGAAAAACACTATAAAAATAAGTGATGAACACCAATACTGTGTGATGAAGTTATATAATGAAAGGTTATGCAACATGATAATGATTATATAATTTAGGAGAAGGTTGGATACATTCATTCATACATCAAGTCACCTTTTGATATGATAATATTTCTTGTAATCCTTTATCGTTGAGATCTTGATTTCAAATTTAGGGGAATATTATTCCAAATGGAATCTACTTGGAAGATAGTTGTGTAATTATGAAATAAGTTAAGGAAAATCACAATATAAATTATTACATTTTAGATTATTTAATGTATTTTTATGTTTTATAACTTCATAGTGCTTTGACCAAACCTCACTAATGTTCAATATGTATTCAACATATCACATTTGGGGAATGAAATACCTTTTCCAAACATATGGTGATCCTAAAACACTCTACTAAGAAGAAAAACGCATAGAATTATTTGAAAATATATATAATGTTTTTTGGAACAAGAATTCACTCCTACTTAATGTTCTATGAAGGATTATGAAATTCAAGGAAGCTATTTGGGGAATCATTGGATATGATGAAGAAACTCTATCCTTTTTTCTTTTATTATAGTAGTTAGATTTTAATGGTGTTGTAAATTTAAATTATGGTATAACATAACATCCTAGGACTTTATTTTCATTTTCATTCAGATATAAATGTACTATTCAATTATATTAATTATATGAAATCTTTTTTCTAAATTAACTAATGAAAACGTATACCATTTATAAAAATGTCATTTTATAATAGAGTATGAATAGATTTTATGCCAATATAAAATATATAGATAACATTTATTAAATAGGATTAACCACATATTATAATTTATATATATAATTTAATGTCATGATTCAATTTTGTAGATAGTTAATAATAATTAGTTAATATATTTTTACTAAAATAATTTCCTAATTAATGGACCTATTTTATGAAAGAAATGCATTTTTATTGGTGTTGTAAAATTTTGGTATATAAAATATATTAATTCATATTTTATATTTGTATTAATATTTTTTTATATTTTTCAATAATCAACTATAAATGAGTTAGCTAAATGGTTATAATAAAGATATTATCATTTAATGATAAGAATAATTATTTTACAAAATACATCAATTATGAGTGGAAAAAGGGATATTGATGGTGATTTGTGGAGACAGAAACTTGCGGAGACCTGCAGCTTGGAAATGGTGTTTTGTGGAACTAAAACCATAGAGGAATATCGGGGATTACTTCCCTCCCCTTCCTGGTGGTGGGAGGGCGTCGAAGGAATGGGTTTCACAGCCTCCAACCCCACATAAACCTTTCATTCCTTCCTCAAACCCTAGTTATCTCCTAGATTTCCGGACAATTTCTTTATTCCTGAAAATTTCTGATCATCATCAGGGTGATCCTCATCTACCAATCTCTTCATCGGAGTTCTTGGAAGCATCATGTCACTTGGAACTAATGTTGGTAGCATGTTTTTATCGGAGAAGGCCATTGGACAATGATTTCGACCACTTTATCTTTGGTAAGTGGGATTTGCAAGAACGCACTATTGTTGGGCTTCTCGACAACCGCCAATTCATGATTCTGTTTTCCTCAGAAGATGATTTGATCTAAGCCTAGTTCAGTGCCCCTCGAAGATGCAATGGATGCTGTTTGTTCCTCCTTCACAGGTCGTTTGATTTATGTATGAATCATGATCCGTCTACCATTGCGGCATGGGTTAGTCTTCCTCATCTCCATCTTCATTTCCAAAATCCTACAATTATTCGCATGATTGGTAATATGGGGGTGCGATATCTCTGTTATGACGTCCGAAATTCCACCGTAAGTCATCCGGTGAATCCCCGTCTCTATGTGGAGGTGGATTTCGCAAGTCCCTCAGTCAAGTGGGTATGGATTACCTTTGGTGAAGAATTCAGATAGAGGTATCCCATGGGTTTCGAATATTGAGTTGGCTACTGTAATACCTATTGTCATCTTAGGCATATGGCTTTGAAGTGTCCCTCTGAGGTTCTGAACAGAAGTTCTTCTAATCGGAGGGAGAGGGTAGGCAAGTCCCCCTGGTCGAGGTTAATATCTGCTGGAGGTGTGGCTTCTGGAACTGTGGATGATGCGGAGAATCACGCTATAGTACCCTCAAGGAGCTATGTGGCCCCTTAAAATCTGGAAGATTATTTAGTGTTCAGTACACTCCTCCATGATCTGTAGTTGGGTTTTGGGGTTCTTCAAGCTAGTGCAAAGGAGGCTTTTGGTTCTGGCGAAATGGGATGTAAAGAAGGAGTTAATGCTGTTGTGAGGGAGTTATAGCATGAGGTGTATATTCCTGTCACTATTGAAAAGGATGGTAATTAGCCTAAGGGAGCAGTGAATGTGGTTGATGGAATGCTGGATGATGTTGGTGGTGGTACTAGTCTTATGGTGGTTCCAGATGTTAGCAATGGGGACCAAGGAAGGGTTGTGATTGATGGAGATATGGGATTCACAGTTTCTACAAGAAATCGGTTCCAGGAGTTGGAGAAAGAGCTTGTTGTGGAGGACACATCAATGATTGAGTTGCAGCATGAGTCTCCTTTATAGGAGGGTGGAAATTGATCAAAAGATGTGCAGTAGAGGACTTTGGATAATCAGTAGTCCTCAGAACAGCCAAGGTTTATTTCTTTGATTGACACAAATGGTCAATTCCAGAAGAGTAGTGGAGGGGAATATAAATTTCAGAAGGTGATTATCCATGGGAAATGGGAGAACTACTCTGAGGGTGACTAAGAAAACAATGGTGGTATGATCAAGCCTTCTTTTGGTGATGAGGTCCATGGAGGGAAGACGTAGGTGATTGGGACTCAGGAAATCTTGACTGTTCCACCACGACGCAGGTCAAGGAAAGATTAGTCCTATCTGCCAAAGACATTTTCCACTAGGTCCTCCAGTGGCAACGAGGAGCTCTTATCCTTGGAACTGAAGAATCTATGAAGGAAGTATTCTAAGGCTCTAAAGCATTATTACAGCTCTAAATGGGAAACCGCTATTGTGGAGGAAGATTATGGAGATGGGTATGGTTTTTGTGACATGTAACTTTTTTTTGGCTTATGGTGGTTGACTACTGTCCTTTTATTTTATTTTAATAAACGGTTAGGGGGTTAAACCCTGGATGAGCTTTTCTGGTACATTAATGATGAGTATAATGGGGTTTCATTAAATATATATTTATTGATTAATTTCATTAAAAAACTATATATTATAATTTATATTAAATAATTTAACCTAAATTTGGTAGGTTTTACTAAACAAGTAAGGAATTTTAATTCATTTTTATGAATTTATTTCATTTTTTAATAATGTTGTATTATTGTATTTTCAATAATATTTTTATGATTATTATTACTCTATCTATAAAAATTTAATTTTTTTGTTTTTTTAAATATTTTTAATTAAAAATATATATATTTTAATTAAGAAACATTCAATATTGGTCCCAAGTAATAGAAATAATTCAAAAATTTGTTACAGTTGTTGCTGTTAAAATTGGTTTACGTTGGGTTAATATAATTGATAAGGGTAATAATTCATCAAATATTTTTCTATTTTCATTTGAATGAAGAAATTATTACCCTATATAATATAACAATGAATAAATAAATTTTTGTTATGAATTTAATATAAAATTAGGTTATCTAATTTAATTTTTTATGTAATCCCATGTGTGTCCTCTATATCAAATATAATTGGGAAACATATATTATCTCATATTAATGTAATTTGATAGTTCAATATAATCCATGAACTAAAAAAAGTTCATTTCCAAATACATCAATTTATCCCATGGCCCTTGATATTCTTTGAGGAATAAAATTTCTAGGATTATGGTGTATGTCAAATGTGGTCTCTTAAGGATGAAAAATAATATTAACCGAATAATTAATGTTTTATTTCATCATGCATAATTAATAAAATTATTGCATCATTAATAACATGTTTAAAATAGTATAATGAATACACTTATATGTTATTGTGATGATGTTAAATCTATTTTCCCATCTTTTTGACCAAATTGAAAAATAAATTTATATTTGCCTATATGTGTGGACCACCCCCACCATGTTGTGGTATGACTAATTTTCTATTTATACCTAAAAAAGATAGATATAAATAACATATTTAATAAATATATAATATATATATGATATAATTATGATTATATAATGATAGAATATTATTTATCATTATTTCCAAGTTTTTATTATAAAATGAAAAAAAATTTATTTTATATGTATAGACTACTATCTCTAAGAATGGTTTAGTTGATTTTTTCGGTATGGGATTTTTATTATCTTGATTGCAAAGATATATGTAATGAAAACTCCCCCTTAGATAAACCCCCCTTACTTAAGGATATTTCTTCTTTTCTTAGTATTCTTTTTTTCTCCCACTTCATCATTTTCAAAAATAATTGGATAGAATGGAAGAGAAATTATAGTACCTGAAATATTAGTACAAATTGTCCAAACAAAAAACGAGCAACGAAAATTTTCATTAATATAGGAAGAATTTGTACAAGGAATGAATACAACAAAATATCGGATTGGATCTTTTTTCCTTCTTTCTATTTGGGTATCAATTTCTTCACTTTGGTTTTCATCTTTTTGAGTTCCTGGTGGTCTTCCTCTTCTTACATATAGAGTTTCTCCTGATCCTCTAATTTTTTATCTAAAGATTTTATCTTTTCTTCATGATCCATCAGAGCTTCTACATGTGAGATCAACAACTCTTCTTGCTTAACTAGCTTCTCTTCGATCTTGATCCGAAGATCCCTTACCCTATTACAACTTTGAGAAACAGAATAAAACTTCTCATTAATATATTTTTCTTCTTGAATCCATAAATTCTACTCATGAGATATATTTTCATCAATGATACTTGTAAGATCCTTGATTTTACTATCTTCATTATCTAAAGCTTCATTAACTTCATTTTGATACACATAATGCTCTCTCAATTATTCAATTACTTTATTTGACTAGCGAACCATTTTATTTAATGATGTATTGTGTGCTTTATAGTTGATTAGGAATGATTTGAAATCTGCCTCTAACTTGACACACTTTTTCATCACCAATGAAACATAATTTAATTTTTAATTCATGATGTATTAGAGCATCTGACATCTTGTGTCAATTCATGGAAAGATAAGAATGGTGCCAACCAACTTCTTCAATTATTGGACAATGAAATCATGTCCATGTGAAGATGATTCCAAATCTAAGACTTTTCTTGGTGAGGGCTCTTTCTGTAGCTCAACAAGATTCCTCTTAGATGTCTTACCAACATCTCTATTCTACACAACTGCTTTAGTGGAAGTATCAACAACCACTTGTCTAACTTTTTCAGTTCTAAGAATAGCTTCCTCATCCAAAGACTCTTGTTTACTGTCAGATAGCTGAAAAATTCTATCCTCATATATTTCTTCATTCTCAGCTCTGGCCTCAGCTTCTTCGGGATTTATGAAATCATGATTATAAATTTCATCCTCATAGGGAATATTCACTTCATCTTCTACTTTTTCATTTATCCCAGGAGTAGAAAGATTTAAAGATCTTGCTTGAGAGGTCTAGATTGAAAATTCATTGGATGTGAACACCTTCTCATGAAAGTCTTAAACATGATTTATGATGTCTTCCCTGTCACCAATACTTTCTTTTTCTTGTAGTTCTTCCACAACATCATTTTTTCAAAAAACTTTTCTTGTACTTTTTCCGGTGTGGGAAATTTCATCCCTAGAGTTTCTGGTAAAGCCTCTACCAAGAAGTATTCTTATACTGGAATATTCACAGATGCTATATCAGTCACCTTTAAAAGAGATTGAACAATCTTATCCTCTAACATCTACTTCTTTTTTTCTTTTCCTTAGCTAGCTTCTCATGATCATCAGTTGTCCTTTCTTTTAAAGCCTTAGCTTCTACCGGATCCAAGACAAAATGTGGCTCTCCTTCCTTCTGATTTTTCTAATCTTCCCTCCACTTGTCTATAACCTCATCTGGATATGATTTTTGCTTCTTGGGCTTTGGAGGTGGGGATTGGACTTCCTTATAATTTGGGTTTTTTCTTTCTTCTTCCACATCCTTCAAATTACTATTTTTTCTTGCCTTTTTCGATGGTTCCCAACTTCTGCATTCTTCGGAACAGCTTCAGCCTCTTCCTCTGGTAAGTCATAGAATTCTCTAGAGACATTAGATAAACCAATATTTATTCTCTTCAAAGTATCATCATTTACTATGATGACTTTTCAATTCCATGGCTAGAACTGCAAGGAATCATGAAAGACTCAAGTAATTGAACTATTATCTTTGATAAGATGGTTTGATACATGATAATATGAGCCTTTAAATTTCGATACGTAATATTCTAAATCGTAATGAGAATATGATTCATCATTTTGATCTTCCTTAGATTCAAAAGAAAATCTAAGATGTACATGTCACTCTTCGCCAAGGTGTCCCTATCACCTTTTCTCAGAATGATGAATCCATGCACCCACAATTCAAGGATCCGGTTATTTGTAAACAAATGAGTAATCTTCAGAGTCTTGACACTTGAATGTCCAAGAAACTCCATATCTTTTACCTTGAGAAAACATCCTTGTACATCCGGAAATTTATGGGAATAGAATTTAGCTTCCCCTTCATATGACAAGCCCACCAAGCTAGGAGACTTGGTGTAAGAAAGGGAATATGTTATTCTATATCTTTTGAAAGAAAACTTACTCCTCTCTTCTTCATTAATATAACTCATGGATTCACAAAATTCCACAAGATGATCCGGATAAACTACATCTTAAGGTTCTAGATTTGATATAGAAACTATTTCCCATCCATACAACCTGATATTCTTGAATATAATGGAATCTTACTTGGAATTGAAATTAGGATTCACCAAAAATTATCTATAAATTTGTCACTCCGAAATAGTCTTTCTAGTTGACATCTCTTGAGAAGTAACTTCACCAGACATTTGGATTTGAGAAATAATTTAGAGGTTTGGAATGGGATTTTGAAAGGGGGCTGAGCTTCGGCATGCAAATTTTTGAAATCCGTTGTGGGATTACATTATGGGGGTCCTTTATAACGGTTTTTGAAGGAATGGATGAACTTCCAAAGTCAATCAAACAGTTGAAAAATCATTTGATTATATCTAACAGTTGAAATGATAGACGCAATTAAAACATGAGAGTATCCTATATTTTGAGGTTTTTAAGAAAAAACATTCGGATTTAAGGAAACTAGAATCTAATTTTTTTAAAAAAATAAAAGAAAATACTGACAATAAATTAATGATTACGAAAACTCAGGAAAGGAAACATATCATTCGTATTTCTAGGAAGATTATTCGTAATAGTTAATATTCTACTTTAAAGACACTAGATTCCAAAAAATATGATTACCAAAAAAAACTTCATTATGAAAAAAAATCAGTACAAAAATATTCATTACAAAAATTTGGAAAAACTGACTATGAAAATTCTCACTATGAAAAATTTCTATTATTAAAAAAATTGAAAAACTGATTGTGAAAAATTGCATTAAGAAAAATTCGGAATGAAAACTCACTATAATAAATTTAACTAAAGTAACAAGCAAATGTACTCCCCCTGTGAAAAGGATTTTATTACTGTAATGAGATTGATTTCAACATGAAGTTAATAAGGAAGATTACCTTATGTTTATCATTCCTAACTTATGTTAAATGTATTAAAATCTATAGGAGGGTAATGATTTTGTGAAAATATCAGCATGTTGATCTTGGGTTATGCTAATTGAATAATGATATCTCCTTTTCTCTTGACGATCTTTTGAAAGTAGTTTTTGTTACAAGACATATTCCTGGAACATCCACTATCCATGTACCAAGTATTTCTGTTGGTTCCTTCTTTATTTTCCTGAAAATAATAATGTTAGACGTTCAGAATCCACACTTCCTTGGATCCAGATTTGTCAGACAACAGAATTTTGGGTATCCACATTTGATTAGAGAAATAAGCTTTTTTAAACTTAAGAGATTGAAAATTATTCAAGGGGAAATTTTTATTCTAATGCCCACCACTTTGACATTTAGTACAAAAATGGGATCTGGAAGGAATGAAATAATTGTTTTTGAAAATAGGTTTCTGGTGAGTATGACCTACTCCATTAGTATTTCCATGAGGTTTTATTTGAAAATACATCTTTTCAAAATTCTCCTTACCATAAGTAATGTTTGCAAGAAATTTATTAAGGGAATATATTTCCTATTTTAGCCTGATGACTAAATTCCTATCCTCATGAACTATTTCCTTAGAGTTATATTTTTCCTCAAAAAAATTATATTTTAAAATAGCATTCTTATAATCTTTCGATCGTTTTTTCTTTTCGAAATTTAATTCCTTAAGGACTTTAGAAAGTTTTTCTAAAAGATAATCTTTATATTCAAGATCTCCAAAGAGGTCTGAAATCTCTTTTGTAAGAACTTCTTCTCTAGTATTTTTCTTGTCCAATTTCTTTTAAATTTTACAATTTTTTTTCATCTAACAAATGGGAAAATCTAGATACTTCTTTATATGAAGGTATATCTTCATTATCTGAAGATTATGTAACACCCCAGGTAAATAGAGAATATGAAAATTTTATATTTATCCATATTTGTGAATAAAATATTAATATTACTTTAAAAGGGATGCTATGCTCGATGGCGTACCCAATACACAACAACGAGTTTCTTGGGAAGCTTACGTTGCACTCTAATAATAAAATAATATTACTTTAAATAGTAGTTAACGCCTAGCTGTTGTAATGGCGGGAATGAACAGAACTAAATACTAAATGATTATATATGTTAGTCAAATATTTTTACTCTTTAAAATAAATGTTAGAGGATTAAAAATGCGAATGAACCCAATTTTAAGCGTAGACATTCTAATAATCTTTAAAAGGTCGATTAACAGCCTTTTGAAGGAGAACCTCTTTTAAATCCACTTTTTGAAAATTTTATGTGTTATATTTGACAAAATAAAATTCTTATTTAGAATCGGGGCATCAAAATGTACTTTGTTTAAATTTTTGGTATCTTTCTGATAAAGTTCATTTTTTAATGAATAGTGAAAAATGTTGTATTTTAATTCAAAACCTATTTTTAATCTAGTTTATTTATATGATTTGATTATCTTTTAGATTGTTTTTTTAGTAAAATTAGAATATATTTTTACCATTTAATCTAATATTGGTCATTAGAATTAATTTCACTTTGAAATTGGACTTAACCTAGTGTCAATCTTTTGATACTTATTGTTTCATAAAAACACGCTATTTGCTCTGACTGCGGGAATTAATTATAAAATTAATTAATGAAACTTCTATGTTATAAATGTGGTAAAATAGACATAATTTTTGAATTCGGAATATCAAATATAGCTTAGGGTGAATTTTTGGTATTTTTCTGAAAATCTCCAATTTTTGATGAATAGTGAAACCACAAAGTGGTGGTTACAAAATTTGATTTTTTGTTTTAATGGGACTTTACCACTTCTGTGATTTGAATTTCAAAAATAAAATTTAAATGATTTTAATTGTTAAGTAAAATGTGCTTCAATGGGATGAAAATAATTTTTGATGACAAGTAACTTTTAAGTTTTATTAATCGCGTTTCTAGGTAATTAGTGTGATTTAAGGTAAAAATGATATTATAATAAAATTAAAATATATTTACACTTGTCCTAACCCTATTGGATTAGTTATGGCCAACCAAGACAACCTATGGGTCGATTTTTGGTACCCCATGGAGCCACTTCGGTTTGATAATGATATTTATGCCTTTTATTTAAAGTTAAAATAAAAATGTCACAAACATGATTTGTTTTACTAAAAAAATTTGTACATGTGGTTATACAAGTCAGAATTTTGACAATAAATATTCATTAGAAATATAAGAAGATTTACTACATCAGAGTATTTTTTTATAATTTTTAGACATTAAATAAATTAAATTCTTTATGACATCATGATGATGTAGCGATGACCTCATTATTTAACGATTTAAATAAAATGGAAAGATAATGCAAAATCTAGGACCTAGACATGTCAATAACCTATTGGATGGGTGGAGTTCGAACCCTTATCACTTTATCCTCGAAACACATCAATGTGGGACCATTAAAATCCGAAAACTATTTGAAAATAAAGTAACATTTTAAACTTTTCCAAGAGTGCCCCTCCTCTCCTCTTATAAAGGCCCCCACCTCTACCACCTTACCCACACATCTCAAAGCTTTGGTTCGGCCAATCTCTGATCATTTTGTCTCTCCACATACCTCTCCTCATCCTATAAGCCTTAACTTAGGCAGGAAGATCTTCAAGAAACCCTTTTGGTTCAAACCAAAGGGAGTTACCCAATTTTAAGGTAACGTCTTCATTTGTGCTCTTTTGTTTTATTTTGCTTATCCAACCCCCTAAACTCTTTTTATTCATTTCTTTTGTAACAAATCTAGTATATTCAATATACTAGGATGTTTTTATAATAATTATTCGAGATACACTTACACACACCTTCATCTAATGGTTAAAGAACATATAGTTTCTGTGGATGGTGAATTTCTCCCTCACGAAACGATGATTGTTCAACACTCATATAACACCTTAAAAGGTGGACATTAAGATTTCAATATGTTTATATATGATATATGATATTTTTATGTTTTACTTAAGCTTATGTATTTATCATTTGTGTCATACCTTTATGGATTCCATTATGGGTATACGCGATATCTTCATTTTAGAAAGTGCGGACTACCGCCCCCTCAAAGTGATTTGATTCGTTAATGCCATATGTGGGATGTATAAAGGATGTATTTAAAGTTATTATATATTATTTTATACTGGAATTATAATATACCTTTATATCATTATTGTTTTCTTTCCGTTAATGTATGCGATAGAAGTGAAAGTAGCGTTCATGTGTACGTACGGCTTACCGTCTCCATGAACGGTGCATTTCATTTCTTATCCTCAAATGTAATGTACTATTATAAGTACATATAATGGATATATATGATTTATGATACATATAAGGGATGAATATAATTCTGGAATTAAAAATATACACATCCTTCATTTAGTTTTAATTCCATTAATATGACAGAGAAATGAAGGTAGCGTTCATGCGTACGTACGACTTACCGTCTCCATGAACGGTGCATTTAATTTCTTACCTCTAACTGATTATGTAATATTATAAATACATGTATATGCTGGATATATATGATATATATGATATCCAAATCAGGAATGTCATTCTGGATATAAAGAACCTTTGACCACACGAACAACATGTAATTGTAAGAAGTCCACTTTTGACTTAAGAACCAAATATCGACAAAACAAACATTATTAACTTAAATGATTACATAATGTTTATAAAATGTCAATAATTGATATAAAAGGAATAATGAACTTGAAAAAGGTTCTTATGAAAGTATAAATTAACTCAATTTTATTATTCAGGACGTTAAAGAACGATCGAGTCAAGTCGGACCCGAGGTAAGGGATCCTACTCCTCTCTTTCTTTTTAAGTACACTCTTTTATGTAATTCCTTTTAAAGATAATATTTCTTGTTATTGGTATGTTCTTTTATATTAATCTTACTGTATGTTTTATGTTCATATGATGAGAGACCCTATTCTCTCTCATCAATCCATTTTGGATGTTTTGAGTGGCGCCGTTAGGCTGCCGAATTTTCGTAAGAGATCTAACCTCTCTCTTTCATTTTAAGTACTCTCCTTTATGTTACTTCTTTTAAGCTCCTCTTTGTTATGATGGGGGATGTTATTTTATATTCCTCTTGATGTAAATTTTATTGTAATATTATGAGATACCCTATTAGATCTCATCAATCAATTTTTGGATGTTTTAAGTGGTGCCGTTAGGTTGCCGAGTTTTCGTAAGGGATTTTTCATCTCACTTTTATTCCCGTGAGATTTATGCTACATTTGCCACAATTTTCTTTTAGTGGTGTATGTAATGCCCATTATTTTACTCATTGTGTAATATACATTCATTTATGAGTATTTACATCAATGTTGTATTGTCCTTCTTTCACGGGGTGTATGTTTCGAGAGATACCCATGTCGGTAAGGGAACCTTTCACCCTCCTCTTTTTAAAAGACTTCTTTTGTTATGTCTTTTAATTCACATAATATTATGTTGGGATATGTTCTTCTATATCCTTATTGATTTAAATTTTATTTCCATGTGATGAGATACCATTTTTATCTCTCATCAACTCATTCTCTAAATTTTGTAGTGACGACCATTAGGCTGTCAAATTTTTGCAAGGGAACATCTTAACCCAAATTTGATTATTTGGGATAAACCTATACTCCTTGAATATGTCGTTCTATGAATATGTGTGAATAACCTCTGATTGTTTTACACATAATATCCACTTATATTAGGTGTATTCGTTGGTCACACATAATTATTTAATTGATTTATCCTAAACCAAGGATACCGTCTTTGTAAGGGACTTCGTCTCAATCTCCTTTCATTGAGGAATATTTTGTTTTATACACAACTTTCTTTTATACGGTGTATAAACCCCTTTGACTTTTACTTTTATACAAAAGGAATCTTTTTCTACAAATCATTTTACTAAAGGACAAAAAGGAATGTTTCTTTTAACGTATGCGGTGACAACGACCTTTTCCGCCGCCGCGAGTATTATTTGATCTTTTGCTTCCTCAACAAGCCGTAATGTTTTTAAAATAAAATAAATACCATATACTCTTTTATGTATTTTGGTGTTGAAAATGGTTTTGATAAATGATTCTATTATGTCAATATAATTAAATGATATATTGTGATTGAAATGTAGAAATGTTATCATTCCTTTATATTGGTTTTATGTGTTATAATTTTATAATGGAACTTGGACATTTTATGGGTGGTTACGTGATAAACCATATGACGGGTGGTGCCGTGAATACCAGGACGGGTGGTTATGTTATAACCTCCAATGCATTGGGTATGGAAGTCGGCCGTATGGCTATTCCATTAAGTATGTATGGAAGTTGGCTGAATGGCTATTCCATTAAGTGATATGTGTGGAAGTCTACCTTATGGTTATTCCACTTAAGTATGTTTATGTCCCAAGTTACCTTTATATGTTATGTGATCTTTATATCGGTTTTATGGTAATCTTTTGGTTACAGAAGGGTAAGTAATGAACTTTTATTCAGTGAAGAGTATTTACTACTTCGAAAAGGTGAAGAGTATTACTTTGATAAAGTATACATGGTTTACTTGTTGTTTTGAAAAAATAACAGTTTTCATTCTTTGTGTATCCCTTACTGGGCTTTTTATGCTCATCCCAAGTTTTTGAAATGTTTTTCACAAGACTTAACATGGAATAGGGTCAAGGATGGGATCAAGGGAAAGTCATGCAACCTATAACATGGAACTGGACATGTTTTTTTTAAGAGTTTTTATTTTATGGAAACATAGTAAAAGTTTCTACTTTGTAATCTTTTGAGATGTAATAGTTATTTCCAAATTCTCTAAAACTCTAAACCTGAAAAGATCCTCAATGTGAATTATTCATTTAATTCAATATTAAGTAAGGTTTATGGCTGAGGCCTTATAGTTGGTATCAAAGGTCGGTTTAGACAACTTTAGGGATTAGGAGTATTTGTTAGACACATGATTAGTCCCTATATCTATTATTTCAGTTAAATCCTTGTTTTATAACTTTTTTCAGGTCAAGTAAATTCAGTTACGAATGGAAGGAGAAGGATCTCAAACGATATTCCTATCTCTTCTTGATGACATGCTTGCAATAATTATTGCAAAGTCATGTTCGGGTGATTGTGAAACTTTTTCTAGCATATAACTCACTTGCAAGCTGTTGTTTGAGATATCAAACACCTCCACTATACCTCGTTATCATAATGGATCATGGGTTGTTTTTAGACAAATACTATTTTCACAATATTCTCATATTTTCAAGAAAGGTAAATATTATCAAGGTATTTTCAAATATTTTACCTTATCACACGAATTTGAAGCATATTATGATTTTAAAGATGGTGCTGAGGAAGGAGAACCTTGCGCAACCTATTTATATTTGATTTTAAAATATAGTCTCTCAGCACATACTTATGGTATTTTAAAAGGACCCATAATAGAAATTCCCAACTCAAATTCTGTCCGACTATTTTATAGAAATCATGTTTTATCAGATGTTTTGGAATTATATGTCATACATGATTATTTTCCAAAACTCTTTTTCTGTGAACACCCATATGACCCATGTTGTACAATGTGTATTTGGATGGAGGAAGCAAATTATTTTGAAGCATCTCTAAATCATTGTTGTAATACATGGGACTTCTACCTATGTGAGCAAGATGATGATGAAACCGAGTGGACGCCATGATCAAGGTATGCTGTTTTTCATTTTGGGAATAGTTTTATTTTATCTTATGGTGGTGAAATAAGACTTCAAGAATTAAGATGTTGACACCGTAACGAATTTGGATGAAAATGAGAGTTGTAAGGAAACTATTATGGTTAAAACATGTTAGGGTTATTTTTGGAGTTTTATAAAAAGGACAACACGCAGACCGTGTGACAACCCGTCGCGTCGGACAAAGCTACGGGAATCGAACCCACAACCAAAGTGCAATGGGTATTTATCGCCTACCATTGGACTACATGAAGTCCCTAGTTAGTATGAATTATTCTTTTTAGTTAGGTGACATTATGAATTAAGAGTAAGTTGATTTTGGGTTTTTATGAAAATGATTAACTTATCATGGAGGATATGTGATTAGGTTAATTACTTTTCAATGCGAGACTTTAGGAGAAACTGATGTTTTTTTGGAGATAAATGTTACGACTTAACTTGGAAGACTATGTGACTAAATCCTTCAAATATTTGGGACTCAATATTAGTTTGCTTTAATTTGAAGAATTTTATGGACAAATTGTTTATCGAATGGTCCTCGTTGAACTTTGGGTTTTGTTGGGAAAATTTTGGAGATTAAGGATAGATTTTATTTTTATAAAGGGTTATCCTTTTCTAGATTATCTAATCTTGTACTAACCTTTTTGGTTTTGGTTTTGGTTAGATTCTAAAGACATGGTAAGTATATAGTTCTCTTTTGTGGATTAGGTGATTCTCTAGAAATTGATTATAGTACTCTTAATGCAAACAAGTCTTCCTAAATATTCGTCTTTTGGAGAAAATATGAGTTTGATTAAGGAATCTAGTAAAAGTTGGAAG
Source organism: Viscum album (assembly GCA_963277665.1). Lineage (NCBI taxonomy): Eukaryota > Viridiplantae > Streptophyta > Magnoliopsida > Santalales > Viscaceae > Viscum > Viscum album. The sequence goes on from OY728146.1 coordinate 1,120,485,773, forward strand.
TCTACGAGACAAGTAAGTATGTTTCATTATGATTTAGTTAGGCTCAAGAATAAATTCCTCAATGAAGTGTAACTTAAAACAAAAATGTTTTTGTTAACTTTTCCTACTGGGGAATCAAATACCGTTTAACCCATCACAAGTTTGTTATTTTTTTGTGGTTAACTTTCTCCTAAGCATGTTTTCTATCACTCTCTATCAGAACATGACCCTATGTTTTCTCCTCCATTTCCATGTTTTCCTACATGGAATCCTAGTATGGGTTAACTCGGGTGACCTCTGTACTTATATTTCTTTATTTTAATGTGATTGTTTTACTGACTCTTGTTCCGATGTGGGACCTTCAAGGATATTTCCAAACCCAATTTTAAAATTGTGAGGATGCAACTCCCAAAAGGGGGGAAGGATGTAACACCCTAGGTAAATAAAGAATATGACATTTTTACATTTATCCATATTTGTGAATAAAATATCAATATTACTTTAAAGGGGATGCTATGCTCGATGGCGTACCCAATATGCAACAACGAGTTTCTTGGGAAGCTTACGTTGCACTCTAATAATAAAATAATATTATTTTAAATAGTAGTTAACGCCTAGCCATTGTAATGGCGGGAATGGACAGAAATACCTACAAAATGATTATATATGTTTTTCAAATACTTTTACTCTTTACAATAAATGTTAGAGGATTAAAAATGTGAATGAATCCAATTTTAAGCGTAGACATTCTAATATTCTTTAAAATGTCGATTAACCGCCTTTTGAAGGCGAACCTCTTTTAAATAAACTTTTTGAAAATTTAATGTGTTATATTTGAAAAAATAAAATTCTTATTTAGAATCGGGACATCAAAATTTACTTTGTTTAAATTTTTGGTATCTTTCTGATAAAGTTCATTTTTAATGAATAGTGAAAAATGTTGTATTTTAATTCAAAAACTCTTTTTAATCTAGTTTATTTATAAGATTAGATTATCTTTTGGATGATTTTTTTAGTAAAATTAGAATATATTATTTTCCATTTAATCCAATAGTGGTCATTGAAATTAATTTCACTTTGAAATTGGACTTAAACTAGTGTCAATCTTTTGATACTTATTGTTTCATAAAAACACGCTATTTGCTCTGACTGTGGGAATTAATTATAAAATTAATTAATGAAACTTCTATGTTATGAATTTGGTAAAATAGACATCATTTTTTAATTCAGAATATCAAATATAGCTTAGGGTGAAATTTTGGTATTTTTCTAAAAATCTCCAATTTTTGATGAATAGTGAAACCAGAAAGTGGTGGTAACAAAATTTGATTTCTCTTTTAAATGGGACTTTACCACTTCTGTGATTTGAATTTCAAAAATCCAATTTAAATGATTTTAATTGTTATGTAAAATGTGGTTCAATGGGTTGAAAATAATTTTTGATGAAAAGTAACTTTTAAGTTTTATTAATCGCGATTAAAGGTAATTAGTGTGATTTAAGTTAAAAATGATATTATAATAAAATGAAAATATATTTACACTTGTCCTAACCCTATTGGATGAGTTATGGCCGACCATGACAACCCATGGGTTCATATTTGGTACCTCATGGAGCCATTTGGGTTTGATAATGACATTTATGCCTTTTATTTAAAGTTTAAATAAAAATGTCACAAACCTGATTTGGTTAACTAAAAATTTTTTTACATGTGGTTATAAAAGTCATAATTTTGACTATAAATAGTCATTAAAAATATAAAAATAATTCCTACATCATAGTATTTTTTTATAATTTTTAGACATTAAATAAATTAAATTCTTTATGACATCATGATGATGCAGCGATGACCTCATTATTTAACGATTTAAATAAAATGGAAATATAATGCAAAATCTAGGACCTACACATGTAAAAAACCTATTGTATGGGTGGATTTCGAACCCTTATCACCTTATCCTCAAAACACATCAATGTGGGACCATTAAAATCCAAAAACCATTTGAAAATAAAGGAACATTTTATACTTCTCCAAGAGTGCCCCTCCTCTCCTCTTATAAAAGGCCCCACCTCTACCACCTTAACCACACCTCTCAAACCTTTGGTTCGGCCAATCTCTGATCATTTTGTCTCTCCACATCCCTCTCCTCATCTTATAAGCCTTAACATAGGCAGGAATCTCTTCAAGAAACCCTTTTGGTTCAAACCAAAGGGAGTTACACACTTTTAAGTAACGTCTTCACTTGTGCTCTTTTGTTTTATTTTGCTTATACAACCCCCTAAACTCTTTTTATTCATTTATTTTGTAACACCTCCAGTATATTAAATATACTATTATGTCGTTATAATAATTATTCGAGCTACACTTACACACACCTTCATCTAATGGTTAAAGAACATACAGTTTCTGTGGATGGCAAATTTCTGCCTCACGAAATGATGATTGTTCAACACTCATATAACACCTTCAAAGGTGGCCATTAAGATGTCACTATGTTTATATATGATATATAATATTTTTATGTTTTACTTAAGCTTCTGTATTTTTCATTTGTGTTATACCTTTATGGATTCCATTATGGGTATACGCGATATCTTCATTTTAGGAAGTGCGGACTACCGCCCCTCAAAGTGATTTGATTTGTTAATGCCATATGTGGGATGTATAAAGGATGGATTTAAAGTTATTATATATTATGTTATACTGGAATTAAAATATTCGTTTATATCATTATTGTTTTATTTCCATTAAATTATGATAAAGAAATGAAAGTAGCATTCATGTGTACGTACGGCTTGCCGTCTCCATGAACGGTGCATTTCATTTCTTATCCTCAAATGTAATGTACTATTATAAGTACATATAATGGATATATATGATTTATGATACATCTAAAGGATGAATATAATTCTGGAATTAAAAATATACACATCTCTCATTTAGTTTTAATTCTATTAATATGAGATAGAAATGAAAGTAGCGTTCATGCATACGTACGGCTTACCGTCTCCATGAACGGTGCATTTCATTTCTTACCTCTAAATGATTATGTAATATTATAAAAACAATATATATGCTGGATATATATTATATATGTGATATCCAAATCAGGAATGTCATTCTGGATATAAAGAACCTTTGACCACATGAACAACATGTAATTGTAAGAAGTCCACTTTTGACTTAAGAACCAAATATCAACAAAACAAACATTATTAACTTCAATGATTACATAATGTTTATAACATGTCAATAATTGATATAAAAGGAATAATGAACTTGAAAAAGGTTCTTAAGCAAGTAGAAATTAACTCAAGTTTATTATTCAGGACGTTAAAGAACGATCAAGTCAAGTCGAACCCGAGGTAAGGGATCATACTCCTCTCTTTCTTTTTAAGTACACTCTTTTATGTCATTCCTTTTAAAGCTCATATTTCTTGTTATTGGGATGTTATTTTATATTAATCTTACTGTAATTTTTATGTTCATATGATGAGAGACCCTATTCTCTCTCATCAATCCATTTTGGAAGTTTTGAGTGGCGCCGTTAGGCTGCCGAATTTTCGTAAGAGATCTAACCTCTCTCTTTCATTTTAAGTACTCTCCTTTATGTTACTTCATTTAATATCCTCTTTGTTATGATGGGGGATGTTCTTTTATATTCCTCTTGCTGTACATTTTATTGTAATATGATGAGAGACCCTATTTGATCTCATCAATCCATTTTTGGATGTTTTATGTGGCGTCGTTAGGCTACCGAGTTTTTGTAAGGGATTTTTCATCTCACTTTTATTCCCGTGAGATTTATGCTACATTTGCCACAATTTCCTTTGAGTGGTGTATGTACTGCCCATTATTTTACTCATTGTGTAATATAATTTCATTTATGAGTATTTACATCAATGTTGTATTGTCCTTCTTTCACGGGTTGTATGTTTCGAAAGATACCAATGTCGGTAAGGGAACCTTTCACCCTCCTCTTTTTAAAAGAATTATTTTGTTATGTCTTTTAATTCACATACGATTATGTTGGGATATGTTCTTTTATATCCTTATTGATTTAAATTTTATGCCCATGGGATGAGATACCCTTTTTATCTCTCATCAAATCATTCTCTAAATTTTGTAGTGAGGACCATTAGGCTGTCAAATTTTTGCAAGAGAACTTCTTAACACAAATTTGATTCATTGGGATAAACTTATACTCCTTGAATATGTCATTCTATGAATATGTGTGAATAACCTCTAATTGTTTTACACTTAATATCCACCTATATTTGGTTTATTCGTTTCTCACACATAATTATTTAATTGATTTATCCTTAAACCAAGGATACCGTCTTTTAAGGGACTTCGTCTCAATCTCCTTTCATTGAGGCATATTTAGTTTTATACACAATTTTCTTTTATATGGTGTATAAACCCCTTTGAATTTTACTTTTATACAAAAGGAATCGTTTTCTACGAAGCATTTTACTAAATGATAAAAAGGAATGTTTCTTTTAACGTACGTGGTGACAATGACCTTTTCGGCCATCATGAGTATTATTTGATCTTTGGCATCCTCAACAAGCCGTAATGTTTTTAAAATAAAATAAATACCATATACTCTTTTATGTATTTTGGTGTTGAAAATGGTTTTGATAAATTATTCTATTATGTCAATATATTTAAATGATATATTGTGATTGAAATGTGGAAATGTTATCATTCCTTTATATTGGTTTTATGTGTTATAATTTTATAATGGTACTTGGACATTTTATGGGTGGTTACGGGATAAACGATATGACAGGTGGTTCCGTGAATACCAGGACGGGTGGTTACGTTATAACCTCCAATGCATTGGGTATGGAAGTCGGCTGTATGGCAATTCCATTAAGTTTGTATGGATGTTGGCCGAATGGATATTCCATTAAGTGATATGTGTGGAAGTCAACCTTATGGTTATTCCACATAAGTAAGTTTATGTCCCAAGTAACCTTTATATGTTTTGTGATCTTTATATGGGTTTTATGGTAATATTTTGGTTACAGAAGGGTAAGTAATGAACTTTTATTCAGTGAAGATTTTTTACTACTTCGAAAAGGTGAAAAGTATTACTTTGATAAAGTATACATGGTTTACTTGTTGTTTTGAAAAACTAATAGTTTTCATTCTTTGTGTATCCCTTACTGAGCTTTTTATACTCATCCCATGTTTTTGAAATGTTTTTCACAGGACTTAACGTGGAATAGGGTCAAGGATGGGATCACGGGAATGTCATGCAACCTAAAACATGGAACTGGACATGTTTCTTTTTAAGAGTTTTTATTTTATGGGAACTTAGTAAAAGTTTCTACTTTGTAATATTTTGAGATGTAATAGTTATGTCCTAATTCTCTAAAACTCTAAACCTAAAAAGATCCTCAATGTGAATTATTCATTTAATTCAATATTAAGTAAGGTTTAAAGCCGAGGCATTATAGATTAGGTTTCTTCATTAGAAGTAATATCTCCAAAATAGTAATTCATATCAAGAGATAAATTTGTTAAAGCCTCAGCAGAACATACCTTTTCCATAAGACAAGTATTTGGGAAAGAAGTAGTAGCCATGAATCCAATATTTTTATATGCTAAATATTAAAATTTATAGGATTCACTTTTTGAATAGTCTCCACAGCTAGAACTCCATGTATCATTTTCTTTAAGACTTTTCCTATGGTTTCAGTGATAAAATTTCTTCTTGTTCATTTCGGAATTCATTTCCATCTTTTCCTTCTTTTTCAACAGAGGGAAATCAGGTCTGATATGACCTATTCTTCTATATTCATAACAAATAACTTCCCCATCATTCATCTCATTGTAGTCTCTCTTCTTGAACTTATTCGGACAGTTCTTTTGAACTACTATCTTGTACATACTCTGAGAAATTTTAGCTAATTCATTCTCAGACTTCTCTATATCACTAGATTCTGACTGAATAGCTATATTCTTTGACATTAAACTAGTAACTATTTCTAGATTCTTGGCTTTCATATGTTTAGAAGTAGTTTTAAAAGAAAATCCTCTATTACCATTCTTCTTTTTAACATTATCAGCATCTATCATCATTCTATTATCATGCTAAAGAAGAGTTCCAGACAATTAATCTGAGGAAATCTGGGTGACATTCATTTTCTTATCAATTGTTGTCCTCATGCACTCCCACACATTTGGCATGATGTTTATGATCTTATCTTCAACAGCCTCATCATCCCAAACTTCTTTTCCCATAGGCTATAATCTATTCATGATGGTCATAAACATTTACTGAACTTTGCTAATCGGTTCTCAATAAGGAACATTAAAGCCATTGTATTCAGCTCTCAATATAGCCCTTCTTGTCTCTATAACTTAAAAAGTACACAAATGTGTAACTTTATGTTTCTTCCAAATACTGTTTTCAGCATCACATAAAGATATTTGAATATAGATAATCCACGTCTTGGAACATAGCAATGTATTTCTGACTCTAAAATATGCTTGATATTCTAATTTCTTTTGGTTAGCAGAAGTTCGTAATTATTTATCAAGAATCTTATAGTCTTCTGTCAGCATCGGGTAGTTATCAACTCCAGTGTTAATAACGAAAGTCGTCAACCTATCTCTCCAGCACTCATATTCATTTCCAATAAAAATAGGAGGTCTGGTATGTTTTAGATTATCGATAGAACCAACATTTAATCCTTCCATCTTTACACAAAAAATGGCACAGAAACATGTTAGTAATAAGAGTTTGTAAATAAAGAAAAATATACCTCATCAAGAAAAATATAGAACTCGAGTATATCTATGAAAAAATGAATCTGAACATACGAATCCGAAAATGTGAATCCAAAATTGTGAATCCGGAAAACATATTCCAGAAAAATGAAGAAGATGAATTTTCTCCTAATTCTAATCCTAAGATTAATTCAGATTGAACCAATATTTGAAACCAATTGTTGATTTGATTCAGATTATGAGGTTTTCAACCTTTGATACCAATTGATGGAACGATAGTAAGATATATATGATACTAATTGTAGTATCAAACAATCAGGAAGATACTCAATATTCAAGAGGGGTGAATTGTATACTTTAAAAATCCTTAAGGAAATTTTGCATAAATGAAATTCACAACACCTTTAAATTCTAATAACTTGCATGATTCTGGAAAATTGATTCTAGAAATGAAACAAAACAAAGGTTTACAACAACAAAGATTCTACCATACCACGTATAGAATCCTATATGATCAGAGTAAAAGTTTATGGAAGTATAAGAATGTTATACTTTCCTTAACAATAAATATTATTGCAATAAAAAACTAAAACACTACATGTAAAAAGTAGTAACTCTTTTAAAACAAAGTGAAAGTTATCCAACAACCTTGGATTAAGGTTCCATGATTTATACATTCAAGAAAGTCTATCTTACCCAAACCCAGGTAAGACCTTAATCCGAATATTTGTATCTGTCTTGCTATCCCCATAAGCCCTTGGTTTATATGGAAATCGTCACCTCTGACTTTACAACCTGAAGTCTCTGATTTCAAGGAAATCGCACCACTGCACAAAGAAAATCTGCACAAAGCAATTTTTGAACAAGTCATTCAAACATTCTGCATGAAGCCTGAGAGTTTATAAGAGCTTATCTCTCAATAAATCACATCAACATCATGTAAGCAAAGTAATGTGTTAAGTGTGTTATGTTCTCTTTCAAATGATCTCCTATTTATAGGAATATCTCCAACGGTCGGCTTCTTCTTCCAAAGGTCATATTTTTCCTTGAATTTTGGAGGGACTTATACACGTGTCACTCTAACAATGGTTAGTTAATAACTGAAAGCAAGACATCGTTTTAAAACTAAAACTATTTTATGAAAAAACATGGTTACATAACCAAAATCAAATATTCAAAATGTAAGAAAATAAAAGTTCAGAGTCTAACCTATATCACATTTTGTGTCTATAATACATGGATATTCATATTTTGTTTTCTTATGGAATTCGGAACCAGAACCACATAGATTTTCCAGAGACAGAATTTCAAGGGAATTTAGAATATCGATTTAAAAAGTTCAGAGTCAGAGTTCAAGAGAATTCAGAATCAGTACATATAAATTTCGGATTCAGAATTCATTAGAATTTGGAGTCAGAACATAGAAGAGTTCAGAGTCTGAATTCAGAGAACTCACAGGTAGAACTCTAAAAAGTTCGAAGTATGAATTTAGAGAACTCAGAGTCAGAACTCAAAAGAGTTCGAAGACTGAATTCAGAGAGCTCGGAGTCAGAACTCTGAAGAGTTCAGAGTTTGAATTCAGAGAACTCGAAGATAGAATTCGGAAGAGTTCAGAGTCTGAATTCAGATAACTCAGAGTCTGAATTCGAATCCTGAAAATATCATTATCTTTATCAACGTATTATATTATTCTAAGGTTTTAGATATGAAACCGAATTTTATACTTGGAAAAGATAATGAAAAATGAAATACATGGTAAGGATGAATTTACTTGGGGAAGGAAATTTTCCTTATGAAATCAAAATACAGTGTAATATGAGAATTTCCTTGAGATAAGTAGTTTGTGATTTTCAAAACAATAATTAATGGTAACGTCATAAGGAGACTTTATTGACTCAAAAATCTCCCCCAAGTTGGAAGGAATGGAAAAGTCATACGGAAAATTCTTATTGAATCAATAGAGAAATCCTCTATCAAGAATATAGGTTGGCCCATTCATCCTTCAATGTTCTATGTTCCCACGTTCTTTTGTTTTCAGGAACATTCATAATGTTTATTGAAAACTAACTAGATTATTTTTTAAGAATCTATCAAAATCATAAGTACATTTTAATTTATTCTATTATTTTCAGAAGCATTATATTTTGAATCATTTTAAAACCCCATACTGGGAAATTTGATGGTCATCTATTGTTTTAAAATTAGTTTCACATGTCAATTATATGTTCTATGGGAGATGACATCGCTTATGTCCTTAGTGAACATGATGTGTTTTCGTTCTTTATATTATTATTTTCTGACACTAATGTTTTTTAATGTATTATAAAAATTCTCCAAAACCAACACCAAAATAATTCCTAGGGTATTAATTTGTCTATGTATTTTTAGTTGACTTTCTAAAAAAATATACAGACCATTTTTATATTGTAAATTTGGAATCATAGGGTTGGGTCAATACACTTGTTATCAAAGCAACAGTTTAGAAAACTAAGTATGTTACATGTTTTCTAATTGGTAGAATACATAATTTTTGATAATCTAGTTTTTCATATTTTTAATGAAGGAAATATATAATTTTCTTAAGTCCAATGAATGATTTGTGAGGTCATGATTCTTGAGGGGGATATAATCTAAAGTCCTGGGTTTTAAACAAAAATTTTCTATTATAAAATATCTTATTATTAGATAAAAAATTAAAAAATTGTATTTAATTTTAAAGATATAAAGAAAATAAATGAAAAATTTATTATTTTATAAAATATATATTAATAATTGTTTTATTGAAATTTTTTATTTTAAATATATAATATTTTAAATTCAATTAATATTTAAATTTTTTGTTTTTCTTAAAATAGAAGTTTAATATATATATATATATATATGATTGTTATTGAAATATATATATATTTCTTAATATAGACATTTTTAATCAATTATTCGTTAACATAAAATTATATAAAAATATATGTTCTTAAATTTCTATTCCATGAAATATTATATGGATTTCAATAAATAAATTACAAGTACACTAATTGAAATTTAGAAATGATTTATCTATTATAAATACTTAAATTTATATAAATTAATTATAATAATTAAATTTATAATATTTTAAAACAAAATAAATATCATTATTTTTTCATTAAATGTAATTAAATATTAAATAATTGAAATAAACATTAATATGAAAAAATATATTTTTTAAATTATAAATTTTTAAATTATGAATATATTTATTATTATAATCATGCAAATTATTTTTATTTTAAAATATGGATTACAATTTTTTAAATATAATAAAAGGAATTGTTACTAATTTTTTTCTAAATGAAAATAATAGGACATATTTAAACAGAAAGATAAAATAAATAATAATAATAATAATAAAATTATTTTGAAAAAATAGGGAGGGGAATTGATAGATTGAGAAAGGGGATGTTACTAGAGATGGGGCACCGAACATAAGCTCAGGGCTTCACATGATAGAGGCACTGTGGGGTTTTTATTCAATGAGAACTGAGTTCTGTTGATGAAGAACACATGAGATTCAGCTGCATGAGAGTGTTTAAACAAAGATGATGGAGATTGACCACCAGCCTTTTTGGAAGAAGCGAGGTCGAAGTGGTTCAACCACAAGTTAGGGTTTCATTTTTGATCAAAATATGATTGGATAATGTTTCAATAAATCACAACATTAGTGATGTAGCTGTTTTGATTTGTATTTTCATTTCTGGATATTAGTAGAAGAGTCTTATTTGGGATAACATGGATGATCATTACTTTTTTTTTCAATTAACCTATTAATCATTTTGGGATTTTTATACCTATATCAATTCTATTTTCCCTACTATCATAATTCTCTTCTACTTCTATAAATATTTTCAAATAGTTTTCATTAATTGAATCCAATACAGTGAATGTATGATTATGTAAGTAAAATATTGTTTGTTAATGTTCTACCTAAATTAATTTCATAGACATCTGTACTCTAAAAATTTTATATAATCACGTAAATTTCATTGTTTTTATATAATTTTAAATCAATTTTAGTCTCTTTGTGTTTCAAAATACTCAAACATTGGATCATTTGGAAATATTATATATTTACCAATAGTGGAATTATATTAAAAATATTTAGTTTTGTTTATCACTTCCCATGTATATCTATAATGAGTTTTACTCCATTCCAGAGTGTTTCACATCATTTTTGGTGGTTTCACACTATCCATGAGACAATTAATTGAGAAATAAATCATTTTACGATGTCCTTATTAGCTCTGAAAATAGTATAATAATGTTCAATTTGAAGGTAAGGGGCTATATTTATTATTATCAATGTGTTTTTAAATATATATTTATTCTTCAATTATGTTTATTACAAAATAAATATTATATATATAGTATTTATAGAAGAAACATCATGTTTATATTTTTTATTAATAATTGAAATTCATGTTTGATAAATATATGTAATTGATTTCTTATGATTGGAATATATATTTATGTTTTTTGGCATACTCTATGACTATTTACATAATAAAAATTTGATATTATTTTTATGAGAGTATTATATTTTTGTACATGTTATTCATACAATCATATATACATAATTTTTTACATAATTATCATGATCATTTGACTTGTAGTCACATGTTCATAATAATGTTCATATGTATATATATATATTCATCATTAAGATTATGTTCTTCAAGACATATATGAATCTAATTCTAACTAAGGTAGTACATTCATTTTATACATAAGTAATTCTTTTCATACTAATGATTCTAGTGTATATAAATATACATATAATCATCTTTTTCTAATATTTCATGATTTTAATGAATAAGAAAATCACTTCAAATCATGTTTTTTACTCATGTTGACATATCCGTGATGTGAAAGGATGAAATTTTTCTCATATAATTTTATGTATATTCGATAATTGATTATATTTATGATTATTTATCCATTATTTTATGAGAATAGTGTTTTAGAATTGAAATTATGTGAAGAGTTCATGCATTTACATTATTGTTTTATGTATAGAATGATATTGTCAAATATTAATTTTTTTGACTCATGTAAATGGTTATATAATATGTTTATTTAAGATTAATATTTAAATGATAAAGTATAAAATTTCATTAATGTTATTTTATGAGATTTTGAAAGAATGTGTGAATACATGGATGTTAATTATTTCTAATAATATTCCATACAAATGCTAATTGTCATCTAGTTTGGTTTTACAAAAAATCAAAGTGATTTGAAATTAAATTTCATATTTATATATATATACTTATATTTAATTAAAACGTTGAATGTATGTTTAATGTGTGATTATTTTTGTAATGAAAAAAAGTCAATATAAAATATTACATATATGTTAGGAGTCAAAATTTCTTAAAAAAAATCAAACTCAGAAATTGTAAACTAGATACATAGTGGGGTGTGTACGCATCCCACACAATTGTGGGTAGGCCCAAATAGAATCTAATGTTTCATGTTTCCATAGGGTATCATTTTAAAAATCATTAATAATGTTTCTTGAAAAAATAGCTGTATTATTTTTAAATAATTTCATAAAGGTTAAGTATTTTTAAATTAATATTTCACTTTCCAAATACGTGTTTTTTCAAATGGTTTACAAAGTTGTTACTAGGAAATTTAATTCTCATCCCTTATTTTTAAATTATTTTCATAGCTAAGGTAGAGGTTCTATGAAGGAAAACATCACTTATAGAGTTATCACACATGGATTGTGTAATTATCAATCCAAACAACCATTTTTATTATATTTATTTTTAAATAAATCAACAATGAACCGTAAACATTAATTTGAAAATTTCAAATACCATCACTAAAGAAGGTTTCTTCAAATAATTACATGTCCAATTAACAATAAATTTAAAACATTTCAAGCAATTTTAAATCAGTCCTTGTAGTTCTAGTAATTGAAGTCATAATAAAGCTACTAACCTCATAAAATTTGTAGAAAATGATGATTGAAAAAAATCATTCATCAAAACCATGTTTAATATAAAAAAACACCTTAAAACTTATTCCCTAACAGAAACAAAGACATATATCATGACTATTGGCATAAAAAATCATATATTAGTCCCCAATGGACTAGATATATGAATTTAATAGAGGTAATAAGAAAAGATCTAGGGAAAAGGATGAATAATGATGACATACAATGAAATACTACCTACATCACTTCGATATTTAACAATAGAACAAACTAGAATCTATATAGATTGTTTACAAAGCCTTTTGGATGAGAGAAAATAACAATATGGTCTAAATAAATGAAAAATATCAGTTTCTGGGGAAGTATTGAAAAATATTCACAATTTTAGGATATAATTTTTAATTTTTCATTATTACAGATCAATGTTAGGAAAATAAACCATAACCATAAAAATGTATCTTTCCCAAAAACAATGGTTTCTCCTAGTTGGAATAGTTTTCTTTCCAAACCATGCACCTAATTACGTTCTTACCTATAGCCCTATTACCCAAATTTCATTATATTTTGTACAAGTTCCATAGTTTTTACTAACCATTCCCAAGTCATGCCCCTTTATCAAATCCCCTAAAATATTCTAATAGTCCTTATGACCATCCAAAACATCATCCCAATACCAAAATTTTTGAACATACTTAAATAAAGGGATACATACTTGAAATCATGGGTTCTACATTCTCCCCACCATTAGCCTCTCCATCAACATAATGTTGAATCCATCATTTCCTTGAAGGAGCTCAAACCACTACATGATCATTTTTTACTATCATTCCTATGTTACCTCTTGAATATGACCATGTTGCCACAAAATAGGTAGTAGATCAATTGTTTCTATATAATAAATTATCATACATATCCATAATCCATTCAAGAACATACACTAATAAAGAATCCATGTTCACGAAAATGTGATCCCATTGAGTATTAGGGTTAGATCAAGATGATACGTTTTAAAATGGGATATATGAAACACATTATGGAAACTATATGCCACCTCACTAAGAAAATTCATTTATCTCAAAAGGCCACACATAATTACTAGATAATATTTCCTTAATTCCAAAATTATGATTCCCAATCCTTGGATATATTTTCATGAAAGCAATATCTCACACCTCAAATGATAGTATTCGTCGATGATGTTCCACATATGATTAATGATGATTCTAATTCATCTACATTCACTTCCATATAAACTCAATATTTTTTCCCTATTCTACAAGGATCATCAAAACCAGTTATGTCTTACATATTTCAACCCAAAAATTGTGTATAATGACAATGGTATCTATACAATTATTCGAATTGATCTATATGTGTCATGTACTCATAATTGTTTTTATATGATTACTCCACCAATAGTTCTTGATACTACAATGAGAAAACAAAATCCATTAACTAATATCTATAGATTTCTTCTAAATTTTTTATCATACTTTATAATTTCCAATCTATATGAGGATCATATGCCATATTCATATTCAACTAAGACCCAGATACTTGTTGTAAGGATTTATAGAAATGACTATTAAACTATATATCCAGGTCAAATACTACCAAAGAAATCACTCTATGTATCTTTATAAATTTTCGGATATAGATTATATACAATTCATCAACCATATGAGATTCAAAAATATTTTTGAAGCGAGAATAATTTTTGTGTTAATCGACTATTTCTCATATGGGATCGAGTTTCTAAATCATTATTGGGAGATCTGTTACAATATGCATTGATATTGACTCCCATTTCCAAATAGGAATAGGTACATTTGTGACATTCCTTCTTATCATTAATTATTCTACATACCCACCTAAAAATTGTGGCATATTGAAAAAAAATATGCATCCACCATTATTATTCCATTAAACCAAATTATTTCATTCTATTCTATATACATCTTTTATCTTCTAGGATGTACACGTAATCTTGATTGGTGGTAATCATAAATAATTTTTTGAGGAAAATCTTAGGTATGTCCAGACATTTTAGAAACCACACAAATTAATTCCATTCCAACATCTATCCCTCATTTGTCTCCCCACCATAGTGTTTTGACCTCACAACAACTAATTATGAATAAGATGTTTCCCACTATTTAAAAATATCCATCACATTAGAGACAAATTAAATTGGAATTAGTACTACAACATATACATGGTCTTCAAATTTCATGATCATTTCTTTTATGACCATAATCACTTATGAGTCATATAATGCATCCTTGGTGAACTGAGAATTTTACATTCAACTTAATTCATATGCACCATGAAATTGCATTTATCAATTGTATACATCAATTCAGTTTCAATAACATGGAGATAATGAAAGGTATTCATTATCTTAAGTTCAAATACATATATGTGAAAAAACATTCTCTTATAATCAGAAAACTGTGAAAATTTCTCAACAAATAGATAATGACATCAGGTCTTCAAAAAATACACTATGTAAGCAATATCTAAATCATTTTATGTGTAGTTATTATCAAGAATCCATAACTACTGTTATCCATAATAAACAACATAATATAACTACATGATAATACATCCCAACACAAATCTGAATGCATTATTTCACACTATGTTCCCCGGTCTGGATACTATTAATATTGTGATTGTGGTTGTTGTCTGACAAACCATTTGCTCTTAGAAAGTCCTTTGAAATTCCCCTATCCATTGGAATTGATCTTTTTTTCTCTTAAAATCAATCATTAATGTTACTTTAAATGATAAATTATGAATATGAATATTTTCAATAACAATATAGACTAATGAAAATATGTATCTCAAATATTTCATTTTTCGATTTACAAGAGTTGAAAACTTATATCCTTTCATCATTGATAGAAACACCAATTTCATATTTTACATGGCTATTTAAAGAGGAAACTTGTCTTCAAAATCATAAATTTAATGTTTTTAATATAATCAATGATCTCAAAATTTTCCAAAAACATTCCCCATGTGTTTCTCATTCATAGACCTTATCCATGGATACCTGAAATTGAAATCATAAAAAAACAAAAATTAATCAAGATATCTTTAAAATTTCTTACACATTATTTCCATTATGGATATTTGTTCATTAATAAGATTGAAATTCAATTCTATGTACTCGTAATGGACATATATACTAATTAAATTTCATTTTTGGATATCCTCCTTTTGAAGCGGCATTTGGTGATATTTGATTCAAATGTAAACGTTAAGGAACCACATGGCTCAACTAAATTTATCGAAAAGATACTCAATGCATGTAACTGGATAAAAATTATTTACCATAACGTGTATATGATAATGATAATCAAAACAATTCCAAAGATTTTAATATCCATTTTTGACAAACAATACCAGTGTTTCCTATAGAGATTTACACAGCTAAATGAAGTCTTTTCATTCAATCTCTTCCAAATACAATATCAATTCCCAAAATATTGTGAATTATAACAAATAAGATATAATAGAAATGATAATTTTCCATAAAATTCGATCAATTGTAAACACCTCTTTAATTATAAGTGAAATCCCCAAGAAATTATATAAAAATACATTTGGAAATAGATCGAAAACCACAAGAAAATGTATATTCCCTATAACATCCATATATTCTATTTTCAAATATGGGAACTCTTATGTGACCATTAGAATAATGTTGATATCAATCCCATTTCACATTCTATTAAGTTTTGATATCATTTAAAGAGATTTTCAACAATATTATATATCATAAAACAATCATTTGACAAAAAAATTGATTTGAGACTTTTAAATTGTGAACCAATCCATACCTAGGATTTTTTCAATAACATCCTTCTCATGAAAGGAAAAATCTAATAACAACATAGCTCCATCGACAGATATAGAACATTCAATATGTATAAAGTCTCAACATACTCTTTGACCATGATGAGTTTAATGTTTCAAGACATATGGAATCATTAAAAACATTTAAACCCAAGAGATCAAAATACCGAGAGGGAATAAATGTATGGGATGAAACTACATCAAATAGATAATTTATAATGGTATAATTAAAATGAATTGTACATTACACAGTCAATCATCTTGATTAATCATCAAAAATAACATACTCATCTACATGTAGCTCTTTATATGATGAAATCTGTTCTCTATTTCCTTGTTGAGATTTACATTGTTGAGAAGATAAGGTAATTCTAGAATTACCATGGATATATTTCTTCTAATGATGAAAAT
This sequence comes from Viscum album, assembly GCA_963277665.1. Lineage (NCBI taxonomy): Eukaryota > Viridiplantae > Streptophyta > Magnoliopsida > Santalales > Viscaceae > Viscum > Viscum album. The sequence continues at coordinate 1,120,502,750 of OY728146.1, forward strand.
TATTTGTCTACACTCGTTATGGTGAAGAATATGATGTTTTGGACACATGAGATATGTCCCAAAAAGACGAAATTAGAGAAAGATGACAATAACACTATGTATTCCCCATCAGAATTCAATTGTGGGATACTGTAGCTAGTACTATACAATCTCACTTATTGGTATCAATAGATATACACTTGAAATATCAATAATTAATTTTGGAGAATAATTCATGGATATACCTATCCAATTCTATCTCAACCCACTACCATTAATATATTATTCTCATATACTCTTGTTTACAATAATAATGTTCCCATTATTTTTTATAGGTTTCAAAATCCTTCATCCACCCATAGATCAAGAGATTTCCCATTTTTTCAATATCACTGTATTGACAATATATGTATGATTCAGTACACAATGTATGAAAATATTCAATAAAATCTCTTACCTCATCCATGATTGAAAAAATCTGTCCTTCAAGGACATATATTTATATTTTTTTTTGTAAAAATCAATCTAATTATATATATTTTCCATCATACACATTAACTCATATGTTCTCCATGTTGAAGATGAAAATGATTGTTTTTCTTGAAATCTAGAACATGTTAGGAAAGAATTTTTTATTAAAAATTTCATTTATGTCCTCCCATAAAATTATGTAGTAAAAGATAGCTTGAAATTATAAATCCTACCACTATAGTGCAATATCCTCTGGCATATACATCACAAACATGAAAATTATATCTACTAGGGTGACACAGAAAATGAAGATTCAATTATTCTAATTCAGCAACAAAACTGCCTTCTATGATTCCAAATCACCCTGTAATATGGGTGGATTATACATTTGGAATTTATATGAATGATCAAATTTCCATGGATCATAAATTCAATTCCCACTGTCTATATGTTGAAAATAATGGACTATACTCCGAACTTGGAGTTGGTTAACCAGGGGCTTTGGTGTAATAAAATTATCAACATCCTCTTCAATTTAATTTCTACCATTCCTTATGGGTTCTATTTTTCAATATCAATGATAAACATTTTATGTATCACTATCTAGTAAGTAAAGGATTAAAATTACAAATTTACCATATCAAAAGTATAAAAAAGGCTTTCCCAACTTTTCACACCTTCCATTTTCAACAAATTTCTTAAAATTCCATAATGATTTTTAAAATCAAACATATTTCAAATACCATTATCATTAAATTATGAAAATTTCACATTTGAAAGAATTATTGAATTATTTTCAAAATTATTATTTTTAACCAAATGTTAAATCATTACTCAAAAGGATACATGTTATTTTAGAGAGAATTTATTTCTATCAATTCATGTCAAATTATTATAATTTGAAAAACACATGGAAATGAGATGAAATATTCTATAATTATCATCATAAGAATTATCTAACAATATACAAGGTAATATGATGTTCATAATAAATAATTTATCTATTCATTTTCATGCTCTATATTTCTGGTTCTAATGATAATGCTTATTTCTACCATTCAAACTCATATAATAATAGAAAAAAATTCCAGAAGAGTCATGAAATAATGGGGATGAGTTTACCCAAGAAAATAAAACAACCAAAACCAAATCTACCTTTACCAGAAAATTATACAACCCTAGGATACCAGCTATAAAAATAACAAACTATAATAAATCACCATATTAGAGTATAATGTGAAATACATAACCAATTAAAAATTACTAAATGGAAGGCAAAACCAACTAAACTCAAAGGCTCCAATGTGATGAAATCTCTACCTCCCAACATGATAGATGATTCAATTAAACAATCAAATTCATAGTATCACACAAAATCATCAATGAAATGATAAAATATTCCTTTATCTGTGTCTCCAAAAAAATATAAACACACCAAAGTACCCATGAAGGTAGTGACTAATGAGACAGAAGAAGTTTTTAAAAAAAATAACTCCTATACTCAAACCATTAATATAGAACAAGTTATAATATTTTTATAAAACAATTAATATGACATTTTTTAAAACATTTAAAATTTTCTATTCAAATCCATGTATTTAATCAATTTTAAATTTTTCATGGATGGAAAAAAAATCCTTCAACCAATTTCAAAAATCAAGTAAGCATAACCAATTACAATCCACACATAAACACAGTAACATATGCATGTCTAGGTGACCGTTCCATACACATTAGTAGTATCTTGATGATAAACCATGTCATATTATTGTAAACATAGAATAGTTCCCTAATGGAACATTCCCCTTATATATGGCCACATTAATGGAAATAAACACAATAAAGCCAATTATTCCAAAATCATACAAAAAAAAACTATTACAAATAATATAAATAGAAAAATATATTTTTTCACAATATTTTAAAAAACATTAATCTATGAATTAATCCAAAACCCAATTTTTAAAACAAATAATTTAAAATCATTCAAAAAATAACATTTCCCCAAAATTCAACAATTTCACAAACCATTACAAAATAAGGATACTTCAATGATTTTCACATTAAATTCACAACCAATATCAAGTAATTAAATTAATTTAAATCAATCCTTTTATTTATAGAATAATGACTATATAGTGAAAAGACCTATCTATGATACTATTGATAAAATGAAGCATGTAAATATTTCTTCAACAAATATACATTGAATCTTTGAAAACCGACCATATATTCATTACATATCATAAAAAATACATATCTCATCATGATTGTCATTAAAATTTCATAGATATATCCCCAATGGACTAGATTGTTGAATTTCAGAGAAATATGTTTATATAATATAAGTGAAGACATCATTAATTATGACTTACCAAATAATTTTCCATTCAACTCATTGTCATTTACCCACAAATTGATCTTGTATTTAAATAAACTGTTTTCATATCCATTTGGAGGGGAAAACAAAGTTAATGTCAATATAAGTTTAAAGGGTAAGGTTAAAGAGTAATTCCAAAGAAGATACAAAATTTCTAGATCAAATTATTTACCATTAATAACGAGTGTTCACCATCTAGAAAGTAATTCCCAAACTGGGAATAAGCCTCTTTCTTCAGAAGAACAATTTCTCCTAGGTTTTGCATGGGTTTTCCAAACCATGTGCCAAAAACTATGCTTACCTAGGGAACACTACCTCAATTTCAGGGTTTTATATATGAGTTTCATTGTTTTCACTAACCATGATCAAGTCATTCACCTCTTAAAAATTTCGAAAACATCCCAAATTACATCAAAAAACATCCATATCATCACCCAATTGGTTTTCATACATAATAAATATAATGAAATTGTTAAATCCATTAATAGGAGGGCTCTATAGTTAATTTATTATATATTTTGTGTCTTATTTATGGTATCAAACATAATGTTATTTTAAAAGAAAATATAATATAAAACCTCAATGTATTGTAAATCATCATAACATGCATTCATACCACAAGAGGTTAAACTGCATGTTATATTCCATCCATATGAGATTAAACACTATAACCTATATAATGTGGTATTTGATTCGTATAAACATAGATATATTTTATTCTTATAAATTATTAAATCCTAACATCAAATGAGACCTCAATATAGTAAAATAATTGTTAATTCACTTGTTTATAAAAAACAATATTAAAGGGTACCATGATGGTCTTTTTCACATGGTCGTACAATATTTGAAATTTTAAACATTAAATGTATGTAAAATACATTGAATATAATTTATTCTAAAAGAATACAAATGAATTAAATTTTATTGGAATTATATCAACTACACATCAACAACTACCTGTATACATGTAACTAAAATCAGGATATCCATGATACAACAAATTAAATTATATCTTCTCTAATTAATAAAAAGATGATTTAGAATGTATAATTCTTGTAAATGTTCACATCAACACAATGTACTGATTTAAAAATTTCTTGGTGGTAATAATCAATAAAATTGGGAATTATAAAATATTCATAATCATATCCACAATATATAATAGTATCACATAGTAGGGAATAATTCCACTTATATAAATCAATTTTTCCAACCTATCATCCATTCAAAAAAACCTATATTGCAATGATACCATGGTAATGTACTAGTGACAACCACCAATCAGGATGAAGATAACTAGAAGAAAAAAAATTAGAATGTGTTAAAACATTAATCAAACATAGATTAGTGATCTATATTTTAGTCTATTACCATTTAAATGAATTTATTGTCTAAGAAAAATTACTTGTGATACTTCATTAATGGGTTCTTTATTTGTATTTTAATTTGGACAAATTATGAATCCATCCAATCAAAATATCAACTTTAATACCACCATTGGTTTCAAATAATTAAAATCAAAATATTTTATTTCATACAATATTTTTCAATTCATTATGTTCAAATATCTATCCTACTGAATATAAACATCAAATTTTAAAAAAAAACATTTCTTATGACCAAATGGTACATTGTCACTGCCCGAAAACCTATAGTGTCATGTTTTTAAAACAATTTATTATGAATATGGCTTCAATGGATTCCACCCATCATTAATACTATATATGAAAGCCTTCTTGGGATGAACCCACATGGGATATCATAAAAATTATAGGACAACAATATAAAGGTTGACATTGTTTTTCAATCCATTATATTCAGTAGCTTCTCCCCAAATAACAACATCACAAACTTACCTTACCGTAGGGATGACTAGGGATACACATTCCATATTGAAAAAACTACATTGGAACTTCATAGGACGGATTACATTCACTAAGTTCAACATCACCTATATGAAATATAAACTCGACAAGATGATGATGTAAAAACTATGCTCCATCTAGTCATCCAGTCTATCGAAGCTATGTAGAAATAACACTGGAGGATTATAACCCTCCTCCTCTAATGGGTCGATGGCCTTCATTTTTTTATATTGATTTTTGATAACCCACATTCAAAAGGTTAGGTGGAACCCATAAAAGGCATGTAGGAATAAGTATTTCATGGCCCATAGGCCTTAGAGAAATTCATATCCCATAGGCTTCAAACATTACATACAACCCTGAATAACAACTTGGACTTCCTCCTTCCTAGCATCATCATATTGAAATCAGCTCTCCACCTTCATATTGATGTTCGACTCAGCTTTCTCGTGCATGTACAGACATGTCCCAATGGAAAGTGTTATACCCTCTCATACTTGTAATCTTTTTATTTTCTACTATGTTGAAAGCTCATTGACCATCCTCCTTCTAAAGATTATTCGATGTAGGTTGTCTGGTTTTCAACTACACATAAGGTGGCTCAAAGGCCTTGAGGTGGCCCGAGGGCCTTACTGACCACAAGGCATGGGAGGCGTGAAGGCCTTAAAGGACCTAAGGACCAATTCGGTGGCCCAAACACCCAAATGGTGGAATTTTCCCGGTATCTACTGTGCCAAATAAGGCTTCTAATGTTCCCTCTAAAGTACCGTCTACTGTACTGCTAAATTACCCTAAAAATATTCCTCCACCTGGAATTGATCATGGGCTGCCTAGATATACCTAAGTAGTCCTCACCAACTAGTCTGAGGCTTATGTGATTGAGGATCATAACCCATAAAACCCAATTGAGGGACCATAAAATTGTTTTTAATAACCATGGTGACACCACATAATGATAAAGTGATTACATACTAAATTATATCACTCATTAAAATTCGAATATCCTTTGATTTATAAATCATTCCATATTAGAACTCCAAGATTATGTGTGCATGACATTGAGTATTTTTTGGATAAAATACCTTGAGGGATGTTTCCTAAGGTGATTATTACTGAGGAAAAAATAACACTCGAATGAACATGTTTTGGCCTAGTGGGACAATCATTAGTCTGATGTCTATTTCATGCATGTGGGTGGGACCAAAGGAGGGGTCCACATGTATTCAAGGAACCTGATGGACCCCTGCAGTCCATGAAATTAAATCCATGTAATTGTGGGGGTTTTCACTACTATTGTGGCATTATTATTACATTGGTATCATGTCATGAACCTAGACATCTCTGTGATTTCCCTTCCAATGATGAGATAAATTTTCTTCAACGAAGAGGTTCCTCTTGAAGGGCATGTGTGTATTTATTCCCCTAAAATTGTAATGGGTTAATATAGAAAATCATAATACGAATTTCATGAATATTGAAATTCATATTTGTGATACTTTTTATTATAACTACAATGTTAGTTATTCTTGGCCAAGAATAGTGATCTTGATTGGTATCCTATTTTGATGTTCTCAATGGTTAGTGTGTTTGAGGAAAATGTACATTGGAAAGAAAATGTGTTGGACTATGGGGATAATAATAATTATAATGACACATTCATTAAAGTGGGTGGGCCTGAAGGAGGGGACCATCAGTATGTGGAGCCATCTGATGATTATTTACATTCCATTACTCTATGGCCTTATTAAGGTGTGATTATTTACAGGCTATTACTCTATGGCCTTATTAAGGTGTGTTGTATCTGTTGTAAGTGGGGCCTACTTTTTACACCCATATGTTCCACTGTTGTATCCTAAGAGAAACCCAAAGAAAATATGATATAACCTATATCATGAATCCTTATACATCATCATTTCTAGTATCACTAACTACATTAATATGTTGTTTATTAATATGGAAGGTATTTAGGAAACTACAGTGTAATTTTATTCATATTCCACCATATTACATACATTGTTAATCATGGACCTAAGAAAAAGGGATGTGGAAATGAAAACAAAATATTCAATAACCATGGTTAAAAACTATCCTTGATGGTTTGGGTAAATTCTTCCCTCATATAAATATCCAATTTCACTTATTTTGTGAGAGTATAATCATTTCAAAAAAATATCTACGAAAATAATTTTCTCAACCATAGATTTCACCTTAGTTTATGTCATCAATTTTTACAATACTGATTCTAGAGAACATGAATCTATTAAAGATAATGAAAAATATGTGGAAATATATGAAGTGGGTTGGATATATATAAATATCATCCACTAGCAAATAATTTTGAATCTATCCTAGTGGAAGTGCATATTTCACATCTCAATACTATAATGTATAATCCTAAGAAGATCAATTCTAAATTCATCCATGAAATCATACTTATTTTTCATTGTGATCAATATAAGGGAATAAACAATATGGGTATCCCTTGATAATTTTTTGTGTTTCTCAAAACCCCACATGAAAAATCAATAGAACCCGTCATTTTATTATTGTATCAAATATAACATTTTACTCGTGTGCTTCTGGATTATCCATAGTTTTCAATTCTAAGGAGAAATAACATAATAATTAATGGATACCATGTGACATACTGTATAGGTTGTATCCAAATAATTACTATACTCATATACATTCAATATAGATCCTATTTATGGATAATATTTTAGATTGAAACCAAAGATGAATTTCAACCCATATTGGGGGGACTCAACTCTTCCACCAAACAATTTCAAGAAACACACATCTCAAACTTCTCTAGATTATGAGATCTATAATAACATAACAACAATTTTTATTCTCTATTCGTCCTAATTTTTGAACTCCGAGAACAAAAGTTTTATACCAAGGAATGATTGATCACATATAACATATACCATTAAAGAATATACACTATATTGGTATCAGAAAATATCACCCATGTCTATTACATGATGGGAATATTCATATGAGTGATTCCTCCAATAATTAAGCACTATAATTAAAAAATGGATATCATTTATCTGCTAACTTATAATAATCAAGTTCCTAATAGAGTCAAAAGTTTTATTAATAGATGTTTGGATCTAACATATTCCATGGAACCGTGGATTCATAATGAATAATAAATAGAGAAATATATACAAAACCAACAAGATGATATATCATCTATGATAACCCCTTGATGAATCATGTTGTTGTTTATTGAGTGTTCTTGAGTACCAAATAATTTCAATGAAATGTTTTTTTAGAAATTAACTAATAAAATATTCAAGAACGTCTATTACGATTATGATACCCATGTAAAGATAAAGCAACTGGTTCCCTATCTAATAAAAAAATAATGAAATATGTCACTCGATATGGGAAGAGTGAAATACATTCCTTCTATAGTGATTATATTGTAGTTTTTTTATCAATTAGTTATATTATATCCTAATGTATCTTTTATAAATTATGAATCAATTTTTTTTATGAAATTATAATCACCTAAATTAATATCCTCGTAATTGTATATTTGGTCATATAATTCATGAATACATCACTATTAAAGATCTAAAAATTTTTATTGTCTTTAATGGATCAATTTCATTAGATAATACAAAATGTGTATTTGGTATATATATCAATAATTCTACAAGAAGAATAACTATATTGGTTAAATATCTTATAATGGAATTCAAAAGTGTGTGATGAGTGTATAACTTTGAAATAAGTATCTTAATTATATAAAATCCTCAATCCTAAATATAATCAACCTGTCATGAACACAATTTCTTATTTATCTCCAACTATAGTATATTTTACCACATTGCCTCAAAATATAATACATAATTTTTTTAGGTGAGATGAAGATATATAACCATCCTCATTGATTCCCAAATTATTCTAGACTCATAATGACTTCATATTCCCTATATAGGGTGAATGGGAATTGACCCACAAAATAATCTCCTTGGAACCATCCAACAAAAAAATCCTCTTATGATGAGGAAATCTATTTCTATCTATTAAATGTTATATGATTAAAAAATATGTGCATTGAGTAGTAATATTTTACTAAATTGTGGTTAAATTATTCTATAAACATGGTATTGTTTGGGTCAGGTGAATTTTAAAATATATTAGATGAGTTCATTATAAAAAAAGTTATCATAGTCATACAAACATCTATAAATCTATTGGTATTACAATACACTACTCATATTAATAATACATATGATGGTAGTTATACAATATCTACCTCTATTTAATTAGTGTTTAACCCTATTTATGCCTATAAATGGGATGTTGATAAGTCATTCCCCAAATGTTGGTGGGAGATCCAGTAAAATATGTGCACATAATGTCTCCCATTATCATCAACATATCTTCCCATATGGATAGAAAAGGGTATAGTCATGAATTTTTTCTATTTAGAATCATAATAAAAGCAATTATAACTATTTTTTTTGAACAAATAACTCTATGCTAATATGAAGTATAAATTCTATTAAAAAGAATAATAGTTCTTCATTCATGTAAATTTTAGATATATGGAATTTCATACATCCTCTATAAATTCTACACATTAAATGTTTTTCAAACTCTCAAAAGGATGTGGAAATTTTTTATATTTTCACGCACTCATCAACATTATTTTGAATAATATTCAACCAAATAGATCACCACATGGCCCATAATTTATTTATACTAAACTTCTATATGGAAAAAATCATCAATATCAATATCATTAATTTCTTTTACATCTTTAATGATATATTTCTTAATTAAGGATCCCCTTATGAGATAGTATATTGTAACATAAACTCATGTTAAACATAAAATACATGGTACATAGAGGATTATGTGTTATTGGATGTATTTCAATGATTTCATATGAAATATATATTCTGTTTAATTATAGAATTATTTTAACAATTTTACCACATACTTTGATAATTATTAATTTTTAGCATCCTATGATTAAGATTATAATAATTAAATATTGTTATGCCCTAACAATTATCGCACTGACCATCCATATATATGGAAATAATTAATATGTTCTCTATCATAACATATTGTATTTATAAGATCAATAATGGATGTATATTACTATATATGACAACAAAATAAACACTGATGCAGTTTTTGAATCTTTGGATAAACATTAAATGTTTAAAAAATGAATCAATATCTATCACACTCTGACTATGGAAATTGTTTTATTTTATTCTTTTATTGTGATTAGATCTATTGGATGAGGTTCATGTTGTTCAATTGGATTTATTTATTTTTTTTAGTTTTTGGGGTTATTTTCGATAAAAATTATAGATGTTGGGATTCACAGTAGGTGGAACACTGTTGGTACAAGGTTATGGATAACTGTGTGCCCTCACCTAGGAAACTGTGTGGAAAATTATTATTTTGGCAAGTGGAAACTACATGGTTGGTTGATGGTAAGTCAAACTGTGTGGTTTAATCATGTGGAATTTTTCTCTTAATTGGTGAAGGCACCATGGTTGTCACACAATTTGGAAAACCATGCATCCAAAATGTGATAGATTCCTTAGTAATTAAATGTGTGAAATTCCTATTTTTTCCTATGATTTATTAAACCTATTTCAAGTTTCTCCTCCCATATACAACCTATTACCACTAAAAGAGCAGTTAATATTCCCATATTGGGCTCTGCATTTCCCATGGATGAAATTGGAATGTTCTATGGTGTGTTCTTCATGGTTTTCGGTGGATTTCCTCTTATATTATCCTTTCTGTCTTGATTTCATACTTTTCCTTTGATAGGATTCATCTTGTCCAAATCCAAATGGATAGGGTTGTTGTGTGGCTTGTTTTATTTTTATGTTAGGGTTTGAGGATTTCCTCTCGGTGTTTTTTATTCTTTCTCCTTGAGTTACATTGTATTCTCTCATCATTTATGTATTTATATCCATCCATTTAACTTTCATCACATTATGTTGATGATTGACATTTTCTTTAATTATTTCAATATATTATAGTCATGATTATGATGTGATATTAAGAATTCCAATGGTGATTTTATATTGCAAACATGATTCCAAATAGTTTTAAAAGGGTTTATTTAACTATTACTATATTTAAATACACAAAAGGTGTTCAATAAAATGTAATTTCATCATTTAATGTGATATTGGGGGATTGTGGGTGATTTTTTTACTTTTTTATGTTTTTTGAATGTTTTTGGGCTATGATATGGGTGTTATATGATGATATTGGTGACTCTTATGTTGTAACTCTTACGTGTGGCTTGTTATGATGGTTTAAAAGTATGTGATGTTTCTTTAAAAATGTGTTTTTTATGTGATTTAATATACACACGTGTTAGGAGGTGGTTTTTTAAAATAAAGTTACTTTAATTCATGTATAAATCATCAATGTTCTATATAAATGTATTTTATGCCTTTTATAAAATGCAAGAAATGTGGTTTCAATGGTATTTGAGTGTCAAAATGTGTTGAAAGTTGGTTTACCAAATGAAATTGTGTTTTTTTTGACACTTTAACATCATTAGTGTTCACCTAATTTTTTTTGTAAATTATAATAGTGTTGGGATTCATGTTTTAAATCACATTTGGGGTGTGTGTGAATTTCAAAACTCTAATTTCCTATAGAAAAGGTTAGAATTAATATGATTTTTCTTATTGTGTTCTAAATGTGTTTGATGAGTGGTGTATTTATTTTGAAAAATGTTTCATATTTTTCATAGTGAATTAATTGAATTTATATGTTGTTTTTTATGTGGATACAAATTTGTTTCGGAATGATTGGCCTATTTAGTATTTTTAAATATGTCTTGGGGAAGTGTGGTTGATTTTGGAGGGCTCATTTGGAAACTTGTTTATGTTGTGTTTTTTTTATCATGGGTTTGAAATTTTATTGGAATTTGAATCGGTAATGTGAATGACATTCCTTGTTGGCACATGAGATATTTTTTTATAGTTTTTCAATAAAATTTGTATAATGTGAATGATTTTTTGTACATTTTTTCCTAGAAAAATTGGGTTAAATATGATTTAATATGAAGGTATGATTGGAACATCATGTTTTTGTGATTTTTTTAATCTCATGTGATGTATAGTCTCGGTGTACATCTTGGCATGTCTTGGAAAATGGATTGGAAACATGTGAATTATGAGTCAATGTTAGTATTTGAACTAACATGTTTCATAAAGTGGTTTTTGAAACTCCAATGTTGTAATGGCCCATTTGACACTAGTGAAATAAATGGCGTTTTATGATCGTTTGTGATGATTTGGCATAATATAAAGAGACAACTAGATTATTGGGATAGGATCCCCTCCATTTTATCAAACATATGAATAGGTTGGAAACCACTAAACATTAGGATTAGATCACTCTAGTGAATCATTCATAGGAATGCTATGGGTTATGGTTTCTATAACATGATTCACTATTTATTATTATCATGGGATTTGAGGGCACTATCTTGTTCGTTTACTGATGGTTTTTTTCTACTCTGATTATACAGGTTGGTGCCACTTGAGTTTGTTTAGTCTATGTGTATCAGGCCATTAGATCAAATAGTTTTGATTGACTAATTGGTTATTGACTGTGGAGACGAACCATATGATGATAGGACAGTCTGAACTAAGTACGTACATGGATAACCAATAAATATGTTCCTGAATTGATCAGGAGTTATGATCAATATGTTCTATTTTTTCTATTTGATGTCAGATATTGGATTTGATAGTTATACCTAATTGTTTTGTTTTATTTTATTTCTACACAAACACATTCATTATATATTGTTTGGTTTTGAGGTGGGTTGGGGAAACTGAATTGTTTTTGAAGATGAAGGCTTTGTATATTGTTTTTAGAATGGTAACCTAATGTATGTTTTGTTTTGTTGATTATATAATTAAAAAAATATTTTCTTAATGTATTTAAAATACTAGTTTATGGACTATTTCAATAAATGAAATCCATGGACTCTATAGTGATTGAGTACTATGTTGTTGTATGCCCGCACTCTAAATATACTTGTTGTTGTGGGTAGTTCCGAGCTATAATACCGGTTCTTGTGTAATGTTATGGATTCTAGTTCAATTTTCCTTTAGAGTTTGTTCTCCTTGTTGTTTTTTGGTGATGATGAGGATATGTAGATAACATTTCAGTGTAGTTTGGTCTAAGTGTTGTATTTGGACATTCATTATGTTCTTCAGATGTTGTATGTGTATCAGTTCTATATATATTTGTTGATTTTTAGTTATTATTTTTTTAGGTGTGCTCAATGTTGTTTTATTTGATCTTTATTTATAATAGGAAAAATCATTTCCATTAGATTATTTTGTTCCTTGGAATAAGTTACAAGCCCATGGGGACTAGGAACGCCCTTCAGGCCATGTCTCGGATCTGGTTGGATGTCTGGTTGGATGGAATCTCATCTTGGTTCATGAAAATAATTGTATCATATAAGTCCAATTTTATTTATGTTTTTAGTAGATTAGATATTTAGATTTTCGTAACTCCGGAGGTAATTACGAGATGTATGTCTTGATGCCTTCCTCATTTTCATCCCTATGATTCCAAAGTTACTCTTAGGTTTGAGTATTTTTTGGGGGTTTTAGGCATTGAGGACGAATGATAATGGTTGTCCCACCCCAACCTATCTTTTACTTTATTTCATAAATTTCTTTGACTTTTAATGTTTGGTTGGGGCCCGGGATGAGTCTTAGATGAAAAACATTTTTGTTATATTATTAAGGGTGTGTTTTACATCTAACATCGTGCGATGCATGGGTGGAGTGTGATTGTGAAACCCCACGCGGCTTCGTCCTGGCATCGGCATGATTTTAATGCCTTCAGAAAAATTAAAATGACTAATGTTTGTGATTCATTGCATTATTTAAAAAAATTATAATTTTATAATTATAATTAAAAATTAAATATATATTTTTATCATTTTTTTATGATCATCACTATTATTACCATTTTCATTATCATTATCATTAAAAGTTTCATTGATATTATTATAAAATATGAAACCATCGTTATAAATGATTTTGAATTTATGTTGTTATTATTACTATTATTATTATCAGTAGTTGCGGGGGTTTCAAACTTGTGCGCGGGCACCACATGGTCCACAGAGACTCTGGTGTCAACTAGTGCATCTATGCGGCAACTTCAGGAGTGGACGGAATCTACCGCATGGTTCGTGCTGAGCCGCTTGTGACATGCGTGGACCATGCGGTTTTAGTATTCAAACATGTAAATAAAATAAAATTTGTTATCGTTGTTTTTTTATTAAAATTTTTATCATTAAAATTATTATTTTTACCATATTTGGTTTCTCATTAATGTTGTCTTGATTATTAGGTTTAATGCTATTATTATTTATTTTATAATTGTTCTATTTGTGTTTATTATAAAAATTAATTATTATTGTTTTTATAATTATTATTAATATTATAATTACTCTTATTTTTTATTATTATTTTATGTGAAATAATTTAGTCTTATTTTCTTTTTCTTTTTCTTATTTTTATCTTCTTTTATTTTTTCCCATTTCATTTTTTCTCTTTCTTCTCTCCCTTACCCTTCTAACCCTAGACACCACCTTCCCCCCCTCTCATATTCTCTCCCCTTCTCCCCACGTGAGCTGCCACCTCCTCCATGTTCTCCCTCTCCTCACCGCATCCCTCAGTTTTCCCATCCACCTCGGCTAGCCACCCTTCTCCTTCCCCTCCATGTTCCCACACCCTCTCTTTCCCTTCTCTCCCTGTGGCCGACGCCCTCCAGCCGAGCTTTCCACACTCAGTGGACGCCCTATTCTGCCACCACCCTCAGTACGAGCAGTACCCCGCGACACTCTCTTGTGCTGCACTGGTCCCCCCGCTTTTCCTCCCCTACATGTGTTGTGACGCCGTCTTCCGCCTCCAGCCGGTTGGGATGTTGACTCCTCCATTGGAGGGATCTCCCACTGGTCACCCACACCTCCAAGCCTTCCCCTAGTCCGTCGACCCCCCCCCCCCCCGGCTCCACCTCCACCAGTCTGATGCTCTTCTACCGTGTGTGCTCCAGCAACCCCGTACCCAGCCGGCGTACCTCCTACCGAAAACTGCCATTCAGCAGGCCACTCCCTCTTCACTGGCCAACCAGTGCGCACCCGGGATCCTACCGCTATCAGCATAGACGACACCCACCCCATGACCACCACAACACCGCCCTCCTCCAGCCAGTAGTAGTGTAGCAGCCCTGACCTCCATTTTTCCAGCCAGCAAGTCCCCTACAAACACATTTCCGTCCGGCGAAACCTTTCCCTCCATTTGTTTCTGACGCATCCCATTATGGCCAGCGCGAATCCCTTCTACAGCATTCCCTCTTTTTCTATCATCGTGCGCACCTCTGGCCATGCGCGCCTATGATTCCATAGTGCACAGTTGTCCGGACCTTTTGTTCAGCAGCCCTGTCCCCGTGTATCCCCTTTGTCATCTTCCAATCATTTTTCAATGCTCTATGGCCTCTTCTGCTGATCCGACCAGATCTGCTGTCAACCGTTCCAGTCTTCACTCCATAGTTGATGACGTTGGTGGTTTTACCCACGCACCACATCACTCTGTTGACCAATTTTTTTACGTGACCCTATTGTTCGAGTGTGCCTGCGCACCAAGGTGAGGTTTGTGTTGTTTCTTCTCTTTGAAAATTATTTTTCCCTGTTTTTGATTAATGAGTTCAGTGTGAAGTTTAGTATTTTTATAACGAACATATTTTTCATTTTATATCTTATATCGTGTTCATGTGAATTAAGATATGTTTTTATAAAAACTAATCATTAGTTGATTAATTTTTGTTATAAATAATGTAATTAATTTATTTAAGAATGAAATAGGTTTGTAATTTATTTTAGTGGGACATAGGGGTGCGTTTGATCAAAAAATGTTCTTGTTGAATTGTTTTTCTTAATATAAAGATGTGAGATAATTTTTGAAAAATGTTTCATAATCTTTAAAGTGTTGAGGAAATAAAGTAATGGTGTGAAGTATGGTTTGAAAACATGTCGAGGTGGTGTTTTCCCTATTTATTTATTTGAATTGTTTTAAGTCCGTGTTTAGGTATTTTCAGTTTTTTTGAATTGGTACCAACGCATTAGTGAGGTAATTCTCTGGTCCTGCGGTCGTCAGCTTGCACAAGTTTTCATGCCTATTTGAGGCAATTCAAGCTATCGTGTTTGAGCTATGAGTTGAGGTAGGTCCTCCACTACACTCTCCTTTAAATTCAGAATTTATTAATTTATTGATATTTCATTAATTTTAATAAATGAAAAATATTATAAGATAATTAATGTTTAAATGATTATTTGGTGTAAAAATAGCTGTTTATTTTATAAAGGACACTTGAAATGTTTTCTTGATGAACTGACACCCAGTAGTGAAAGAATTCCCGATTTGACTTTAAACATATTTCACGAAATTTCAAAAGTAGTTCTGGTTTATTGATAAATGATTTATTTTGAAGAGTGAACAAGTGTTTTGGTTCTCTTGAGAAACAATGATTTTCTTTAAAATTGGTGAAGAACCATTTGGTACTTTAATAAAATAAACTATTCTGGAAAACTATCTTTGGGGTGACTTAGGTGAGATTTTTTGTGTAAGTTGACTGCATGAGTGGTGTGTGATGTTTGTGCAACATGATTGAATTTGATGACTCACCCATTTCCTTTTTCTTATACATGTTGACATGAGAACCTGGCATTGTATGTGAATCATCTGAGAATGATTGCTTCAATAGTTTAGATTACACACTAGCTAGTGGCCTTTAGTAATCATTATACTCTGGAAAGGGATTGGGCCCCTCGGTTAGGCCATGTAGGGAAACAATGGGCATTTTTGTGTTATGACATCATCGAGAGTAGGCATGCCTTCAGGATGAGTCACATGTATAGTATGTTCTGGATAGTTCACGAGCTCCTAGGTTCAACCGATGTTATATTTATTATTTATTTTTATGTGGCAGACGATTGAGTGGTCTAGTTCGGTTGTTGGACCATGTGTGCCACTATTTCCATTCCCTTAGTGTTTGTTGTTTGTGGTTTTCTTTTTTGATTAGAAACTAACATTTGGATTTATAAATTGTTCGCATAAATGTTTTAAAAAAATGCACTTGTTCTTTTTAAACATTAAACTTGTTTTTAAATTAAAAAGGGAAATGGACCATTAATTATTTTATAAATGAATGATTATGTGTAGAAACCCATATTTTATATAATTTAGTTCAAACCTATAATTAGTAAATTCATTATTTAAAGGTAGTGCATTGGAAAAAGTTTGTTGGGCACACCTATTAAGTTATAATGCTCATGCATATAGTGTTTTCTTATTTTTAGTTTCTGTGCAGGATTGACTCGAGTTTTCTCGCCATGGGAAAGACGTGGTTGTGGTTTAGAGAGTGACTCTCGAGGTCATGAGGAGTTTTGGTAATGTTCAGGTTAGTTGGTTGTTGTTGATCGTTCTTACTTTTTGTGTTGTTTATTTACATTGCATGGTTCTATTTTCTTTTCGCTGCTTTATTTATATTTATTATTGGGGGAAATCATTCTTATGTTGTTCACTGTTGATGCCCTGGTGCTCTTCGATAGCTCAGGAGGATCGGGAATGCCTCTTGGGCTATGCCATAGATTAGCTCGGGTGACCAGTTCAGGGTCGACCCGGTTTGGTTCATGACAAACTGGTATCATAACAGGTCAACTCCTGAGTGGACCTTGTTTTTCATATCTCCCACTATTATTGGGGGTTTTCATTGTAGGAGTATAATTTTTAGTACTTTAGGTGTACAGATGAGAAGGACGTCATAAACCCTTGCTTGTTCTAAACCTTGGGTAACCATGGGATGTTCGGGTTGTAAGTCTCTTTTTGTGTTCTTTTGAATTTTTTTATGTTGGGAAATGAAATGGAGGCTAGGAAAGTGACCTTCGTGAGTTCGCATGGTCTGGGAAGCCTTGTGGAGATGGATATATTAACCTATAATGCTGCTTATGATGGTGGACTGACTGGTGTATGGCCTCCAACCATATGTCTGAGTCACTTGTCGACGCTAGTTTCTCCATGTGGATTGTTTGGGTTTTTCATTATTTCAATGAATTGTTTTCAAGGTTTTATTTTGGAAATTTTGAAAAGATGAAATTGAAATGTCAATGACCATGTTTTGATTCTGTTCATTTTTTCCTTGTTCCTTAGTGTTCTCCCCCACGACGGTTTGATGGATGATGAAGGTGTAGTTTCAGGTGGTGCGCCCCAAGCCAATCCCCCAGTTGATCAGCCCATAGACTATGTTCTGGAATTTCTAAAGTTGAACCCTCCCCTGTTTTATGGACAAGTAGATCCACATGAGGTGGAGGAGTGGTTATAGAATATTTAGAGGATATTCAGTTTCATTGGGATGACTGAGTCATTAATGAAGAAGGTGGATACCTTTATGCTTCAACGCCCAACCTAGAAATGTTGGAAGTCTGTGTCTCAGAATAAGCCTCGGGAAGATTTAGCATGGGAGTTTTTCAAGTGACCATTCATCCAACAACACTTCTCTAAGCTGACAAAGATGAGAAAGATAATTTAGTTGTGTTGTCATTAGTAGGGCATTGAATCGGTACAGAAATTCATTAGATGATTCATAGACCTAATTCCCTATGGGCAGTGGTTCATTTTGAATGATCATGGTAAGGCTCGAAAATTTGAGTCTAGACTCCAAAATGAACTTCAATCGAACGTGGAAGAGCTCAACCTAACCCCCTTCTCAGATGTTGTGGGGAATGCCTTTCTTGTTGAATCAGAGCTAACAGGAGGACATGAGGTGGCGAGTCCTCCCCCATCCCTGGGAAGCATTGCAGAGGATGGAAAGAGTAAGAATGAGAAGCGCTCTGACGCTGGTGGGTATCCTATAGGAATTAAGAGGCCTTTAGACATGCAATCAACACCTTCAAAGAATAACTTCATGATATGTCACAAGTATGGTAGGAAGGGTCACAAGAGGCTGATGTGCCTGAGTGCTCCAAGACCCTGCCACACCTGTGGATGTCTGGGTCAATTGCAGCAATTATGTCGTGTTGTTTCCAAGAAGAGTGTTGAATCTAGACCTCGCTCATCGAAGGTTACCTCTTCCCGTAAGTAGGATTATGGTGATTTTTGGGGATCAGTTTGAGGTTTTCTCTTGGTAGTGTTTCTCTTATTTAGTAATATATTTTTAGTGTTTTTCGGTATTTCTTTTCGTTCAGTTGTAAGAATTGTTTTGGATGAACCTCTTTGAAACATTTATTTGAATGGAAGTTTGTTGGTTGTAATTCTACTTTGTGGGTTATGTTTGGGAATTTATGAAGCCTGACTCTAAGGAAAAAATGAATCAACCATCATTTCTCCAGTCATAGCCCTTAGAGTGAAGATGGCACATATTTAGGAGAACCCCAATGGTGAATGTTGGCCCTAGTTTAACCTTTGTACTTAGTGTGGCATTGTTTGTTTTCATTCGAGGGTGTGATTTCCTTTATATATTAATGGTGATTATTTTGATTCTCTTCCAGTTAGGCCCTTCCCTTCTCCCCCCTTGTGGTGGGGTTTTAGGTCCATGCAGTAAGTCTTTATGTTCGGTTAATCTCATCAGCTCCTGTGGTGGGGAGACCCACAATGGGTCACGTTGACTTACACCTGAAATAATTTTGATTTAGTGCAATCTTTATGGAGGGGAGGCCGTTCAGGCCTCCTCATGTCAGTATTAGAGCATCATTCAGGTATCTTTTGGTGGTATGTGGTCTCATGCAGACCCACTTAATCCTGAGTTTGTCCTATTGAGTAAACATTGATATTGGAGTACACCTAACAGTTTTGATGGACAATGATTATGGGAATAAGTGTCAGAGTTAGTTTACGTTCGTTCGTTCCCTGGTTGAGATGGGTGGTTTGGGTTATGCTTAGTGACGGTTAAGGTGGTCATGTTTTAAGGATGAGTTGTGTGTCATGGGTTTTTAGTGTATGTTCGGATCGATCAACTGTAGGTGCATAAACTTTTATAGGTGGGTGACACTTGATAAGTTTGGCCTTTGGGTTTAGATAATGTTGGGGATTTCTGAGGGTTGAAAGCATTATGGGGGGAAAAATTGTCATACCCCAAATTATCTTTTATTTTTATTTTATAATTTTATTTGTCTTTAAAAGTTTTTTTGGGGTCCGGGTTGAGTCTCGAATGAAAAACATTTTTGTTATGTTAAAAAGGGTGTGTTTTTCAGCTGACGTCATGGGACACATGGGTGGAGTGTGAATACGAAACCCCACATGTCTTTGTCCAAGCATTGGGATGATCCTCCTTCCTTCAGAAAAATTAAAATGAGTAAAGTTTTTAATTTATTATGTAATTTAAAATTTTTATTGTTAATAATTTTATAATTATTATTAAAAAGAAAATAAATATGTTTATCATTTTTTTATGATCATTAATATTATTACCATTATCAATGTCATTATCAGTAAAATTTTCATTAATATTATTATTATGTATGAATCAATTGTTATTAGTAATTTTCACTTTTTGTTGTTGTTATTATTATTATTATCAAGAGATGTGGGGGTTTCAAACCAGTATGTGTGCATCGCACGGTTCGTGGAGACCGTGGTGTCAGCTCGAGCACCCATGGACCGACTTCTAGAGTGGACGGAAGCTACCGCACGGTTCAGACACAACTGCTTGTGACATGCGCGGACCCTGCAGTTGTAGTATTCAAATATGTTAATAAAATAAAAAAGGTTATTGTTTTTTTAAATTGTTATTATTAAAATTATTATTTTTACCATTTTTGGTTTATTATTAATGTTGTTATGATTATTATGAATAATGTTATTATTATTAATTTTTTCTTGTTTCTTTTTGTGACTATTAAAAAAATTAATTATTATTATTATTATTATTATTATTACTCATATTTTTTATTTATTTTATGTGCATTATTTTAGTTTTATTTACTATTTCTTTTGATTATTTATATATTCTTTTATTTTTTACCATTTTTTTTCATTCTTCTCTCAGTTACCCTTCTAAACCAAGTGACTTCATTTTTTCCCTCTCTCCAATTCTCTCCCCTTCTCCCCGCATGAGCCGCCACATCCTCCCTATTCTCCCTCTCCACATCTCATCCCTCGGTTCACCTATCCACCTCGACTGGCCTCCCTTCTCTTTCCCCGACACTTCCCAGAGCTCTCTCCTACCCTACTCTCCGTGGGGTCGATGCCATCCAGCTGAGCCGGCCACCCTCAGCACGTGCCCTATTCTGCCGCCACCCAAAGTGCGAGTAGGCTCTAACGATAGCATGTTATGTTGCACCAGCCTCCCACGCTGGTCCTCCCCTACACCTAACATGATGTTGGATTCCACCTCCAGATGGCTGTGACGCCGACTCCTCCCTTGTAGGGATCTCTCTCAGGCCACCCGCACCTCCAAGCCTTTTCCCAGTCTGGTGACCCCCCCCCCCCCCCCCTCAGCTCCACCTCCACCGGTCGGACATCCTACTTCCACGCACACTCCAGCCACCCCATACCCAGCCGGTGTGCCACCTACTGGAAACCTTCGTCCAGCAGGCCAATCCATCTTCACCGGCCAACAAGTGCACACCCAGGTTCCTCCAGCTATCCGCACAGCCGACACCATCTTCTCGACTGCAGCGACACCACTCTGCTTCAGCCAGTAGCAGTTTAGCAGCCCTGACCACTCTTTTTTCAGCCGGCAAGTCCCCTACTGGCCACTTTTCTATCCAGAGACGCGTTTCCCTCTAGTTGTTTTCGACGCAACCCCTTCTGTCTGACGCAAATCCCTTCGACCACATGCCCTTATTTTCGGTCACCGCATGCACCTCTGGTCAAGGGCACCTCCAATTACATAGTGCACCACCGTACGGACCTTTTGTTTGGCCGCACAGTCCCCGCACAACCCCTTTGTCATCTTCCAGTAATTATGCAATGCTTTACGGCCTCGCCGGCTTCTCCGACCTGCTCTGTCGTCAACTGTGATGGTCTTTGGGACACTGTTGATGACGTTGGTGGTCTTCTCCATGCACTATAGCACCGCACTGACTGTTTTCCTTTTTTTCACATCCCCACTGTTCAAGCACGCATGTGCACCATGGTGAGGTTAGTGTTGTTTCTTCTCTTTTATAATTATTTTGGCATTTTTTGATTGATGATTTTGGTGCGAAGTTTAGTTTTTTTTATAATGAAATTAGTTTGCGTTTTATATATTATAGCATGTTCATGTGAATTAAGATATGTTTTTATGAAAACTAATCTTCAGATGTTTAATTGATTTTTATAAATTATGCAATCAATATATTTAACTACAAAAGAGGTGTGTATTCTATTTTAGTAGGATGTAGGTGTGAATTTAATCAAAAAATGTGTTTTTTAAATCATTTTTGTTAATATAAATACGTGAGATACTTTTTTTAAAATGTTTCATAAACATTATCATGTTTATGAAATAATGTGAATGGTGAGAGGTATGTTTTGAAAACATGTTGTGGTAGACTTTGTCCTGTTTGTTTATTTGAATTAATTTATTATCTTGTTTATGCTTTTTTAGTAGATTCACATTTGTCACAGTGCATTGGTGGGGTAATTCTGCGGTCCTACGGTGATCATCTTGCGCATTTTTTCACTCATATATGAGGTGTGTCACATTGTCGTGTTCGAGCTGCGAGTTGAGGAAGGTCCTCCAGTTCAGTCACCTTTAAATTTAGAATTTATTAATTCATTGACATTTTATTAATTTTAATAAATGAAAAATAATATAATATAATATAATATTAAATGATTATTTGGTGTAAAAAAATCAGTTTATTTTATACATGAAACTTGAAATATTTTCATGATGAACTGGCACCCAGTAGTGAAAGAATGCCCATTTGGCCTTTAAACAGAATTCACAAAATTTCAAATGAAGTTCTGGTTTATTGATAATTGATTTCTTTTGAAGAATGAACCAGTGTATTGGTTCTCTTGAGAAATGACGCTTTTCTTTAAAATTGGTGAAGACCCATTTGGTACTTTAAAAATCAAACTATTTGGGAAAACTCCCTTTTGGGTGACTTAGGGGTGATATTTGGGGTACGTTGAATACATGAGTTTCGTGTTTAGTTTGTGATACTTGATTTACTTTGTTTACTCGCACCTTTCTTTTTTATTATACATGTTGACACGGGAGCCTGGAATAGTAAGTGAATCTTCTAAAAACTATTTTTCCACTAGTTTATATGACGCACTGGGTTGTGGCCCTTTGTACAAATTATAATCTCCTAGGGGATTGGGCCCCACGGTTCGGCCATGTAGGGAATCACCATGCATTAGGGAATTATGACGTCATCAGGAGTAGGCATGCCTTCAGGATGAGTCACATGTATAGTACATTTTGGACTGTTCAAGAGCCCCTAGGTTCGACCCATGTTTTCTTAAGTGTTTATTTGTATGCGGAGAATGATTGAGAGGTCTTGTTCGGTTGTTGTCCCCTATGTGCCACTATTCCCATTTTTCTTAGTGTGTGTTGTGTGTGGTTTTTCTTATGAATAAAAACTAAAATTTGGATTTATAAATTGTTCGCAAAAATTTTTAAAAAGGAAATTCATATGTTCGATTCTAACATTAAACTTGTTTATAAATTAAAAAGGGAAATGGATAGTTAGATGTTTTAGAAATGAATGTGTTTGTGTAGAAACCCGTATTTTATATAATTTAGTTCAAACCTGGATTAATATATTCGTTATTTATAGGTACTACATTAGGAATAGTTTGTTGGGAATGCCTACTGGGTTTTAATACTCACGCCTATAGTGTTTTCTTGTATTTTGTTTCTGTGTAGGTTTGACTCGAGCTTTCTCTCCATGGTCAAGACTTGGTTTTATTTTGGATAGTGAATCATGAGGTCACGATGAGTTTTGGTCATGGAAGGGTTAGTTGGTTGTTATTGATCATTATTTATTTTCGTGTTGTTTATATACTTTACGATGTTCTATTCTCTTTCCTCTGATTTATTCATTTTTTTTATTTGGTGAAATTGTTCCCCAGTTGTTCTCTATTGATGCCCGGGCACTTGTTGCTAGCCCGGGAGGATCGAGAATGCCTCTTGGGCAATGTCATGGACTGGATAGGGTTACCGGTTTAGGCTCGACCCAGGTTGGTTCGTGACCAAATGGTATCATAGCAGGTCGGATCCAAGGTGGACCTTTTTTTAGAGTTCCCATTGTTATTTGGGGTTTTCATGGTAGAAGGAGTAGAACTATCAGGACTCAGGGCGTATGGACAAGAAGGATTTCAGAAACCATTGCTTGTTCTAAACCTTAGGTTACCATGGGATGTCTAGGTTGTCAGTGTCTTTTTGTTCATTTGAATTGTTTCATGTTGGGAAATGAAATGGAAGCCAGGAAAGTGACCTTCGTGAGCTCGCAGGGTCTGAAAGCAATGTGGAGTCAGAGACATTCCACTATAGTTCTCTTTGTAACGGTGGCATGACTGGCATATGGCTGAAAACCATATGTCTGAGTCACCCATCGATTCTAGTTTCTCCTTGTGAACCATTTTGGGTTTTATTTATTTATAAAAATAGTTTTTCATGGTTTTATTTTAAATATTTTGAGAAGTTGAAATTGAAATGGAAAAGACCATCTTTTGATTTTGTTCTTTGTTTATCTGTTCTTTAGTGATCACCCCCACCACTTTTTAATGGATGCCCAAGGTGTAGCTTCGAGTGTTGCGCCCCTAGAAAATATTCCAGTTGATCAAAAACATAGACTATGTTCTGAAATTTCATAAGATGAACCCTCCCTTGTTTTATGGTTATGCGGATCAACTTGATGCAGAGGAGTGGTTACATAACATTGAGAG
The DNA here is from genome assembly GCA_963277665.1 of Viscum album. Lineage (NCBI taxonomy): Eukaryota > Viridiplantae > Streptophyta > Magnoliopsida > Santalales > Viscaceae > Viscum > Viscum album. Next base: position 1,120,527,376 of record OY728146.1, read on the forward strand.
GATGTTCAGTTTCATTGGGATTCCTGAGTCTTTAAAGGTGATGTTGAATACCTTTATTCTTGAAGGCCCGTCTCAAAATGGTGGAAGTCTGTGTCTTAGAATATGCCTCAAGAATATATAACATGGGAGTTTTTCAATTCATCGTTTATCCAACAACACTACTCTGAGTTAAAGAATCTGAAGAAGAGGATGTAGTTTTGTTGTCTTCATCAGGTGGTTGAATCGGTATTGGAATACTATCAACATTTCATAGACCTAGTTCCGTATGATCAGTGGTTCATTGAAAATGATCCCAAGAAGGCTCAGCAATTTGAGTCTGGACTCCGACCTAAACTACAACCGGAAGTGGAATAACTCAACCTAACCACATTCTCAGATGTTTTTGGGAAATCCATTCTTGTAAAAGCTGATCTAGAAGGAGGACATGAGGTGGTGAATCCTTCCCCAGCCTTGGGAAGCATTGCAGACGATGGTGAGGTGAATAATGAGAAGATCCCTATTGGTGGTGGGTCTACTAGTGGAATTAAGAGGCCTTAGGACCACAATCAACACCTTCAGAGTGTAAAACCGTGATCTGTCACCAGTGTGGTAGTAAGGGTTACAAGATGTCGACATGCATGAGTTCTCCAAGACCCTTCCACACCTGTGAATGTCTAGGTTGTAACGCCCCGATCCCAGTTTCCCAAAGTCGGTGCATTATTACATATCATTGGAATGATCACAAGAAAGATCAAGTATCGAAAGACCGATTAGTTTAGTAGCCTTGGAATATCTAGATACATTCATAAAGTTTTACATTACATCATTAAGTAAAAAAAACTACAACAACATCTTGTGTTTATATCCCCTCATTCTATTCCTACAGGTCATTCATAAATTACTTCTTCACATCCTGGGAAAAATAAAACATTGAAAGGGGTGAGCTCAGATGATCAGTAAAGATAATAATATCGCAGAATCTTTCATAAATAAGCATAAAAAATTAAGGAAATGTATTACTAAATCAAAAGCCTTTTAAACATGAACTTCATCATAATATGGAAAAAACAAAAGGAAATAAGGTCATTTACTTATTCACATGGATATTCTACTAGATGAATAATATCTTGCAATATCAAAAACAACTTTTTTAATGAAGTAATGCATAATGGCAGACTATTATAACCACATAGTCAAGGCCTCATGCCAAGACTACAAATAAGATTTTGTCAAGGCCTTCTGCCAAGACACTAGTTTGTCTAATGAGACCTACCGATGCATCGAGGTGGTATAGCAAGCTCCACCCATCACATATTAATCCAATGCATTCCTCATATGAATAGGTTTAAACATAACATAAACATTTGTATTGAAACATGCATACGAAATGTCAAAATTTTCTTTTTAATCCATGAATGGTATAAAAATAATACATCCAAAGTAAAACATATCACAAAAACTTCAATACAATATGGAAGTTTTGTATCATAATAAATAAACTTCAAATAAGCTTAAAATCCATCAATGGATGTTGACATAGATGAAATCAAAACTACTTGAGAGAAATATCTCTCTTTTTTTGAAATCATTTAAAAGTCACATAATTATAAAATAAGAATTTTACTTTGAAAATATTCTTAGAAGCTTGTAAGGGATGCTTCGAAGATTTTATAATGGGTGAAAATAGACGCACCTGCCGTATAAGTTAAAAAAAGACATTATTACCTTAATTCTATCGAAAGGGTTAACAAGGACCTTGTTTGGAAAATGATGAAATGATTCCTTTATAAACAACTTATAAAAAGTCAAACAAGGATATAAATTACTCTAACCCATATTCTATAAATTATTAACAATGTTTTGAAACAGATTTTTAAGAAACATGGATGTGGATGATAAAGAGGTCCCAGAAGATAATTATGTATAAACAACCTCGGATAATGAAGATATTGTGAAATAAACCATTACCTTGTACTTTTCCTTGGTTGAGGGTAGGATAACCTCTTGTATAATGGTGAAAAAATTCTTATTGAATTATACAAGAATAAGATACATTAATATGATATCATATATGATCATTTCACTTGGATTTATTAATAATATCTTAGTATTATCGTTGTTTCGGGTGTTAACTTACTCGTTTTCTTTTATATGATTTGTTATATAAGCCATGTTTGTCATGGATAGGATGTATCCTATTCATATCAAGAATTATATCATGTCCTTTAACATTATTTTTAATCATTAAATGATAATTAGTCTTGAATGGATATGATGGGGAATGAATCCCATCGCGTTCATGGAGACGGTAGTCCGTACGTACGCACACGCGATAATATCATTCTTTTGATATTAAAATAATATATAATTGGATTTTATATCATATTTACAGAATAATTATCATGTTATATTTATTATTTACATGAATTACACATCATTATTATACCCATCCAAATAATAATTTATTGAATAACAATTACACCACGACATGGAGACGGTAAGCTGTACGTACACACGTATGGTGACATGTCATTAAAAGGATGGATAGAATAATGAAAATGGTTTTACCATATTTATAATAACATCACATTATTTATATGATACTGGAGTTATTATTTTAGAATGGTAATAACAAATAATGAAGAAGTTGAAGAAGAAGGGAATATGAAAGAGGGTGGAGAAAACATTACCTCTTCTTCGGGTTCTTCATTTTGATTTTATCAAAAGGGCTCCATAGGATGGCATTCTGATAAAACTAAGGCCTCTAGAATGAATTTAGGGAAGTTGAGAGAGTATTTGGGTAGGGTTTGGGCGATCAAAAAGGCTTTGAATTTGTGAATTAGTGAGAAGGGGGAGTTCCCTTTTATAAGAGGGGTGAAGAGAACCTTTGGAAAATCTAGAAATATTATTTTATAATAAATTTATATTTGGTTTCTAATGGCTCAAAATTAGATTATTTAAAGGTTACAGTGAGGATGGGTCTAAATAAACTTAACCAATATATTTTAGATAGGTTTGGGTCATTATATTAACCTTATCGTTTAGTTTTAACTTTTAGTTAATTATTTTGACACTTACCATGTCACTTTGTATTTTTATATTATATAGTTAATAAACATACTATATACATCCAAGCTACCCCAAAGTTGTCAATTAATGATAAACCTATCATGATACAATTCTTTTGGCTGAACCTTATATTTTTAGGAATAGATTATAATTTAATAATATAATATTTGTTTTAAAAACACTTTTATGTCAATTTTGACACAATTGGGTATTTTGTTGTAGATAATTTTAAAACACCATTATTACTTCGAAGAAATTTTATATAACCAATCCTAATATGTCATATTAACCAATAAAATTATTTTAATTCATTAAAAGTCTCAAATTACATTTATTTTTATATTTATAATATCAATTATTTTAATATTTCATTAATTATGTAATTACTGCTTCACCATTGTGTCTTAAATAAATTAAATTATTTAATGTCTAAAAATTTTATATAAAATACAATTATGTAAGAAATATTTTTAGCTTTCTAATGAATATTTACAATCTAATTTATCTTATTTATAACCCTATATTAAAAATGTTTTAGTAAATAAACGTTGATTTTTACTCTTTTAACTCTTCATTGAATTAAACAATAATAAATGTCCTAATCTAATAAAGTGGACCTAAATTATAATATTTTATTCCTAAGGTTGTATTTGGTTGAGATAAACTTTTCCAATAGAATTAAGACATGTTTTAGGGAAATACTAATATCATTTTTACACTTAATTTCCTATTTACTTTTAACCGTGGTAAATAAAAGTTAAAAGTTACTATTTACCAAAAATTATTTTCATCTCATTTAACTACATTTTACTCCTTGATATTAACCATGTCTCTTATATTTTTGAAATTCCACTCATAGAAGCGGAAAAATTAAGTTTTATGTGAATTTTCAAATTGTCCTATGAGGTGGGTAAAAGACGGTGAAAAGTTCAATAAAATTTTTATATATCTAAAATTATTCTAAACTGACTCCAATGAATTACATTGAACTTATATAGGTATTATGTATCTATTTTGACATTAATTAAATTTAAATAAAATAAATAATTATTTAAAAAAAATCGGTTTTAAACTATAAATCAGTGTTTTTTCACAATTCTTCAAAAATTGAAAGTTTTCAGAAAAATACCAAAATTTCACCCTAGGCTAATTACGATATTCCGAATCCAAAAATGAAGTCTATTTTGGAAGGTAAAATTTATAAAATTTCAAAAAGTGGGTATTACTATTCATAATGAATAGTTTGATTGGTTGTGGTGTGTGTTAGAAATCGAAGTTGCGTACAACACACACTATTATATAATTGAAAGGGAAGCATACCGTGGAAGCTTGGGGTGTTAAATTCTCCCCTCCTTCAAATAATTTCATCCTCTAAATTTCTAGAATACTACCGCATTAAATACACGGGTGGTTCTTCATCATAAATTCCTTGGGTTCCCACGTTGCCTCTTACATCTTATGGTTTCTCCAAAAAAAATTTACCAGACAAGTCATATGGTTTCTCAGTACTTGTTCTATCGTATAAAGAATCATGACGAGCTCTTCACAGTAAGACAGATCGGGTTCCAATTCTAATTCCTCATAGGTGAGTACATGCATTGGGCCAGGCATGTATTTCCTCAACAGTGATACGTAGGACACATCGTGAACTTTGGAGAGACTTGGCGGCATTGCCAAACAGTAAGCTACAGCTCCAATTCATTCTAGAATTTCAAAAGGTCTGATGTACCTGGGTCACAATTTACCTTTCTTGGTGAAACGTATAACTCCCTTCCATGGAGATACATTCCAGAAAACATGATCTTCTATCTGAAATTCAAAATCCTTCTTTCAGTTGTCAGCATAGCTCTTCTGCCTACTTCGAGATGCTTTGATGTGGTTTTGGATTACCTTTACCTTGTCCATCATTTCCTCCACCAGTTCTGGGCCTACAAGTTTTCTTTCACCAAGTTCATCCCAACAGGTTGGTGGGCGACATCTCTTTCTGTCTAACGCTTCATATAGTGCCATCCGAATTCATGAATGGAAGCTATTATTATAGGAAAATTCTACCGGATGTAAATATTGATACCACATACCATGAAAGTCAAGTGAGCATGATCTCAACAAGTTTTCTAAGGTTTGAATAGTCTGTTCAGATTGTCTATCTGTTTGAGGGTGGTAGGTAGTGCTCAAATGAAATTTAGTATCCAGGGATTTATGAAGAATCTTCCAAAATCATTAAGTAAAATGGGGATCACGATCGGAAACAATCGATAGGTGTACTCCATGAAGTCTCACCACTTCATTAATGTATAGCCTTGCAAGACATTCAAGTGGTAAATCTTCCCTTATAGCATGAAAATGTGCTGTCTCAGTAAGACAATAAACAATGACCCATATTGCATCGTTCCTTCTAGGAGTATTTTGTAGTCCCATGACAAAGTCCATCGTAATATTCTCCCATTTCTACTCTGGTATGGGAAGAGGTTGCATGACTCCTCCAGGCTGTTGCCTTCCAGGTTTCACTTGTTGAAAAACCATACATCGAGACACAAAATCAGCAATCTCCCTCTTCATGTTGTCCCACAAAAAATGTTCCTTCAAGTCTCTATACATTTTGGTGCTCCTACGATGTATAGTGAAATTGGAACAATGAGCATCTTCCAACAATTCCCTTTTTAGATCAGGTATATTGGGAACACTAAGTCTCTTCCCAAATTTCAAAATTGCATCTTCATACCCAAAGTCATTCAAAATCCCATCATTCATAGCTTTAATCTTCTTTTGAAACTCTTTATCACCGGTGTGATAACTCATTATCTTTTCTAGTAAATATGGGTTGGCAACCATTTGAAAAAGTATTGATGTTTCACCTTCCATGGTAATTACCATATGCATCTTCACTAGATCCATGAAAATAGGATACCTTTCAATTCTCATCATGTTCAAAACTCCATGATGTTTTCTGCTCAAAGAATATCCCACCTTATTTTCCTTCCCCGGGTGGTAGTGTATTGTGGAATCATAATCCTTTAGTTGTTCAAGACATCACCTTTGCCTCATGTTGAGTTCTTTTTGTGAAAAAATATACTTCAAACTCTTGTGATCAGTATAAATCTCACATTTTTTACCATAGAGGTAGTGCCTCCATATCTTCAATGAAAATATCACAACTGCTAACTCGAGATCATGAGTAGGATACTTTTTCTCATGAATTTTCAACTATTGTGATGCATATGCAATAAACCAACAATTCTGCATAAGGACACAACCAAGTCCTTTCTTCAATGCATCACTATAAATAACTAACCCATCATTCTCTGATGGTAGAGTCAATATAAGAGCATTGAATAATATTCTCTTCAGTTCTTCAAAACATTCTTCACACTCTTTTGTCCAAAAAAATTTAACCCCTTTACGTGGGAGCTTTGTTAATGGGTTAGACAACCGGGCAAAATTATGGACAAAATGTTGATAATATCCTGCTAAACCAATAAAACTGCGTACCTCATTTATACTCGTCGGTCCAGCCCATTCTTGGATTTCCTTAGTCATAGAAGGATCAACAGAGATTCCATCTTTAGAGGCAATATGGCCATGAAAATAAATCTCGTGAAGCCATAATTCACACTTTCTAAACTTCCCATATAATTCATGTCTTGTCAGAGTCTTCAGGAAAATGCGCAGGTGATTTTCATGATCTTTGTAGCTTTTGGAGTATACCAATATATCATCAAAAAATACCACCACAAATTCATCTAGATATTCCTTGAAAACTCTATTAATTAGATCCACGAATACAGAGGGCACATTAGTTAGCCCAAAGGGCATTACTGTAAACTCTTATTGCCCATACCTGGTTCGAAATGCTGTCTTCGGAATGTCTTCCTTCTTCACACACAATTGATGGTATCCGGACCAAAGTTCAATCTTTGAAAAGTATTGCGCTCTATTAAGTTGGTCAAATAAGTCATCAATGCGAGGTAGGGGATACTTGTTATTTATTATTATGTCATTGAGATCGCTGTAGTCGATACATAACCTCATAGATCCATCTTTCATTTTAACAAAAAGAACAGGGGATCCCCATGGAGAAACACTAGGGAGAATAAGTACCTTATTAATCAATTCCTCTAGTTGTTTCTTTAGTTCAACTAATTCCACATTGGACATTCTATAAGGGGTCTTTGATATAGGCCTTGATCCAGTAACTAAATCAATGGAAAACTCAACTTCTCATTCTGGAGGATGTCCAGGTAAATCATCTGGAAACACACATATATATTTTTTCACAATAGGTACATCCTCTATTTGAACATTCCTTTCCTCACCCATATTCATTTCATTCTGTTCCTCCCAAATAATTTAATTCAGTTGAGCTAATAGGGGTGGATCTAGATAAGAATTAGGTTGTGAAGATTCTACTCTAATGATAAGGTGTTCCTTATCATCATCATCAAAAATCATAACCTCCTTCTTCTTACAATAAATCTTCGAATCATGGTCTAAAATCCATTCCATACCGAGGATTATATCAAACTCAATCATATGTATGACGATGAGATCAGTGGATAAAGAACATTTATGTGCTCTAACGGGGACTGATTCACAAAACATTATTGAAATGATACTTCCCTTAGGAGTTTTAACTGAAAACTACCATGTTAAATCACATTGGAAATATCTAATTTTCGTAGAAAAATGGGAAGATATGAAACAATGCGATGATCAAGAATCAAATAATACATTTTCTAAACTTGAGGAAACCAATAAATTACATGCCACAACATCTTTCAGAGCTTCTACCTCTGCAGTAGTGATAGCATAAGCTTGTCCTTGATCGCTTGACCTTTTCTGAGGTAAGTTCCCCTGACTCTTAGGGAATTCATTTGCATAATGTCCTATCTCCCTGCAATTGTAGCATTGGACATGAGTAGCTTCCTTCTTCCCCTTGCAATCACGAGTTTGGCGGCCTTTTTCACCACACTTATAACAGACTCTCATTCCTTTTAAGAAAGTACCGGGGTGTTTCTTCCCACATTTACCACAGGATGGATATTCAATATTTCCCTTATTCCCATTATATCCATTCCTAGATTTATCAGCAGATCTCTTCTTCTCTTTCTTTGATTTAAATTCATAAGACATAGGGAACTCCTTTTCTATCTTGATAGCACAGGAGACAATGTATTCATACGATGAGAAGGATTGTGAGACTAATCCTAGAAGGAGAAATGGTATTAACCCATCAAAGAAATGACCAATCTTTCTTTTTGGGTTACAAAAATAATCTCTAGCGTACTTTTATAACCTTGTAAAGTTAGCCTCATACTTTGCGACATTCTCATCCTCCTTTTGTCTCAGACTCATAAATTGCTTTTCCATATCTGGTCGATGGTCATGAGGAAAGTATTTTTCTAAGAAAAGATCTTTAAACTCCCTCCGTTCTATATTTGATACTTAATTATCTTCCTTCATGTTTTTAATCAATTACCACCATTGATAAGCATCTCCAGTGAGGCAATAAACATTCATGACAACTTTTTCCCTTTCACTACTCCACAAAGCCAGAAATATTTTCTCTAGGAAACTTATCCATTGCTCAGCTACTAATGGATTTGTACTCCCATTGATTTTTGGTGGTTTCTTCCTCATGAAGCGATCTAACATTGATCCTCCATGTTGTGGATTAGGATTCTCTATACGGGTAAGGTTATTATTCATAACATGAGTGATTTGTCCCAGTATGGTGATTAGTTGATCAGCACCAGTTGCATCACTAGCTCCACTATAATTATTTTAAGTAGGAGGGAAATCCCTACATGGAGGGCCTGCATTGACAAGGTTTCCATTTCATCCACTAGGTGCCATTTATAAACAATGGCATAAACTAGATCAGATTATAAATCAAAATACATAAATCCATACATGTAAAACACTTAACATAAATTAAACTATTTATGGATATAATCCATAATCCCAAAAATGTTTTATTTGAGGAAGTATATACTCATAAACCCTTTATAATGATTTGTAAATAAAATGGGATTTATCCTAAGCATATCCACCAAGAGTGACGTAACCAAGAGTGCAGAAAGGCCCGTTGTCATGCACCAGTTCCCGTTCGAGTCTAGATAAAAGAGGTGTTTTCGGGTTATACCCCTAGGTACGTCTGTGCCAGAGACGCGTCTACCTTCTCGTATCAAGACATGGTTGTATTTCTTGGAAAACTCATAAAATCTCTAAATACCAAAATTCTAGGAAGTTCTTCTATACTAATCCTCAAAGTCCATCTCAGATCTATGTGCTCTAATCAGCGGTTATCTAAATCTAGCATCCATGGTTTGTACTAAACTTCCTCTGATACCAACTGTGACGCCCTGACCCCAGTTCCCCAGAGTCGGTTCATTATTACATGTCATCAGCATGATCACAAAAATGATCATGTCTCGAATGAACGATTAGGTTAATAGCCTTGGAATAACTAGATACATTCAAAAAGTTTTACATTACATCATTACGTAAAAAAAACTACAACAACATATTGTCTTCATATCCCCTCATACTATTCCTATAGGTCATTCATATATTAATTCTTCACATTCTGCAAAAAATAAAACATTGAAAGGGGTTAGCTCAGATGCTCAGTAAGGATAACAACATAGCAGAAACTCTCATAAATACGCATAAACAATTTAGGCAATGTATAACTAAAACAAAAGCCTTATAAAATTGAACTTTAGCATAATATAGAAAAAATAAAATGAAATAATTCTATTTACTTATTCACATGGATATTCTACTAGTCGAATAATCGAATGAAATTTCAAAAACCACTTTGATAATGATGGAATTCATAATGCCAGACTATCATAACCACATATTCAAGGCCTCGTGCCAAGACTACAAATAATATTTTGTCAAAGCCTTGTTCCAAGACACTAGTTTTTCTCATTAGACCTACCGATGCATTGATGAGCTATAGCGGGCCCCACTCGTCACATATTAAGTCCAATGCATTCCTCATATGAACAGGTTTAAACATAACATAAACATTCGTATTAAAACTAGCATACAAAATGTCAATACATTCTCCATAAACCATGAATGGTATAAAAATAATACATCCACATTCAACCATATCAAAAAACCTTCAATACAATATGGATGTTTTTTATCATAATAAATAAACTTCAAATAATCTTAAAATCCATTAAAGGATGTTGACATTGATGAAATCAAAACTATTTGAGAGAAATATCTCTCTTTTTTTGAAATCATTTAAAATTCACATAATTATAAAATAAAACATTTACATTGAAAATATTCTTAGAATCTTGTAAGGGAAGCTTCGAAGATTTTATAATGGCTGCAAATAGCAGCACCCGCTGTATAAGTTAAAAAAATATATTCTTACCTTAATTCTGTCAAAAAGGATAAAAAAGAAAATTGTTAGGAAAATGATGGAATGATTCTTTTAAAAACATCATATAAAAAGTCAAAAAATGGTATAAATGACTTTAAACCATATTATGTAAAATAGTAAGAATGTTTTCAAACACATTTTTATGAAACATGTATGTGGATGATAAAGAGGTCCCAATAGATAATTACTTATAAATAACCTCAGATAATGAAGAGATTGTGAAATAAACCCTTACCTTGTACTTTTCTTTGGTTGAGGGTAGGTTAAACTCCTGTAAAATGGTGAAATAATTGTTATTAAATTATATAAGAATTATATACATTAATATGATATATTATATGATATTTTAACATTGATTTGTTAATAATATCTTAGTATTGTCATTGTTTCGGGTGTTAACTTACTGGTTTTATTTTATATATTTTGTTACGTAACATGTGTATGTCATGGATAGGTTGCATCTTATTCATATCCAGAATGATATCAAGTCCTTAAACATTATTTTTAATCATTAAATGAGAATTATTCTTTAATGGATATGATGGGGAATGAATCTCATCACGTTCATGGAGACGGTAGTCCGTATGTACGCACGAGCGACAATATCATTCTTTTGATATTAAAATAATATATAATTGGATTTTATATCATATATACAGAATAATTATCATGTTATATTTATTATTTACATGAATTACACATCATTATTATACCCATACAAATAATAATTTATTGAATAACAATTACACCATGACGTGGAGACGGTAAGCCGTACGTACGTACGTATAGGGACTTGTCATCCAACGGATGGATTGAATACTGAATATGGTTGTACCATATTTATAATAACATCAAATTATATATAATATACAAGAGTTATTATTTTAGAATGGGAATAAAAATTAATGAAGAAGTTGTAGAAGAAAGGAACTTGAAAGAGGGTGTTGCAAACATTACCTCTTCTTCGGGTTCTTCCTTTTGATTTGATCAAAAGGGCTATTTAGGTTGGCTTTCTGATCAAAATAAGGCCTCTAGGTTGAAGTGAGGGAAGTTGAGAGAGTATTTGGGCATGGGATGGACGATCCAAGAGGCTTTGAATGTGTTAATTAGTGAGAATGGGGAGTTCCCTTTTATAAGAGGGGTGAGTGGCACCTTTGGAAAAGCAAGAAATATTATTTTATAATAAATACATATTCATTTTCTAGTGGCTCCAAAGTACATTATTTAAAGGTTAAGGTGTGGATGTGTCAAAAACAACTAAACCAATAGAATTTAGTTAGGTTTGGTCATTATATTAACCTTATCGTTTAGTTTTAACTCTTAGTTAATTAGTCTAACACTTACCATGTCACTTTGTATTTTTATATTATATAGTTAATAAACATACTATATAAATCAAAGAGACCCCCAAGTTGTCAATTAATGATACACCTATCATGATACAAGTTTTTTGGCCGAACCATAGATTTTTAGGAATATAATATAAATTAATAATATAATATTTGTTTTAAAAACTCTTTTATGTCAATTTTGACACTATTGGGTATTTTGTTTTTGATAATTTCATAAAAGAATTATTACTTCAAAAAAAATTTATATAACCAATACTAATATGTCATATAAACCTAGAAAATTAGTGTAATACATAAAAAGTCTCAAATTACATTTATTTTTATATTTATAATATCAATTATTTTAATATGTCATTAATTAGGTAATTACTGCATCACCATTGTGCCATAAATAAATTAAATTATTTAATGTCTAAAAATAATAAATAAAATACAATTATGTAGGAAATCGTTTGATCTTTCTAATTAATATTTTAAATCGAATTTATCTTATGTATAACCCTATATTAAAAAAATTTTAGTAAATAAACTTCGATTTTAACTCTTTTAACTCTTCTTTGAATTAAATAATAATAAATGTCCTAATCTAATCCTAGTGAAAATAAATGATAATATATTATTCTTAAGGTTTTTTTTGGTCGATATAAACTTGTCCAACAGAATTATGACATGTGTTAGGGTAATATTAATATCATTTTTACCCTTAATTAATCTATTTACTTTTAACCGTGGTAAATAAAAGTAAAAAGTAACTATTCACCAAAAATTATTTTCATCCCATTGATCCAAATTTTACTCCTTGATATTAACCGTGCCTCTCGGATTTTTAAAATTCCACTCATGGAAGAGGAAAAATTAAGATTTTTGTAAATTTTAAAATTTTCCTAGGATGTGGGTAAAAGACGGTGAGAAGTTCAATAAAAATTTTATATATCTAAAATTATTCTAAACTAACACCAATGAATTGCATTAAACATATATAGGTATTATGTATCTATTTTTACTGTAATTAAATTTAAATAAAATAAATAATTATTTAAATTACAATTTGGGTTTAAACAATAACTCCGTGTTTTTTCACTATTCATCAAAAATTAAAAGATTTCAGAAAAATACCAAAATTTCACCCTAGGATAATTTTGTTATTCGAAATCCAAAAATGAAGTCTATTTTTAATGATAAAATTTATTAAATTTCTAAAACTGGGTATTACTATTCATAACGACTAGTTTGATTAGTTGTGGTGTGTGTGCTAGAACTCGAAGTTGCGTACAACACACGCTGCTATATTATTCAAAGAGAAGTATACCATGGAAGCTTGAGGTGTTAAATATGTCACATGCAGTGATTCTGCTGTTGTGTTTCCAAGAAGCACGCTAAACCTCGACCTGGCTTGTCGAAGATCACCTCATCCCATCAGTAGGTGTAAGGCGATGTTTGGGGATCAGTTTGAGGTTTTCTCATTATAGTGTTTCATCGATGTAGTAATTGTCTTTTATAGAATTTTTTGGTATTTATTTTCATTCAGATGGATGAATGGTTTTGGTTGAACCTATTTGAAACTTTTAATTGAATGGAAGTGTGTTTGGTGAAATTCTGGTTTGTGGGTTATGTTTGGGAATTTTTGAAGCCTGACTACGAGGCTGAAGATGCTTCAATTATCGATGCTCCTGCCATAGGCCCTGGAGTAAAGTTGGCACATAGTCAGGAGAACCCCAACGGTGAAAAAGGGCCTTAGATTAAACATTTTCATTAGTGTGGCATGGTTTGTTTTCTTCTGGGGGTGCGATGTTGTTTAGATAGTAATGGTGGTAATTTTTTTGTTGTAACTGTTCAGAATTTCTATTCTCCCCCTCGTGGTGGTGGTTTTTTGTCCTCGTGGGAAGTCATCATGTTCAGTAAATATTGTTAGCTCTTATGGTTGGGTGACCCAAAATGGTTCTCGCAGAGTTACACTTGATATAATTTAGAGTTCGCCCAATATTTATGGTGGGGGGTCCGTTTAGGCCTCCTCATGTCAGTATCAGAGTTTCGTTCATGTATCTTTTGGTGGTAGGTAGTCTCATGCAGAACCACCTATTTCTATGTTTGTCCTCTTGAGTAAATGTTGAGATTGGAGTATACCCAATAGTTTTTTTGAACCGAGATTATGGGAATACTTGTTAGAGGTAGTTTATGTTTGTTTGTTCTCTGGTTGAGATGGATGGTTTGGGTTCTACTTGGTGATGGCTAAGGTGATAGTGTTTTAAGGATGAGTTTTGTGTCATAGATTTTCAATGTATGTTTGGATAGATCAATTGGAGGTGGTTAAAATTTTGTAGGTGGGTGACACATGATATGTTTTATCTTTGGGTCTAGATCATTTGGTGGCTTTATTAGGGGGGAAAGCATTATGGTGTGGATAATTCTCACACCCCGACCTGTATTTTATATTATTTTATAATTTTATATAACATTTAATGTTTTTTTGGGGTCCGGTTTGAGTCTCGGACGAAAAACTAGTGTGTTATGTTAAAAATGGTGTGTTTTTAGCTAACATCGTGGGATGCATGGGCAGAGTGAGATTGCGAAACCCCACGCAACTTCGTCTAGGCATCCGCATGATCCACGTGCCTTGGAAACAATTAAAACGAGAAAAGTTTGTGATTTATTGTATTATTTAAAATTTTTATATTTAATAATTTTATAATCATTATTAAAATGGAAATAAATATTTTTATCATATTTTTATTATCATTACTGTTATTACAATTGTCATTATCATTATCAATAGAAGTATCATTAATATTACTATTAAGTGTTAAAACATCATTATAAATGATTTTAACTTTATGTTTTGGTTATTATTATTATTATAAGGAGTTGTGGGTGTTTCAAACCAGTGTGAGGGCACAACACGGTCCGTGGAGACCGTGGTGTCAGCCCGGGCACCCATGCGGCGACTTCTGGAGAGGACGGATGCCACCTCATTGTTCGCACATGACCACATGTGACATGCGCGGACCATGCTGTTGCATTATTCAAATATGTAAATAAAATAAAAATAGTTATTTTTTAGTAAAGTTTATATCATTAAAAATATTATTTTTACCATTTTTGGTTTATTATTAATGTTGTATTGCTTATTATGTTTAATGTTATTATTATTAATTGTTTTATTCTTCCATTTGCGATTATTAAAAAAATTAATTATTATTAGTATTATACTCTTATTTTCATATTTATTTTATGTTCATTATTTTAGTTTTTTTTATTTTTCTATTAATTATTTTTATCTTCTTTTAATTTAGCCCATTTCTTTTTTCCCTTTTTTCTCTCCCTTACCCTTCTAACCCAAGACACCACCTTTTCCCTCACTTATATTCTCACCCCTTCTCCCCGCGCAATCCACCACCTCACACCTGTTCTCCCTCTCTCTATTTCCTCCCTTGGTTAACTCATCCACCTAGGTCATCCTCCCTTTTCCTTCCCCTCTGCGTCCTAGCACCCTCTCCTTCCCTTCTCTCCCTGTGGCCAACACCCTCCAGCTGAGTAGGCCACCCTCAGTGCGCTCCCAGTTCTTCCACCACCCTCAGCATGAGAAGGACCTGGTGACACCCACTAGTGCTACACCAGCCTCTCGCGATGGTCCTCCCCTACACATTCCATTATTTCGTCTTACTCCTCTAGACAGTTTTGTTGCTGACTCCTCCCTTGTAGGGCTCTCCCTCAGGCCACCCGCACCTCCTATCTTTCACATGGTCCGGCAACCCCCCAGCTCTACCTCCATCGGTCTAACGCCATCCTACCACGTGCGCTCCAACCACCTCATACCCAGTTGGCACGCCTCATACTGAAAACTGTCATCCAATAGACCACTCCCTCTTTACTGGCTGACCAGTTCACACCCAGGCTACTCCAGTTGTCCGCACAGCTGATACCTTCCTACCCAGCCTCCCTGAAGCATCCCTGCTCTAGCTAGTAGTAGTGTAGTAGCCCCGACCACCATTTTTCCTACTTGAAAGTCCCCTATCTTCCAATTTTTTGTCCGGTGAACCCTTTCCCTCCAGTCATTTCCTCCACAACCACTTTTTTCCGACATGAAGCCCTTCGACCGCACACCCTCCTTTTCTATCTCCGAGTGCTCCTCTAGTAAAGCGCACATCTGATTCCATAGTGCACCTCTAGCAATCCTTTTTTCAGTTGTATAGTCCATGAGCGACCACTTTTTTGCCTTCCAATCATTGTTCAATGCTCTGTGGCCTCCCCGGCTTCTCCGACCAGCTTCTTCATCAACTGTGCCGGTCTTTGTGCCATCGTTTATGACGTTGGTGGTTTTCCCCACGCACAACAGCACCACACCAACCGTTTTCCTTTTTTGCATGACCCCGTTGTTCCAGCACGACTATGAACCATGGCGAGGTTAGTGTTGTTTCTTATCTTTGATAATTGTTTTGGCATGTCTCTGATAAATGACTTCAGTGTGAATTTTGGTTTTCTATAATTATCTTAGTTTGTGTTTTATATCTCACAACATGTTTACCTGAATTAAGATATGGTTTTATGAAAACTAATCTTGAGTGGTTTAATTTATTTTTATAAATTATGAAATTAAATTATTTATCCATGAAATATGTGTGTATTGTGTTTTAGAAGGACATAGGTGTGTGTTTGATCAAGAAATGCGTTCATTGAATCAGTTTTGTTAATATAAAGATGTGAGAAAATTTTTAAAAATGTTTCATAAACATTAAAGTGTTAGGAAGTAATATAAATGTTGCAAAGTATGTTTTGAAAACATGTCGAGGTGTTGTTTGTCCAGTTTTATTATTTTATTTGTTTTAAGTCCGTGTTTATGCATTTTTAGTTGTTTTTGTTTGTCGCAGTGCATTGGTGTGGTATTTCCGCGGTCTTGCGGTCATCAACTTGCACTTTTTTGTGCGCTTGGGCGAGGTGTGTCGCGTTGTCATGTTCAACCAGTGAGTTGAGGTAGGTCCTCCACTACACTCTCCTTTAAATTCAGAATTTTTTCATTTCATGATATTTTATTAATTTTAATAAATGAGAAATAATATAAGATAATTTATTTTTATAATATTATTTGGTGTAAAAATAGCCATTTATTTTATACATGACACTTGAAATATCTTCTTGTTTAATGAATACCCATTAGTGAAAGAATGTTTGTTTGGCCATTAAAAATAAATCAAGAAATTTAAAATGTAGTTCTAGTTTATTGATAAATGATTTCTTTTGAAGCATGAAAAAGTGTTTTGGTTTTCTGAAAAAAAGAGGAGTTTCATTAAAATTGTTGAAGGCCCATTTGGTACTTTATTAAAATAAACTATTTTGGAAAACACTCTTGGGCGTGACATAGGGGTGATATTTGGTGTACGTTGACTGAATTGTGTGTTATGTTTGTGCTAAATGACTGATTTTATTGACTCATCCCTTCCCTTTTTATTATACGTTTTAACATAGGAACCTGTCATAGTATGTGAATCTTCTGAGAACGATTACTGCACTAGTTTAGATTAAGCACTGTCTAGTGGACTTCAGTATGGATTATACTCTGCTAAGGGATTGGGACCCTTGTTTATTCCATGTATTGAAACACCGAACATTAGGGCGTTATGCCATCATCGAGAGTAGGCATTCATCTAGGATGAGTCACATGTATATTACATTCTGGATTGTTCAAGATCTCTAAGGTTCAACTCATGTTTTCATTAGTGTTAATTTGTATGTGGCGGACAATTGAGAGGTCTAGTTGAATTGCTGGCCCCTGTGTGCCACATTTTCCATTTCCCTTAGTGTGTATTGTGTGTGGTTTTTAATTTTACTAAAAAATAAAATTTGGATTTCTAAATTGTTCGAAAAAATGTTTTAAAAATTAATGCACATGCTCCTTTAAAACATTTATATTGTTCTTAAATTAAAAAGGGAAATGGACCTTTATTTGTATTAGAAATGAAACTGTGTGTAGAATACCATATTTTATATTTTTTTTAAAATGTGGAATTAGTAAATTCATTATTTAAAGTTAGTGCATTGGTAATAGTTTTTTGGGTACTCTTACTGAGTTTTAATACTCACCTCTCTAGTGTTTTCCAGTTTTTATTTTCTGTGTTGGTTTGACTCGAGCTTGCATGAAGTGGGAGAGACATGGATGGGGTTTGGAGAGTGAATCTCAAGGTCACGAGGATTTTTGGTCGTGGCCATGTTAGTTGGTTGTTGTTTATCCTTCTTTCTTTTTGTGTTATTTATTTACTTTGAGTTGTTATATTTTCTTTCCGCTGCTTTATTAATTTTTTTATTGGGAGAAATTGTACCCCTACTGTTATCTGTTGACTCCCTTGAACTTTTCACCAGCCCGGGAGGATCGGTAATGCCTCTTGGGCCATGTCACGGACCGGCTCGGGTGACTAGTTCAGGATCGACCCATATTGGTTTGTGACAATGGATGTGAGATGATTTCATGTTGTGATCTCCCAAGGAGTAGAAATCGATGTGGAATCTCAATTCATGGTTCAAGGTCCCCTTACTGGGTAGAAATATATGGAGGAATTGTCTACTAACCAATTCACAAGGTTATTCATCTACACTGGTTTTGCATTTAAATGGCTTTGGGTGAGTTTTGTTTATTGATTATTTAGGATGGTGTTAGTGGCCTTCAAAAATGAAATAATTTTTGAGATGAAAATTATTTCATTCATTGGGTATGTCTGAATTATATAATTTGCTACTAATTTACACATATGTATAGGCGTGTATGGAAAGTTCCATTAGATGATATCTATGAATGACATTAGTGGACGTGGGATGAACAAACTTGTGATGGCTCATAAGATACCATGGGAGAGAATTTTGAGTCATATTTTTTATCTGGATTTTTAAAGAATGGTTACTTAAATGGAAAATAACATTGGAAATTGTGTTTTCATTTAAAAAGTTTTTTCTATTTTAATAGTGGCCTTGGAAAAAGTTGGTTTTGGAAATTGTAAAAAATGCTGGTTTTGGAAAATAATATTTTGGGTCTTTCTTGTGATGTTTGGCATATGAGTTCATTGTTTTCCTTAGGTGATATTTTTTATCACATTTCAGGTTGATGTTTATTTGGGATCTATTTGTTTCATATATTCAGAATTTTTCACTCACAAAATGGGTCTGTTATTGTTTTTGGATTCTCTCCATTGATATTTATTTTACATGGTGATCGAGGTCCATTAGAGGTAGTGGAATGGAATTAGAATGATGATAGTTTCTTTAGATCACAGTGAGCTACTAACTTTGTGATAGTTAATGATGTTTTGGGGTTGTTTGAGTGTCAATATTTGGATATGTGGAATGTGATTGCTCCATAATTGATGAAATATGGGATGATGTGGTAATTTTTAAGGTATATTTTGTCTAATAGTTTATACCTGAGGACGTGATGATAATGAATGTGGAAGTGTTCTTGATCATATAACAAGCCCATTAGACAATATTGGCCTATTATTACTTCTTCCATGAGCTAGTTCCCTTTTCTCTTGATGTAGCATCAGTGGATCCACTGAAAGAACCTATTTTTAGTTGGGTTTTTCTCCCATTGATCATGACATTATCCCCTTTCCACATGGAACATAGTTTCGATGATATAGTTGATTAAGTGGACTTAACTGAGTTTTTATCTTGAGATTATTAGATATGTAGTCTGGTTTCTTTTTCCACTCATGTTGGATACCCATATAAAGATATCTGTAAGCCAGAGGAAACTATTCATTGGGAGCCTCCTTAATTGGTTTTGACCTCTCATTCATTAATCTATTAATTCATATGTTTTTAGTGTGGTCACATTGGTCAATAGAAGCCATGTTTTTGAAATCTTGTAAACTCAAGATGTCATTATAGACATTTGGTTCACTTGGAGATGTTTTGTAAGAAGTGTTTCCTAATGAAGTGGCCTTGATAGGATAATAAATGTTCCTAGAAGTGGCTAAAGAAATTCTTCAATACAAAAATACACTATCCATATGTCCAAGAGTTAATATATTTAAATACAAAAGAATGGTAGGGCGTGTGGAGAACTGTTACTAAGTTCATGTTTTTGGTATTGGGATACAATAGGTTTACGTCTTAGGTTTTCTTTTATCTCTATTTGTTTCATCATTGTAAGAGACTCAGTTTTCCTACATTCTTATAGTCACATTTTTGTGCCTTCGAGGATGATCAATAAATGGTTATCCTTGTTTATATCAGTTATAAATTTTATTTTTCCCTATTTGGAGATATATGGGCATTAGGACATCAATGATTATAGATTATGATCATGATCAATATTTGGTTTTATTTCCTTTCTTGGATTAACTCTTGAGTTGAGTGTCAACATTATGTTTGGAATTTATAGTTCTGGTAGTGGTGTTGTTTATCTTGTGCAGATAAGCTTGGGTTAGCTTGTTTTTTACGTATCCCACAATTTTCTCCCAGTAGAGGGTTTTAGGAGATTTAATATTGATCTTTTCAGTAGATTCT
Source organism: Viscum album (assembly GCA_963277665.1). NCBI lineage: Eukaryota > Viridiplantae > Streptophyta > Magnoliopsida > Santalales > Viscaceae > Viscum > Viscum album. The sequence goes on from OY728146.1 coordinate 1,120,547,677, forward strand.
TTATAGTAGAAAGAAACCACTAGTTTCCATCGATTATTTAACGTTTTATGGTATCCTTTATAAATAAAAGGCTTTGACATGTGAAAATAATGGTTACCCTAAGGATAGTGGTTTTCATCATTTATTTTTGTTTTGGGATCATATTTTTTCTACTATATGATTGTGTGACTTTTGGGGTAATAATGTGTTTATGGGGGAGATAATTATCAAACCATACACTTGGATATTATTTTATTTTAATCTTTTTCAATATTTTGATATTTAAGTTGTTTTTTGGGCTGATCTCCCAATATTATTTTTTTTGGGTTTTGGAGGTTTTGGGGGGAGTATTCAATTAAATGTGAATATTTTGGGATTAATATAACATATCTCATGGTTGGAGCATGGTTTGGGGAAACCATGGGTCCACTCTTAGGAAACTATGCAAGATATGTTAATTTTGTGTAGTAGGGACCACACAGTTCATGTATCGTTTGAAAAATCATGCATCATGTTACTCATAAATAGTGAGGGGTGCACTAATGGTTAACTATTTGTAAAACAATGTGTCCATACTGTACAAGCTACCAAGGTTGTTAAAAGTGAAAAATTCAAATTTACCCTATGATATGGTAATCCAATTTAGGGTTTATCCTCACTTTCTTGACATAGGAGCACCAATGTAGATCCCAATCATCCCATATTTTTCTATCCTTTTCCTACAGATTCATTTTAAAGGATCTATGGTGAGTTATCTATGGTTATTGGTCTATTTTCCACTCTCTTATATTTTCTATCTTGAATTCATGGTTTTCCTTAGATGGGTATCATCTTGGAAGAACCATAATAATTTGGGTTTATGTGTGGTTTGTTTTCATTTATATTAGGCGGTGCATATTTTCACTCCATATGGGTTCTATTTCTCCCATAGTTTTATTATGTTCACACATCGTTGAGGTAGGTAGTTCAAGTAATTTCATTTCAGACAAATTCCATTGATTCTATATCTTTTATTTAATACTTTAAAAATATTATAATCATGTTTGTGATGTAAATGTATGAATTTATTTAGTGATTTAATAAAGGAAAATTAATGGAAATTTGTTTTTAATGGTTTTATTTTACTATGAATATAGTTCAATGATAACTAGGTGTTTGATAAATTTTTATTGGATCATTTAATGTATGATTTAGTCATGTTGGGTTTTTTCCATTAGTTACATTTTAAACATGTTTTTGATTTGTGAGTTGGGTGTTATATGTGAAAAAATATGAAATTCATTGATTAATGCTTATTTGTGGAAATATGTGTCAGTTTAAAAGTTTTTTTAATTTCTTTAAAATGATGTTTTCAATGTTATTTTAAGTACACATGTATTATGATGTTGTTTTTTAAATGTAATTTATTATGATTCAATTATGCCTCTTCATTGTTCTATATAATTGTGTTTTATTCCATTTGTAAAATGTGAGAAATATTTTTCAAATTATTTGAAGGTGAAAACCTATTTAAAATGGATTTATAAAGTAAATATGTTTTTTGGAAGATTAATCACTATCGTTTTTATCTAAAATTTGTTTGTAAATTTTAATGGTGATGTCAAGTATGTTATAAATTCTATTTAGTGTGTGTCTGAATTTGGAAGTGGGATTTTCTTATAGAAATAGTTGCAGTTCATGTATACTTGTCTTATTCTATTTCAAATGGGTTTGATGAATAATTTAAGTGGTATGAAACATTTTCCAAATTGACAATGGTGGTTTAAGTGCATATATATGTGATATTAAAAGTTGTTTATGAGGTGTTTCTAAAATATTGGACTATTTTGAATTTTGAAACATTTATTGGTGATGTATGACTGATTTTATATGGAATTTATGGAAACATGTAAATGTTATGCGTTTTATGATATGTTTTGAAAAGTTTTTTGAATTGTAATTGGTTTTGTAAATGTGTTTCCTAGTTGGAACATGAGATATTTTTTGTTTTTTTCATCATTATTCATTTGATTATAAATTCAATTGGTATATTTTGTTTCATGGGAAATGTTGGTCTTAATATAACATAATGGGATGTCTAGATTGGAACATCATTTTTTTTGGAAATCAGTCTTTTAAAACTCATGTGATGTATGGGCCTAGTGGGAATCTGGGAATGCCTTAGAAAATGATTTGAAAACATGGGTAGTGTGAGCCCTGATTAGTATCGGAGAAAAAAAATTGGGAATGCATTTTTTGAATCATAAATGATGTAACAGTTCGATTTGAACATGTGGAAGAATGGTGATTCATATTATTTCCTGAAAATTTTCCATATGATATGGTGACCACTGAATCATTGCGAAAAAATCCAATCTAATTGATCAAACATGAGGTTGGGTTGGTACCCACTGGACCTTGGGATGTGTTCCCCTCTTGTGTCTCATGTATGAGAAAAATATGTATTATGGATTATATACCATGTTTTATTATGTATTACTATCATGGGATTCCTAGAAATTGTCTAGAGGGTTGAGACACAGTTTCTTTTCATTCTTGATTATTTATGTTGTTTCCCAATGGATTTTTTAGTCTAGGTTGGTAATTCCTCTAAATTGGCGAGTTTAAAGTGTCCAAATGATTATTATATGTGGATATGTACCATATGGTGGATGGTGATTCTGAAATAAGTATTTCCTGGCTTTTTTATTGAGATTTTCAAGAAATGATCAATAGTTAATATCAATGTGTTCTATTTATTTATGCTACATGTTTGATATCAGATTTTCAAATTGTGAATTCCTCTTTGGTTTTCTTTACTTTTTGATCATCCCCTTTTTGGTTCTTTGGTTTGGTTATATATTTGGATATTTGTTTTGATGTGTGTTGTTTAATGTGAAACAATTTTTTTAAATTAATTTAGTGTGTGTTTTAAAAAAAATTTAAACTATAGATTGTTTTTTTGTTCTATTTGTTATGAAACTATTTTCGTAATTTTTTTAAAATGATGATTATGGATAGTTTTTGGAATGTATGTCTATGGATCCTATGGTGATAGATCACTATGAACTTATTTTCTCACATCCTACTTATACCATTCGGCTCCTGTAGAACATAATTTTTTATTTAGGTTGAGGTTTCAGTTTCAGTTTGTTGGTTCATGTTTCATTCAGAGCTGGTTGGTCTTGTGTTTTTGGGTAACTTAGATGCCACGTGAATATCGTGTCAGTGTGGTTCGATATTACTGTTTTATTTAAATTTTATTATGTTCAGTAGTTATTATATCTGGAAATGGTTTATATACTTATTGATTTTTAGTTTATGGTTTTATATACATCATTATATTTCATTTATTTTATCTGATTTTTATTTTCCAAAAATCATCTACATTAGAAAAATTTGATTCCTAGAACAAGATTCCTTCTTGTGTGGATCAATAACACCATTCGATTTATGTCTAGGACTAGGTCAGATGTCATGTTAGATGGTATCCTAGAACAGTTCATGACAATGTCTCTCATAACATAGTAATATATATAATTAGTTATATTAAAAAGATTATTTTTATGTGGCCATATATTTCAAAAGTTTATTAATGATTATCCTTTTTGAGCTTTTGAAGATCAATGCACCGAGGGTAGTTATGCTAGATCAAACAAATAATTTTCCCTAAAACAGACTCCATGTATATATGATCTAATAATGATATGTATTGATATAATGAAAATGTATCTTCCATATGAACTTGAACAAAAATCATATTATCATATTAGAAACATTGATGTACATTTGTGTCCCTATTCATTCATCATGAATTAAATTTGTATAAACATAGAAGCCTACCCTAATTTCATAGTTCATCATAATTTGACTACGATTTACCAATGATAATAACTCTATGTTTCATTAAAATTATTAATTTTTTATATTTAGTGATTCTATAATCACTTATCTTATTCCCAACATTGAATCCTAATTATCCACAATAATTGTTTTCTGTGGAATCCTTAATCCATTACTGTTAGGGTTTTTGTTCTTTTATAGACAATAAGGAAAGGTTATCTCAATTTTCTTATGACCTAAATCTGTATAATATTGCATTCATGGAGGTACATGTTGTATCAAATTAAACTCCATGATGTAAGGCCCTTTCAACAAGAACCTATACATTATGACACATGGAATTTTCTATTTGACCCTAAATAGTAAAACATATTCTTTCTCATGTATTACAATAAGATAAATAGAGTTTTTATTTTATGATTTCTATAAAATATATGTTCCCTATTTTAATATTATTTAACCAATATTAAAAAAACACAAATTACGTATTAGGCACTCATTCAATTTCTTTTGTGTTTTAATTAAACACTCAATTCAATCACAGTCTACTCCATATACTCTAATAAATTATATAGAACATGATTATGTAGCTATAGATTATTAAAACCCACTTTTATGAATATCCTATTCCTATAAACCTACTCCACTAAATTTATTCCAAACATCTTTTAGACATATCTTATTCCCCTCAAAATAATCTACATCATTTATTATTTGAATAACCATCATAATAATTCCATTACTAGATATAATCCACCTAGAATTCCCCGAGGCTTGTAAAAATACTCTCAGATTACCATTTAATGAAATTATTAATAGGTAATTTTAATTATAGAAATTTATCTTCGATTAATCTATTGATTTTTTTTCCATTAATATACTATATTGGTAATAAAGGTTAATTTTTTAATGGAAAGGCTCCCTTAGCCCCCTTTCCTTATTACCAGATGGTGAATTATTGGGTTCCCAATTAATAAATATTTATCTAATACAATAAACTATTATTTAATAATCTATAATTAATAATTTTTTAAAAAATTACATAATCATTATTCCTACCCTTCAAAAGGATTTAAAATATATCTATGTTTTACGTCATTACACATTCGAAAAAAAATTTAGGAAGATACCAATTGTATATGCATGTATATTATGAAGTTAAATATTACTAAACATATAATAGAATCGTATGTAGTCTAAAATATTAATTAAACCATTATATAAAAAATTACATTCCATAAGAAAATAAAAATCCAAGCCATTGTCCCTATTATATGAATGTAAATTACTTGAAATCTGAGCCCTTATGATGTGATTGAAAAATTAATGTCATTTGGTGTACATTATAAGTACCAATAATACTTATAGTGGTTCATTATATGATAACTCGGTTCATTATATATTCGTTATATCAATATAAGAAACAACATTATAGGATTATTTATCTATAAACAAATGCTATGATAAATTTCCCACAAATTCATGTGTTTAATCATTATGATGGGTACCTATAATTCATGATGGATGTTATTATAGAACAAAATTAAGGTGGATACACACCACTCTATCCATTATTTTAACACATCTGTAATGTGATTTCAACCCTTATAAATTTTATGGATGTTATGTATAACCTCAACACCTCCAATGTACAATATATTGATTTGTTCTAAGGTTTGTTATGAGATCAACATGTGGCCTGATAACTACTAGAACCTAGTGTTTTCCCAATGGTACTATAGCAACGGGTTGAGGAAATAGTTATTATAGTGTAAAAGAAGCAATAGTTGCCAACGGTTTGTTCAAACTATTGGCAATGTTTATATATTCTATTGATTTCCCAATGGTTTTCCAAAACTGTTTTGAAATAACCATTTTCTCTAAGGCATATCAACAGTTTTGATATATTTTTGGTAATTATAAGTCATTCAAATGGTTTTTAAAAAACGTTGGGAATGTTTTCCCCCATATTTCCCAGCCCCACAGATTTTAGTCGGCCCGATTACAGTCCTAATCCAGATCTCCTTCTAAAGTATTCTCGACCACGAAACACTTTCCAGCTAAATATCCTATTCAATCAACCAAATTTTTATTTTTTCACCTCAAATTAGTATGTGTTACCTTTTTTTAGCGTTCTTACACTTTTTTGTTTTATGATTGATGTTTTGATTTTGGCTAAGTTAGTGTTATTGCTGTTGGAGTACTGAAACCTTTGGTTTGTTTTATGTTTTTTTTTCAACACTTCATACATGGTAAAGGGTCTATTTAGTGTGGTTTGTTTCATGTGTGGGGTAAAGGGTTTGTTTTATATTTTTTGTTTAGTAGGGTAAAGGGTTTTTTTTATGTTTTATGTTTAGTGGGGTTTTTTGTTTTATGTTTAGTGGGGTTTTATGTTTTTTCTTTAGTGAAATGGCTAATTCATGAATGCATGGATTTATTAATGAATAAAATGATTTTAAATAAAAATACCCTAAAGGGGGATACAGGAGGGGTGGGGGGCTATCTAGGTGTGGGGATCTGACTAGGTGGTGGTGGGTTGTCCTGGGGGTAGGGGGCTGCAGGGGGTAGGGGTTATAGGGGTGTGGGGGAGGGGGGATATGGGCTTCCCCAAGGAGGGTTGTGGGCTATCCAGGGGGTCAGGGTGGGTTGTCCAGGTGGGGGTGGGGGTTTGGGATATCCGGGGAGAGGGTTGTCTCTCCAAGTGGGGGGGGGTGTCTAGGTGCGGGGTTGGCTGTCTAGGTGGGGGGGATGTCCAGGTGGGGGTGGGGGTGGGCTGTCCAGGTGGGGGTGGGGGTGGGCTGTACAGGTGGGGGGCTATCCAGGTGGTGGGATGCAAGGGAGGGAGGATATCTAGGGAGGGGGTATACGGTCCTAGGGGGGCTATCCTGGTGGGGGAGGGGTATGTGCTGTCCAAGGAGGGGGGCTGTATGGGAGGGGTGTGGGCTATCCTGGGAGGGGTTGGGGTGTCCAAGGGAGGTGGTGGGTGGGATATCCAAGTGGGGGAGGGGTGTGGGATCTCAAGGGGGTGGGTTCTACAAGGGGGTTGGGGTGGGCTATCCATGTGGGGGAGGGGTGTTGGTTGTTTAGGGAGGTGGGGGTGGGGGTGTGGGATGTCAAGGGGGTGAGGGCTGTCATAGGGTGGTGGGATTTACAAGGGGGTGGGGGTGGGCTGTCCTGGAGGGGTAGGGCTGTGGATTGTCCATGTGGAGTGAGGGGTGGGATGTCTATGTTGGGGGGGGGGGAGGGCTGTCCAAGGGGGTGGGGGTGGGCGATCTTGGACACCTCATACCCCCTGGACAGTCTTCACCCTGGATAGCCCCCCGCCCCCTAGACCCCCACCCTGGACCCCCTAGAAAGCCCCGCGACCCCCGTGGATAGCCCGACCACCCCCATGGACACCCAGTATCCCCTAGAAATCCCCCACTCCCCAACCCTGTCGACAGCCCGACCACCCTCGTTATACACCATTTACCCCCGGGTGAGCCCTTCCAAAAACGTGGATAGCCTACCCAACCACCCCGTACCCCCTAGATAGCCCCACCCACCCCCTGGACAACCCTGCCACCCATTCCACCCCCCTGGACAACCCACCCACCCCTTGGATACCTTATACCCTTGCAAAACCCCCCACCCCTAGAACCCCCCAAACCCCCTGGACAGCCCCCACCCACCCCCGCGGATAGCCCTCCCCCCTCCCCCCACCCCCCCCCCCCCCCCGTGGACACCCACCCACCACCCCCAGACACCCCCATCCCCACGAACGCCCAACCCAGTAGAAATCCACCCCCCATGACACCCCTGACCCAACTGGACAGCCCCACCACCCCCATGGATAGCCCAACTGTCAGGACCCAACCTTACCTATCTCGAGCCACAACTACCCCATGCCGGCCTCCATAGGCTAGGGGCTTTCGACAAGTGCTGAAGGTGTAATAATATCTGGGAAGGCCTTTTCCTAAGTACCTCTACACACCCACCCAACTCACACAAATTATAAGTGTAGAGTAAATGAAAACTGAAGGACATGAAACTATAACTCGACCACAATCATGAATCAACCTCTAAATAAGAAAAAATAATGTGATGAAAAGTACTAACAGATATTGAACATAAAAGGGAAAAAACACGCGCCCAACCATAATAGTGCCACAACCCAGCAATAGGTAAATGAAAGTAAAAAAACGGGTGGGTCACACACCTGAAAGTCCTACTACGTCCACTGAATGCAGCCCGAGCTCCTGTGTCCTCTACGCTCCTCTGTAGTTTTGATCGACCTGTCCGTCGTCTGTAAGGGAACACGAAGTGTTGGGAAATCCCAAGTAGGCGTGAGAATAAGGATACTCAGTAGGACGCCCCAAAAGCTCGAGGGAGCAACAAAGGAGGTACTAAACAGTAAATGATTGACATAACAAAGTAAGAGTACAATAGAGAGAGTGCAGATCAACCCAACAAAAGAAAAGAAAGTAGACTCGTCCCAACCTAGAGGAGCTAGACACGGAAAGTACATGGCATACCCCACGTGTCTTTGTCCCTCCTAGAAGGAGAGTAACTGGACCCAAGGAGTGGGAACAAAATTAAGGTGTATATATATATGATCAACAAGAAACCCGCATGAGTGTGTAAGGGGGTCTCCATCTCAAAGCTTAGCCAATGAAAATTCACCATCAGTTGTAAGGATATCCAACACTGATGCCCAAGAATCCCGCATGTCAAATCTCTCTCATCACTGAACTGCTCAACCAAGGATCCCACTCTGGTAAACACATAGAAAAGGCACTAACTAGCCTCATCAAAAGGGTCGGAGTCTGAATGAAGTCCTTGGGTAACCCACTGCCTATAAAACCTGGAGGGTAAACCCCAAAAGGTCATTTGGTGACCCACTATACAGCCCTGCTAGAAGGTAAACCCTAAAATGGTCATCAGGTGACCCACTGCCTAGCCCTGCGGGAGGGTAAACCCTAAAATGTCATCGGGTGACCCACATCCCAGTCATGCTGGAGGGTAAACCCTAAAAGGTCCTTGGGTGACCCATTGTCTAGCCCTGCTAGAGGGTAAACCCTAAAATCAATGGGTAACCCACTGTCCAGCCCCACTGGAGGGTAAACCCTAAGGTCAACAGGTAACCCACTGCCCAGCCTCACTGGAGGGTAAACCCGAAACAGGTCTGATAACTCAACGTTGCACGTGTCATCACTGGGTGTCACTAACATCGCTATCATGCGTTGGTTCAAAGTGCGTGAAAGGAACCTCTGAAAAAAATCCCCTGTCATGTTTCCACATTTAATGAGATCTCGAAAGAGTCTCTTCACACCCAAATAGAATACAAAATTATAATCCTTAAGGAAAAACAAGTGAGATAGATTACTTACTTGATGAAAACGGACTCCCAAAAAAAACCTTAATCAACACTTCATTATTCCCATATGATGTCTCGTGGGGCCCACACCTCAGTCCTGAACAAGGTTGGGATAACTGCACCTTTGTGATGCTGTTAGAAAAACACACCAAAATGACCAATCATTTTCCCCGAATGAATATCTGATGAAAAAGTCGCAAAACGCTACTCACAGCTTAAAAGACGGCCCAAGGGGCCCATGCCTCAACAACTGCTTCAATGCCTGAAACCAACCTGCACCGTGTTGTCTTTATTACAGGGTCATAACACCACTGAAAACGCCTTAAAAGAACTCTATATGTGTTTATGCCATCAGAATGAAGAATCTCGGTGGGTACTCAACGAGCATGTCGTGCCACCGAACTCCCATCTCAGGAATTGAGAATTCCCAAGTCCATCTCAAAAACTTTTTCTCGAGTAGAGGTTTTCACTTCCTCAAACGGCATGTAAGGCAGACACAGGTAGTGGAAGTTACGGATGTCTGATGTCAAGGGGAAAAATCCCTTGGGGCTAGACCAGCCCGGTCCGGCCCGTCCACCCATCCTGGGCCACCCCGCGCCGGCACGGACCTCACCCCGCGCGGCCTAGCCACGACCCCTGATCCACCCTACGCTGATCGACCCTCGTGGTCGGTCGCTGGCCCGCACATAGATCCACCAAAGGTGAGTCTCGATCTCCATAATGGGGTCATGTTCCACGATCCCCGGTCCACCCGGCTGACGACCCCCATCCAGGGACCACCACCACCTACTGCTGGGAGTCCACCACCGCACTAAGCAGCCCGCCACTGCACCACTGTCCTAGAAACCGCCATCACCTCTAGGAGACACTACCATAGCTAGGAGCCACCACCACTTCTGGGAGCCTACCAAACCGCCACGCTGACCTCCGGACTAACCAAGGGGTCATCAGAAAAAGGAGAAAAAGGCTGGAAAACTTCCCGTGGCCTACCCAGACACCTAGAGACTCGAACATTTAATCTGAAAGAATTCTTAGGAAGATAAAATTGATACCTACTCAACTATGGTATTCTATCAGAGATAAAAAATCATTTAAATGTAAGGAATTGCATTTGATGTGGGTTGCAGGAATAAAAATTGAAAATGCATGATCCTACCTCGCTGGATGTAGCCCGACGCTTCACCAACAATCCGCCGGAGATGCCACCCACCATGGAGAGGGAGAGGGAGGCTTGAAGGAGGTTCTCCCTTTTTTAGAAGAACTTGCGCCAAGGGGAATAACAAGGTGGAGAAGAGGGTGGGGATGCTGTGCTTTAATAGAAAACACTTAAACCCCCCGCCCGTAGGCCCCGTGCCCGAAATTTGAGTGTGGTCAGAGTTAAGACGCCCCTCGGGTAAAATCCATGTTCTATGCACAACAGAGGTCTTAGAATTTAAATCCGAACCTCCATTTAGAAGTTACAAAGTACATGACCAGGGACTCCAAATTACGAAATTGCCCCTCGTGGAATTTTCCACAGAAGGGTAGCGCCTGCGAATGTTACACCCCTCCTAGGGTAAACAGAATGTTCTAGAATCAAAGGTGCCCTCAATTTTTCTATCGAAGGAACCATTTAGGAGTTATTCTTTTTTATTTGGAATTCCCAGTGTGAATGCACATAAAATTTAAATTCATATGTATTGGGGCTTAGAATCACATGCCCTATGAATGTCGTACTCTGAAATAACATCATGAAAATTTCAATGTCTTACAGGCTCAGAACCTGGGTTCTTACATCACTCCCTCCTTTATGTTTTTCTTCCCCGAAAAACAAAACTACAAAAACAACTCGGGATACTGACCCCACATCTGGATCTCCCATTCCCAAATTCTCTCTTGCACTCTCTCGTGCTGCCATAGCACATGAACCAATGGAATGGTCGGTCCATGCAGTGTCTGCACTTTCTGGTCCTCAATCTCCACCAGGTGCTCCGCAAAGGTTGATCCATCCTCGATGTACAACATTCCCTAGTTGATAATGTGCATTGGGTCATGCACATATTTCCTCAGTTGCAACACATGGAATACGTCATGCACCCTCTCCAGCTATGGTGGTAGAGAAAGATGTTTGGCCACTTCACTGACCCTTCGATTGATCTCAAAGGGTCTGATGAACTTCGAGGAAAATTTTCCTCCTCAATCGAACCCATGTGTCCCACACTGTAAAGAGACTCTAAAAATTCATGGTCCCCCCACATGAACTCCAAGGGAATGCGACGACGATCTGCATAGGACCTCTGTCAGCTCTAAGCCATCCTTACCCGCTTACGAAAGAACTACACCTTCTCCATCGTCGCCTGCACCAACTCTAGGACCACGAGGGAGTTCTTCCCAACCTCTGTCCATCACAAAAGTGTCCAGCAGGGTCTCCCGTAGATGGCCTCAAAAGGTGCCATGCAGATAGTAGATTGGTAACTATTGTTTTACGTGAAATCAACTAAGGGCAGGTGATCCTCCCAACTTAGGCCAAAATCTAATCTACACGCCCTAATCATATACTCTATTACCAAGATAGTGTGCTCTGTTTGACCGTCTGTCTGGGGGTGAAAAGATGTAATCATTCGCAAATGAGTCCTGAAATCCTCCTTCAGGCATCACAACAATCGTGATGTAAACATCATGTCACGGTCTGAGATGATCATCGAGGTTAATTCATAAAGGAGGATGATCTCCCTAACATATAATAGCCCCAGGCTCTCCACTGAGCTCTTCTCTCTGATGGCAATGAAGTGTGTTGACTTCGTGAGTCGGTTCACTATCACCCAAATGGAATCATGGCCCTTCGATGTGAATTCAAGTCCTGTGATGATGTCCATAGATATGGCATCCCACTTCCACTCCTGGATATCAAGGGGCTGTAACAACCATACAGGAACCTGATGCTTTACCTTCACATGCTGACAGGTGAGGCATCATGAAACGAACTCAGCTACGCTTCGCTTCATGCCAGACCACCAAAACTACCGCTGAAGGTATTTTTACATTTTCAACATGCCGGGATGTACACCCAAGGGAGAAGCGTGGAACTACCGCATAACCTCCTCCCGCATCTCCATTGGTACTACAACTTTCCCCTGGAATAGGATCTCATGATTCCCTCAATCAGAATACCCATCAGGTGCATCGATCATGGACATCTGATCACGTAGTACCTCGCTGGCGACATCCCCCAGATGTGACTCTCTCATATGATCAAGGAGTGAAGGAGTTAACACCATAGACTACAGAAAAGTTGTATCCTATGGTTCCACCAAGGTCAGCTGAAGGGAATCCAACTACTCTAAATATTCCTGCACTATATGAGCCTGGGAATTACTACTAAAGGCATCTACTACTATATTTCCCTTCCCTAGAGTGTATACTATCTCGAAATCATAGTCCTGCAAAAACTCCAGCCTCAAATTCAAATCTCACTAAGTGAAGATGTACTTGAGGATTTTTTGGTCTGAGTAGACCACAAAACGCTCACCCAGATGGTAGTGTCTCCATAACCTCAAGGATATAATCACTGCTGCCATATCTAAATCGTGAGTCACATAATTATTCTCATGGGGCCTCAACTGGCTCGACCCATATGCAATCCCAGCCTACTACTGCATCAGTGCACACCTGAGCCCAGTTCCTAAAGCGTCGCAGATCACTACGAACTCAACACCCTGCTCTGGCATCCTCAATAATGGAGCACTAGTCTGCCTCTATGATCAGTCTAGGTGAAAAGACATCCCTTCTGCGTCAATGTGGTCAAATAGGTATCCATCCTAGAGAAATATCCCACAAACATCATGTAGTACCCTTCCAATCCAAGGAAGCTCCACACCTCTGACGCATTCTTGGGTTGCTCCCAAGGAAGCACTGCCTCTATCTTTGTGGGATCTATGGCCAATCCGTGCTCTGTAATTACATGCCTCAAAAAGTGAACCTCATGAATCCAGAACTGACACATCGAGAGCTTCCCATAAAACTGGTGCTTGCAGAGTAATTCTAGGACCATCCTCAAGTGCTATGCATGCTCCACTTCCATCATATAGTAGATGAGTATGTCATCAATAAAGACAACCAGAAACCAGTCCATGTACAACTAGAAGATCTGGTTTATCAAAGCCATGAAAATGGTGGGGGAATTATTCACGGCAAAGGGAATCACCAGATTCTCGTAATGCTCATATCGACAATGGAAAGAAAAATTCAGGATGTCAGCCTCACAAAATCACAACATGTGGTAGCTAGATTGAAGATCAATCTTGGAGAACCACTTTTCACCTCAAAACTGGTCAAAGAGGTATTCGATCCTCGAAAAAGGGTAATTGTTGTTTATCATGGCCTGATTTTGGCGACGATAATCCACACAAAGCCACATACTCCCATCTACCTTTTTCAGAAACAAAATAGAAGATGACCAAGGGGACACACTGGGCCTGATGAATTCCTTATCATGAAGGTCATCCAACTAAATTCGTAGCTCCTGAAGCTCTATGTGTGCCATCCGATAAGCGGCACATGATACCAGGGAATTCCCCGACTGCAAGTCAATGTAGAACTCTATATCTCTCCTCGGAGGTACTCCCGTAATAGCCTTGGGAAAGATGTTAATGTAGTCATCAACAATGATAGGGATCCGGGTGCCTACAGCATCTGCTGCTCTGAGAGCCATGCTCGCCAACAAGTGATTAAAAGTTTGTGGTCTCCTGCTCAGAGTACCCATCTGCTCTGCCATAAGTTCTTGTTCACCTTGAATGGTGATCCTCGTCCCATCAGAGTGAACGCATCTAACTCATCTGTGATGATAATACATCTAGGCGTGAACCATAGAAAAAAAATCTATCCCAGGATGACGTGGTAAGGTTCCATCGTGATGATGAGTAGGTCCCACATAAAACTCCCTCCTCCGAAACACAATTCACACTGTTTGTAGGTAAAGGTCACTGATGAGGAACATCCCGTAGGAACCACGAGGCTGAGTGTAGCTGTCAGCACCTCTACTGAAAGCTCCAACACTCGTACCAAATGTAGTGATATAAAAGAGTGGCTGGTTCATCTGTCTACTAGTAGCAAAACAAGAGTAGAGTAAACATAAAGAAAACCTCGGACCATCTCGTGTGCTGGGGGGTCACGAACACCCATGGCATGATGCTTCCCATGGCCCTACTGCAAGCTCCCTAAGCCTGGCGTGGGCCGCCCAGTGGTGGTGGTGGAAGGAACTCAAAATGCCATCCCAGACCTCCAGGTCCTACTAGTCTGCATGCGCCCCCTCCCTGAGAACCACCATTTCCTCTCCTGGGAGATCCTTAGTCACGACACTGCCTCTGCCGCTTCGGTGTGCCCACTGCCTACCACGACTGCTCGGTACGCCAAGTTGGGTAGTCCCATGCTAGGTGACCCTGTCCATCAAAACCATAGCATGAGCTCTCTCCTGACTACCCCAGTGCTCCACAATGCCATTGCGGTGTCCGACCAAGCCCTTGAGTCTTCCCACGGAAGGGCCTCCTCGATTGAGGCTCTGCTCTCTACTGTCTGCCTATCACCGAAGAATCTCCTCTAAAGCGGTAACTTCTAGGCCCTATCAGCTTTCATCCCTCATCCAAGAATCTCTTAGTCATGTGCTCCCACTCTAGAACCAGAGCATAAGTAAGGATGCACAGGGTCACTACACTAGCACAGATCTCCCAGTGAAGACCCCGCTCAAACTTTGGAGCTTGAAAGTAACTATCGTAGATCATATCCTGTGAGTAGCGTGTCATATCAGTAAACCGGTATGCGTACTATGCAACTATCATCCCCCTGATTTATATCCAGATGCTCCTAAATTCGAACGGAGCATAAACAAGAGGGGGAGTACTCCTACCAGAAGAGCTACTAGAAGCTATCCTATGTGAGAGACGATTCATCGTGGTCCTGCGTAACCAACCCCCACCATATCCAGGCTATCACCTGGAAAAGGATAACATCTAGAGCTACAATATGGTCTACTTTTGTTAGTAACATCCCGAAAATTCGGTCCAAAGACACTAGCCAGTCTTCTTCTGTCTAGAGATCCCGGTCTCCGCGGAAATTTGCGGTCGCTGACGCTGAAAGTCTCACATCACAATCAACCTATGCTCAACCTCGAACTGTGATCATGGTACTGACTATCACTCCTCAGGTGGAGGTTCTAATGTTGAAGCACTTGGCGAAAGGGTATCATGTGAGTGTCCCTGAACTGATGCGTCATCGGTCAACATGTCGTCGTCATGAACTAGAGTGGGTAACCTGGATGGATGCTGTCATGGGGGAATCCATATAATTATCAAGGATTACCGTGATCTCATGAGAGTATATATATATATATATATTAGTATTCACAATTGGGAGCTAACTCAACAAGGACACTGAAAGACTCAATCCTACCAGATGCATGTTCCAATGTTCCCTGCAACAAGTGTCTAAGTGTGCTGAGTCGAAAAACAGGTTATCAGGGGCCTGGTGAATGGATACATCGGCCACCCGTACCATCCCTGGAATCCCTGGTCTGAGAGACTCTCTAGAGACACGTAAAAACTATTTCCCTAAATCCCGACTAATTTCTTTTTGGGGACATCATATCAATGCCCCATGGAATGAACCACCTTTGATACCACTTTGTCACGACCCAACCCTACCATTATCGAGGCGCAACTACCCAAGGCCCACCACTATAGGCTAGGGGAAGGCGACAAGCATTGAAGGTGTAACAATCTCTAGGGAGGCAGTTGCCTATGTACCTGTACACACCAACACATCCCACTCAATGCAAGAGTGTAGAGTAAAAGAAAACAAAAGGACAAGAAACTATAACCCAACTGAAATCATGCATCAACCTATAAATAGGAAAAAGTAAAGTTCTAAAAAGTACTGACATATACTGAATAGAAAATGGGGCAAAACAGGCACCCAACCCGAAAGTTTCCATAACCCAGCAACAAGTAAACAAAAGTAAAGAACTGGTGGGACCCACATTTGAAAGTCCTACTACATCCACTAAATTCAGCCTGTGCTCATGTGTCCTCTACGCTCCTTCTTAGTCCCAATCGACATGTCCGTTGTCTACAAGGGCACACCAAGTAAGGGAAAATACCAATCGTGAGTGAGTATAAGGATACTCAGTAGGATGCCCCGAAAGATCGAGGTAGCAACAAAAGAGTCACTAATTGATAAAAAATAGAAAAAAAGTAAGAGTACAATATAGAGAGTGCAGCTCAACCCAAAAAAAGAAAGGATGTAGACTCCTCCCAACAAAGAGGAGCTAGACACAGAAATCACAACACATACCTCTTGTGTCTTCTCCCCTCCTACAAGGAGAGTAACTGGACCTATGGAGTGGAAACAAAAGTAGGGTTTATATATATGTGTGCTCAACAAGAAAACCAAATGAGTGCTTAAGGGGATCTTTATCTCCAGGATTAGCCAATGAAAAGTCACCATCAGTTATAAGGATATCCAACACTAAATTACCTCATCGAAATGGGATGAGTCTGAAAGTAGTCTTTGGGTAACCAACTGCCCAGCCAAACGGGAGGGTAAACCCCAAAAGGTCATATGCTGACCCACTTTCCAGGCCTACTGTAGGGTAAACCCAAAAGGTCGTCAGGTGACCCACTGCCCAGCCCTACTAGAGGGTAAAACCTAAAAGGTCTTCGGGTGAACCACTGCCCAGCCCTGCTGGAGGGTGAACCCTAAATAGTCATCGAGTGACCCACTGCCCAGCCCTGCTAGAGGGTATACCCTAAAATCAATGGGTAACCCACTGCCCAGCCCCGCTGGAGGGTAAACCCTAAGTTCAACAGGTAACCCACTGCCTAGCCCTACTGGGGTGTAAACCCGAAACTGGTCTGATAACTCCATGCTGCATGTGTAAACATTGGTTGTTACTAACATCTCTACCATGCGTTGGTTCAGAGTGTGTTAAAGGAACCTCCGAAAAATGACCCATTCAGGTTTCCACATTTAATGAGATATCTAAAGAGGCTTCGCACGCCCAAACATATTACACCATTGTAATACTCAAGGAAAAACACGTGAGATAGTTTACTTACTCACTGAAAATGGAATCCCGATGAAAAAGTTAATCAACACTGCTTTATGCCCATACGACGTTTCATAGCGCCCACACCTCAGCCCTGAAAGAGGTTGGGAAAACTACCCCATCATGATGCTCTCATAAAAACATGAAAAAATGACTACTCATTCACCCCGAATGGAATTCTGATTAAAAAGTCACAAAACACTACTCACAACATAAAAGATGGCATGTTGGGCCCATACATCAACTCCCGTTTCAACGCTTGAAATCACCCTAGACCATGTCGTCTCGACGGCAGGGTTACAATGCCTCTTATGGTGCCTTAAACAGACTTCAGATGTGTCCGCGCCATCTGAATGAAGAATCCCGGAGGGTACTCAATGAGGGTACCATGCCACCAAACCTCCGTCTCGGGAATTTAAAATTCTTGAGACAAACTAAAAAACTTTTTCTTGAGCTGAGGTTTTCACTCCTGAAGAGGGAACACAAAATGGACACCCGTAGTTGATGTTACGTGTGTCCGGAGTCAAGGGGACGAATCCCCTTGGGCCGGACCGGCCCAGTCCGGCCGGTCCTCCAGGCCGGGACCCACCCGCGCCTACCGGCTCGGCTGGTAGCGCCGCCCCACGGCTCACCCGTGCAACCCGTCCGCGAACCCCTGGTCCACTCTGCACTGACCGGTCCTCATGGCATGTAGCTGGTCCGCATGGAGACCCGCCGGAGGCGGGTGTCGGTCTCCATCATGGGGTCGTGCGCCGCGACCCCCTCTCCACTCGGCCGACGACCTCCACCCGGGGAAAGCCACCGCCTACCGCTGGGAGCCCACCACCATGATAAGGAGCCCGCCGACATGCTGTTTTCCCAAAATCTATGGCTTCCCCTAACAGACATTGCTGCCACTAAGAGCGGCCACCGCCGCTTGGAGCCCACCATACCGCGGCGTCGACTGCCAGACTGCCCCAGGAATCGCCAGAAAAAGAAAAAAACGGCCTAGAAACCTCCTAGGGCCAACCCAAACACCCCAGGACTCGAAAATTTAATCCTAAAGGATCGTTGGGAAGATAAAATAGAGCCCTAGGGAACTATGGGCTTCTCTTTACTATCAAAGAGCATTTCGACACAATGAATTGCATTTTAAGGAGGTTGCGGGAATTAATATTGAAAATGCACGATCATACCTCGCTGGGCGTAGCCCGACGCATCACCAAAGATCCGCCAGAGCCACCAACCACCTTTGAGATGGAGAAGAAGGCTTGGAGGAGGTTCTTACCTTGTTGGGATGAATTTGAACCGAACAAGGGGGAGAAGAGGGTGGGTGTGGTGTGTTTAAATAGAAAACACTTAAACCCCTCGCTCATAGGCCTCGAACCTGAACATTCAGCAGGGTCGGAGTTAAGCCTCCCCTGGGGTAAAATCCACATTATGAGGGCAACATATTTCTTGTAATTTTAATCCAATCCTTCGTTCAGAAGTTAGAAAGAACAATCCTTGGGACGCCAAATTATGAAAACACAACTAGTGGTGTTTTCCGCAGAAGGTCTGTGCCCGCGAATGATACACCCCTCCTAGGGTAAAAGTCACGTTCCTGAATCAACGGTGCCCTCAGCTTTCCCATCTGAGCAACTATTTAGGATTTATTATATTTATTTGTCGTGTCTAGTGTAAACATACTTAAATTTTAATTCTGCCCGCACTGGGGCTCGGAATCACACGCCCTCTGAACGCCCTGATATGGAATAACATCAAAAATATTTCTAAGTATTACAGGCTCAAAACCCGAATTCTTACACCGACCACACCCCGTCAACAGCCTGACCCCCCCTGGGGACAACCCTCCCACCCCTTGGGCAACCCGCCCACCCCCTAGACACCCTGTACCCCTTGGACATCCCCACCACCTGCATGGATAGCCCGCCATCCCCTGGACACATCATACCACATTGGAAAGCCCCACCCACCATCGGGAAACCCCACTCACCCCCTTGGACAGCCCACCCACTGCCCTGGACACCCCCTACCCCCTGGATAGCCCGACCACCCCCGTGGATAGCCCGCCCACAAGGACACCCCGACCCCCTTAGACAGCCCCCGCCACTTAAAAACCTCCGACCCCCAAGAGATCCATGCCTCCCCCTGGACACCCTGCACCCCCTGGACACCCACTCCCCCATGGAAAATGTATGTGATCACTCAAATTATCTACTAAAAATAACTTTTCTCCAATCTAAAATTTAGTCAAATCTTGAATAATTATCCTCCAAAAGTGTACATGATCTTGTACCCTCTTATATAGATCTTCAAAGATATTTTGTAATAAATATAGTTTTTTTTCTTTTATATTATGATTTTTATATAGAGTACTGTGTCAATAATGGTTTCATATAATGTGAAAAATTCTCATTTACATAAATATATTTTTTATGAAACATCAATCCTATTGAATTGATTTTGAGGAAATGACTTATAAAACTTTTTTTATAGAATGGATAGAAGTTGGAGGTATGAAATTGAATGGATCTCAAGCGATATTCTAAACAATTTGGAGATATTTTTAGATTTGTCATTTCATAATGTTTCCGAAAGTGGTCCCAAACACTGCCCATGTTCCAATTGTGTTGGTAGACCTTGGTTGAGCTGTAAAGAAGTCAGCTACCACATAACCAAATATGGTTTTCAGGAAAACTACTATGTGTGGAATCACAATGAGGAGAAAATGAAATCTAAAATTGTTGAAGATCCAAATTAGAGTACTAGAGTGGAGAATTTGTTATATGATAGGTTTACATTTGTTCATCATCTTGAATAAGAGTGGATTTTGACACAATAAGACTTTGATATGAGCACAAATGAGGCGTCTAATGAAAATGATGATGTTGTCAGGGTGAAAAAATTGAATGATGCTTCCACAACTCCAGTATATCGACAATGTGATATAATGAAAATGCCCAAATTTTTAATCTGATTGTTTCATGGGATAAATATGTATGGGATTTCTAATACAATAATTGATTACATTCTAACCTTATTAAAGGATTGACTTCTATATGATGCAGATATTCCCTCAAACCACTCTATGGCATGAATGTTTGTTTAGGAACATTGAATTTCAAGTAACCAAATTTATTCTTGAATGAATGATTGCAATTTATTCTGGGCGGAAACTGCTAAATGAAATGATTATATAAGATGCGACACATTCTGCTGGAAGTCAAAATCTGATGGAACACCATCCCTCTTGCCAATGAATGTAATGTGGAACTTTTCATTGATACCCAGACTCTCGAATATTTTTATCCCTGATGAAATATCAATAAAAATTAGATGACATGATACCGAGAGAATGAAGACTAATGTTGAGTTGGTTCACCCTGCAGACGGATTTTCATGGCAGAGATTTGATGCTCGATATCCCGATTTTTAATCTGACATGCGTAATATGAGGATGGGTCTTTCATGTGATGATTTTAATCTATTGGAGCATATAAATACATCGCATAGAACATTCCCCATTTTTGACACGTTTATAATCTTCCCCCATGGTTTTGAATGGAAAAACCTTTCACTTTCATGAATATACTCATATCTGGCCCTTCTGATCTCGACATTGATATTGACGTATACATGCATCCCGTAATAAATGAATTGAAACTTCTTTGGTATGTGGGTGTGCACACATACGATGCATATTCGAGAGACATATTTCATATGTGTGGTCCTATTATATAGATGATCAATGATTTTCTAGCTTATGAAATGATATTTGGATAGAGAACCAAAGGAAAAATATCATGTCCTGTTTGTTTGAATAATACACGATCTAGAAGACTGAAACATCACTGTAGTTTCAGTTTTATGGGACACCAACGATTCTTGCCAATGGACCATCCATAAAGAAATATTCATCAATGATTTGATAACATCATAAAGACTGATGATCCACCTCAGAGTATGTCTAGAACTGATGTGCATAATGAATTGAAATATTTCAGTTCTTCATTTGGGAAAGGCCAATGAAATCTGGAAATAGAAAAAATGTTTCCACTGAAACGTGCTACAATTGGAGTAAGAGGAGTATCATTTTTTATATGCATTATTAGTCAACAAATATGTTACGTTATTATTTAGATATTATTCAAATTAAAATGAATATATGTGAAATGTTCCTTTTTATACTTTTAAATGACAAGGGAAATACAAAAATATTATTACAATCTCAGCGTGGCTTGGTGGATTGGGGCATCAGTCCAGAATTGCATCTTGTGCATATCAGTGAAAATAAATGGCATGTTCCATGTGATTCATATGTGATGACACCTAAAAAACAATTTCTGGAAGTATTAGAGACTATTATAGTTCCTGATGGCTATGCAAGAAACATATCTAAATTGGTTAACGGAAGAAAGATAAAGAAAAAATCATTGAAGACTCATGATTATCACGTTCTTCTACATCAGTTGATTCCATTAGGATCTGTCATTTTTTTCCAGTAATGAAAGGGTAACTATTATTCGGTTGTTCCATTTTATTAGAGTTATTTTTGATAAGAATTTTTCCAGGTATTACTTACAAAAAATGTTGACATATGACCCATTAATATTGTGCGAGTTATAGAAAATATTTCCTCCATCATTATTCACATGCATGCTGCATCTGACTGTCCATATTCCCCATGAAATACTTCTCATAGGACCTATTTCCTTTCATTGGATACATCCAACTGAAAGAAATATGTACACATTAAGGTCTTATGTACGAAACATGAATCATCTCGAAGGTTCTATCGTGAACGGTTACTTGGCTCAAGAATGTAAGGAATTATACTTTATGTATTTGTCTGATATTACTACAAGAATGAACAAACCAATGAAAAATGAAGAAGAACAGTATGAGGAAATTGAACCATGTTTTTCGTCACTTTCTCAAATAGGAGGAATTCCTGGATCATATACATTTAATATAGTAAGCCTTTAAGAGAATGAAATGGCACATCGCATAGTTTTTTCAAACTGTGATTTGTTCGATGACTGCATCAGGTAACTAAATTGAATATGTATATCATAAATATATATCTATTATACTATTCATATTTTTTTATCTACAGGGAACAGAAAAAAATGATAAATAGAAATCATCATTCTTTTTCTTTGATAATGAGGGATTCTTTTCATAGAAAACCATTTTCTACATGGTTAAAATTAAAGGTAAAAATATTACTATGTAGAATAATTAAATAAATATTTAATTAAGTTTAATATTAATTTATATTGCAGGTATTGAGTTTTCTTGCAGAATCTGTCCCTGAAAAAATAAGAGCTTTGGATTATGGTCCTAATACCGTGGTTCGTGACTGTAAATGAATTGTTATTAATGGGTATAAATTTATTATCACTGAACGAGAAACGAACATGAGAACACAACATGATGGTGTTATGGTTACTCCCACAACAGATTCGTATGCCATTGCATCATATAGTAGACCACGATTTGAAAATGTGGGTTATTATAGAGTTGTTGAAAAAAATAATAATATTGGATTATTACTCTCATGGACGAGTCACAATGATGAAATTTAATTGGTTTGATTCGATAATGAGACATGGGACATTTATTTATGATTGTGGATTTATAGTAATTAATATGAATCACACTCTTTCTACTGAAGAACCATATGTATTGGCATCAATGGATAAAAAAGACTTTTATGTCAACGACCAACTTAGACTCGAATTTGGTGTCATAGATGAAGTAATTCCAAAACATATTTTTGATGATGGGGATGATGGAATTGAAACTTTTCCAACATCTATTGGAACCAATCAATTTATTTCATTTGTTGAATCTAATAGTTCAATTGACAGAGTTGATTGTGAACCTTAGTTTGTGGTGGAAAATATATAGAATCATCCATCCATGGTCTCAATTCTTTTGGGTTACCTAGAGTTGGGTTGTTATGGTTGGTAATATTAAAATTGATTTATTATTAATTACAAATATGTTGTATCCATATTGACCATTATGTAAATTTTCTATGTATATTGGTTGAAATTTCTATTTGAATTGCATTTTCTAATTTATGGACTTCATTATATATTTTTTCAAGCTCACCTAAAATAATGGATAGTTAAATTATCCCTGAATCCCCCTATTCCCTCTCATTTTTTCTGTTTTTTGGGATACACATTAGTTATCTTTTTTTATTTAATTCCATATTTATTTTCTAATGCAGGAAATGAAACCAATTGAAGAGAGGTGACAAAAACAAATTATGGACAACAATCATCTCATGACTGAGCTGAGCATTACACCACTAGTTCCTACAGTTTGTATTTTTTTTATCATATATATTTATTTAAATAATATATAATGTCATGTGGTTAATTTTTTTAAACATTTTTTCAGGAACTATCTATTAGGTGATAGTTATTTGATGAGTAGCCGAGTAGTGGTCCCATTACTCAGGTTGTTTGTACAATGGGGGGGGGGGGGGGTTTATGGGAGCTAGAAGATTTGGTCAGCTTACCCGATTAGACCCTTTCCCTCCCACTAACATACCATACTTCCCTCATTCTGATCTCGGTGTGCCATTAGGGACATAAAAGATATTTAGGCCTCCCATGTTTTCATCACCCTTTACATCTGAGCCTCCTCACCCATCATTACCATATCTGAAAATGATTCCAACTACCCATCTATCATTTAGCGAACCATCCCCGTCATATTGTTTTATGTCCTCCTTCTCTTCGGGTTTTTATATTCCATCTTCTTTGACTCCTTTTCATCCTGATCATGTCCATGTAGAGAATACATTGGTGCCCACTCAATTTTTACAGGGTGTTCATTTAGTTTATGTTGATCTAGAGTTGCCCATTTATCAGACTACAATAGGTTTACTTATATAACCCTAAAAAATTGTTACACTATTATTTATTTTAATTATAACATGTATTTATAAAATATTTGTTTTTCATTCATAACAGATACATCTACTGATAGGAGGTGGGGGTAGGGGATTACATGCATTTGTGAGGCGTCGAACTACGGCACACAGTTGATGGTGGAGTAGAATGAAGATAGTCAAATGAAAGAAAAATCAGGGTAGAAATGTTGGAGGTTTTTGGTGATGCTTTCCAAGTACTTCGACACCATTCTTCTCAGGCCACTCTCATAGAGACACTTTCCAAATGAAGTCATGAATAATTCCTAGGGAGAGATATGGGTAAAATAATATGTTATATTTAATGAAAAATATTAATTTTTGTATTTATATGAATTAATATTTTCGTGTCAGCTGCGGTTTATTTTTCCTGATGGTGAGGGTGCATGACCATCACGTCAAGAGGCATTAGGAGAGCAATGTAGATCTTATAAGCATGAGTTGATCATTGGTTTATGTGCTAGAGTGGGTACAGTGTTAGAGGCAGTACCTATCATTCATGATTGTCAGTTATAATAGTACAGAGAGATGATTACTCATTGGATGACTACACAATTTATGGTATTAATCAAATTAGAGTTATTTGAATGAAAATATTCATGTTTTCTTTTGGTAATTATAGTTAATGTATTTTATTTAGGATGCATCTAAACTAAAAATATTTATTGATGCTAAGAAATGCATCCACACATTGGGACATACTAAAATTCCAGATCATGAGAGACAACATGTATGACAGTTTATAATCTTTCATTACGATTTTCACTTTCAATTGCTTCTCCCAAAATTTATTCGATTGCTAAAATTGTTATAGAATTTTATAAATTAAATTAATTTTATTATTGTATCATATTTCTAATTATGGTTTCCTATATTTAATGTCATTAAAGAGGAATAAATTAAACATATAAGGACATGCGCCTCAAGAAAAACAGTTTTGTTCGAGTGGAAAGAAGAAAGATGGAAGTGTGGTTAATGACCTGAATCAGCACCCGATTGTATGTTTTTATTTGTAGATTTAAAATTTTAATCTCTCTTTTGTAACTTAAATATTGATTTATATTTATAAAAGTCTGATTTAGATTCCCTTGACTACCAAGAACTGAATAATTTTGGGAAAAACTATCACTTATATCAGGTGTTGGGAGATGAGTTCCCTGGTAGAGTATGCTGCCGACCTGGGAAGAGTATAGTACCAATGAGGTTTTGGCCCTCCTCAGGTATGAGTTGTAGTTCCACTAAGATGAAAACGGTTATGGCACATGCAGAACAGGCTGAAAAAGTGGCCACAGAGACGGAAGAACCGTTTGCTAGGGAAAACACTACATTTATGAAATTGATGGAAGTTTTACATCGAACACTTCAACTAGAGCGTATCACAGCTTGTGATGAATATATGTTTTTGATCCATTTTATATATGGTTCACCTAGAAAAATTTCCAGTGATAGTCGAGACGATGCAAGGATGAGGCTGAGGTGGAGGAGGAGGAGGGCGAGGAGGAGGCAGATATGAAGAGTAGGGTGAGGAGGAGGCCAAGGAGGAGGAAGAGGGCGATGAAGAGGTTGAGGTTGAGTACGGGGGTGAGGAGGAGGGTGGGGACAAGGATGGGGACAATGATGAGGATGTGGGTGAGGGTTATGATGATGGTGGTGATAGTGATGGTGATAGAGGAAATATTGATTTGTTACATTTTTTACTAATATTACTTACCTTTGATGTTTATTGATTTTTTGAGACTAAATATATTTGTGATTTGGTAGGTTAGGTAATATTTATTTTTTAATATATAAATAATAACACTTAACTTGATGATTTTATGTGAAATCCCCTTATTTTAATGAAATTGTAAATTTTTAGTGGAATTTATAAAATTGGGGGTCTGATTAGAAGTCGATATAAGTAAATTATTTTTTATCCTTGAAATAATTTTCTTATAAAATATATAAATAACATCCCATGAACCCAAGACAGACCCCATGATATCCCCACAGATAGCCCCCTGTACAGCCCCCCACCCTCCTACCCGGACTGTGGATAGCCCCCCAGACTATCCCCGGACAGCCTCCCCACCCTCCATCCTGGACGTCAGATAGCCCCCGAACAACCTTCCCAAACTCCACCCTGGACCCCGGACAACCCCCCGGACAACCCCCCCCAGACATCCCCATAGATAGACCCTCATACATCCCCCACCCTTCTCCCTAGACATAGAACAACCCCCTAGATAGCCCATGAACCCCCCACCCCCAACCCTCCTCCATGGACCCCAGATATCCTTCCCGGACAGCCCCCCAGATAGCCCCCCAAACGACCCCCTGAACAGCCTCCCACCCTCCTCTCTGGACCCTAGACAGCCCCCAGACAACCCCCCTAGATAGCCTCTCCACCATCATTCTTGATCCTCGGATAGCACCCTAGAAATCCCCCTAGACAGCCCCCCCCCCCAGACATCCCCCAGAAAACCCCCGGACAGCCCCCACCCTCCTCCCTGGTCCCTAGACAGCTCCCTGAACAGCCCCCTGGACAGCCCCCAGACAGCTCCCCAGACTCCTCCATGGACCCCAAAGGCCCTACAGACAACCCCCCACACACACTACCCATAGACCCTGGAAAGACCCCTACCCTCCCACTTGGACCCCAGATAGCCCCCCTCATTCCTGGACCGCATACCCCCCACCCTCCGCCCTGGGCCCCAGATAGCCCCCCACCGTCCTCCCTGGGCCCCGGACACCCCCACCCTCCTTCCAGGACCCCAGACAGGCATCCAGACAGCCCTCCCACACTCCCTGGACCCCGGATAGCCCTCAAACTGACACCCCAACATTCGGAGAATGGTCATTCAATATATATAAAACATCAAAACAATTAATTAAATACTAAGGACCACCTACATTGATTCCGGACACAATATCACTCTTAATTTAGAGTCTCGGATCCCAATCTTAGCTCCCTACAAGATTCACCCTAAATCCCAACAGAAAAGAAGGTATTAGTGTTTCAGAAAACATACCAAACACATTCTGATTGTTTTGATAAATTATGAAAATGAACCATGGGACATATGTGAAATGTATGAGTAAACCCCACCTCAATACGAGGTACGGTGTGGCCAGTATCACATGAAGTTTCTTTCCATTGTTTAAAATGGACACCCATTTATGTAAAAAAAACAGGCATACTGAAAACACACAAAACAAATTATTATTGTGATTATACATTATCACAATGATCCATGGTTCATTTTGGATGTGTAAGAGTCAACCCCACCTCAACCCGAGGCACAGTGTGGCTGACACCTCTCAAAGTGTCTCACTTTTATTTGAAATGGACAACATTTTAAGTGAAAACAACAACTGACATACGAAAAACTGACCAAACACATTCGGATTATATTGATTCAATAGGAAAATGATACATGGGACATATTTGACTTTTAAAATTCAACCCCTTTTCAATCTGATGCATGGCGTGGCCGGTATAACTCGAAGTGTCTTTCCTTGGTTTAAAATCGACAATATTTTATGTCAAAATAACAACTGGCATATAGAAAAGTTACCTAACACATTTTGATAATTTTTTTACTTTAGGAAAATGATCCATGGGACATATGTGACGTGTAAAAGTCAACCCCGCCTAAATATGAGGCTCGGTGTGGCCGATATTACTCGTAGTGTCTCTCTTTTTATTAAAATGGACAACATTGTATGTGAAAACAACAACAGGCATACGGAAAACCGACCGAACACATTCAGATTCTATTGATACATTACTAAAACCATCCATGGTTTATATGTGATGTTTAAAATTCAATCTTGCATCAATTTTTGGCACAGTGTGGTCGGTATCACTCGAAGTGTCTTTATTTTGTTTGAAATGTACAACATTTAAAGTCAAAACATCAACTGGCATACGTTAAAAAGACCTATCACATTTTGATTGTATTGATACATTAGGAAAACAATCCATGGGTAATATGTGACGTGTAAAAGTCAACCCATCCTCAATACAAGGCACTATGTCGCCGGTATCACTCAATGAATCTTTATTTTGATTAAAATGGACACTCTTAAAATTAATAACAACTAGCATATGGAAAACTGAACAAATGTTTTCTGATTATGTTGATACATTATCACAACATACATGGGTCATATGTGATGTGTACGAGTCAACCATAACTCAATCTGAGGCACGGTGTGGCCGGTATTTCTCGAAGTGACTATCTTTTGTTTAAAATGGACGACATTTTAAGTGAAAACAACAACTGGCATACGGAAATCTGACCAAGTGTTTTAGGATTCTATGGATACATTAGGAAAATGATCCATGGGTCATATTCGATGTGTTTGAGTCAACTCCACCTCAATATGAGGCACAGTGTGGTCAGTATCACTCTATGTGTCTTTCATTTCATTTAAATGGACTTCATTTTAAGTCAAACCCACAACCAACATATATAAAACTGACCAAACGCATAAGGATTGTGTTAATACTTTAGGAAAATGATACTGGGTCATATGTGATGTGTAAAAGTCAACCCCACCTCAATTTGAGGCACAATGTGGCCGGTATCACTCAAAGTTTCTTTCATTAGTATAAAATGGACACTCTTTTATGTAAAAACAACTGGCATATGGAATACTGTCCAAAAGTATCTAAATTGTGTTGATATTTTAGAACAATGATCCTAGGGTCATTTATAACGTGTATGAGTCAACCCCGCCTCAATAAGTGGCATGATGGGGCCGGTACCACTCAAAGTGTCTCACTTTTTTTGAAATGGATAATATTTTAAGTGAAACCCACAACTGTCATCTGGAAAACTGACCAAACACATTGACATTGTCTTGATACATTAGTAAAAAGATCCATTGGCCATTTTTGAAGTGTATGAGTAAACACCACCTAAATCTGAGCCATGGTGTGGACGGTAAAACTCAAAGTGTCTCACATTTCTTTGAAATGGACAACAATTTAAGTAAAAACAAAAAATTACATATGTAAAACCAACCTAAAACATTCGAATCGAGTTGATAATATAGGAAAACAATACATGGGTCATATATGACATGTACGAGTCAAACACAGCTCAATCTGAGGCATGGTGAGGCCGGTATCAATCGAAGAGTATTTCTTTTGATTAAAATGGACACACTTTTACGTAAACAAATTGGAATATGGAAAACCAAACAAACATATTTTTATTTATCTGATACATTACCAAAATTATCCTTGGTTAATTTTTGATGTTTACAAGCCAACCTCGCTTCAATCAGAGGCACCGTGTGTCTCGTACCACTCAATGTGTCTCACTTATATTTTAAATGGA
Organism: Viscum album; assembly: GCA_963277665.1. NCBI lineage: Eukaryota > Viridiplantae > Streptophyta > Magnoliopsida > Santalales > Viscaceae > Viscum > Viscum album. Next base: position 1,120,577,172 of record OY728146.1, read on the forward strand.
CAAAATTTTAACTGAAAACAAAAACTGGCATACGGAAAACTGGAAAAACATATTAATATTTTGTTGATACTTTAGGAAAACAATCCATGGGTCATATGTGATGTGTACGAGTCAACCCTGCCTCAATCTGAGGCATGATGTGGCTGGTGTCACTCAAAGTGTCTTTCTTTTGTTTGTAATGGACAACATTTTAAGTCAAAACAATAACTGGAATACAGAAAACTGACCTAACACTTTCGGATTATGTAAATACATTAGGAAAACGATCTATGGGTTATATGTGACGTGTACGAGACATCCCTGTCTCAATTCGTGGCATGGTGAGGCCAGTATTCCTCAAAGTGTTTTTTGTTTAAAATGGACACCCTTTTAAGTAAAAAACAACATCTATCATACATAAATATAAAAAAATGTATTTGGATTGTGTTGATTCTTTTTCACAAGGATCCATGGTACATTTTTGATGTGTACATGTCAACCCCTACTCATTATGTGGCACGGTGTGGCCGGTACATCCCAAATTGTCTCACTTTTATTTGAAATGCCCAACATTTTAAGTGAAAACAACAAATGGCATAAGGAAAACCGACCAAACGCATTCAGAATATATTGATACAATCATAAAATGATACATGGGTCATATGTGACATGTAAGAGTCAAACCAGCCCCAATTTAAGGTATGGTGTGGCCGGTATCACTCGTAGTGTCTTTCTTTTGATTAAAATGGACACCGTTTAAATTAACAAAACTTGCATACAGATTACCGACCAAACATATTCGGAATGTGTTGGTACTTTTTCACAAAGATTCATGGGCCATTTTGGACGTGTAAGAGTCAAACCTGCCTCAATCCGAGGCACAGTGTGGCCGGTGCCACTCAAAGTGTATCACTTTTATTTCAAATGTACAACATTTTAAGTGAAAACAACAACATGCATAATGAAAACCGACCAAACATAATCGGAATCTGTTGATACTTTAGGACAACAATCCATGATTCATTTTTGAATGTATATGATTCAAAACTGCCTCAATCCAAGGCACGATGTTCTTGGTATAATTCAAAGTGTCTTTATATTTTTTAATATGGACACTCTTTTAATTAAAAACAACTGGCATATGAAAAAAACCAAATGTATTCGTATTGTGTTGATACATTAGCACAAAGATCCATGGGTCATTTGTGATGTGTAAGAGTCAAATTTCCCTCGATCCAAGGCACATTGTGGCTGGTACCACTCAAAGTGTATAAATTTTATTTGAAATGGACAACATTTTAAGTGAAAACAATAGGTGACATATAGAAAACTGACCAAATGCTTTTAGATTGTCTTGATACCTTAGTGGAATGATCCATGGGTAATATGTGATGTATACGAGTAAACCCCACCTTAATCAGTGTCATGGTGTGGCTGGTATAACTCGAAGAGTCTATCTTTTGATTTAAATTGACATAAGTTTTTTTAAAAAACAAATGGCATATGGAAAACTGGCCAAACGTATTCGGATTGTGTTGATACTTTAGCATAATGATGCATGGTCCATCCTCGCAAAATCCACATCTCATGTGAGGAACTCCTACCCATATTCTAAAACAAGTGACATATAATACACCAAGTACATCTACATTCCCAATGTTAGAGAAGCTCATTGATACACACCCATTATCATAATCACTATATTCAAAGACACCCACCCAAATCCATGAGACATTCTATTTTTGTTTGGTTAAATTCATTAATCCATTTACTTATTTTGGGTTTATTAGCTTCTAATTTCTGAATTCAATCGTGTTTATGTTATACAAAATGAAATTTTGTATGTATTCATAATTCTGTACAACACATATAATTATGTATTCTCTTTTTTATATTATTTAGTCATAATTTATAATTAAATTCTGTATGTATTCAATTCAGTATCCAATAATGAATTGAATTCTGGATTGCACATGTAATTTTCATCTCATTTTTGAATTTAATTATAAATCAATTATCTATGTTTATAATTACCTTATGAATTATGTTTTAATTATTTATATGTATAGTTTTAGGGTGAATTATGTTATATATATATATGAATTACTGTCTATAAGTATGTGTTATAGGTGTTATTATAGGTAATTGCTGTTAGGAAGCTGGAAATGGAGAAACGGCAACCTGCAGCAGGCTGCTGCCTGAATTGCACAGCAAATCATATGCCAATGGTTGTAAAACATTGTCATAGGGTTGTGAATGGGTTTTTACCAATGGTTCTAAGAGAACTGTTGGGATATAATGAAATTTACATACTTTACCGATGGGTTACACATACTGTTGGTAAAAATATTTACAAAATTATATTCCAATTGTTTGAAACCATTGGAATAGTATGATTACCAATGGATTCAAACAGTTGGTGAAATGTTATACCAACGGTTTGACATAACTATTGGTATAATGTAGATTTCATAACATATACAAACAATTTTCCTGAAAACATTGGCATATGTATTTCCCTATAGCTTATATCCCTACAGTTTGGATAACCATTGGTATATATTACACCAACAGTTATCCAGCCTTTACCAATGGGTTGGAACTATTAGTAAAGGTTTCATTTCCAGTAGTGGAATCCAACTAATATTTGACATATAATAAATCATTGTTAATATATACAAGTCCTATACCCAAATCTTAGTCAACTCACCACTCATTAATAATGTTTTTTCACACTTATTCATGATATGATTCTCATAATAGGTTAATCACTTAGACATAGTGTAATTATCCATGACATAATATTAAAAATTCTATTAATTTTTTTTATGCATTCAATAGATTATACTGGACACAAATGGAAAAATAATATATTAATTATTTAACAAAATTCATTATAAATTAATATAATATATTTTTAACTATGATTTATGTATAAATAAAATTTTAATATAAAATGGATTAAATTAAATTTAAGAAGTTCAATTATTCTAGTGAGGCACTTATGAAGTGTTATATGGAAATTTTCATTTTCATTTAATTTTTCCAATTCTTGGGAATTATAGAAATAATAAATATTGACAAATTTAATATAACATTTACCCAGGTAAGTAATGGACAACCATGAAATGGTTATATAAAGATCAGGGTTAAATAGAAATGATATATTAGTCAACATTGGTTTATTATAAATGTATGATTTAAATGTTAATATCAAATATTTAAATTATTATAAAATATGTAGTTATTATTGACACGTGTAAAAATATTATTTAACATTGATAAATTTATTATCAAATAAGTATAAATTAATAGAAAATTATCTGAAATAGAAACATGTCATCTTTTTAAAAAACAATTCATTATAAAAAAATTGTATTTCATAATAATACATAAAATTAAACACTGTTAGATAAAAATTCAATCAAATTCTTAGAGGATATATTTAATAATTTCAATTAAAATTCATTTAATATTTTTAACATGAAATGGAATGAGAATAAAATTTATTTTGTACTATTTAAGAATTTTTTTCTGATATTAGTGTATATGGGATTTTTTATAATAGAATTAAATTATGAAAAAGGTTACATATATTTTACTAAAATGGATATAATTTTTGGAATAATTATTTCCAAATTACTTTATATGTTTAAATTTTCTTATAAAAAATAACTATATAAAATGATAACTTGACATGGTATTAGTTAAAATAAGAAACAATAAATTTGACTAAGGGGTATGACATTAAATATCCAAAACACGTTAACATTATATAATTGGTACACTTTAATTTGACATATAATCAATGTATCATTAATGTTGGTCTCATTTTGTGATATATTAAATTGAGAAGGACATAATATAATTATAATTTTAATGTTATTTCAAATGGTACCAATAGTAATTTTTTTAAAGGAACCTCCTCACCCCACTTCTCCATACATATTTTGGTACCTATATCAACCTATATATACCCAAATGAAATCCATTAACCAATTAACATGTCCTAAAGGTATCAATGTCTCCTAAAAAATAATCCTATTAAGGTTTGTTGTCTAATCCAAATTAGGATACCTAAAGAAGTGGTAATTATCTTAACCGAGCTTTTATATGTTTATCACTTCACCCCACAAATTAAAATATATTATAAAAACCTGATATGATGATATAGTTAAACAATATTCAATTTATTTTAATAAATTAATGCAATATCCATGATCTAATTCTCATCCATTCAATTCCAATTGAACATGTCACACTTGTGTTCATGTAGATATCATCCTCTATGGATATTCATATTACATTTTTCATCACCACCTATGACGTATCATTAAAATGATGTACAAAGTAAGTATGTATGATATATATATGATAATTCAAATTTGATAAATAATAAAAATTATTTAACATTCATTCTTTCCATAAATGGACATATTTAAAAATAACCCATTTGAATGTGGGGAATAATACCTCAACAAAACAATGTATTGTATTTTTCATCACCAACATACATGTATCGATATAAAAGAAAATATTTGAAATAAGAATTGTATTTATCGAATGATTGAGGCTTTGAAATCAAGTACACTGTGTAAGGAATAGAACCATGACACCAATACATTACTGGTTAATCTGTAACACCCCGAGCTTCCATGATACGCTTCTCATTCAATAATGCAATAGCTTGCATTGTACGCAACTTCGAGTTCTAAAACACCGCGACTAATCAAAGTAGCCGTTATGAATAGTAATAATCACTTTTTAAAATTATAGAAATTTTATATTTCAAAATGGACTTCATTTTTGGATTCGGAATATCGAAATTAGCCTATGTTGAAATTTTGGTATTTTTCTGAGAACTTCTAATTTTTATGAGTTGTGAAAAATAATTAAAAACAACTTTTTTAATCAAAATAATTTATAGTGATAAATTATACTGTTTAGTGATTTTAAAGTATAATTAGAATATATTTTTACCATTTTATCCAATGGTGGTCATTAGAATTAATTTAACATTGAAATTGGACATAAACAATTGCCAATCTTTTGATATAAATTGTTTCTTAAAAACACGCTATTTGTTGTAACAGCGGGAATTAATTATAAAATTAATTAATGCAACTTATATGTTTGGAATTTTGTAAAATAGACATCATTTTTGAATTCGGAATATCAATTATATCATAGGGTGAAATTTTGGCCTTGTTCTGAAAAACATCGATTTTTGATGAATAGTGAAACCACTAAGTGGTAGTTAAATAACTGATTTTTCGTTAAAATGAAATATTACCACTTATGTGATTTGATTTTCAAAAATCCGACATACATGGTTGTCATTAAGAAGTAAAATTTGGTTCAATGAGATTAAAATAATTTTTTGGTGAATAGTAACTTTTAAGTTCTTAATCGCGATTAGAGGTAATTAGTGTAGTTTAAGGTAAAAATAATGTTTTAATAATATGATATGAGCATGAAACTTGTCCTACTCCTATTGGATGAGTCATGGACGACCATGAAAATCCATGGGTCAACTTGGGGACCCCATGGAGCCACTTTAGTTGGAAAATGACATAAATACCTTTTATTTAATGTTAAAGTAAAAAATGACACAAACATGAGTTGTTTTACTAAAATAGTTTTTATGTGGGGTTACACAATTCCAAATTTTGATTATAAATATTCAATAGAAAGCTAAATATATTTCCTACATCATAGTATTTTTTTATAATTTTTAGACATTAAATAAATTAAATTATTTATAACATCATTATGATGCAGCGATGACCTCATTATTTAACGATTTTAATAAAATGAAAAGATAATGTAAAATACAAGTCTTACACTTGTCCAAAGACTATTTTATGGGTAGATTTCGAACCCTTATCACCTTATCCACGAATTATATAAGTTTGGGACCTTTAGAATCTGAAAAGCATTGTATAATAATGTAACATTTCAATCTTTCTAAAAGAGCCCCTCCCCTCCTCTTATAAAAGGCCCCCAACTCTAACACCTCATTCACACATTCAAGCCATTTGGCTCGGATAACCCCTTCCCAAATACTCTCCCAACTTCCCTCCCTTACTCCTAGATGCCTCACTTTGGGCATAATTCTTCCCAAGGAAGCCTTTGGCTCAAATCAAAAAGAGTTACCCGATTTTTAAGGTAATGTCTTCTCTAATGTTGTTTTGTTTTATTTTGCTTCTCCAACCCCTTAAACTATTTTTATTAATTTTTTTTGTAACAAAACCAGTATCCTCAATATACTAGGATGTTGTTATAAGAAGTATTCGAGCTACATTTACACACACCTACATCTAATGGTTAAAGAATATACAGTTTCTGTGGATGGCGAATTTCTGCCTCACGAAACGATGATTGTTCAACACTCATATAACACCTTCAAAGGTGGCCATTAAGATGTCACTATTTTTATATATGATATATAATATGTTTATGTTTTACTTATGCTTCTGTATTTCTCATTTATGTCATACTATATGATTTCCATTATGGTTAAAACGCGATAATTTCATTTTAGGAAGTGCGGACTACCGCCCCCTCAAAGTGATTTGAATCGTTAATGCCATATGTGGGATGTATAAAGGATGGAGTAAATGGTATTATACACTATATTATACTGGAATTATATTATACATTTATATCATTATGATTTCGTTCCATTAAATATGAAATTGAAATGAAAGTAGCGTTCATGCGTACGTACGGCTTACCGTCTCCATGAACGGTGAATTTCATTTCTTACCTCTAAATGTTATGTAATATTATAAATGAATGTATATACTGGATATATAAGATATATATGACATCTAAATCATGAATATAATTCTGGAGATAATGGATATTCTACCACATAAACAACTTGTAATTATAAGAAGTTTATTGTTGACTCAAGTACCAAAGATCGACAAAACGACCGTTATTAACTTAAATAATTACATAATGTTCATATCATTGTAATAAGTGATATAATAAGGATAATGAAATTGAAAATGGTTCTTAATAAAGTATATATTAACTCTAGTTTATTATTCAGGAGGTTAAAGAATGGTCGAGTCAGGACAAGACGTAAGGTAAGGGAACTTCTTAACCCAATTTCCATTCTTTGGGTTAATATCCTACTTTAAAATTATGTTATTATGTCTTATCTTGTATTTATACTTTATTTATGTGTACATATAGTGAATACACATAATAGAACTATTTTATTTGTAAGGGAATTTCTTAACCCAACTTCCATTCTTTGGGTTAATCTCCTACTTTCAAATTATGTCATGATATTATTATGTCCTATATTGTATTTGTACATTATTTATGTGTAATTATAGTGAATACACATTATAGATGTAATTTATTTAAAAAAAATGATCTTTTTAAGGACTTCGTCTCAATCCCCTTTCATTGAGGCATATTTGGTTTTATACACAACTCTCTTTTATACGGTGTATAAACCCCTTTGACTTTTCCATTTATTCAAAAGGAATCTTTTTTATATGAAGCGTTTTACTAAACGACAAAAGGGAATGTTTTTCTTTCCGTACTTATGCGGAGACAACGACTTCTCCGCCGCCGTGACCATTACTTGAGATTCGGCTTCCTCTACAAGCCATCATTTTTTTTAATGAAAAATAAATACAAAGTTTTAACTTTCTTTTATTTTGGTATTGAAAATGGTTTTGAAAGCATTTTTTTTATATCAATGTGTTGTATTAATATCTTTTGATTGAAATGTGGAAATGTTATGTTTCCTTTATGCATGTTTTATGTGATACGATTATGTTATGGTTTATGATATGTTTAAACCTATTTATATGAGGAATGCATTGGACTTAATAAGTGGCGGGTGGAGCCCGCTATAGCTCCTCGATGCATCGGCAGGTCTCATGAGACAAACTAGTGTCTTGGCACGAGGCCTTGACAAAATCCTGTTTGTGGTCTTGGCACGAGGCCTTGGCTACGTGGTTATGATAGTCTGGCATTATGCATTCCATCATTATGAAAGTGGTTATTGATATTGCATGTGATTATTCGACCAGTAGAATATCCATGTGAAGAAGTGAATGGCATTATCTCATATTACTTTTGCCATATTATGTTGATGTTCATGTTTAAAAGGCTTGTGTTTTAGTTATACATTGCCTTAATTTTTTATGTTTATTTATGAAAGCTTCCGCAATATTTTTATCCTTACTGAGCATCTGAGCTCACCCCTTTCAATGTTTTAATATTTTCCAGGATGTGAAGAAGTATTTTATGAATGACCTGCAGGGATTGTCAGAAGAGGATATGAGTGTGGAATATGGAGACTTTTTTATTGTATTTTTTCACTTTATGATGTAATGTAACATTTACGAATGTATCTAGTGTTTCCAAGGCTACTAAACTAATCGGTCTTTCGAGACTTGATCTTTTGTGATCATGCCAATGTTACGAAGTAATGCACCGACTCTGGATAGCTTTGGTCGGGGGGTTACAGTTGGTATCAGAGGCAGTTTAGTACTAACCTTGGAAGCTAGATTTAGATAAACTCTGATTAGAGCACATAGCCCAAAGATAGACTTTGAGGATTAGTATAGAAGAACTTCCTAGAATTTTGGTATTATAGAGATGTTATGAGTTTTCCGAGCAATACATCCCTGTCTGGATACGAGCAGGTAGAGGCGGCTCTGGCACAGATGTACCTAGGGGTAAAACCCGAAAACACCACTTTGAGCTAGACTTGAACGGGAACTGGTGCACGACAACGGGCCTTGCTGCACTCTTGGTTACGACACTCCCCGGGGATATGCTTAGTATAATTCCCATTTTCATTACAAATCATTATGAAGGGTTTATGAGTATATACTTCCTTAAATAAAACCTTTTTATGATTATGGATTATATCCATAAATAGTTCAATTTATGTCAAGTATTTTACAAGTATGGAATTATGTATTCTGATTCATAAACTAATCTAGTTTATGCCGTTGTTTAGAAATGTCGCCTAGTGGAAGGAATGGAAACCGTATCAATGCACGCACTCCGTGCAGGGATTTCCCTCCTGCTCAAGATAATTATTGTGGATCTGGAGATACAACTGGTGCTGATCAACTTATTACCATTCTGGGACAACTCACTCAGGCTATGAATAATAACCTTACTCATATGGAGCACCCTGATCCGCAACGTGGATGATCAATGATAGACCGTTTCATGAGGAAACAACCACTAACCTTCAATGGGAGTACAAATCCTATAGTAGCTGAGCAGTGAATAAATTCCTTATAGAAAATATTCCATGCCTTGGGGAGTAGTGAAAGGGAGAAGGTTATCATGGCAGTTTACCGCCTCACTGGAGATGCCAATCAGTGGTGGTCGCTGATTCAAAACACAAAGGAAGATGATGACGTATCGAATATGGAATGGAGGGAGTTCAAATAGCATTTCTTAGAAAAATACTTTCCTCGTGACCATCAAGCAGATATGGTAAGACAGTTTTTGAGTCTGAGACAAAAGGAGGATGAGAATGTCGCAAAGTATGAGGCCAACTTTACAAGGTTAGTGAGACATGCTGCAGATTATATACGTAACCCAAGGAGTAAGATTGATCGTTTCATTGATGGGTTAAAACCATTTCTCCATCGAGCATTAGTCTCACAAACCTTCTCGTCATACGAAGATATTGTCTCGTGTGCTATCAAGACAGAAAAGGAATTCTCTAAGTCTTATGACAACAAAGTAAAGCAAGAGAAGAAGAGAACGGGGTAACAAGAGACAGATAAAGGGAAAAAGGGAAAGAAGGATTTTCCATTATGTGATAATTGTGGGAAGAATCACCCCGGTACGTGCCTAAAAGGAATGGGAGTTTGTTATAAATGTGGAGAAAAGGGTCATCAGGCTCGTGATTGCAAGGGAAAGAAAGAGGCTGTCAAAGATGAATGCTACAATTGTAGGGAAATGGGGCATTATGCAAATGAATGTCCTAAGCATCAAGGAAACTTACCACAGAAAAGGCCAAGGGATCAAGGTCAATCTTATACTGTGACTACTGTTGAAGCGGAATAATTAATGTATTGGTGTTTTTGGACTCAAGGATTATATTCTGGTTATAAGAATAATGTGATATATATAAAGATTGTACTGCAGTACTTTTTGATTAAGGTAATATGATTAAGGTAATCATATTTTTAGTATGTGACAATAAGAGAATCTTTTCTTTGTTTGGGGAATCTGATGTTACAATTGATTTTGGAATTTAGAGACCTTTTAGAGAAAGTCTGGACGGAGGTATTTTGGATAACTATTAAGGTTGGAATGGATTAAGTTGAACCATGGATAGTATTGTTTAAGGTTAAAGCATTTATGAAGATTATTTTTGGAATATTATGATACTATAGTTTTAGGAAAAGGACAACCTGCAGGGTGGGGCATAACCCGTCGCGTCGGACAAAGCTACAGGAATCAAACCCACAACCATAGTGCGACAGGCCTTTATTTCCTACCACTAGCCTACATGAAGTCCCTGGTTATTACAAACTAATTTTACTAATCTAAATGGTATGTGTTAATATTTGGAACCTTATACAATTAGGATAAGTATAATATTTTTGAGTTCTGTATCTTTTTGAGTGAAAGATGAGTTGAAGGTTGAAACTCTAATTGTCAAGCATAAATATATATATTTATACCTATCTCTTATTCAATGAATAAATTAATTCTTAATCTTTAGTAAAGGGATATTAAAACAAAAAAATGTGTTATCCTAATACCTTATGTCTTTTTGAACTGATGATATTTCAAATCAACATAGATTGAAGGCTTTGAGGCCTTCAATTTGACAGTTGATTGTGATTGATGACCTCAATCACTCCCTAAAAATATTTACATTTTTCCTCCAATTATATATCTCTAATTGCCACCAATGTTCTCCTTATCGAGATCATAGTTTGGTGGTGACTTTCTTATTTCCATTTCCCCCTTATTAAGACTAAATTTTATTAACCTTATTTCCGATGTGGGCTTTCCACCAAGGTATTTTCTATTTTGAACCTTTTATTTTCAAAGAAAAAATTTCAAATTGCGAGGACGCAATTTATTGAAGGAGGGGAGAATGTAACACCCCGAGCTTCCATGATACGCTTCTCATTCAATAATGCAATAGCTTGCATTGTACGCAACTTCAAGTTCTAAAACACCGCGACTAATCAAAGTAGCCGTTATGAATAGTAATAATCACTTTTTAAAATTATAGAAATTTTATATTTCAAAATGGACTTCATTTTTTGGATTCGGAATATCGAAATTAGCCTATGTTGAAATTTTGGTATTTTTCTGAGAACTTCTAATTTTTATGAATAGTGAAAAATACTTAAAAACAAATTTTTTAATCAAAATAATTTATAGTGATAAATTATACTGTTTAGTGATTTTAAAGTATAATTAGAATATTTTTTTACCATTTTATCCAATGGTGGTCATTAGAATTAATTTAACATTTAAATTGGACATAAACAATTGCCAATCTTTTGATATAAATTGTTTCTTAAAAACACGCTATTTGTTGTAACAACGGGAATTAATTATAAAATTAATTAATGCAACTTATATGTTTGGAATTTTGTAAAATATACATCATTTTTGAATTTGGAATATCAATTATATCTTAGGGTGAAATTTTGGCCTTGTTCTGAAAAACTTCAATTTTTGATGAATAGTGAAATCACTAAGTGGTAGTTAAATAACTGATTTTTCGTTAAAATGAAATATTACCACTTCTGTGATTTGATTTTCAATAATCCGACATACATGGTTATCATTAAGAAGTAAAATGTGGTTCAATGAGATTAAAATAATTTTTTGTTGAATAGTAACTTTTAAGTTATTAATCGCGATTAGAGGTAATTAGTGTAGTTTAAGGTAAAAATAATGTTTTAATAATATGATATGAGCGTGAAACTTGTCCTAATCCTATTGGATGAGTCATGGCCGACCAAGAAAATCCATGGGTCAAATTGGGGACCCCATGGAGCCACTTTAGATGGAAAATGACAAAAATACCTTTTATTTAATGTTAAAGTAAAAAATGACACAAACATGAGTTGTTTTACTAAAACAGTTTTTATGTGGGGTTACCCAAGTCCAAATTTTGATTATAAATATTCATTGTAAAGATAAAAAGATTTCCTACATCATAGTATTTTTGTATAATTTTTAGACATTAAATAAATTAAATTATTTATAACATCATTATGATGCAGCGATGACCTCATTATTTAACGATTTTAATAAAATGAAAAGATAATGTAAACTCTAAGGCTTACACTTGTCCAAAGAATATTGGATGTGTATATTTCGAACCCTTATCACCTTAGACACGAATTATATAAGTGTGGGACCTTTAGAATCCGAAAAGCATTGTATAATAATGTAACATTTCAATCTTTCCAAAAGAGCCCCTCCTCTCCTCTTATAAAAGGCCCCCACCCCTAACACCTCATTCACACTTTCAAGCCATTTGGCTCGGATAACCCCTTCCCAAATACTCTCCCAACTTCCCTCCCTTACTCCAAGAAGCCTCAATTTGGGCAGAATTCTTCCCAAGGATGCCTTTGGCTCAAATCAAAAAGAGTTACCCGATTTTTAAGGTAATGTCTTCTCTAATGTTGTTTTGTTTTATTTTGCTTCTCCAACCCCTTAAACTCTTTTTATTCATTTATTTTGTAACAAAACCAGTATCATCAATATACTAGGATGTTGTTATAAGAAGGATTCGAGCTACAATTACACACACCTACATCTAATGGTCAAAGAACATACAGTTTCTGTGGATGGTGAATTTCTGCCTCACGAAACGATGATTGTTCAACACTCATATAACACCTTCAAAGGTGGCCATTAAGATGTCACTATTTTTATATATGATATATAATATGTTTATGTTTTACTTATGCTTCTGTATTTCTCATTTATGTCATACTTTATGATTTCCATTATGGTTAAAATGCGATAATTTCATTTTAGGAAGTGCGGACTACCGCCCCCTCAAAGTGATTTGAATCGTTAATGCCATATGTGGGATATATAAAGGATGGAGTAAATGGTATTATACACTATATTATACTGGAATTATATTATACATTTATATCATTATTATTTCGTTCCATTAAATATGAAATTGAAATGAAATTAGCGTTCATGCGTATGTACGGCGTACCGTCTCCATGAACGGTGAATTTTATTTCTTACCTCTAAATGTTATGTAATATTATAAATGAATGTATATACTGGATATATAAGATATATATTAAATCTAAATCATGAATATAATTCTGGAGATAATGGATATTCTACCACATAAACAACTTGTAATTATAAGAAGTTTATTGTTGACTCAAGTACCAAAGATCGACAAAATGACCGTTATTAACTTAAATAATTACATAATGTTCATATCATTGTAATAAGTGATATAATAAGGATAATGAAATTGAAAATGGTTCTTAATAAAGTATATATTAACTCTAGTTTATTATTTAGGAGGTTAAAGAACGGTCGAGTCAGGACAAGACGCACGGTAAGGGAACTTCTTAACCCAATTTCCATTCTTTGGGTTAATCTCCTACTTTAAAATTATGTCATTATGTCCTATCTTGTATTTATACTTTATTTATGTGTACATATAGTGAATACACATAATAGATCTATTTTATTTGTAAGGTAATTTCTTAACCCAACTTCCATTCTTTGGGTTAATCTCCTACTTTCAAATTATGTCAGGATATTATTATGTCCTATATTGTATTTGTACATTATTTATGTGTACTTATAGTGAATACACGTTATAGATGTACTTTATTTAAAAAAATGATCTTTTTAAGGACTTAGTCTCAATCCCCTTTCATTGAGGCATATTTGGTTTTATACACAACTTTCTTTTACACGGTGTATAAACCCCTTTGACTTTTACGTTTATTCAAAAGGAATCTTTTTTATACGAAGCGTTTTACTAAACGACAAAAGGGAATGTTTTTCTTTCCGTACTTATGCGGCGACAACGACTTCTCCGCCGCCGTGACCATTATTTGAGATTCGGCTTCATCTACAAGCCATCATTTTTTTTAATGAAAAATAAATACAAAGTTTTAACTTTCTTTTATTTTGGTATTGAAAATGGTTTTGAAAGAATTTTTTTTATATCAACGTGTTGTATTGATATCTTTTGATTGAAATGTGGAAATGTTATGTTTTCTTTTATGAATGTTTTATGTGATACGATTATGTTATGGTTTATGATATGTTTAAACCTATTCATATGAGGAATGCATTGGACTTAATAAGTGACGAGTGGAGCCCGCTATAGCTCCTCGATTCATCGGCAGGTCTCATGAGACAAACTAGTGTCTTGGCATGAGGCCTTGACAAAATCTTATTTGTGGTCTTGGCACGAGGCCTTGGCTACATGGTTATGATAGTCTGGAATTATGCATTCCATCATTATGAAAGTGGTTATTGATATTTCATGTGATTATTCGACCAGTAGAATATCCATGTGAAGAAGCGAATGGCATTATCTCATTTTACTTTTGCCATATTATGTTGATGTTTAAGTTTAAAAGGCTTTTGTTTTAGTTATACATTGCCTTAAATTTTTATGTTTATTTATGAAAGATTTCGCAATATTGTTATCCATACTGAGCATCTGAGCTCACCCCTTTCAATGTTTTAATATTTTCTAGGATGTGAAGAAGTATTTTATGAATGACCTGCAGGGATTGTCAGAAGAGGATATGAGTGTGGACTATGGAGACTTTGTTATTGTAGTTTTTCACTTTATAATGTAATGTAACGTTTACGAATGTATCTAGTGTTTCCAAGGCTACTAATCTAATCGGTCTTTCGAGACTTGATCTTTTGTGATCATGCCAATGTTACGAAGTAATGCACCGACTCTGGATAGCTGGGGTCGGGGCGTTACATAATCTATAATTTAACCCAGACATATTTATTTTAAAAATAAATTATTAAAAAAAACTAGATAAATTAATTTTATGGTAATGATATATATTATGAATACTATATATATGGTCATTTAATAGATATTTAATAAATTTTATTTTTATTACTCATAGGTTATGAGTGCATATAAATCATATTAATATTTCTGGTAAGGATTTATGTTATGATAACAATTTTTGTTAGGAATATTTATATTTACATTTACATTCGGTGAATTATAGGTTCATTCATTCATGATCATGATAAATTTTTTCTCAATTGATTATTTCTATGTCTTTTAATTCTTCATTGATTTTCCCATCATCGGTAGTCAAATATATTGAAACACTGTTTTTAATGAATGGTGACAATATTATTTTTTAGTTGGGAATCATGCTCTTCCATATCAACATTCTTAGAAATTAATATATGTAATTTATTATTTAATATTGAATTATTTATACATATATATTTTCCATTATCACCGAATTTGTTTAATAATATTTTAATGTAATATTATAGTTTTTTTCACAATGTCTAATTTTTACATTCATTTAATTTGTGTTAAAATAATTAATTTTACACTTAAATCATGATAATATTTTCCCATTATCATTTATTTTCTACATTATATATATTTTTATTGTATAATCCATTGAGTTTAATTAAACATAATATTCCCATTTTACTGTGAATTCATGGTTTTCAAATTTTACCAAATGAAATTTTTTTCATTATATTTTTTCCAATAATATTATTATTGATTTTAAAAAATTAATTAAATTATATATATACGTCCATTATTTACATGTATCCTCTATTACGTTTATGATATAATAATACCATCAACATTATTTCAATTGATCGATTATGACGATGTTTTGATGATATTTTCATGAAGAAACATTGCATTGTATTGTAATCAATGATGAACCGATGAATATTTTAATGTTTATGGGTTAAAAATATAATATAATATAGAATTAAAAATTATTAATCATATTCCCTAGTGCATCACCAATGGGTGAATTTGTTATATTTTTGTGAAAAAATTGGATATTACATCATTTCCCTGATTTAATTAATATTTATGAGATTAAAAAAACAAAAATTATCATCTATCTTATATCGATGCATTTTTATATTGACTATGAGGATCCCAATACTTCCAAAATGATTAAATTTGATTAATCTATCATCTATTTAGGTTCAATAGGGATGATATAGAATAGTGAACCTTCCATATAAGGAATAGGAATTATTAATTTATTGTGATTATATTTGGGATTAAAATTTAAACTATTGTATTTATGGATCTAGAGAATTGAATATTTTGCGATTACCTTTCTGATATTTGGTAGTGTTTATAGATTATATTATCATATATTATATGCATATGGAAGGACATAAATAATTTGTTTTATTTTTTTTGGAGGAATACATAAACAATTAGTAGAACGAAATATTTTGATCGTATAAATTTTCAATAAAAACTATATATTTCAATGTTAATTTAATTTAATTTGATGATATATATATAGATCCTTCAACAATATATGTTATAAAATGTCATTGACTAATAATGTTGATTTAGATCTATTTTTTCATCCATTAACTTGATACTCCTGATTAATTTTGATAAATTTCTTATGAATACAAAATCCATTAACCATGGTGATGTTGATGTGATCCATTAATAAATAGAAAAATAAATATGATATAAATATCTAGGAGTTAAAGAGAAGTTTGGTCAGTGTACCAATTATCACAGTACCCTATTGTGTAGAATTATTTTTTTATAGTGATGTATCAACGAATACATTAGAATGTGTATTTATGAATAAATTAATTTTGTAATCATATGCCACCCACTAATTGATGTTTCATAAAAAAATCACTCAACTCATGATTCAGTGCAAAAAATAGTAATATTTTGTACAAAACATTGGGGAATTATCACTATGGTGAATTTTGCGATATATACACTGATGCTAATATTTTCAACTATATATTAAAATTGAAATATTTAAACATTTTCCAAATGAGATAGTTTGAATTGGATAATGATTATGTATTCTAAATATATAGTTGTCCATGAATGGGGAGAATAGTTGTTGTTTCTTTGATATGGAAAGATCTTAGTAGAGTGTTCATGTTGAGGATTTAAAAATATCCAACACATTAGTTTTTTTAAATAATAGATTATAAATTTATGATGGAATTGGGTAATCATATAATTATTCAATAAAAAAAAATTTCTATTTATGTGATTTTTAAATAGACACATAAAATGTAATTTGATGTACAACAGTATTTGATGATTTTTCTAGTGTTCAAATAAAATATCAATGAATGATATGAATTAGTTACTAGATAAATGTTCCTTTAATAAAAAATTTGAAGAATGAACTATTGTATTACGCACATAGCTCGTAATTATCTTTCAATCATTGAAAAGGAAATGATGTGCAATGATCTCATAGATAATTTTTTGTGAAGAAAACTAGAAATGGTTTTTGTGATGTTTATATTTAAATTCATGATTTGTTATAATGTTCTAGATAAATTTTTTATGTGTAATGTGATGGAAATTAATTAAAAATTATATTAGAGAAATTTTAATATTTCAACATATATTATATAGTATATACCACACCTACGTGGTAAGGATTCTTGGAGAGAAAAAGTAAACATTATATTACTGAGATATGGTATTTACATTACGTGAAAGAGTGTTTGACAAGAAATTAATATAGATTTGAACAATAGAACCGTATTTAATCTTCCGATAGATGTTCTATATGAGAATTTAATACCAACCCTAGAATATATCTTTAGAGAATACTCACTTTATTTTATTGTTTTTTGAATAAGAAACATTCTCATGGTGGATTTTCATAAAATAACAACTTTCCCTCAAGAATTATTATTAATCCATTAGAATCCCTCTATAAATAGAAGTGTCAAATAATAATATGTTGTCATGAATATGGATAATGTCTTTGATCATTATTGATGATACCCGAAAAAATAGAGTATAATGATATATCCCCTTAAAGACACATAAATGTAGTTAGTAGTCAACCGAAATTTTATTTCTTAAATTTTCAATAATTTATAGATTATGTGATTTTCTAAAAATGTATTCCATAGAATAATTCGTTATAAAATTGTAGTAATATTTTTAATGAATGAGAACATCTATAATGACTCATAAAATAATTTCCATATTATCCAGATTTATTTCACACGTATGGAATTCATATATATCTCATTTATTTTCATCCTATATTATTATATAATAATGAAACAAATTATGTAAAAAGGTTGATATTTCAAGACAGAATCTATTTTTCTTAAATACATGTTCATTATCAATAATAAATTTTTTTATTTAAGGAAACTCACATAACTAGAACTGTGATATTATTATCATTTATACACTTCAACAATCCCTATGAAATATTTTTTGACTATGCGACAAAAAAAATTACAATTAATTGGAAAAAATGAAAATAAATACAATATTGTCATTGTCATACTATGAAAATAATAAATATCTTCTACTAAATAATAAAAATTTAACATAATTTTATATTATAGTTTCTCCATAAAAATCATAATTTTATAATAGATTTATGAATATAGTTAACATACAATCATAACAAAAAATTTCTAATCATAAGGTAATTATTTAACCCTTGGATGTAAACATAATTCCATCATATATTATGTTAAGCATATGATGTATTTATCATGGTAAAATAAAATTAAATTCAACACCAAAAGAACCATTATAATGTAATAACCAAACTGGATAATTCCCATATGTCTTTCAAACTATTAAAGTCCATTAGCTTACCTAATTCAATGGAGATCTATATTGGATTCATCCATTATTTGAGCTATATAATGATTATCTTCCATTCATATAACATTTTCATATACCATAATATTAATGAAACACATATATATTTCAATTTATTCATCAAAAACAATTTTTAATTTTCATTCAAACCCATAAGTACAACACATTCAGTTATCTCATGAAAATATGCAAAAAATTCAGTTTTGATATAATTTTTCTAGACAAACAAATAAAAAATGGGGGAAGGTATTTATTTGATAATTAAAGTGTATGATTAATTTTTAATTCTAATAGTTAAAAATTTATCTTATTGATATAAATAAAAATATGAGGGATATGGTAAGAAACATCCCATTTTTACATTTGTAAAAAGTTAAGAAATATCTAATATTGAAAATGATAAAAAATTCATTTTTCATCCTTTGTAATGAATTTCCATTATCGATGAAAATGATATTTAGAAACCATTTATACTTGAATATTAATATTCTTGGAAAATATTTAGATAAAATTGATGTGTAATATATTAAGTTTAAAACATTTAAGATAAAATTTTAGAGGAAAATCCATCCAAATATATCCCATATTGATTTTTTTATTATCCAACATCGTAATAATAATGTTACATTAGTTTATAGATTCTTGTTGTTAAAATTTATGATCATTTCAATATTATTTTTCATTTTAATTAATTTGTTACATTGTTTAATTTAATTACTAATTTTTCCCCTCGCATTGGATGTTTTAGGATTTTTAATTTATAACCACAAAACAAATCAGTGAGTTCATCCTGGTCAAAGGATCCATTGTAAAATTTTTCCTAGATTCATTATCATTATAAATTTCTATATCTATAAAAGGGATTAAAATTTTAAATTAACCATGTAGTATTCCTTAGAAAATGAACTATAACGTTTCATATATATATAATTCAATATAAACCCATGAATGATATATTCATCATTCTTAATTGGAGAAAAGTAAACAATCAGATAATATAATACATTAATAAAATAATAAATATAATATGAATTAAATATTTATTAATTATTTATATATTTGTAACCATTAATTTATGTTGATATTATAAAATTATTCACATAACTTCCTAGATTTTTATCACTTAAATTTACCCCACAGGTAGGAGTGGTCGTTGTAGTGAATGTAGTGGTCAAATCAATAGGGACTAATGAATCAACCTTGAGATGCTCTGATATTTTTATGAGTTTGGCTATGAATTCACCAACTTTGTGTTTGATTTTCATTTAATAAATACTGATATAAAAAAATGGACAAAAACATAATGAAATGAACTAACATAGTTAATGAAGATGGGTGAGTCCTATGTTCTTATTTTGGATAGAATGGATGTAATGATATTTCTATGATTTTTTAGTTCACAAGGTCATGTTTTATGAAGTCATCAAGAAAAGTACCCAACCAAATTCAACAATTTTATACTTAAAAATTTGGATGGTAATCCCCAATTCAATTAGATGATAACATTCATGACCACTCCAATTAAATATATTGTACTAGCACTCCAAATGTGTATTTATTAATGCCAGTGAAGAAAAATAATAAAATAAGTCAATGAAAGGAACTCTCAACCCATAAAACTAATATATGATTTTAATTAAATCAAATAATATCCATTAAAACCCAAATAATCTACCTAGAATAAAAAAAAATTATACTTCCCTTGATGCAACACACTCAGTGGACGGTGAATGTTGAATTAATGGAACATGATTGAAGAAGGGAGAATGAAAAAAATAACAAACATACAAGATCTAAATTAAAATTTATAAGCTAAAATACAAGAGGGGGTTAATAATTGGTTTAAAAACAATAATTTTTATCCTTATGAAAAACTATGCTTAACAAAGTTAAAAAAATATGGATTATAAAACCTTTTTCAGTTCTAAATAGACAAACTAACTTCCTTATGATTTTATAATATGGATCTAATAAGGAATATTATTCAAAGTTAAATTAAGGAAATATTCTACCATAAAAGATATAGAATCATTTTTCATAGAGTATAAAAATATAATAATGTATAATAATGTTTCACTTTCTTTATTTTAACAATATGAAGTGGAAATAATACTTGTAACACAAATAAGTAAACATGTATAGGAATTATTTTTTTCCCAAATAGAAGGGCATAAAACAACCTTGGATAAAGATCCTTGTATTTATGACTTCAGGAATACCCACAACATGGTAATCCCTTGATATGAATTTTAGAATCATTCATTCTATCTTTGTAATCCCTCTATATATAAGGTTATTATTTCATCTATATACCTATCTCTATAATCCCTCGATTGATCATCAACTATCAGATTCACAGTAGTCACGAGGAATACATTTTTCACAGCTTGAATAATTTCTTCACAAAAAACTCTCAAGGAATATTTATAAGGCTCTCACAACACATAGGAGATACATAAAATCATCATCCTCTCAGATTTTTAAAATTTTCTATTTCTATATGCATGGATTTTAAAATTCGGTATCCTCCCCCAACTGTTATATTTTCCCATAAATTTTATTGGGACATATACATGTGTCACTCAGCAAAATATTAATAAAAAATAGATTGTAAAACATCATTTAGTGTAATTAAACAAGAGAAACATTATCATGTGTGATAAATAATAATATGAATGAAAATCATTTTCAAAAAACATAATCATAATATCATGCAATAAAATGAAATGATACGTAAAGGAAAGGGGGTAACTATTAAAAACATTTAATAACATTCTTATGTAAGTGATAATCAGAGTTTAAAAATATAAAAAATAATATTGTGAAATAATAGAAAATTGGGTTATAAATTATTATGAATTTGTAATTTGATTTTTGATGAAATTGAATTATGAATTCAGAAGAAATCATAGTATGATTTTAGAAAAAATCGGAGTTTGATTTCATAAGAAATCAGAGTCTGATTTTTGGAGAAATTGGGGTCTAATATCATAAGTTATATGGGTCTGATTTTATAAGAAATAAGAGTTTGATTTTAGTATAAATCAGAGTCTCAATTCAAGAGAAATTGGAATCTGATTTAAGGAGAAATCATTGTCCGATTTTATGAGAAATCAAATTCACAATTCTGGGGAAATTGGATTCTAAGAAATTGTAAGGTTTTAATTTAGATAATGATTTGATTTTTCACTTTAATAAATAGATGGTTAGATTTTGTTTTATAAAACACTATATGAATCATTGAAATCCATAGGTAAATATAGAAACATTCATAGACAATGAATATTCTCATTAAAAGAAATATTCATAGAGAAATATAATTTTCATTAAGAAAATGTGTTTGTGATTTTAAAAATATTAAGGAAAATAAAAGTCATAAAGAATCTAATTAACTCATCAATCTCCCTCTTGTTGGAAAGAACAAACAAATTTTCATTAAAAATATATAATGAATATAAAATTTCACTTTTGAACATAAAAGAAGTATGTATCACCCCTCTACATTGATTAAGGCCTATTATGAATATGACTAACTCTCCATTGGGATTTAAAGAACATATAGATTGTATTGTTGTCTTTCATAGAAAAATTATATGTTCATTAATTAAATTTTTTTAATTAAATAATATTCCCCATACTTATGAAATAACTCTGTTAATATTCATTTTGATTATTTGTTTCTCCCCCTTTAGGTTTTCAAAAAGGAATAGAGGGAATGAAAAAATTGTTCATAAAAGGTTAGAAATATACGAAACAAAACAATGGAAATATAATAAATTTCTTTAAGAAATGAAAATTTTGTAAAAATAAAATACAACATGAAATTGGATTTGAGAAATCATTAATCATTATTTTCCATCAGCAATAGTTTTCTAGGGGTTCCTTCCGGTTCTATAGTTATTAATGACCATCTTTATACTTCTAAATCAAATGATCCCGATTTTGATTTTGATTTTTGATGTATTTGATAGTTTCATCCATAGATTTAGGAATTTCAACATTAAATTTTATCACAAATTTTTGCACTTTTAACTTTACATCCATCACTTGGTTGATTTCTCTTTCCCTTTTCATATATAAAGAAACATAAATGATCTTCCATTTCAGGTCTTTATGCTCATGTATAAGACCAGAATTCTCTTGATTCAGCTACTCTCAAAGACTTATTGAAATGTTATTTATTGTTTCATATTACTTATCAATATAATCCTTCATTTAATCATTGAAATTATCTATAATTTTCAGATAATCATTTAATGACTAAAATTTTTTTTTACCTCATTATAAGTCCTCCTATGAGCATTATAAATGATTTGAAAAGTCATAAATTCAGATTCAGGTTTGATAAACTTTTCATGATAATTCTTGTTGAGTTTGAATTTTGTTTAATTTTTTATTGATGTAGTTGGGAACTGGAATCAATATATGGAAATAAAGGATTGGTATTCATAAGGTTATTTAAGGACTAAACAAAAAAATAATGTCTTAAAAAAGAACAGGATTTGGGAAAAGAATATTTTATTGGTGAATGAACAATATCTTTTTCATATTCATTTCTATTAGATGTTCCAACAATATAATTCTTATATTATTCAATTACATCTTTCTCTGGTGTTTCAAAAAAAAAGTTCATTTCCTACTTCTTTTAATAGATATTTTTTATAACCTTAGTTTTATGCTCTCCATCTGAAACATGAATTTTTCTATTGTCATAATAACCTTATTTTTAGTCACCTTTTTCACTAATTTTATTGTCATCATCATCGGGAATAAGGTGATGATTACTAGTATCATCAACTGAATGATTATTAACCTCATCCTGAGTATTCGGGTCTTTTGGGAACTGATTAACCATCTAAAATGATCTTTGTGGATTCATCATGGAATGTTATTACATATATATTATCAGAAGGAATTTCCTTATCTTTGTACTCTTCCACCATCCTTATTAAATCATCACATTACTCTTATTCTTATTCTTCTTGCATAACTTCTTCCCTTCATCAATGGGTTTTGGAATCGAAACAACATTCTTTCAATTATCTTCACATAGAGATTCAATTTCCAATGGTTCGCTTAAGATGTATGTTGGCACATTAACTAGAGTAGATAGATTCGGTATATCTCTAGAAAAATATTAAATGATATTAGCTTCTTACTTATTCTTCTTTAACTTCTTCTCTTTATCTTACATATCAATCTCTTCAGCTGCTTGAATCATTGAAGCCTTAGCCATAGCAGGGTCAAACCCAAAAACTACATATCCATCATTCTTTTTCTTAATATTCTCTCTCTTTTTAGCTATCACATCATCATAAAATTATTTTTTATTTTTCTGAATGGGTAGAGATGATTCTAACTCAGGATCTGGTACTTTCTCTTCTAATTCTGGTTCATTCTCCTTTCATTTCATTGGTGTTTTATTGGAACATCGTCCAACATCACATTTCATGCTTGTAGCTTGAACATCATTATTAAAAAGTTAAAATAAAAATAAATTCCTAGTTACAGAAAAAATCATCATCCTTCTCATAGTATCATCACTCAAAAACACAATCCTAAAAACATTGTCCTTTGAGATACAGGGAATTTTGAAAGATTCATAGAATAAGACAATAATAATCGACGATATTAGAAGATATATAATGATTTGAGGTTTGATGGTATCATTATTAGAATTTATAATGGATAAAGAGGTGTACTTGATGAAATTTCCTTCCATATGTTTATTAAGAATTATATCTTTAAGGTATCACATTTCCTAAGGGAACCCTTATCTCGATTTATTTGAATCAGAAAACATAGAATCCATAGAGGTATAATTATATAATTAGATGAAAGATGAGAAATCAACGACGACATTACTAATTTATGTTTATTTCACTCATCATTTTTAACCTTCCCTAAAATAATATCCCCTTTAAGTGTCTTATCCCTAAGATAGTGATGCATAATGTCTATGTGATTTTCACTAGAGTGATGTGTAGGGTTTATTCTTAGATAAATAGTAGTAGTATTATCACAAATTATTTTTTGTTTTGGTAAAACTCATTCCATAGTATGTGAGTGTGTCTTGCATCCACAATACTTGAGCGTAAATACATCCAACTGCTACATATTCAGATTCAATAGTGGAATGTGCTACAGAGTGTTACATATTGAATGACCAAGAAGCTAATGAATCTCATTTGAAATGAAATTTTATGGATATACTTTTTTCCCCATACTACATCCACCAAATTTAGCTTCCAAAATTCTTTTTTAAAATGTAATCACTTCTAGATGAATGTAATAGTTCTATATCCATTATTCCCATTATATAGAAAAAAATTATTTCACTACTTTAAAAGGGGATTCTATTGTATTATATTGATATCTTTTACATAAAAATATCTAAATCATAATGTTCATACAACTAGATGTTAAGTATAATAGACTTCCTATCATACCTCTAAAAGATGTTTTACCTACTAGTTTTACAGCTTTATCAAGATCAAGAGTATTTGAGGTATCTATTAGAGAACTTATACATTTAGTGTTGTCATATCCATACATCATAATAAGATCGTTGAAAATAAATCAGTTATAGATTGCTGAGAGTATATTAATATAATATAATCTACATATATTAGTATAATATAATAATATTTCTTATCTTTTATTATAAAAGGGTTTGGGTCAGCTATCCACTTAACATAAATTTTTTGTAACAAAAATCATGCATGTCGATCATACTAGGCTCTAAGAGCTTTTTTAAGTCCAAATAAAGCATTGGTATGCTTGTAACAATGTTAAAGATGTTTTGTGTCTTCAAAACTAAGCATATGTTCAACTTAAATTTCCTCACAATCAAATCCGATAAGAAAAATAACACTTCACATCCATTTTAAAAAGAATGAAATTTAAGAATTCCAAAAAGTCAAAGAGAATTCGAATAGATTCAAGTCTAGATAATAGAGTTTAGGATTCATAAATTTCTCTTCAATATTTTAGATTATAGACTTTAGTATCTAATCTTGAATAAATTATTATAATGATTACATTTTTCATCACATTTATTTCTAAAGACCCACTTTTCTCCAATAATAGATGTTTCCATAGGTCTTCCAACCAAGGTCCAGACATTGTTTCTTTTAAATTCATTTAGTTCATCTTGCATAGCTTTAATCAAATCATCATCAATTTAAGCATCATCATAACATTTAGGTTATAAATAGGAAATAAATGAAAAATGTTCTACTTCATTTTTTATTATCTTTTATTCCTTACAAGTTTATTTACATCGCCAATGATACTATCATTGGGATGATACATAAGAAACAAATTATTTTGGATTTTGTAAACTGTTCATCAACATAATGTAAAAAATATTGTAGGATAAATACTACAGAAATATTTTCTTCGGTATTTTCTCTATTAGAATGATCGTCCCTCAATGGTTGATAATCAGTTTTTGAACACACATCTAAATATGTAGGTTGGGGTTGTTTAAAAACAAAAGGATTATTTTCATCATATATAATATGTACTGTTTCTTCAATAGTACAAGGTTTTTTTGTGTGAAAACATTATAATCATTAGATTTAGTAGAGTATCCTATGGAAATTCATTCATTCTATTTAGGTGTGAATTAATATAAGTTATCTTTGGTATTAAAGATGAATACATTACATCTAGATACTTTGTTGTAAAAAGATTTAGGTTTTCGACCAGTCCATAATTTATAAGTTGTCTAATTAAGAAATGGTATCATTAAAACTCGGTTTATAGTATAGAAGGTAGTAAATATAGAATTAGCACAATTTTTTTTTTCAGTAGAATAACCACCCAACATGGTTCTATATATCTCGTGAAGAATTTGGTTACTTCTTTCAACCACACCATTTTGTGGAGTTGTTATTGGAGATGAGAATTTTATGAGTATTTCATTTCTTACTAAAAAATAGTTCAAATATGATTTTTCAAATTTCATTCCCATGATTACTATGAATACATATCGATGGAATGTTTTTATCATTTTTAACATTGGCAGAAAATTTAAAATAAAAAAAGGATTAATAGTCCATTTCAAAAAAATAGATCAATTTAAATCTATTGTAGTGATCAACTAAAAAAAATACGTTGTATTTTACTTTGATAATTCTAGTTTTTGTTGGACCGAAAAGATACATATTCATTACCAATAATTCATTTGATGTCGATAATTCCGTAATTGATTCGAATATTGACTTATGATTCGTTCCTTATTAAAAAGGATCAAAAACTTTTGAAGAATCAAATCTAACATCATTAAATCCATAAAAAGTATTTTCATTGAGAGTTTTCATATGTACAATGATATAGTGTTCTATAATTCTATTCCATAAACATGATTGAACATAATTTTCACTAAGGTAATGTCGGTCATTGGTCCTATATTATTCTATATTATGTCTATAAACATTATCATGCCTATGGGTAGAGATAATAAATTCTTCCTTATAATTGTGTACTATAAATTTACCATTACTCAAATTTACATGGTAATCTTTATAAAATAATTGGATTAGGATTATAAGGTTGTTCATATGACATTTAATAGAAAAAAATATTCAAATTAATGTTTTTCTAAGAAGAAAAATGATACCTATACCAACAATTTCTCATTCATAATTATCTTAAAAAGTTACATTTCCACCTTTCTTCTTGATAATCTTTTTAAATACATTTTTGTTACCCATCTTGTGTTGGAAAATTCCAATATCCATGTACCATGTATTTTTGTTGGTACATCCTTTTAAATCCTAAAAATAAAATATATAGACTTTCAGAATCCTAATTTTTTGGATATATAAATCTTAGAATGTAAAATATTAGGTATCCAAATTTTCATATAAAAGTTATATTTATAAAAACATAAGGATTGGGATTTGTTTAAAAAAAATTTTCTCATAATTTCAACCACTTTGACAAAAATTGAAAAAGATATACTTTGGGGGTAGAAAGTAGTTGTGACCTAAAATATTTTTTTGAGTGATAATAAAAAAATTCAAGAACTATTTATTAGTGTATGAATTTGTGAATAAATTTTATCGAAGATTTATTTACTAAAATTAATGTATGAAGAATATTTCTTTTATGAAATATTTCATTTTTTGTTCTGATAACTAATATCTTACCCTCATAGTCATTAGTCTAAGTGTTTGAGTTAGTCTCTTGAAACTTTTTCCTAGAAATAACATATTCAACATCCTTATAAGGTTTATCATTCTCAGAATTAACTTCTTCATGGTTTGTAGAAATATTCTCAAAATAAATAGTTTTTTGATCAAGATCTTTTTAATGATATAATAATTATTTTGTTAAAATAGATTTTCTAGTATTTTATTTCTCATAATTCTTATTTATCATACTATTTTGATTCTCAGAAAACTTTGATAACCTAGAGACATTTTAAAATAAAGGAAAAGTTTTATCGTAGGATGTGGAATATTCTTCATATAAAAATTCATAATATTTTTCATAAGGAGGATTTTCATATAAGAAAATATTGGTTATAGATTCATTAGTATTTATCCAAACCCTAAGACAATGATTTTCATTACGGAATTTTGGCTAAAAGACCCACATTCTCTTATCTAGAAGATTCAATATCCAAAGATTCATTAGATGAATGACAACCACTAGCACTATGAGTTTCACTAGATTTCAGGATATTCATAGACACAGACTTATAATACAACTTCTTATGTCTTTCTTAATTCATATCATATACTTTGTTCATTTTGAGTAACAGAATGTCGGGTCTGATATGACCTTCCCTCATTCATTCATAACCACTCACTTCTAATTTTTTCTAATCCTTTATATAATTTTTCTTTTATCAGTTTTCAGAATACTTATTTCCAAAAAACGTTTTCATATTTCAAGAAAGATTGGCATGTTCATTATCAAAATGATCTCTATCACATGAATTAGGTATAACTGTAGAATTCTTGGAATTTTCTCTAGTAACACTTTTAGGAGTCTGAAGTAGTAGTGAAATAAAAAATTTCTACAAGTCTTTATCCTAAAACATTACATATTCTAGAGATAATTCATGAATTCAACATTGAGGATCATTAAAAGAATAGTGTTTCATAGAATTAGGCCATAACGTTTACATTACATCTAACAAATTACAAAGTAGACACTTCGTCTCTGTCAAATTTTTTTGTCTCAAAAACAAATCTCCATAAAATAGAAAAAGATTTATTTTCTTGATATAAATCTTCTTCAATTATTCTGTTCTCTTACACTTCTTTAGCCCCTGTGAATAATATTTAAAAAACATTGGATGATAATAAAAAGCATAGTAAGGGATATATCATATGCAATGAAAACATTATCTTATCAATACATACAAATCATTGAAATCATAATTTTAAATCATGAAAAATAATCTCTTTAACATACATCATGAAATCATTTGATTTATGAATAACATAGAGAAGTAATAAATCATAATGGTAACTTGTGGAAACCATACCATATTGGCATTGTAGCTTCCAAATCTAAATAGGGAGTTGTGTATGGAATAAATATCACAATATATTCCCCAAATATCTTTAGTGAAATAGTAATGTTTACCTCTGACACACTGCACAATATATGGTAGAGAAATATCAGGCACACTCACCCTCAATTTATCATGAAACCACATGTATTTGTAAATAATTACAAATAACCATAACATTTTCATAACACATAATACCTACCTAAAAGAAAGAAAACATTTCCCCATTGAAATAAAGATATATCATATCAATATATTTACTTAATAAATGCTTTTTAAAAACCATTTTCATTTAAAAAATACTTAAAAAAGGTATATGGTTTTTCTTTTCAATAAAAAAACATTACAACTTGTTAAGGAAGAATAATATAAACTAATGCTCACAGCAACAGAAAGGTCATTGTCATCATGTACATTAAAAAGAAACACTCTTTTGGTCATTCAGTAAAATTATTTGTAGAATAAATGTTTCCATTGATTTAAATTAAAAGTAAAATGGGTGTATACACTATATAAATGAATGTCGTTTATAAATTAAAATATACCTTAATTAAAGAAGATTGAGACGAAATCCCTTACCTTGATTCCGACTCACCACGTATGTTCCTTGCTATTTCTAAATAATAAATTTATGTTAATTTATACTTTATTAAGAACAATTATCATGTTTAATATTTCTTTTATATCACTTTTTACCACGTTATAAGTGTTACACAATTATTTATGTCAATATTGGTCGTTTTACCGATATTCGGTACGTGACTCAAAAATGAGGTTGATATAATTACAAATTGTCCATGGTGTCAAAAGTGAATTATCCGCAGAATATTATTCATGATTTAAATTTCATATATGTATAGTATATATTTATTTATAATAGCACATAATATTTGGAAGAAAATAAACTAAATTCACCGTTCATGGAGACTGTAAAACATACATAAGAATGAACGCTACTTTCATTTATTTTTCCTATTTAAATAAATGAAAACAAAATGATATTAAGGTATATTATAATTACATTATAATATAAAATGTTATATATATTAAATTTGTTTGTTAACTCCATTTTTATACGTTCCATTTATGTCATGAACATGTAATATCACATTGAGGGTGCGGTAGTCTACACTTCTCCAAATAAAATTACCGTATTTACACATTATAAATAACATAAATGTTTACATTAACTATAAAATAGATGAATAGTGTCAATATAAATATAATACATATCATATATAAATATAGTTCCATTAAAATTTCCACAATGAGAGGATATAGTGGAAAATTGAACAATCATTGTTTTATGAGTGAGTAATTAGCTGTACACAGAAACTATATGTTCGTATCCAATAGATGGAGGTATGTGTAAGTGTAGATATAATACTTATAATAACAACATCATGGTATATTTAAGAGTCTGTTTTTGTTTTTTAATAATGTCATAAAAATAAAATAGGGAGTGTAGAATGAAAACAAGAACAAGCATGACAGAAGACATTACCTCTAAAATGGGTAACTTCATTTATTTGAGCCAATAGACTTTAAATAATTGAC
This sequence comes from Viscum album, assembly GCA_963277665.1. Taxonomy (NCBI): domain Eukaryota; kingdom Viridiplantae; phylum Streptophyta; class Magnoliopsida; order Santalales; family Viscaceae; genus Viscum; species Viscum album. Next base: position 1,120,608,107 of record OY728146.1, read on the forward strand.
ATCTACTAAGCTAAGGATTTTAGAAGGAACATAGGGATGTTGGGAACTTATTTGGGTAGAGTTTGGATGATCCATGTGGAATTATAGGTGTGATTAAATGGGTAGGGGTGATTCCCTTTTATATGTGGAAGGAATGTCATTTTATGAATGTTTTGAAGTATTATTTTATTATAAAAATATTTTATGTTTAAAAATATCCCAAAGTAATTTATTTCAATTATTAGATGCTCTTGGGTCTAAAACCACTCAACAAATAGGTTTTACAAAATTTTATGTCACAAATTTAAAATTATCATTTATCTTTAACCCTTAGTTAACAAATTTAATTATTACCATGTCTTCTTGTATATTTATGCTATATGATTAATATAATTACTCTAAAATTCCAATTGAACCTCGGGTGGTTCATTAATTAAAATTTGAACATTATCTGTAATGCCCCAACCCTTGTTACCAAGTGTCGGCGAATTATTTCATAACATTGCAATGATACACGGAATAATTTCCCGAAAGATTGATCACTTTAGTGGCCTTGGAAGTAGTAGATACATTCATATGTTTTACATTACATCATGAAATAAAAAAATCAACAACATTTTTTTCCCATTTAACACACTTATATCTTTATCCTATCCCTGTAGGTTAAAAATAAAATACTACTTCACATCCTGGGAAAATAAATCATAGAAAGGGGTGAGCATAGATGCTCAGTAAGGATAAAAATATAGCAGAAACATTCATAAATAAGCATAAAAAAATATGGAAATGTATAAGAAAAAAACGAAATCCTTTAATAAATTAACTTCAACATAATATGACAATGGTAAAATCAAATAAATCAATTTACTTATTCACATAGATATTCTACTAGGTGAATAATCACATGAAATATCAATAGCCACTTTCAAAATGATGGAATGCCTAATGCTAGACTTCAACAACCACATAGTCAAGGCCTTGTGTCATGACAACATATAATATTTTTTAAGGCCTTGATCCACGGCAATAGTTTTTCTCAAGAGACCTACCGATGCATTGAGGAGCTATAACAGCCTCCTCCAGTTATATACTAAGTCCAATGGATTTTTCTTATAAAAAGGTTTAAACATAACATAAACATTCATATTAAAAATAGCATAAAAAATGTAAATACATTACCCATAAACCAGGAATGGTGTAAAAATAACACTTACACTATCAAAAATATCACAAAACCTTCAATAAAATATGGATGTTCTGTATCATAATAAATCAACTTCATAAAAGCTTAAAATCCATCATAGGATGTTGACATAGATGAAATAAAAAAATCATAAGAGAAACATAAATTTCTATTTTGAAATAACTTAAATGTCATATAATTGTAAAATAAAACATTTATATTGAAAATATTCTTATAGGCTTGTATGGGAGTCTTTGACGATGTTATAACGACAGTAATAGCTGCACCCATCGTATAAGTTAAAAAAAGACATTCTTACCAAAATTTTGTCAAAAAGGTCATAAAGTACCTTATTCTAAAAATGAAAGAAAGATTACTTTCAAAACATATAAGGTCAAATAAGGGTATAAATGACTTTAACAAATTTTCTAGTAAATATTAAAAATGATTTCAAATAAATTTTTATGAAATCACGGATGTGGGTTAATAAGAGGTCCCAGTAGATACTTACTTAAAAACAATCTTGGATAATAATGAGATGGTGAAATTAATCCATACCTTGTACATTTCCTAGGACATGGGTATATTAAGATACTGTATAATATTTTTATCATTTGTATTAAATTATAAAAGAACCATATATGTAAATATGATATCATAAAATATCTTCTAATATTGCTTTGTCCATAATATTTTATTACTATTATAATTTCAGGTGTCAACTGGTTCATTTTCTTTTATTTTCATGGTTACATGAGCCCTATTTTTATGATGTATTTAATTAATATACATAATGATAATATGTTCATAAACATTATTTTGAATCATAAAGTGAAAATTAATCTTGAATGATTACGATGGAGAATGAATCTCATCACGTTCATGGAGACAGTAATCCGTACGTACGCACGAGCGAAAATATCATTATATTGATGGAGAAATTGATTGTAATTGGATGGTTTATAATATATAAAGAATAATTAACATTTTATATTAATTATTTACCTCAAACATACTAATTATTATACCCATACAAAAAATTAAGTGTTTGAATTACAAATTACACCCTGACGTGGAGACAATAAGCCGTACGTACGCATGCATGGTGACTTTTTCATTTATTTGATGGATAGAATAATGAAAATGGTTGTAAAATTTTTATAATAACATCACAGTATATAGAATATAATGGATATATTATTTTAGAATAGAATCAACCATGAAAGAGGAAGTGGATGAAGAAAGGAACTTGGAAGAAGTGTTGAAATATTTACCTCTTCTTCGGGTTCATCCTTTTGATTTGATCAAAAGGGATCAATATATTTGATTTATGACCAAAGGAAGGCATCTAAAATTAAGAGATAAAATCTTATAGGATATTTGGGTTGGGTTTGGACGTGCCAAATGGCATTGGAGGTGTGAAATTAAGAGAAGGGAAAGTGCACTTTTATAAGAAAGGTTAGGGTCACTTTAGGAAAAGCTTGAAATATTATTAATCAATAAAATCACTTTCTATTTATGATGGATAAAAAATGAATTAAATCAATGATAAGGTGGGGATTGGTCTATATATCTAAATCAATAGGTTTTAGACATGTTTAAGTCATCATATTAACCTTATTTTTTTAATTTAACTCTTCGTTAAATAGCTTGACATCTATCATGTCTCTTGGAAGTTTTATATTATTTGGTTAATAAAAATATTATAAAAATCCAAGAGAACCCCATGTGGTTCATTATTAATATATATAACCTTATTTATTTCATTTGGCCAATCCTTATATTTTTAGGAATATTATATCAATTAATAATATAGTTTTTGTTTTAAAAACTCAATTGATCAATTTTGACACTATTTAACATTTGATTATTTTTAAATCAATAAAAACATTATCACATCGAATTAAATTTATTTAAACAACTATAACATGTAATAATAACCTATAATTATTTTTAATCTATCATAAGTCTCAATTTACATTTATTTTGGTATTTATTATATTAATTATTTTAAAATTTCATTAATAAGGTAATTACTACATCATCATTGTGTCAAAAATAAATAAAAATATTTAATGTATAAAAATTATAAATAAAATACCATTATATATTAAATATTTTTATCCTTCTAATGAATATTTATTTTAGAATTCTTATTTTGTGTAACCCTATATTAAAATTTGATTAGTTATTTCACAATGAATTAAACTATTTTAACTCTTCTTTAAATAAAATAATAATAAATTTTATAATCTAATCTATGTGGACCAAAGAGGATCATAATTTATTCATATGGTTTTTTGGCCTCATTATACTTATACAATATAATTAATGCATGTGTTAGTGTAGTTATGATATCATTTTTACCTTTAGTTTCCCTATTTACTCTTAACCATGGTAAATAAAATTTAAAAGTTAGTATTCTCCAAAAAGTAATTTCATTTTATTGAATTTTTTTTTACTTAGTGTTATCAACCCTGCCTCTCAGATTTTTTAAATTCATCTCAAAAAGAAGTAAAATTATGTTTTATGAAAATTTGTAAATGCTTCTTGAAGGAGGGTAAAAGATGGTAAAAAGTTAAATAAAATTTTATATATCTAATATTATTATAAAAGGAATCATATTAATTACATTTACCATATATAGGTATTAAATATCTATTTTGACCATAAATAATTTAAAATAAAATAACTAATTATTTAAATAAAAATTTGGTTTGAAACAATAAGGCAGTATTTTTCACTATACATAAAAAATTGAATGTTTTCAGAAAAATATCAAAAACTCACCCTAAGCTATTTTCAATATTTCGAATCCAAAAATTTAGTACATTTTGAAAGATAAAATTTATAAAATTTCAAAAAGTGTGTCTTACTATTCGTAATGGATAGTTTTATTGGTTGTGGTGTGTTTCAACTGGAAGTTGCGTACAACAAAAGTTATTGTATTATTCAATGGGAAATGTACCACAAAAGCTTGGGGTGTTACATTTACCCTCATTAAAATAATTTCATCCTCAAAATTTCTAGAATAATACAACATAAAAATATTGGGGTTGTTCTTCATCATATGTTCCGTAGGTTCCCATGTTGCCTCTTCCATCTTATGGTTTCTCCATAGAACTTTTACTAGATGAGTTGTCGGGATTTTAAGCACTTGTTCTCTTGTATCAAGAATCTTGAAAAGCACTTCACTATAAGACATATCATGTTCCAGTTCAATTTCCTCATAGATGAGTACATAGATTGGGTCATGCATGTATTTTCTCAACAGTGAATCATGGAACACATCATGAACTTTGGAGAGACTTGGTGGCATTTCCAAATGGTAAGCTACATCCCCATTTCATTCTAGATTTTCGAAAGGTCTAATGTATATGGGACTCAATTTACCCTTATTACCGTAACATATAACACCCTCCATGGAGAAACCTTCATGAAATAATAGTCTCCTACTTGAGATTCCATATTCATCCTTAGGATAATGGCATAGATCTTCTTCCTACATTAAGCTACTTCGATGTGGGTTTGATAAACTTCAACATTTCCATCATTTCCTCAAAAAGATCAAGGCCTATGAGTTTTCCATCAAAAAAATCATCCCAAAACGTTGGTGTGTGACATATATTTCCATATAACGCATCATATGGTGCCATCAAAATACTTGAATAGAAGCTATTGTTAAAGGAAAATTCTACTAGAGGTAAATATTGATCCCACATACCTTGAAAGTCAAGTGAGAAAGATCTGAACATGTCTTCTATGGTTTTATTAGTCCATTATGATTGTCCATCAATTTGTGGGTGGTAGGAAGTACTCAAACGAAGAATAGTATCCAAGGCTCTCTAATGAAATTTCTAAAATCTTGATGTCAAACGGGGATCATGATCTGAAACAATTTTTTACGGGTACTCGATGAAGTCTTAAAACTTCATTAATATACAGTCTTACTAAACGTTCAAGTGGTAAATCGTTTCTTATAGAATTATAATGTCCTGACATGTTAAGACAATCAATGATGACCTATATTGCATCATTCCTTTATGGTTTATTTTGTAGTCCCATGAAAAAGTCCATCGAAATATTATCCAATTTCCACTCAGGTATAGGAAGAGGTTTCATGACTCATCTAGGATATTGCCATCCATATTTCACTTGTTGACAAACCATACATCTTGACACAAAATCAGCAGTCTCCCTCTTCATTTTGTCCCACCAAAAATATTCTCTCAAATCACTAAACATCTTGGTGATCCAAGGGTGTATAGAAAAATTGGAGCTATGAGGATCATCCAAAAATTCCCTTTTTAGATCAGGTATGTTAGGAACTTAATGACTCTTCCAAAATTTCAAAATTCCATCTTCATATATGATGTCACTCTATCTCCCATCATTCATGGGTTCAATTTTCTTTTGAAACTTCTCATCATCAGTCTGAGAAATCTTTATCTTTTATAGTAATGATTGTTTGGAAACCATTTGAAAAATTATTGATGTTTAACATTCCAAGGTTGTTACCATAACCATCATTACTAGATCTATGTATATCAGATACTTTTCAACTCTCATCTTGTTCAAAACCCCATGATCCTTTCTGCTCAAAGCATATGACACCTTATATGCCTTCCTTGGGTGGTAGTGTATAGTGAAATCATAATACTTGAGTAGTTCAAGCCATCATCTTTGCCTCATGTTGACTTCTTTCTGTGAGAAAATATACTTCAAACTCTTGTAACAAGTATTTATCTCACATTTTTCACCATAGAGATAGTGTCTCCATATATTCAAAGAAAATATTACCGCTTCTAACTCAAGATCATGAGTATGATAGTTTTATTCATGAATTTTTAGCTATCGTGATGCATAGGCAATAACTCTATCATTGTTCATAAGGAAACAACCATGTACTTTATTTAAAGAATCACTGTATATAACAAATGCATCATTCCACAATTGTAGAGTCAATATAAGAGCATTGAATAATATTCTCTTCAGTTCTATTAATCATTCTTCACAATATATTTTCCAAAAAAATTTATCCCATCTATTTGTGAGCTTGTTTAATGGGTTTTCTAATCAGGCATAATTCTGGACAAAACACTGATTATTACCTACAAAGCCAATAAAACTATGTACCTCAGTTATACTCGTCTGTTCTTTCCATTCATGGATGACCTTTGTCATAGAAGGATCAACAGATATTCTATCCTTAGAGATAATATGGGCCATAAATAAAATGTCCTAAAGCCAGAATTCACATTTTCTAAAAATCTCATATAATTCATTTCTTTTAAGAGTCCTTAGGATAATGCACAAGTGATTTTCATGATCTTCGTAGCTTTTGGAGCATACAAAGATATTGTTAATAAATACCACTATAATGTCATCATGATATTCCTCGAAATCATTATTCGTTAGATCCATGAAAACAAAGGGTGTGTCAGTCAATCCAAAAGGAATTATTGTAAACTCTTAATTCCAGTACCTAGTTCAAAATAATGTTTTAGGAATTTCATTCTTCTTTGCACAAAAATGGTGATATCTAGATCGAGGTTCAATCATTGAAAAATATTTATCTACATGAATTTGATCGAATAAATCATCAATGTGAGGTAGGGGATACTTGTTCATTATTATTATAGCAATGATCTCCCTATAGTCAATGCACTACCTCATAGATCCATCTTTCTTTTTAAAAAAAAGGTCCAGGGCTTCCAATGGAGAAACACTAGGGTGGATAAATCCTTTATTACTCAATTCAACTAGTTGTTTCTCTAGTTACACTAATTTTATAGTGGTCTTTCTATAGGGGGTCTTAGATATGGGCCTTGAACTAAGAATAAAATCAATGGAACACAATTATTCATTCTAGACGACGTCCAGGTAAATCCTCTAGAAACACATCAACATATTCTTGAACAATAGGCACATCCTATATTTTAACATTCATTTCCTCACCCATTGTTATTTAATTTTCTTCCTCCTCGATAATCGAATTTAGCTGAGCTACTGGGGTGGTTCTAAATAAGAATTAGGTGGTGATGTTTCTTCTCTAATGATTATGTACTCCTTTTCATCATTTATGTTTATATCCAATTTTTTATTAAAATAAATTTCGGCATAATGGTCAGAATGAAAATCCATTACATGGATAATATTAAAATCAATCATGGGAATGTTGATGAGATAAGAAGATAAGGACCATTTATATGCAATAATGGGAACTGATTCACAGAAATTTATTACGATGATACTTCCCTTAGGTGTTTTTACTGACAACATCCAAGTTAAGTTAAGTAGAAAATATCTAATTTTCATAGCACACTAAGAAGATACAAAACAATGTGATGGTCAAGAATGAAATAAAGCATTGGGTAAACATGAAAAAACCATTAAATTACCTTCCACCACATCTTTTGGGGCAACATCCTCAGTAGTAGTGATAGCATAATATTGGCCTTAATCCGATGGCCTTTTCTAAGGTAAGTTTCTTTGGCACATAGTACATTATTTTGCATAATTCCACTTTTATCTACAATTTTAGCATTCAACATTGGAAGTCTATTTTTTCCCCTTGAAATCCAGATCTAGGTGACCTTTTTCACCACAATTGAAATTGAATCCCATTCCCATCAGGAAATTACTAGGGTGTTCTTTCCCACATTTATAATAGGATGGATATTCAACTTTTCCCTTCTTCCCCTTATTTCCATTTCTAGAGTGCTCATAATATATGTTTTTCTCTTTCTTTTCATTAGAGTAGTATGACGTAGATAATTCCTTTCCTATCTTGATAGCGCATGAGAATATATATTCTTATGATAATAGATATTGAGAGACTAATGATCACAGGATAAATGGTTTTAACCTATAAAATAATCGATCAATCTTAATCCTTGGGTTAAAAATATAATTTGCATCACGCCTTGATAACCTGGTAAAATTAGCCTCATACTTTGTGTCATTCTCATCCTCCTTTTGTCTTAGACTCAAAAATTGCCTTTCCATATCAGTTGGATGGACTAAAAAAAATATATTTTGATGAAAATATCTTTAAACTCCCTCCATTCCATGTTTGATACTTCTTCATCTTCCTTTTTGTTTTTGATTAATGAACACTATTGATCCACATCTCCCGTGAGGCGATAAACTGCAATGACAAGTTTTTACCTTTTTCTACTCCCCAAATCCTGAAATATTTTCTTTAATAAGCTTTTTGATTTCTCAGCTACAACTGGATTTGTAGTCCCATTTAATGTTGGGGGATGTTGCCTCATAAATCGATCTAACATTGATCCGTCGTGTTGTGGATCAGGGTGCTCCATATACGTAAGGTTATTATTCATAATCTGAGTGAGTTGTCCCAGTACAGTGATGAGCAGATCACCACCAGTTGTATCACCAGCTCCACTATAATTATCATGAGTAGGAGAAAAATCCGTACATGGATTACGCGCATTGATACGGTTTCCATTCCTTCCACTAGGTGTTATTTCTAAAAAATGGCATACAATAGATTAGTTTATGAATCACAATACATAATTCCAAACTTTTATAACTTCACATAAATTGAAAATTTCATGGATATAATGCATAATCATAAAAAAATCATAGAGGAAGAATATACTCATAACCATTTCATAATGGTTTGTAAAACATGATAATTATCCTAAGAATATCTCCTAAGAGTGTCATAACCAATAGTGAAGAAAGGTGCGTTTTCGTGCACCAGTTCCTGTTCAAGTTCTGCTCAAAGTGTTGTTTTGGGGTTTTACCCCTCGGTACATCTATGACAGCAACTTCTCTACCTACTGTTTTCAGATCGGGATATATTTCTTAGAAAACTCAGAAAATATCTATAGTGCCAAAATTCTAGGTAGTTCTTATATACTAATCTTCAATGTCTTTCTTAGGGTAGTGTTCTCTAATCCGAGTTTTTCTAAATCTAGTTGTCATGGTTTGTACTAATCTTTATCTGATACCAACTATAATGACCCAACCCAAGTTACCCAGAGTCGGTGAATTATTAAATATCATTGGCATCATACAAGGAATCATGTCACTAAATACAGATCTGATTAGTAGCCGTGGATGTATTAGATACATTCATAAGTTTTAAATTATATCATAAAATAAAAACATCCACAAAATTTTCTCCCCTTTTAAGACACTTATATCAATAGCCTATCCCTATAGATCAACCATAAAATACTTCTTCTCATCCTGGGAAAAGTAAAACATATAAAGGGGCGAGCTTAGATGATCAGTAAGGATAAAAGTATAGCAGAAACATTCATAAATAAGCATAAATATTTAATGAAATGTATAAGAATAAAACTAAATCTATTTATACATAAACAAGAAAATAATATAGAAAAGATGAAATAAAATAATTCCATTTACTTATTCACATGGATATTCTAATAGTAGAATCATCACATGAAATATCAATAGCCACTTTCATAATTATGGAGTTCATAATTCCTGACATCATAACCACATAGTCAAGGACTTGTGCCAAGACTACAAATAGTATTTTTTTCAAGGCCTTTTTCCCAGAGACTAGTTTGTCTCATGAGACCTAAAAATTCATCGAGTATCTATAGAGGGCTCCACCTATCACATAATAAGTCCAATGCTTTCCACATATGAAAAGGTTTAAACATAATATAATTATTTTTATTAAAACTAGCATACAAAATGTTAATACATTATCAATAAACCATAAAGGTTTTAAAAATAACACATCCACATTGAAAATTATCACATAACCTTCAATACAATATGGATGTTTTGTATCATAATAAATCAACTTCAAAAAATCTTAAAATCTATCAAATGATGTTTACATAGATGAAATAAAAATATTTTTAGAGAAATATCTCTTTATATTTTGAAATAATTTAAAGGTCATATAATTATAAAATAAAACATTTATTTTTAAAATATTATTATAATCTTGTATGGGAAGCTTCGACAATGTTATAATGGTGGAAAATAGCCACACCCACCGTATTAGTTAAAAAAATACATTCATACATTAATTTTGTCGAAAATGTCATAAAGTTACTTATTTGTATAATGACAGAATGATTCCATTACAAACAAATAAAGTCAAATAGGGTATATATAAATTTATCCCAATGACTATAAAATAGTAAAAAAAATTGAAACACATTTTAATGAAAACACGGATGTGGATTATAAAGACGTCCCAATAGTTACTTACATAAAAACAACCTCAAATAATAATGAGATTGTGAAATTAACCCATACCTTGAACTTTCCCTTCATCGAGGGTACATTAACTTCTTGTAAAATATTTAAATCATAGTTATTAAATTAGAATAGAACCATATAGATATATATTATATCATATATGATCTTCTAATATTGCTTTGTTAATAATATTTAAGTATTATCATCATTTCGGGTGTTTAGTGATTCATTTTCCATTTAATGATTGTTTACATAAGCCATGTTTGTAGGATGTATTTGATTCATATACAATAATTATATAATGTTCATAAAAATAATGATATTTTTCTCATAAGAATTATTTGTAATAATAAAATTAAAATTTTTCTAGAATAATAACGATGGGGAATTAATCTCATCGTGTTCATTGAGTGTAATCATTACGAATGCACGAGAAACAATATAATTATATTGAGGAGGAAATAGTATGTAATTTGATGGTATATTATATATACAGAATAATTAACTTGTTATATTTATTGTTTACATCAGTAATACCCATTATTTTACCCATCCAAATAATGATGTGTTTGAATAACAAACAACACCATGATGTGGAGACGGTAAGACGTATGTACACACATATGGTGACTTTTTCATTCATATGATGGATAAAATAATGACAATGGCTGTCTTTTTTTTATAAAAACATAATAGTATTTATAAAATATTGGAGTTATTATTTTAGAATGGAATCAATAAAGAAATAGGAAGTGGAAGAATAAATGAACTAGAAAGAGGTGATGAAATAATTACCTCTTCTTCGGGTTAATCCTTTTGATTTGGTCAAAATAGCTCCATAGGATGGATTTATGGCCGATGGAAGGCCTCTAGAATGAATGGAGGAAGGTTGGGAGGATATTTGAGCAAGGGTTGGTTGGGCCAAATGACTTTGGAGGTGTGAAAGTTAGGGAAGGGAAGTTCCCTTTTATAAGAGAGATGAGGGTCAGTTTAGGAAAAGCTTAAAATATTATTCTATATTAAAATAATTTTATTTCTCTAATGTCTAAAAAACTAAACATTAATATGATAAGGTGGAGATTGGTTGAAAACCTCTCAACCAATAGGTTTAATAAAGTTTTAGGGCATCATATTAACCTTATCTTTTATATTTAACTCTTAGTTAAATAGTTTGACATTTTCCATGTTTCTTTGTATTTAATATATTATATGGTTAATAAACATACTATATATAATGGACCAAACCTCTATGGTCCATTACTTTGTGAAAATGTTGTGTTGGAGGTGTTCCGGGAGGTAGAGGTGACTTATCCCCAACACTTTGCCAAATTTCCAGTCTATGAACAGTGATTCCAGTTCTATGAACAGTATCAGTAGGTGAATAGTGTTTCTATTGGTGAGGTTCAGTGAACAGTGTTTCTATCAGTGAGGTTCTATCAGTGACCTTCTATAGGTATACTTGAACAATGTTTCTTTCAGTGAGCTTCTATCGGTGACCTTCTATCGGTAGACATGAACATTGTTTCTATCGGTGAGGTTCTATCATTGACCTCCTATTGGTATACTTGAACAGTGTTTCAATCGGTGAGCTTCTACTGGTGACCTTCTATTTGTAGACATGAACAGGGTTTCTATCAGTGAGCTTCTATCGATGACCTTCTATCGGTATACTTGAACAATGTTGCTATCGTTGAGCTTCTATCGGTGGCCTTCTATCGGTAGACTTGAACAGTGATTCTATCGGTGAGCTTCTATCGGTGACCTTATATCTCTAGACTTGAACAGTGCATCTATCGATGAGGTTCTATCAGTGACCTTCTATCGGTAGACTTGTACAGTGTTTCCAGATCAGTAGATTTGTACAGTGTTTCCAGATCGGTATACTTGCCTTTTCCAAATTATGAGTATTTGAACATTGTTTCCAGCTTCCTATAGTTTTCCCCTTTTGACATTTCCTTTTACGTAAAATACATTTGAAGCCTTATTTTAAGGAATTGAAGGCGGATTAAAAGGACATAAATCTTATATTAATTATACCTATGGCCGAGATGTTTTTACTTGGTCAAACCGCGTGGGTTAATGTGATCCGTTTTCAATGGAGAATTAAATGTATCTTAAACTGTCACCCTAGTAGATCTTCAAAAGGGACAAGATATCATCCTCCCCTTTTCATCCTATTTGTTATTTGTTAGAATACACTAGAACCTTTCAATCCATCCCATAGGAGTTTCAAAATCAAAACCTACTCCTCCGATTGGTTCCGCTCTGTTTTGGATGCAGCCGAGCTGTGTCGGTCAATCTTCCATTTAAGGTATGTTTTTTCGATGTTAGTTTGGGGATCATCTTCTCCTATTTCTCCCTTCCATATTATTCAATGTAATCTCCAAGATTCTAATGGGGTTATCTTGGGTTTTGGTTGGTGATGTCGTACCGTGGCATCCAACGGTGGATGTAGTTGTCGCGAGAGGAGGATTGTAACCCATTGTGTGGATAAAGAACGTTAAGAATTGTTAAGGTAGGGGATTCGTGTCTTCTCTTTTCTTTTATGTTCAACTTTATTTTTAGCATTTTTTTCCCTTTTGATAACAATGAAATTTAACTAATTAAATATTTGAACCGGATAATGAAATTTTTATCGCTCATATTTTACTGCCTCATGTTTTGCTAGATAGTGTGATATCTATGCTTGCTTTTCTTAGCTGTTTGTTCATGATAGAAATTGGTAAAGAATGTAAAGCCAAAATTAATTTATAATTAATTGGATAAATATAAAGATGCATGTAAATGAATCTGTTTGATTCCATTGTTGTAGTTGTTCTAAATTTTGATGTTAATCAAATTGGCATAGTAAGCAAGTTAAATCTTATGTGATAGCTTACTGATTAGGTTGCCCAGAATTGGAACCTACAAATTGAATATTTTAAATCAAGAGGGATTAAATAACTGGTTGATTGATAAAAGTTAATGCATGTTAGGGTTCTTAGTTACCCTCTTGTTCGTAAGGACCTGTTCCTTGTGCTTTAGAGCCTTGAGTGCTCATTTTGTATGAAGGATGTATGCCTTGTTAAAGGGACAAGAACCCATTTGATGTGATGTTTTTTTTTCATATTGCTTTTGCTGTGATGTGAGCCTGTATGGCTGTTGTGATATGTGGAGGCAGGGAGGCCTTGTGGATATGGCAGCGGATGATGCCTAGTGTGGCGAGATGCATCAGTTTATACATGTGGGTGTCATGGAGGACATCAGGGACGATGGAATGGGATGAATGTGGTTGTTTGATGTCTGGTGGTTTGATTGTTTGTTTATCTGCTTTACTTTTCCTCACTACTCGAGGCATCTAGTTTTTCTTACCCTTCTTTGAAAAGAGGAGAAGACACGCGGGGTATGCCACGTGATTTTTGTGTTTAGACTCTCGAGGGAGAATGGGTCTACGCTCTAGCAATAGGCAGCAAAGACTCGATAGGTAGTATATCTACTCACTGTGATGAGCCCCCTTGTGTTTAGTATCATAGGTTGCTTTTCTAGAATGCCTGGGAATATGGTAAAGTAATTATATAATGAATGTTTGAAGAAATGAAGTTATCCCATGGGGTTGGAGATGCTGGAACATAATGATGAGGCCTTAACTTTTAAAAGGAGTAGTTGTTTTTGAATGTGATGCCAATTAAGTTTTTTTTGAGGTTGTGTTCATGGTTTATTAATGTTTGATGATTTAATTAACATATATTGGAATTGAAAAATGGGTATAAAGTAATCTAATAAACCCCTTAAATGGATGTGTGCTTATAGGATACCTAGTCTTAAAAGTGGCAGCCCAGTGTCTGAGAGACGTTAGCTGCAGTTGTGTATAAGACTATGCTATGCCCATAGTGTGGTTGTGAGTATTATATATTATGTACTTTTTGTGTTTCTATACGCTATTCCACCCTGTCAGTAAGGGAAACTGACACCCCGGGGATTTTGAGCCCTGGGGGGTGTTTTCACCAACATTTTGGTGGGAGGATGAATGGATGACTACACCCTTTGGCCCCGCTCTCTTCTCTTGGTAGATAAATGAGACAACTGGCACAAGATTTAGTTTCCCCATATATGTGTGTAGAGGGTTGTAATGGATTGTGGTTATTTCACACACATTTATTCTGGATATAGTATTCCATGGACTACTATAGGTGTAACGTGTATAGGCTGTGATGGCTTGAAGATCTCTACTCGGTGTATGGGCTATAATGGAATGAGGTATAATACCCGACGTATGATACACGTTATACGGACTGTGGTGTCTTTTGGAACTTACCTGGTTACTTTTGGTTGCGTAGATGGTGTGGTGCTTCACCCAGGTTTCTACGGGCAAGCCTTTGTGGTGCATGAGGTGCAGATTGTGGAGGTTAGCCCAAGATTATACATGCAAGCCTTTGGAGAGAGATGCACATGATGTATGTCGTTGGGGAAAAGTAGAAAACCAGTGGGGAAGTAGTAGCGGGGTATCCTTGATATTCGTTACTATATGCTATATTCTTGTATGCGTTACTTGGTGAGAGTAGCCATGGTGAGGTTGGGAACTTAGTATACCTGTTTAGGTGACGAGTTAGTTTCACTTGTGGTTCACTGTACATTAGCATCCTTTCTTTACATTTGCAAATGAGGTTTGGGGAGGATCCTACTGAGTATACTGTTATACTAACCCTACTTATATATATACTATTTTTCAGGTAACTTGGAGTAGGTTGGAGATCAAGCTGGTTACTACTAGCTTCTGGTTGTAGGAGCTGTTCGGGCTTGTGGTCACTGCTGTTTTTCCATTCTTTTGGGTACTTGTAGTTTTCCCCTTTCAGTTGTAGTACTTTTTCAGGGAATTTCATATATGTACTTGGGTTTCATTTATTTTTCAGTTCTGATTTGGATTTGGTTGGGGTATATCGTATCTCTCTCTTCTACATGTGTTCTCTTAGAGGGTAATGCCTCCCATTTGTGTGTTTATTATACCCTCAGTTCTAGTCGCCAACCCGGGGCCTACTGGAGGCGGGACTCAGTGGGTCATTATCTCTCTTCTGACATTGTCGGCCCAAGAGGGGTACACTTTGTGGGGATGGGGTCTTCACAGAATGGTATCAGAGCTCTGGTTGAGGGATAGGATGGAGTTTGGAGATAGGCAGAGGTGAGGGTGCATGGGATGGTAGGGCAATAGTGTCATTAATGTTTAGAAAGTGGGGTAAAAACTAGAGACCGACAGAGACATAGGCATTTAGGGCCCCCTATGATCTGTTTCTCGGACCTTTATGTTTACAATGGCTACTAAACAAGTTTATACTGGTTGCATGATAGTGACCTAGGAAAGGATCATGCATCATTTTTCTTTGTGCTCGTGTTTGAGTGGGTAGACCTTGGGATAGGTAAACCTAAAATGAATAAAAGAAAATCATTAATTAATTAATTTTGAGTCTTCCATATTCCAGGTTTAGGAGCTCTAATGGTTTGTCATTTTACAGGTATGGATCCAGGTTGATGTCCTCATCAGGTTTGCGCAGAAAATGTTCAGCAGGCTATTCCAGCAGAGCGCCGCAGGGTAGAAGATGATGATGACAACACATGGAGGAAGAAACTTTGAGAGTTTCAGTATTATAGTCTACAGAAGTACGAGGGATCTATTTTAGATTTAGTCACAAAAGACTGGTTGGAGGAGGTCGATATCAGCTTCAGTTCGATTCATGTTTATAAGGAGCACTGGGTGTCCTTAGTTGTGATGATTCTACATGGAGCAGTGAGGAAGTGGTGGCTATTGTTCCTTGGGGATCGTGAGGAGTCAGTGATCTCATGGGAGGAGATTCAAGAGAATTTCATAGTTGAGTTCCTTTCTTCGACTGTGAAGGCATCCAGTCATCAGAAGTTTCATACCCTTAGATAGGGGAGCTCCTATGTTTGAGAGTTTTGAATCCATTTCAGGAACCTTCTATGATATGCTTCAGACCTTTTATCAGATGAGGATGCCAGGGCGAGGAATTTCAAGGAGGCTTTACATCCATAGATCCACTTCCAGGTCACCCCATTTATGTTGAAGACATATATTGGGGTGCTGGCAAGGGCAGAGGTTGTTGAGAGGAATTTGGCTAGGACCAGATCGTCATGAGAGGGGAATCATACTGATTCCTCATGAAGCAGAGCTATGGTCCGGGGATCCCGGTTTTTAGGGCAGAAGAGTTTTCGCTCACCTGTGGGTAGGTCCCAGCCCTTCCCATCTCATTTCTTTGGAGGCAGCAACTCTCAGGCCTATGCCAAAGGATCAGGTGCTTGTTTTTCATGTGGTGGTCGTGTTCATCATCAGTGGGAGTGACCGACTTTTTAGAGCAGTAATCATGCACCAGGCGCTCCATTCCAGGTTCCTCTGTTGAGGTAGTTCTAGACGAGGTACCAGCAGTAGGGTGAACTAGATTTAGATCACTAGAGGGTAGACGGGGTTGGCAGAGGACATCCCCATGATGCTCCTCGTCCTCAGAGAGCAGAGCGCGGCCGTGGTGGTGGTCGTCATCAGGGTCAGAGAGGTTGTGGAGGAGGCCATGGTCAGCTTCACGCTCTAGAATTGCCCGCACCAGGTGAGCCAAACATCATTCAAGGTATCCTTTGCCTGGTTTCTACCTTGGTGTATGCCTTTTTTGACTCAGGAGCAACACACTCCTTCATATCACCTACCCTTTTCCATGCTTTGGGACTTGAGTTAGAGAGGCTTCCAGTGCCCATGGTGTTGACTATGCAAGTTGGAGGTTGAGCTAACTTGTTTGAATTATGTAGAGATTGTGAGATAGTGTTGGGGTAACACCGCTCTTGGGGATATTTCCTATGTTTACGAATACAACCATATTATTTCATCCTCAGCATGGATTGGTTGTATTCGGTGTAGGATATCATGAATTGCTTTGGGAAGAAGGTCATCTTCTATGGTGCAGATGGAGAGAAAGTGGTGTTTCTTGGTGCGCGAGATCCTCGGATGGGTCATAGGCACATTCCATCCTTATCATCCACGATGTATGAGTGGATGATGAGTTCTTCATAGGTTATGCCTTTGGCGTTTCCTAGGGTTGTAGAGGAGTAACTTGATGTATTTCCCGAAGAGGTTGTAGCATTACCCCCTCGATGAGAGATCGAGTTTGGGATCGATTTACATCCAGGTGTGTCTCCTATATCTATGTCTCCGTATATGATGGCCCCTTCTGAGATACGAGAGCTACGTATTCAGCTTGAGGGTCTGTTGCAGTGTGGTTTTGTCTGGCCAAGTGTGTCACCATGGGGTACACCAGTCTTGTTCATGAAGAAGGCCGATGACAGTTTGCGTATGTGTGTCGATTATCATCAGTTAAAAAACTGACAATAAGGAACCTCTATCCCCTTCCACGGATTGATGATTTTTTCGATCAACTTAGGGTGAAAGTTGCTTCTCAAAGATTGGCATGCAGTCGGGATATCATCAAATGCGTGTGAAGGATGAGGATATTCCGAAGACTGCTTTCTGTTGTCTTCATGGGCATTATGTGTTTTTTGTAATGTAGTTCTGTATGACGAATTCCCCAGAAGTTTTCATGGGATTGATGAATGTTCTGTTCTGAGAATTCCTGGACAAGTTTTTCGTGGTTTTCATCGACTAAATCCTTGTGTTCTCCACATCTGAAGAAGTGCATGCAGAGCGTCTACGAGACATTTTGGGAGTTCTTTGCCAACATCAGTTGTTTGGGAAGCTGTCAAAGTCTGAGTTTTGGGCTCGAGAAGTTCATTTCATGGGGCATGTTGTTTCCCAACAGGGACTAGTTGTGGATCCGTTGAAGATAGAAGAATTGGTGTCTTGGGAAGCCCCCAAGACCATGCCAGAGGTGCGAAGTTTCCTTTGTCTCGCAGGCTATTATAGGAGGTTCGTGTACAATTTTTCCTGAGTTACAACTCCTATGACAGCTTTAACCAGGAAAGATCAAGCATTGATATGGACTGATCAATTTCAGGCAGCTTTCGAGTATCTAAAGGATAAGTTGGTAAGTGCTCAATTCCTTTGTCTTCCAGCGAAGGGAGTTTAGTTTGATGTTTTTTGTGATGATTCACATCTGTGGCTATGATTTTTCCTCATGCAGCAGAGGTCAGTTGTTTCTTATGGGTCTCAGCAGTTGCATCCCCATGAATGTAACTATGCCACACATGATCTTGAGTTGGCAACTATGGTGTTTTCTCTGATGTTGTGGAGACATTACCTCATTGGTGGGCACTTTGTGGTTTTCACCGATAATAAGAGTTCGTGGTATGTTTTCTCCCAACATGACTTGAACATGCGGTAGAGTTAGTGGATGGATTTATTGTAGGAATATTACTTTGAAATATTGTATACACCTGGAAAAGGGAATTTTGTAGCTGATGGAAAGAGCCAAAAGTCACGTAATGATGTTGTGCGTGAATCTGGTGATTCCCAGAGAGTGATAGAAGAGTTATCATCATTGCATTATGATATGGGGGGAGTTGGGGGTAGAGGTTATCTTTTATAGATGACGGTGTAGTCATCCTTATTGCATAAGGTGGAAGAGTCTTAGTCGGGTGATCTAGAGGTGGATGTTTGGAGAGACCGAGTTGTTTGTGGTGAGGCCCCTGATGGTTGGTCTGAGGATGAACACCCTCGAGTGTTGTATCATGGCAGTCTTTTTGTTCCTTTGGAGATGCGCAAGATGGTTCTCAGAGAGTTCCATAGTTCACCTTTAATAGTACATCATGGTGTGGCAAAGATGTACTAATCCTTGAGGAGTCAGTTTTGGTGTCCTGGGCTGAAGCATGTGGTTTCAGAGTTTGTGTCTCGATGTTTAGTCTTCCAGAAGGTGAAGGCCGAACACCGTGTTCCTGGTGGTCTTCTCCATCCATTTGAGATTCCTCATTGGAAGTGGGAGGACATATCAATGGACTTTGTTAAAGGTTTACCTTGAGCTCTGGTAGGACATGATGCTATTTGGGTGGTGGTGGATCGTTTGACAAAATTGGCCCACTTCATAGCGATCAAAGAGTCGAGGTTAGTGGATGTTTTGTCGAGGAAGTATCTAGAGGAGGTGGTGAGACTTCATGGAGTCCGTAGGATGATCATTTCTGATCGAGACCCTCATTTTACCTCCAGGGTGTGGAAGGGTCTCCAACATGATTTTGGTTCTCAACTATTCCTTAGCACTGCTTTTCATCCTCAAACGGATGGTCAGACGGAGTGAACCATCTAGAATCTTGAAGACAAGTTTTTCTCTTGTGTTCTTGAATTTGGAGGTTCATGGATGAGGCACCTACACTTGGTGGAGTTCACTTACAATAATATCTTTAACTCCACCATTGGTATGGTTCCATTTGAATCCTTGTATGGTCGGCCCTGTCATTCTACATTGTGATGGACTGGGGTCAGAGAGTTAGCAATTCCCGGACCAGAACTAGTGCAGAATACAACAAAGATGGTTCAGGTGATTCGTGAGAGGATGGAGACAGTGCCAGATTGTCAGAAATCATATTCTAATCAAAGAAGGATACCCTTAGAGTTTAATGTTGGGGATCATCTGTTTCTGAAGGTGAATTCCCGTCATGGGTAGTGGAGGTTTGGTTGTGGAAGTAAGATTTCTCCACAGTTTGTTGGGCCTTTCGAGGTGTTAGATCGTGTTGGGGTTGTGGCATATCTAGTAGAACTTCCCCCTATGATGAGTAAGATACATGATTTCTTCCATGTATCACTTCTTTGTTGTTATCTTCATGATGAATTTCATGTTATCGATTGGGGAGAGATAGATATTGATGACGATGCAACCTTTGAGGACTGACCTTCGTAAATCCAAGACCGCAAGGAGAAGGTGTTTTGTGGGCGTTCTATCCCCTTAGTTTGGGTATTTTGGTGACACAACCGCATGGTGGAGAGTACATGGGAGCGTGAGATACAGATACAAGCTCAGTACCCAGAGTTGTCTAATGTTTAAATATTTTCATGTAATGATGTTTCCATCATGGTTAGACCTTTCATGTTTTATTTATGAACTTCTTGTGTTCTTTTTTGTGTCTTGATCTATTTTGAGTGGTATCTCGAGGGGTGGTTGTTCGGGCCCCATTTCTTTTTTTTCTCTTTAGGTTGGGTTTGAATTCTCGAGGATGTGAATATTTTGAGAGGTATGTGATGTAATGGCCCATACCTCTCTGGTCCAATACATTATGAAAAAGTTGTGTTGGAGGTGTTCCGGGAGGTAAAGGTGACTTATCCCCAACACTTTTCTAAATTTCTAGTTCTCTGAACAGAGTTTCCACTTTTATGAATAGTGTTGGTAGGTGAACAATGTTTCTATCAGTGAGGTTCTATCGGAGACCTTCTATCGGTAGACTTGAACACTGTTTCTATCGGTAAGCATCTATTGGTGACCTTCTATTAGTAGACATGAACAGTGTCTCTATCAATGAGCTTCTATCAATGACCATCTATTGGTAGACTTGAACAGTGTTTCTATTGGTGAGCTTCTATTGGTGACCTTTTATCTGTAGACTTGAAAAGTGTTTCTATCAGTGTGCTTCTAACGATGACCTTCTATTGGTAGACATGAACATTGTTTCTATCAGTGAGGTTCTATCGGTGACCTTCTATCGGTAGACTTGTAAATTGTTTCTAGATCAGTAGACTTGTACAGTGTTTCTAGATCGGTAGACTTGCCTTTGCCAAATTTTGAGTTTGTGAACAGTGTTTCCATCTTCGTACAGTTTTTCCCCTTTTGATGTTTCCATTGACGTAAAATACATTTGAAGCCTTATTTTAAGGAATCTATGGTCGATTAAAAGTCCATAAATCTTATATTAATTATACCTATGGCCGGAATGTTTTTACTTGGTCAAACCGCGTGGGTTAATGCGATCCGTTTTTAATGTAGAATTATGTGTATCATAAAGCGTTTCCCCAATAGATCATCAAAAGGGAAAAGATATCATCCTCCCTTGTTTTTCCTCTTTTTTCTTGGATATAAGACACTATAACCTTTCAATCCTTCACATAGGAGTATAAAAATCAAACCCTACTCCTCTGATTGGTTCTGCTCTGTATTGGATGCAACCGAGCTGTGTCAATCAATCTTCCATATATGGTATGTTTTATCGATGTTCCTTTGGGGATCATCTTCTCCTGTTTCTCCCTTACATATTATACCATGTAATCTCCAAGATCCTAATGGGTTTTTCTTGGGGTTTGGTTGGTGCTGTCATATCTTGGCATCCTACGGTGGATGCAGTTGTCGCGAGAGGAGGATTGTGACCCATTGTGTTGATAAAGAACGTCAAGAATTGTTGAGGTAGGGGATGTGTGGATTCTATTTTCTTTTACGTGCAACTATATCGTTATCATGTTTTAGCCCTTTGAATCACAACTAAATTGACCTAATTAAATATTTGAACTGGATAAAGAGATCGTTGTCGCTCGTATGTTACTGCCTCATGTTTTTCTAGATAGTGTGATATCTATGCTTTATTTTCTTAGCTGTTTGTTCTTGATGGAAATTGATAAAGAATGTAAAGCCGAAATTAATTGATAATTAATTTGATAAAGATAAAGAGACATGTAAATGAATCCGGTTGTTTCCATTGTTCTAGTTGTTCTAAATTTTTATGTTAATCTGATTGGCATAGTAAGCATGTTAAATCTTGTGTAATAGCTTACTGATTAGGTTTCCCAGAATTGGAACCTACAAATTGAATCAGTTAATTCAAGAGGGATTAAAGAACTCGTTGATTGATAAAAGTTACTACCTGGTAGGGTTCTTAGTTACCTTATTGTTTTTAAGGCTTTGTGCCTTGTGCTTTAGATCCATGAGTGCTCATTTTGTATGAAGGATGGATGCCTTGTTAAAGGGCCAAGAGCCCATTTGCTATGATGTTTGTTTTCCTACTGCTTGTGCTGTGATGTGAGCCTAGATGGCTATTGTGATATGTGGAGGTAGTGAGGCCTTGATGATATAGTAGAGGATGACGCCTAGAGTGGTGAGATGCATCGGTTTATGCATGTGGGTGTCAGGGAGGACACCCGTGATGATGGAATAGGATGGATGTGGTTGTTGGATGTTTGGTGGTTTGATTGGTTGTTTATATGATTTACTTTTCCCCAATGATCAAGGAAGCATTTTTTTCTTTCGCTTCTTCCGAAAGAGGCAAAGACGCGTGGGGTATGCCACGTGCTTTCCGTGTTTAGCCTCTCGAGGGAGAATGGGTCCACGCTCTTCCTATAGGCGGCAAAGACTTGACGGGTAGTATATCTACTCACCGTGATGATCCCCCTTGTGTTTAGTAGCATAGGTTGCTTTTCTAAAATGCCTATGAATATGGGAAAGTAATTATATAATGAATGTTTGAATAAATGATGTTAAATCATGGGATTAGAGATGCTAGAACATAATGATGAGGCTGTATCTTTTAAACGGAGCAGTTGTTTTTGAATATGATGCCAATTCAGTTTTTTCTGAGGTTGTGTTCATGGTTAATTAATGTTTGAAGAATTAATTAACATACAACGGAATTGATAAAATGGGAATGATGTAATCTAATAAAGCCCTTAAATTTTTGTGTGCTTATAGGATACCTAGTCTTATAAGTGGCAGCCCAGATTCCGAGAGATGTTAGCTGTAGTTGTATCTAAGACTAGGTTATGCCGATAGGGTGGTTGTGAGTATTATATATTCTGTAATTTTTGTGTTTCTATACGCTACTCCACCCTGTCAGTAAGGGCAACTGACACCCTGGGGATTCTGATCCCTAGGGGGGTTTTCCCCAACATTCTGGTGGGAGGACAAATTGCTGTCTACCCCCTTTGGCCCTGCTCTCTTCTCTTGGTAGATACATGTGCCAATAGGCACAACAGTTAGTTTACCCCTATTTGGGTGTAGAGGGCTGTAATGGATTGTGTTTATTTCACACACATATATTCTGGATACAGTATTCCATGGACTATTATAGTTGTAATGTGTATAGGTTGTGATTGGAAGAGGATCCCTACTCGGTGTGTGGGAAATAATGGCATGAGGTATAATACCCGACATATGATACACGTTATGCAGGCTGTGGTGGCTCCTGGAACTTACTTGGCTACTTTTGGTTGTGAGGATGGTGTGGTGCTTCACCCAGGTGTCTACGGTAAAGCCTTTGTGGAGCACGAGGTGCAGGTTGAGGAGATTAGCCCAAGTTTATAGGGGCAAGCATTTGGAGAGAGATGCACAAGACGTATGTCGTTAAGGAAAAGAGGAAAAAGAGTGGGGAAGTAGTAGCTGGGTACCCTTGATATTATTTAATATATTCTATATTCTTGTATGCGTTACTTTGTGAGAGTATCCATGGTGAGGTTGGGAAATTCGTATACATGTTTAGGTGATGAGTTAGTTTCACTTGTTGTTCACTGTGCTTTAGCATCCTTTCTTTAATTTTGCATGAGATTCTTTGGGGAGGTTCCTACTGAGTATATTGTTATCCTTGCCCTATGTATATATAAACTATTATTCAGGTCACTTGTTGTAGGTTGGAGATCAAGCTTGTTACTACTAGCTTGTAGTTGTAGGAGCTGTTCGGGCTTGTGGTCGCTGCTGTTTTTCCATTCTTTAAGGTACTTGTAGTTTTCCCCTTTCAATTGTAGTACTTTTTCATGGCATTTCATATATGTATTCGGGTTTCTTTTATATTTCAGTTCTGATTTGGAGTTGGTTGGTGTCTATCTTATCTCTCTCTTTTTCATGTGTTCTCTTAGAGGGTAATGCATCCAATTTTTGTGTTTATTATACCCTCAGTGCTAGTCGCCAACCTGGGGCCTACTGGAGGCGGGACTCTGGGGTCATTATCTCTCTTCTCACATTGCTGTCCTAGGAGGGGTACACATTGTGGGTAGGGGGTCATCACACTATAAAAATCCAAAATAACACCATGTTTTTCATTATTAATATATATAACTGTATATAAGTCTTTTTTCAGAACCTTATACTTTTATTAATATTATATCAATTAATAATATAGTATTTGTGTTAAAAACTCAATTGTGTCAATTTTGACACTATTTAGAATTTGATTTTTTTGAAATCCATAAAAACATTATCACATAGAATAAAATTTATTTAACAAACCTAACATGTCATATTAACCTATAGAATAAGTGGAATTCATCAGATGTCTCAATTTTTATTTATTTGAATATATATATTATCAATTATTTTAATATTTCATTAATATGTTAATTACTGCATCATCATTTGGACATACAAAATTAAATTATTAAACATCTGAATATTATAAAAAAATACCATTATTTAGTAAATCTTTTTATCTTTCTAATGAATAAGTATAGTCGAATTTATATTGTGTCTAACCCCATATTAAAAATGGTGTAGTTATAAAACATTGAATTTAACTCTTTTAACTCTTTTTTAAATAAAATAATTATAAATGTCATAATATATTCCATGTAGAACAATGCGGATAATATTTTATTCATAAGGTTGTTTTTGGTCAAGTGATACTTATCCAATAGAATTAGGATTATGTGTTAGTTTAATTATGATATCATTTTAACCCTTAATTACCGAATTAACTTTTAACTATGGTAAATAAAAGTCAAAATTTACTAATCACCAAAAATTATTTTCATCCTATTGAACCACATTTTAATTACTGATATCAACTGTGTCTCTATGTTTTTTTAAATTCAACTCACAGAAGTAGTAAAATTAAATTTTATTCAAATTTGTAATTTCTCCTACATGGTGGGTAAAAGACGGTAAAAAGTTAAACAAAATTTTGTATATCTAAATTTACTATAAAATTACTTGAACTAATTACATTAAACATATGTAGGTATTATGTTTCTATTTTTACCTAAAATAAATTAAAATAAATTAACTAATTGTTTAAATTAAAAGTCGGTTTTAAACAATAACATAGTGTTTTTAACTATTCATAAAAAATTTAAAGTTTTCAAGAAAATACCAAATATTCACCCTAAGCTAATTTAGATATTCCATATCCAAAAATGAAGTCCATTTTGAATGATAGAATTTATATATTTTTAGAAAGTGAGTATTACTATTCATAACTGCTAGTTTGATTGGTTGTGGTGTGTTTGAACTTGATGTTGCGTACAACACAAGCTATTGTATTATTATAATGGGATCGTACAGTGGAATCATGGGGTGTTATATAATATATGTCATTTTTCTGAAATTTTGAAATTTCTAACTATAATATCATTTAATAAAATAGTATTTTTTTTTTGAAAAAACATTTTGTCAATTTTTTACTATTCATATCAATATATTTTTTTAAAATCCATAATGACAAGATTATTTTGAACAAAATTCATCAATTCATAGATAACATGTCATAATCTTCCATAAAATTCTTTTATGGCCTAAAAAGTTTTTAAAAAAATTATTTTAATATTTATAATATCATTTATTTAAATAAATCATTAATAAGGTAATCATTACCTCATCATTATGTCATAATAATATTTATTTATTTCATGTCTAAAAATTATAAATAAAATACCTTGATGTATGAAATCCTATTATATTTCAAATGAAAATTTATAGTCCAATATATTACATATATAACGCCTTATAAAAAATTGTAAAAAACTTGTTTATTCTATGTTTTTATTTACATTAAATTAATTATTATAAAATGTCATTTTCATATCAAGGTGGTTTCATGGGGTCCCAAAATGGACCCAGAGATTCCCATGGCTGGACATATCTCATCCAATAGTATTAGGTCATGTGTTAAGGTAGTTTAATATTATTATAATATTATTTTCTACCCTTATTTAATAGATTTACCCTTTAACAATGGTAAATAAAATAATTATGAAGTTACTATTCATAAAGTCTAAAAATAAAAGGTACCTATTTAGAAAAATTGGAAATCATAATTCCAAATATGGAATATATTCCTCCAAATTCGAAAAATGGAAGTTACAGAAATTAATTGAAAATTAATTCCCATCCTCAAAACCAAAAAATTGAGTTTTTAAGATGTAAAATTTACCAAATGATTGACAAGTGTTTATGTCAAATTTCAAAGAGAAATTACTTACAATTACAAATATTTAATTAAATGAGAAAAATATAATCCAATTAATCTTTTATCACAATTAATATGACATTATCACAACAATAATAAATTATATTAAAAGGTAGTTTTGAAATAAAATGCACTATTTTCACAATTCATTAAAAAAGAAAATTATAAGAATATTACCAGAAATTTATCAAAAGTAAATTTTGATGTCCTAATTCTACAAATGATTTTTATTTTGTCAAATATAGCATATATAAGTGGAAAAAACTGGATTCAAAAAGGTTTCTCCATCAAAAGGCGGTAAAGAAACCATTTAAAAATAGAATAGTATTTCCTTCTTAAAATCAGATTTGTTCTAATTTTAAGCCACTAATTTTATTTTGACAAATAAAAAGATATTTAAAAAAATTTAATAAAATTTTAGTTAGTTATGTTCTTTCCCTCCATTAAAACAGCCAGGAGCTAACTACAATTTAAAATAATTATATAATTATATTTTTTTAGTATAACACAAAGTTGTGTGCAATGTAATAGATTAAAGAAACCTGTTGTTGTGTGTTTATTAATCTAGCAGACCAAAAATCCCATTTAATGTAAATATACTTTATTATTCATAAATATTAATATAAATAATAATTTATTATTCTATAAATACCAGGGTTGTCAAATCCTTCACCCATTTTACGAATTTTGTCCATGCAATTATACTAACTTATCATATAAGGTGTTGTATTTATCCCTCATAGCAATTTCAGATTCCCATGTTTCCTATTCAGTCATATGGTTTATTCCAATAACCATTACCCAATGAATTAAAATATTATGTAACACTTTCTCTATATGTTCAAGATTCTGGATAGGTTGTTCCTCATAAGTAATATTCTCTTTCAGCTGAACTAGATCTTGACTCAATACATGAGATGAATCCAGTATATACATTATCTATATTAAAAGGTGAAAAAAGTTGTGTAACTAGGATAAACATGGAGATCAAGACACTCTATAGTCAACATACCCAACTTACTTTAGGATTATATATGGTCCAATGAACCTCAGACTTAGTTTTCCTTTCTTACCAAAACATGTCACACTTTTCCATAGTGAATCTTTCAGAAAGACATGATCACCTACCTTAAAAGAAAGATCCTTACTCCTATTATCTGTATAATTTTTCTGTCTTCTCTAAGCTGTTCTAATGTGATTATGAGTCAATTGAACTCATTCTGATATCTCATCTTCCAATTCCAGTCTTATCACCTTCCTTTCACCTTCTAGATCCAAAAAGCAGGTGTCTGACATCGCTTTCCGTATAACGCCTTAAATGGTTCCACCAATATACTAGAATGAAAAATCTTATTAAAAGAAAAATCAACCAATGAAATATATTGGTCCCAACAACCCAGACAATCCATTGAATAACAATATAGCATATTTAACTATGTTTGGAAAAATGATATTTGCTTTGACTATCGTTTTTATAAACTATCCAGAAATTTGACCAAGAGGAATAATATATAGAATATGAATAAAATGAGTAGATTTAGTCAATTGATAAAAACAACCCAGATTTCATTGTTACTTCATGATGTCTTTGTAAATCACACTATGAAATCCATTGACACATTTGCTTATTTCCACTCCAGCACTGGAAAAGGATGAAGCATACATTATGATGACTGGCATTCTTCATTAACCTATTTACATGTCAAACACTTATTAATAAATTCATTAGTATATATTTTCATTCGAATCCACTAGTAATACAATTGACGATCTCTGTAAATTTTAGTACAATCAGGATAGACTATAAACAGAGAACTATGAGCTTCACTTATCATCTTTTTCTTCAACTGTGAATCCCAAGGCACACATAACCTCCTTTCAAACATCTAAACACAATATTTATAAATGTTAAATTCATTTAACTTACCCGTATGATCCAATTATACCCTTTTATGAAACTCAATGTATTCCATTTGTAGATACATTATGTGGTCTACTTGAGATGATTTCACTGCCACCTAAAACAAAACAGCGTAATTACATTCCCCAATAACATCAATCCACAATTCGTCTAGAGAAAACACAAATGATCTTGTTTGGAATGTATCATGGTTAATACAACATTACTCTTTTTACTCATAGCATCACCCACAATATTTTTCGTTACTGGAAGGTAATGGATCAGGCAATCATAATCCTTAATTAATTCTAGACTAATCCTCTGTCTCAGGTTTAATTTTTCTAAGTGAATATATACTTTAAACATTTTTTATTAATATATATTTCATACATTATCCCATACAAATGGTGCCTCTAAATTTTTAAAGCAAAACAATAGCAGCGAATTCAAAATCATGTGTAGGGTAATTTAACTCATGGGGTTTCAATGACGTGAAGCATAAGTACCTACATGATCATTCATCACAAGGACACAAACAATTCCTTTAAATAACACATAACTATAGATAAAAAATTCACTATTTATGGAAGGCAATGCCAAAACTAAGCCATTCACTAATCTTCATTTAATTCCTAAAAACATTCATCACATCTTTTTGTTCTAATGAACATAACACCTTTTTAGTTAACTTGGTCAGTAGGCTAGATAAACATATAATTTTTAAATAATCCTCACGTAATAACCTGATAAATCAAGAAAACTATGAATCATGGTTATATTTTTTGGTCCTGATAATTCATTAACATCTTTATTTATAGAAAGATCAACATGTATTCCATCATTAGAAACAATGTGACCAAGGAATGAATTTTTTTGTAAACAAAACTCACACTTACTAAATTTACCATATAGTTTCTTTTCATTTAATGTTAGAAATACAACCCTTAAATTCCATTCATGTTACTCTTCACTTTTAGAATATAAAAAAATATCATCAATAAATAGAACCAAAAACTTATACAATAACTCACAGAAAATCTTATTCATAAGATCCATGAATACATCATGTGCATTGGTTAACCCAACTGGTATATCTACATATTCATAACGGGCATATCTATTATGAAATACGGACTTTTGAATGTCTGATTCCTTTACATTACACTTATGGTACCCCGACCTACTATCAATATATTTAAAAAATGAACTCCATGGAGCTGATCAAATTGATCATCGATATCAGGCAATGGATACTTATTCATAAAAGTTATGTTATTCAAGTCTATATTATCAATTCAAAGTCTCATTGAACAATATTTTTTAACAAAAATTATAGGTGAACACCATGGTGATGTGATAGTTCAAATGAATCCTTTATCGAATAACTCCTATTGTTGCTTATTTAACTCTAGAATTTCAATTTGAGCCATTCAATAAGGGGGGATTGAAATTGGTTTATCATAAGTGACTAAGTCAAATATAAATTCAACTTCTCGATTAGGTATTATACCAGTAAACTAATCCAAAAAAACATCATGATACTCATTTACAATTATCACATCATTAATCTAAACAGTTCCTTTGTTTTCATCAATATGTGTGAGGTAACATTAATTTACATCTTTTACTAGTTTCTCAACTTAATGATATTCTATCCAAAGTAAGAGTTCATTATTGTACAAAAAATGAAATTCTTTTTCAGAAGAAACCTATTTTTCTCTATATTCAATATTATCATAATAAATGGAAAGCTAATCCATACCCATAATAAAATCAATCTCTTCTAGAGGAAAAACAATAAGGTTTATAGTCAGATTCATTTCACAGTCAAGTATTATAATTTCTTTTTTTTCATCAATTCCTCCAAAAGGTGTTTACCATATTTTTAGGATTCATATCATGAGATGGAATTCCCAATTTACTCGAAAATTTATAAGAAATGAAAGAATGATTTGACTCTAAATCAAAAAACACATTGGAATAATGTGAGTAAACAAACAGTGTACAAGATACTACTTCATTTGATGGCCCAACATCATCTAAAGTAGTTGCAAATGATTTCACCACCCTTCTGCTTGTAGTCTGGCTAAATTAATTCATTTTATTTCTTCGTTGGACAAAAAATTTCATAATTTCCCATTTCATTGCACTTAGAATATTTTACAGACTGTAAATCATATTTTCTCAAACGATTTCCCTATTCAGTTTTATTGATATTACGAGAATTATTTCCCATTTTACCACATCAGAAGTATTTAATTAAATTAAAAATAATTCCCCTGTGTTCTTTTTACCACAATTTTCACAAAATATAACCCTATATATATTACTATCTGACATTTTTGATGAGTTATTCGATTTCATCTTCTAGATCATCCTCTTATTCTGTAGTTTGTTAGAGAACACATGATTATTGTAATACTCAATTTCCACCTTCCCTAAACATCAAACCAGTTTTTCATAACATTTGAACTCATAAGAAGCTAAATATCTTCAATAATTTTGTGTTAATCATGAGTAAAAATTATTGATTTTACTATCAAGACCCCGTATGAAATTTGGAGCATACCTTGATAGTCTAGAGAGTTTTTCTTCATAAGAATCCACTGATTCATCCTTATACATCCATTACAAGAATTATTTTTACATACTATATCGAGCATCCTGAGGAAAATATTTTTCATGGAACATATCTTTTAATTTATCCTAATCAAGAGCATCAGTCTCCTCACAATACTTGGATATTTTTAAACATCTAACACCACTAATTGGATTCACCTTCAAAAAAGTAAATAACAAGACTATCTTTTTGATGTTTTGAACACCCCATGACATCAATATTCTTTTCCAGGGAATTAATTCACCCTTAATCTAGTACTGGGTTAGAGGATCCACTGAATGATGGGCTGTGTTGACTCATGAAATTCTCTACTATTGACTTGTTTTTTTGTAGTTTATTTGGTTGACCTCGTCCATTGATACCACCACCATTTATATTCGGACTCAACTATTCCATCACTACAAAAAACTATTCAGTTCTTAATCCGATCATATTAGGTTTTTGATTTGGATGATTTTTTTTCTTCTTGATGTGATCACATCATAACTACCTTGTTTTCTCTATGGAAAACCATTCTGAACACAGAAATATTATAGGTCAATAAATATGTTAATCTCAAAATGCTATATCATTTCCATAATACTATAAATTAATTTATTGACATTAATTTAACAATATCATAACTCACAAGGTTATCTAAATAGACCTCTGATACCAGCTATAAGGCCTCTTCTAAACAATAAAACTATTTAAAATAAAACAATAATTTTGTTCTCGATAAAAATATTCATGAATTCTTCCATTCTATAACCCTTCCTAATAACCTATGAAAAATATTTCAAAAACATGGGATGAGCCAAAAAATCTCAGTATGGGTTATAGAATAAGGAAAGAAAACATTATCCCATCAACACATTCAAATCAATGAAATCATGATTTTCAATAATAAAACATAATATATTAATATTACTTCAATAAATCATAAGATTTATGAATTACACATATAAATCATAAATAATAATGGTAACTTGTGGCATCCATAACAGGCTTACATTGTATTTTTCATATCTACATAGGGAGTTACTTTTTGAATACCCATCATATTATAAACCATAAATCTCTTTGAAGAAAATTTAATATTTACCTCCATCACGTTACCCAATGAATTAGAGAGCTATCTCAGTTTCACACTCCCTCATTTTATCCCAGAACCACCTGCATACGTAAATAATTCCCAAGAACAACAACATAATCGTAACACATTATAAATGGATAATGGAAAGATAACATTTCCACATTGTAATCAAAGAATATAATTTTAAGATATTTACATAATAAATTATCTCTCAAAACCATTTCCAGTACCAAAATACATAAAGAAAGTATATGGTATTTATTTTCCTTTTAAAAACATTACATCATGTTATGGAATCCAAATATCATTTAATTCTCGTGTCAGTGTAAAGGTCATTGTTATCACGTGCATTTAAAAGAAGCATTTTTTCTATTGTTTTGTAAAATGAAACTGTGAAAAAAGGATTACCATTGAATGAAATTAAAATTAAATGGGGGTTATACATCATATAAAACAATGTCTTGTATAAATCAAAATATGTCTCAATGAATGGAGATTGAGATGAAGTCCCTTACATGGAGTCTGACTCGTCACACATGTTCTGTGTACCTCATGGATAATAAACATAAGTTTATTTCTAATTGCTTCTGAACCTTTTCCATCTCTATTATTCATTTTATATCACTTTTTATGATGTTATAATAATTACATAATTATTTTACTAAATATCGGTCATTTTATTGGTATTCGGTACATGGGTTGAAAATTAACTTGATATAATTACAAATTCTCCATGTGGTCAAAAGTGTATTAACACTAGAATATTATTCAAGATTTAAATATAATATATATATATTAAATATGAATTTTTAATAGACCATAACATTTTTAGATAAGAAATGAAATTCAACATTCATGGGGATGGTAAGCTAAACGTAAGCATGAACACTACATTCATTTATTTATAATATTTAAATTAACGAAAAACAAATGATATAGTAATATTATAATTTCAGTATAATATCATATGATATATATTTTTACATAAGTTCATTAATTCCATCCATTATATGTACCATGTATGGTTTTAATGAGTCATATCACATTGAGGGGGTGGTATTCTACACTTTCTCAAATGAATTTATCATATTTTCACATCATGAAAATAAAAAGTGATTCCTTAAAAAAAATAGATTCATAGAAATAATAAAATTATAATACATATCATATATAAATATTGTGTCATCAGAATGGCCTCCATGAGAGGTGGTATGGTAAAATTGAACAATCATATTTCATAAGGTAGTAGTTTTTCTTAGACAGAAACAGTATGTTCGTATAAATTAGATAGAGGTGTATTTAAGTGTAGTTCTAATTATTCTCATAAAAACATCATAGTATATTGAGGATAATGGTATTGTTGTATAATCAAAGAATAAGAATAAAATTATAAGTGGATAGGGGAAATAAAAAATGAAATTGAGAGAATATGTTACATTTAAATCGGGTAACTCTATTGATTTGAATCAAAACTATTTCTTGAATTTGTTTATACCTAATGAAAGGATTATAGGAGGAATATAGGGATGTTGTGAGATAATTTGGGTAGAGTTTGTAAGAGTCAAGGTTCTTGATAGGTGTGATTAAGTAGGTTGGGGTGATTCCCTTTTATAAGAGGGAGGATAGTCACATTATAAATTTAATTTCGATTTGAAAAGGCACCAAAGTAATTTATTTCAAAGATAATATGATTTTGGGTCGAAATCCTCTCAACCAATAGGTTTTAGATAAGTTTAGGTTACAAATTAAACATTTCTTTTGTTTTTAACCCTTAGTTAACTAATTTGACTCTTACTATATCGTCGTGTATATTCATACTATATAGTAAATATAGTTTATATAAAATGAAAATAGAACCTCATGTGGTTCATTAATGGAATTTTTAAAATTATCTAAGTCATTTGGCTGAATCATAGACTTTTATGATTAATATATCATTTAATAATGAGTATTTTTAAAAATAACTCATTTATATAAATTGGTATACTATTCATATTGTCACATTTTTAAAAAATCAATAAAAACATTATTATATGAAAAAAACATCATTAACTCAATGATAACAAATAATAACCGTCCATAAAATTAATGGAAGGAATAGAATGTTTTAAAATAAATTTATTTTAATATTTATAATCTCATTTATTTAACCCATTCATTAATAAGTTAATCACTCCCTCTTCATTATGTCAAAAATATATTTATTTATTTGATATATAACATTATAAATAAAGTACACTGATGTAGGAAATCATGTTTTATTTAATAATTTTTACTTATAGACTAGGTGATCACTTATATAACCCCATATAATTATTGTTTTATTAAAAAAGGAATGTTTATGTTATATTTTTCTTTACATTAAATTAATTCTTATATAATGTCACTTTCACATCAAAATGGATATATTTGGTCCCCAAATCGACCCATGGGGGAACATGGTTGGGAATATCTCATCCAATAGTATTAGAAAACGTTTTAGGGTAGTTTAATGTTACTATAATATTTTTTTTATAGTTATATACCAGATTTACCCTTTAACCATGGAATGTTAAATAATTACAGAAGTTACTATTTATAATGTCTAAAATTAAATGGTGCTTATTTACACAATTTAGACATCCTAATTCCAAATATAAAATCCATTTATCCAAATTCAAAACATAGATATTTCAGATACTAATTTAAAATTAATTTCCATCATCAAAACCAAAAAGCATGTTTTTTAGAAGTAAAAACTACCAAATGATTGACTTGTGTTTATTTAAATATCAAAATAAAATTAATTATAATGATAAAAATTTTATTAAATTATAATTATATAATCCAATTAAACATTAAATCTAATTAAAATGAAACATAACTATATAAATATGTTAGATAAAATGGAAGTTTTGACTTAAAATGCGGTATTTTTCTTTATTCATTAAAAATTAACATTATAAGAAAATTAAAAAAATTATCCAGCTTTTTTTTGATGTCCTGATTCTATTTAAGCAGATTATTCTTTCAAAAATAACATATAAATGTGAATAAAAACTAGATTTAAAATTGCTTCTTCATGAAAAGGCAGTAAAACAACCTTTTAAAAATATTTGAGTACTTTATGATTAAAATCCGATTTGTTCTTATTTTAATCCTCGAAAATTTATCAGATAAATGTAAATACATATAACAAAATTTTATAATAAAATTTTAGTTAGTTTTTTTTTCTTCCCAATATATTGGCTAGGCGTTAATTACAATTTAAAATAATAATAATATTATATTATTTTTTGGTAAAACTCAATGTTCTGTGTTTCGTATGATTTCAAAGAAATTTGTTGTTGCAGTTTTAGTATGCTTTTGGAAAAAGAATCACCTTTAATGTAAAAATAATATCTTATTCACAAAATTTAATATAAATAGAAAAGTATTATTCTATAAATACCCAGGTTATAACAATTCCATTACCATTCTTTTTTGTATTGATATCATCATTTTTTATTCTAGTTTCATGTTGTATAAGAGTCTCAAATTACTCATGAAGAGTGATGATTGAATATTTTTTATTTTTATTAATACGTTTTCTTTTATATTCTCACTCATTTGGCATAATATCTATTATATTTTCCGCAAGAAACTAATCATCAAGTTAATTTTCACCCATAGACTAAAGGCTATTGATGATTGTCATAAATATTTGTTTAACATTGAAAATGGGTTCCCCATTAGGAAACATAAACCGTGATATTCATTTCTAATCATATCTATTCTTGTTTCAATAACTATAGAATTGAAAAAAAATATTAGCTTCTAATTTTTTACAAATGTTATTAGCAGCTTACTAGTATTAAATCTGGATATATATAATTTTAGTCCTAAAACATAATAATATATTACATATATTAAATTTAACCCGATACTCTTTTTTTATCTTGATTTGTGAATTGTTTAATGTTCTTTTGTAGACTTATTTAGTCTCTAGCCAACATAACAGTGTTATTAATTCTGTTATTGACTATAAAAGTATTCATCCTATCTCTCCAATAGTAATAATCATTTCCATCAATTATTGGAGGTCTGGTAGGATTTATATTTCCTATAAAACCATTGTTCATTCCTTCTATATATATAATAAATATTATTTTTCACAAAATGGTTTAATTTCTCGAGTTTATAAACAAGTAGTGTTTTGGAAAATACCTTACAAAAACATGAACTAGTAATTTTAAGCAACAAAAGTTGAGCATGTAAAACATATATGCATGTATAATTAATTTAGTGACTAGATATTATACCAATTTTAGAATCGAAATTAAGATGTAGATGCTCAATTTTAAGAGGTGTGAATAGTTGGTTCAAAAAAACCATTTTAATTCTTAAGAAAATCTATGATTAACAAAGTCAAATAAGATGGATTCACAGACCCAGTTATTTCTTAACTAAGAAACTAACTTTCTCAAGGTCTGTATAGGAATCTTAAAACAAGTTTATATATGAATGATTCTACCTTAAATAATAGAGAATATTATTTATCTATGTATACAAATATACGAATGTATTTGATTGTTACACATTCATTCATTTCACAAAATAAATCAGAATTAAATCTTTTAATAAAGATAGGTAAACTTGTATAAGTAATATTTTAACTAAAATTTAAGGGTTTCTAACAACCTTAGATAAACGTATCTAAATTTGTACTTTATATAATTTCTATCTTACCCACACTTGGGTAAGTCCACGAAAAGAATATCAGAATATGTCTTCCTATCCATGCAAGCCCTTGAACACTAAAGTTATTAGATTATATGTATTCATATCCTTGGAAGGAATCAATTGATCAACAATAGTCAGATTCCTGCTTGGCTGGTTGAACATGTTGTTCACATATGAACAACTTGGTTATAACAAATGAGCAAGGAATATTGGTCAGAAATCTCACGGAACGTATGGGTTCTATATAGACATCAATCTCTTAAATGTTGAAATATTTGGGTATTTATAGGCATCGATTCCATTTGTTGATTACCTCCTCCAACAGTCTTAATTTTCGTTAAATTTAGGAGGGACCTGTACACATATCACTCAGCTAGTGGCTAATTAAAAAAATATTTTATGACATCATTTGATGTAAGAAAACATGAGAAACATTATCTTCTGTAAGAAATAATAATATGAAAGAAAATCCTTAAAAAGAAACATAGTCATACTAGTATCCAATAAAATAAAATGATAATTTATAGAAATGAGGAAAATATTAGAAAACAATTTAATCAAATTCTTAAGAATGCTAGAATAATAGTAAAAAAATATGAAAAATTTGATTATGAAATAATAGATAATTAGGGTATAATTAATATGAATTCATAATATGATTTCAGATGAAATAGTAGTCTGATTTTAGATGAAATCAGTTTATAAAATTTGAAGAAATTAGTGTCTAATTTCAAATTAAATTAGAGTCTAATTTTAAATGAAATCAGTGTATGATTTTTGAACAAATAAGAGTATGATATCTAGATAAATAGTGATTTAATTTTAGGATAAATCATATTCCTATTTCCGAAGAAATTAGAGTTTGATTTTAGGAGATATCAGAGTATGATTTCTGGAGAAATCAAAGTCTAATTTTATGATAAATCCAATTTAGAATTTTTGGGATATCAAATTCTATGAAACTATAAAGTTTTAAGTTAGGTAAGGATCCAATTATTTTCGTTATGAAAAAGTTGGTTTGATTTGGTTTGCGAAAACAATAGATGAAACATTAAAAACCATAGGTAAATATAAAAACAATCTTATAAAATGAAAACTTTCCTTAAGATAATTTTTTATAGAGATATATTATTTTCCTTAAGAATATGTGTTGGTGATTTTCAAAACATAAAGGAATGGAAAATTCATAAGGAAACTAACTAACTCAATAAAACACTCCATTGTAGTGCGATTGATTTTTCTTTTAAATATATAAACTTATTCACTTTTTAATGATAATGTATAATGGTTATAAAATAACAAATATAAAACTATTTGAATAATAGGTTTCATAAATAAGATATGGATATTTACAACAATATACATTTAAAGAAAAACGTATGATGAAAAAAATAAAAACATAAAATTACAATTAAAACATACACCATGCATCCTCAAATAATATATCACTATAACCATAAAAATTCATATTGGATGTCTTAGGTCAATCCCAAAATATAGAAAGTCATTCCACATAATTATTTTTGGAATATTGTGGTGGATTGTTTTTGGATTTGGAAATCTCCACCTTTGATCAGAAATAAGATATTTCATGCATTCACTAAATAGTGGCACCAAAAATACCTTCAATAAGGGAAAATTGGGGTGTTCTATAGAAGATGAATATGAATCCCCCATACATCCCCTCAAACCTAATAAATTTTCCCCAAATTTTATATTTATATTTCTATATATTTTTAAAATGGTGTTTGTTTTTTGGGGCAAAAAATTTGTTCCAAAAAAGTTATCTTCATGTTGGACCCCATGGAACATCCTTACAAATATAAAATTATCTCCAATCACATTTGGATTAAAAGATGATCATTATTACCTATACCCAAAAAAAAATTGGATCTTCGGTATTGGCTCATGGACAGTACAATAATATTATTTTGATTCATTCATTTCCACTTCACCCAGAATTGGTTTTTTTCCAGGACCACATTGGTGGTAATCCAATGAAAATATAAAATCCCTAAAATAAAATGAATTATTACATATGAAATGGAATATATGAAAATAAACTATTAACATAAAATCAAGTACATTGGTTGTTTAATGAGGTGTTCAAAAATGTACAATGTTATAATGAATTTTACTATTTGACAAAAATCATATTGTTGAGTAATGTTCAATATGTAAAATGCACAAAAATGATGTTTATGATTAAAGAGGAACATGAAAATTATAAATATTACCAAATAATATTATCTTATATTTGATACTAATCATACCCCCCACATGATATTTTATAGTCCTTTGAAAAATTTATATCAAAAATATGAAAATGAATTCCATTTTCCAGGTACATTTTAATATTAAATGCTCACGAAAATTACTAATACAAAACAATAATAAAACCTTTCAAATTAATTTAACTCAAGATAGGTTCATAACCATATTCCAATCCCATGCGCATTAAATTGTTTAAATTAATATCCACAAATCATCACATTTCAATTAAACATTGTGATGTTTTGTAAATCATAAGAAATATTTTGGTTCAGTTTTAGTAAAAAGGGGGAAACATAGACGAGTTAACGGGAATCACATTATTACATTCAAATGATAAATAAATTTTTTTAATTTATCTCTTTTAATAGAAATTTAAATGAATCTAGTAACCCCCTTTTGTGAGTCTTTGTCGATGACTCCTAAAATCGAATACATGGGCATCTTCTCTAGTTAACTCAAAAATTATATATTATAATTACAATAAATAGATTTAAAATTACTAAATCTAGGCCAGACAACAATGCAGCCACGATCCAATTGTGTCGAAAGCCACACATTAGGTCATTCATTTTCTCTACATGGAAATTTATTGTTTTTAATAGTTTTTTATGATTTTTTGAATAGTCATGTTGAAATTTAATAAATAAACAATCCTAGTATAGTTATTAAGGGACACACTAAAATCCAACTATAACCCCACAATCAAAAGGATGTGCATTGTGATTTTATATTAAAAGTGATACAAATGATACTAGTGGGAAATCACATCAGACCATAGTAGTTTCCAAAATCAATGTTCATGAACATAAAAATTCATTAAAATTATAATTAAGTATTATAAAATTACATGTTATTCTATTTTAATGATTGAAACCTATTTTATCATGTTAAAAGATAAATAAATTTTATTCTCTATTTACAAACAATTTTGAATTATTATTTTTTGACACACACAAAACCAATTAATTTATGTGACCCTCATCCACTGAATAACACATCCCTATGAGTTGAATGTGATTTTGATAGATAGATTAGAATTGGGAAGAACTATGATAATATTTGAAATGAAGTCCTGGAAGAAAGTCACATAGAGGTTGATGTTGATGTTTATAAAGCTCTACATTACTCAATTTATCAAATGTCACATGTAGTATCCTAATGGATGTGTGAATACTGGTCTTGAACTCCTCATAAAATTTTGATTCACTGTAAAAAAAACTTCATAGTTTTCTAAATATCACATTAAAACAACATAACAACATTGTGGAAATCCCAAGGGTTCCATCAAAATAAAAACCAAATATAAAATGTTTTATTGAAAAAATAAATTTTATTTTATAAAATTTAATAATGGTAAAAAAATGAAGTCACCAAAACAGTCATGGTTTCCTCCCATAAATATCCTAGTATATTAGCATTATCTTGAATTCGACCACCCCAACATACTCATTATACTATTTAAAAATTTAAAGGACCTCATTTTACACCATTTATAATAGATTTCTAAGAATTATTTGTTTAAAATTTGTTTCATGTATAAACCTATGTTCTAAACTGAGTGGGATAATCCAAGGAATATTTGAAAAGGTTGATCTAGTTGCCTCTGTAGTCTTTCCTAAGACATTAATTTTCATTCATCCATTATTGGTATGATGTTTATAAAAACTAACATCCTAATGGTATTAGACATCCCCAATGAATGAAAATTTGATGTAGGATGGAAGGCCCTTATTTTCATGCTTGGGTTGATAAATGTTAAAAGAGATATATTTGAGAGTTAGAAAAAATATTCATCAATTCATTTACAACTGATTTTTTTTGTTTCAGACTTTTTTACTTCAATGAAATGAATAGGTAAAAATGGGATTTCATGATTTATTATAAATGTACACAGATTTTTGGTTATGAAATAAAATCAATGAAGATATGTTTTTGGATTCAATAAATCACGAAAAAGTTATCTCGTGTAAATAATGATAATATATTTCCTTCTAAATTAAGCAGAGATCAATAATTCATTGATCCTCTTTAATTATCCCAAATTCAAATATTGATTATGTAGTGTTTACATATGAGGTTTTTGGAAATATATAAACTATACAGAATATTTTGTAAGGGTCATTCGTTGTTAGTATGGTATACCCCAATGTTTTATTACATTACAGTTTTAATCTCATAAATGAAACCTCGGAATAAATTCACTCCATTAGAATAAAAATTGTTAGAGAAATCTATTAGGAATATATTGGATAAGAGGTTGAACATCATAGACCACCCAATGATTTATCTCTTCGACCATCATTCATAGGTTATTAAAATGATCCTTTAAAAAATAATAATTAAAATGATTATATATCTAACCATGTATAGGGTAATCATTAAAGGATTGATCAATGAAAATATCTTAATTATGGTTTTCCAAATACTGATTTACACTTTTATTACATCATGATATTATATTTGGGTTATTTAGAATATACATCAATATATTAGATAAAAACTATGATTCTATATTATTATGGAACAGAAAAATTGAAAAGTGAATAGATAGGAAAAATAAGTGCAAAAATTGATAAATTGGGTAGAGAAGAAGCATGATTTTGTCTATGATTAATTACCTATGTCCTCAGTTATGTAGCCAAATATTTTCCATCCAAAATATTCGATATAGGTTGAATTGGTCATTGTAGTAAAATTGGGGGTCGATTCCACAAGGACCAAATATGTATCCTTAAGACACTCAAATTTGTTTGGGATTTTGTCTACAATGTGGCTAACTATGTTGTTGATGTTAATTGAAGAACTAATGACCTAATTTAAAGACAGAAAAACACATAATGACTCAAAATAAAACAATTAATGATTATGGGTTGTCCTAAGTTTTTATGGCATTAATGGATTTATTTATTTTCTTATGAATTTTTAGTTTTATCATTAAATAAGTATATAATAAATTATATAAACCCCAAACATCATTCAGAAATATTATACATAAAATATTAAAATGACAAAGGCCAATAAACATATAGAATCCTATTAATGATCAGTCATTGTATTTGGATCATACTAGCACTGAAAAGGTGTATTTATTAAAGTCGGTAAAGAAGAAGATGAAAATAAGTAAAAGTAAGGAACTCTCAAACCACATAATTATTTTTATAATTTAATAACATAAAATAACATCTAATACAACACCAATAAAATCCATATAACAAAACCACAAAATTTTTATCCTTACATTGATGAAATTATATCAATGTAAGGTGGATGACAACTTAAAGAAGTAGGATTAATGATGATAAACATAAAAAAAAAGAATACTCCACCATCGTGTTAATGATTTCACTTTTTACTATGTAAATAAATTCACAACTTAATGAAAAAGTATTAAATTGTCATAATGAATAGAAAATTAGAAAAATTAAATATTTTATTTAGATGTTAAGGGGAATTAGACCAAATTACATGTTAAATAAAAACATAATACAAAAAAATAGTTGTAGAGAATTTCAATGATAACTTGCACCCAGACTCCTAAAATGCAAAAACAACACTACATTATTTAGTAATTTTAGAAGGCTTGGGTAGATCCCCAAATAGTACCAGTATTTCAATTTGATAATGGTTGGAATTGTGCGGAACATATTTTTTCATGAATATCTACTTTTCCACCAATGACTAAAAATATGAGCCCTCTTGTAACCAACAAAACGAGGTGATGAAATTATCATATATACGGATGATTTTGGGTTCTCCATAGATGAATATAATTTATCCCATAAATTGTACCTAAAATAACTTAATATTTTTCCCCCATTATATTTTAGGATTTTGAGATACACTGGAAATAGTAATCTATTTTTCTGGACCACAGAATATACCTTAAAATTTTACATTAAACATGGTTCACCTAGAAAACCATTAAACACATAGAATTATCTATAGTCGCTGTTTCATTAAATATTCCCCATCAATTGTTTAATGTCCAGTTTGAATTTTAGTATCATCGATGTAATAAAATGCTTATCCTTATTGGCTTGAGAATACAACAAGTCATTACATGGCATTATGTGACATCCCCAAGGTGCCAAAGGCTGCAAATAAATGCTGATGGGATTCAAAACAGGTGGGGGATGATTTACCCTTTTAGAACACACCACAGAACCACCAACCATAACAAAACTGATCAACTAAAATATTTATGATATTAGCTAAGACAACACAACCATTTATTTTTTCATAAACCAACCAAGAGTACCACAGCGGAAACAAACACTTAATCTGAGTAAACAGCGGAAAGACAAACTAAAAGACTACAAGACGACAACCCAAATCCATGATCCACAAGATCTAAGCTCCAACATCAAGAACCGGCCCAAGTATCATGAATTAGTTCTATAAACATGTGACACTTTACCTTTGCAAACATCATGTTATATGACATTTGAAAAAGCCCCAACGTGCCAATGCAGGGGGTGAGTAATGAAACTCTGTTGGTTTTTCCCGATGACTTCCGAACCCATGCCTCTAGGATAAAACTTGTTTTCACATTTATATAAAACAATTTATATAAAACAATTCCAACACATTTGACTATATAACATGTTCCATGTCAAAACCCTTTTTCCACAAAAACCATCTTTCTCAAGAAAAGAAACCAAGAAATATTTCTAATCAAATTCCCATTTCCATTTTGGTACATTCATTCCATTTCAAAAATCCACACAACCAAACAAGCATGAAACTTGGATCTACCTATACTCGCAAGTGGTGAGTTATCCTTCCACTAAGTCGTCACTTAGTGGACTATCTTGTTGGGGGTAATTAACACCCTTATCCATCCAAACCTTTTGATGTGGGTACTTATCGCCCTTAGCCATCACAACCTTTTGATGGGGGTACTTCTCGCCCTTATTTATCCCAATAAATATGAACACACACCACAACCCTTGAAAATCCACACCAAAACCAAGTGTGTTCAAAACCTTTCCATAAAGAATCCATCCTTTTTTTTGAAAACCATTTCATTCAAGCAGCAAAACCATAACAAGTTTAAAATCACCATTTTAAATTCACATTAATTAA
Organism: Viscum album; assembly: GCA_963277665.1. Taxonomy (NCBI): domain Eukaryota; kingdom Viridiplantae; phylum Streptophyta; class Magnoliopsida; order Santalales; family Viscaceae; genus Viscum; species Viscum album. Next base: position 1,120,652,208 of record OY728146.1, read on the forward strand.
CACTTTCCAAATACGCACATATTCTATCACTCGTTACTTAAAAGGGGTTCCAACAATTCATTCCTAGAAGATAATCAAACCATTTCAATCTAGGAAACCAGTCTGAAACTAATCCAACAAGTTCTATGAAAGAGAAATCGAGAGTGAAGCCACCTGCCTTAACAAATTAGGCGAAACCAACCAAGGGACGAAGAACGCCAACAAAACTGAGTCAATACTCCCCGAAACCTCTTTAGATTCTTTTTTCTAGTACAAACAAAACAAAAAACAGACATTAAATTCGTCCACTACCTTAGATCTACCATCCTTGGATGTAGATCTAAGGATCCATCAAGGGGGAAGAAGAAGATCTAAGAAAACTAAAAGAAACGATACTTACCTCGATAAACCGGCCTCTAAACGTAATGGAAAGCCTCATGATCGTTTCCAAAATGCCTGGAAAGTGTTCTCCCACCTTTCATAGAGATAAATCCCGAGTTAGGGCCATCTAGGAGAAAAAAAAGAGCAAGGTTAAATTTAAAACAGATTAGATCCTTAAAAATAGGATCTAAGTTGACCTCGCGCACGGTTAGTCCGCACAACTAGGAAAATAGTGTGGTAACTATGTAGTAGTCACTACTTGAGAGGGGTACTACCCATGGTCTCCTTGTGCAGTTTTCCCCAATCGTGCGCACACTGTGCAGTCTCCACTGTCCAAAGTGACCACCACCTGCATGGCTTCTGCACGATTTGGGAAACCCGTGTGAAGCCCGTGTGTCACCCCTTATTTCCCTTTAACACATTAAAAGTCTCCAAACATTCCCAACCATTTATCATATGATTCATGTACCTAATAGTCATAAAACAAGAGTTACATACAAGGAACTGGGGGTACTAAAATCTCCCCACCATTGGCCTTTCCGTCCCCAGAAAGTTTAAAACCATTGCTTGCCTGAAAGAGTTCTGTCCAATGCTCTTTCATTTCATTCTCGCGTTCCCATTACTCTTCTTGAATCTGATTATATTGCCACAAAACCCACACTAGACCAATGCTTTTTCCACACAAGAGTTTATGCTGCCTATCCATAATCCACACCGGAATATGTACCAACAAAGCATCCAACTCTGGGTCAATGTGATCCTATATGATCACATGGTCAGGATTGGGCTGATACTTCTTCAACTGAGATACATGGAACACATTATGCACTCCACATAACCATGGGGATAATTCAAACTGATACGCCACCTCTCCAACCCATTCCAATATCTCAAAAGGGCATATATATCAAGAAGATAATTTTCCCTACTTCCCAAAATGATGATGTTCAAGCCTTGGAGAGACTCAAAAATACATGATCACTCATCGCAAACGACAATGGTCTTTGGCGACGATCCGCATAAGATTTATGATGGCTATGTGCCGTCTCCATCCTCATTTTTAACAACTGAATCTTCTTCGTTGTTTCTTAGACAAGGCTCGGCCCAACTAGTAAAGTCTCACCTGTTTCCACCCAACAAAGTGGAGAACGACAAGGACTCCCATACAATGCTTCAAATGGAGCCATGTTTATCGAGTCCTCATAATTGTTTTTATATGAGAAAACCACTAATGGAACGTGCTCTTTGCACAGGCTACCAAAATCCATTACACATGCCTAGAACATGTCTTCCAACGACTTTATCGTCCTTTTGGATTGTCCATACATTTGAGGATGATACGCCGTACTCATATTCAGCTGAGTTCCCAGGTCATTCTGTAAGGATTGCCAGAAATGGGATGTGAACCTCCGATCTCTGTCTAACATGATTTAAAATGGTATTCCATTTCTCTGTACCACTTCTTGGATATATATTTTCGATAGATCCACCACCGTATTAGATTCACGAATTGGTATAAAATAGGCCAACTTGGTAAGCCGATCAACTATCACCCATATGGAATTGTTCTTTACAACCGTTCTTGGGAGACCTATAATGAAATCCATAGCTATCTGCTCCCATTTCCACAATGGAATTTTTAGAGACTGCAACATACCCGCTAGATGCTAATGTTCTGCTTTAACTTGATGACAAGTAAAACACCTTGAAATAAATTCATCTACCTTTCATTTTTTACCGCTCCACCAAAATTGTGCCATTATCTCCACATACATCTTTTGTATTCCTAGATGAATATCCCATCTGCAATGGTGGTAAGAAATAAAGAGTTGTTCCTAAGCAGTTAAAGGTACAATCATCTGATCTCGAAACCACAAAATCGAACTCCCATCCAGCTTTCATCCCTTAATGGTCTCCGCGCCATTGATTTTTGAACACATCGCAACACAGTATACATCGGATGCATGTGCCTTATTTACTATCTCCACCAAATCTTGAACAAGAAAAAATGGAATGAAAACCACTACATAAACTCGGTCTTCACACTCCATATGCCTGTCGGCAAGGACCAACATCAACTACCACTCATCTGAAGCTTCTTACGGCAACTAAGCATACGACTTTTTAGTTAATGCAGCGGCCACCAAATTTCCCTTAACCGGTTTACATATCAAGTCAAAGCCGAGAATTTGAAGATATTCCATCCACATACTCTACCTCAGATTCAAATCTTTTTGTTAGAAAATATGCTTCAAAATCTTATGATCCATAAACATAGTGAAATTCAAACCAAAGAGATAATGACACAAAGTCATCAGGGCATGGATAACTGAATCTAACTCCAAATCATGTGGTGGGTATTTCTTTTCATGCACTATCAACTGTCTTGAGCAGTAAGATACAACATGGTCTGCTTGCATGAGAACACATCCCAACCTAGATCCTGAAGCATCACAATACACCACATACCCCTATCCCGATTCAGGAAAAATCATGATGGGTGATAATGTAAGGAAAACATTAAACTCTTGAAAGGATATTTGACATTCCTCAGTCCATTGAAATACACTATTATTCTTTTTCAAGGTTGTCATAGGTGACTCTAGTCGTGGGAAGTCACACACAATGCATCGGTAATAACCAAATAGATCATGAAAATTTTTTATTTAAAATACATTCTTCAGTGGTTGCCAAGAAATAACAGCTTCTATCTTTTCTAGATCCACTGAAACACCTTTCTCAGAAACAACATGGCCCAAAATTTGTACCACTTGTGTCCAGAATTGTCACTTTGATAATTTGGCGTACAACTGATTGTCTCTCAAGATTTCCAACACTATCGCCAAGTGTTGCTCATGCTCATCCCTTGTTTTTGAATACATCAATATGTCATCCAAAAACACCACAACAAAATAATCCAGATCTCGCTGAAATATCTGATTCATCAATTCCATGATGACTTCTGGTGCATTCGTAAGACCAAAATGCATGACTACATATTTGTAGTGACCATATCTTCTTCTGAAGGATGTATTCAGAATATCCTCCTTCTAAACTCGCAACTGATGATATCCTTACCACAAATCAATCATAGAGACGCACTAATCTACCCTTAATTGATCAATCATTTCATCAATGTGAGGAAGTGGATATATATTATTTATCATAACTTGGTTATGTTTACGATTATCCCCACATAGCATCAAAGTTTCATCTACATTCGTTACAAAAAAACGGGTGCTCCCCACGGAGACACGCTCAGCTAAATAAACCCTTTTTTTCCAGTTCTTCCAACATTCAATTCCTATAACTCCTTTGGTTAAATCCAATAAGAATGAGGTGAGATAGGACTGGTCCCTGCAAAGAGATCAATCGTAAACTCCACTTATCATACATGTGGTAACCCTGAGAAGTTTTTAGGAAAAACATTAGGAAATTGATCCATGACTACTGGATAACTGTTATTCGTGATCTCGTCCATCAATTATGTGTTTAACGCAGAAAACTGGTAAGAGATTTCTACCACTGATAGTACCAACAAGCTTGTTGCACCTGCCTTCACTGTTCTTTCTTCTCTAAAGAGATGCTCGATGCCATCCTCAGTCGCGAAACTGATTGTTCTGCTATAACGGTCGATGTGTGCCCTAAACATTGTCTACCAATCCATACCATGGATTATATGTGTGCCCTAAACATTGTCTACCAATCCATACCATGGATTATATGATAGACATCCAAATCTGGCACAGAGAAATATCATTTTTTCACCCCTCCATCAACAGGTATAGAACATGCTCTACACACGAAGGCTCTACACTTTCCTTCTCCAAGAGGAGTTTGATGTTTTATCACAGAAGGCATCATTTCATGTTTTAAAAATATCAATTCAACAACACTAGAAGAAATTATGGAATGTGATGCACCAGTATAGAAATACACTTACATGAGGGTATAATTCAAAAGAATTGTACCCCTCATCGTAGAAAGTCTAGAGTGGTCATCCACAATGACTTGTTCTGCTCCATATAATTACTTTTTTGCTGCACTTTGATCCTTATTTCTTTGTTGAGATTGTCCTACCTGAGGAGTCATGGTATTCCTGGAATCACTATAGCTAGCTCTGTTCTGCTGGTGAGAATAATTTTGCTGTCCTTGCCCTGTCTATGCATAAGATGCTTGCGACACCTGAGAAGTTTCACAAAAACCCAACCATGGAGCACTGCAAAAATATCGCTGAAGATTCCCCATCTTGTTGCAATTGTGGAATGCTCATGGTGGTGTTGTACATTCTCGTTTCATCTGATCAATCGAGCCACATTGAAAACACCCGACTTTCATCATGGGTCATGGAGGAAGATTCACTGATACGGCCATCTGATTCTGTTTTTCACTCCCACCTTGGAAGTAGGTGTCACTCTTCCACTTGTTCCCATCATTAGAGTTACCACCTGTTCCCATGGGTATAATCATACTTCCTCCTCCCATGAATCCTGAGATGTCTCTTTCAACTACTATTGCTCCATTTACCATAACCTTATAATCTGTAATACAGAGCACAACGTTCTTCGAGCGAATCTCCTGTCGCAAACCTGATTCAACGATGCATGCCTTCAGTGATGCACTTGGAGCAACAATTGGTGCAAAGAGCACTAAATTCAAGAATTTATCCGCATAATCCACGACAGAGTGATTCTCCAGATTCGGGATGATAAATTCCTTCTTCCACTGGATCTTGAACGTGTGAGGATAGAATTGTTTATTGAACAATTCCTCAATTTCTTCCCAGCCCAGGCCTTGATCCACCATATCCTGAACCACGAGCTCCCACCACTGTCGTGCAAGATCCTCCAGCATATATTTCACCAACTTTACTTTCTGTTCGAATAGTGTGTAGATGAAATTGAAGATACGATTTATCCTACTCAGCCAGACCTCCGCCATTTCTGGTTCAGAATCACCCCGAAGTATGGGTGGATTCTGCTTTTGGAACTGGATGGAATGGTCTACATGCCTTGACTCATCCCTCTGATTCCCTGTGTCTATAGCCTGAAATGCATGAACTATAATTTAGACTAGCTGCTGGTTCACCTGTGGATCAGGTGTGACCACATTCTCCGCAGCCTCTTCCGTTTGGTTTCAATGATGCCCAACGAGTGCCATTTTCTATCCAAACAACGCACATCGTTATTTTCACTTCCTAGAAACTAAAGGCTTATAATTTCAATTTCTATCACCTCACTATCACAACGTTGATTTAAAACCATCATGAATTACCACATTTAACCATTTCTAAAAAAATATTTTCATTATTTTGAAAAAAAAATCTATTTTCAAAAAACATCAACAATTCTCTTTTCAAAATCATTCATTTGAAAACATGTTTAAAACGTTCCTAAATAACGATTTTGCAACAAACCATAATCCATTTCTCAAAATGATATATGCACTCCTAGTTGGAAGTCATTCCTCTAATGCATGTCATTCTCATATCATTGGCTAAACCCATGACAATGAGATTTGTTATCCTATAAGTGTCTCAAAAACACTTATGTACCCAACTCCCTGGTAACTTGAAGTTCAACATAAAAAGGATAGCTACGTCTTTTTATGCTCTAAATTCCATGTTCTGAAAATCCTACTCCTTACGATGGAGACCACACAAGAAATAGACACATAATAATTCAACTCCAAGACCAAAAAAATCGATGACAACTTGTTCCTCAACGAAAGGAACAAGTTGATTGCATAAACCCCAAGGAACGAACAAACTGATACCATTTGTAATGACCTGCATATCATTATTGGCCTAAGAATACCAAAAGTCATTACCTGGCTTTAAGCGACATACCCATGGAGCCAAAGGCTGGTAATAAAAGTCTAAGGGTTTCAAAACAAGTGGGGGACGATTTATCCTTTTAGAATATACCACAGAATCAACAACCATAACCAAACTGATCATCTAAAAGATGTATGAAAAAAAGAAAAGACAACGCAACCAATTATTTTATCAAAAACCAACCAAGAGTACCACATCAGAAACCAACACTAAATCAGAGTAAATAGTGGAATGAAACACTAAAAGACTACAAGATGTCAACCCAACTCCATGCTCCACAAGCCCCAAGATCCAACATCATGAACCTGCCAAAGTATCACGAAGTAGTGCTACAAACATGTGCCACTTTACCTTTGCCAACATCCATGTATATAAAATCTGAAAAAGCACTAACTTTCCAAATCAGGGGGTGAGTAATTAAACTTAGTAGGTTTTCCTTGATGACATCCCAACCCATGACTCTAGGATAAAACAGGTTAGCACATTTATTTACACCAATTATAAAACAGTTCACAAAATAACAAGTTCCATTTGAAACCATTTTTCCATAAAAACAATCTTTCTCAACAAAAGAAACCAATCATAGTTTCCAATAAAATCCCCATTTCCATTATGTCACATTCATTCCATTTCACAAATCCACACAACAATCCATGCATGAAACCTTGACCTCCTTATATTTGCGAGTGGTGAGTTATCCTTCCACTAAGTCTTCACTTAGTGGACTACCATGACGGGGGCACTTCACGCCCTTATCCATCCCAAACTTTTGATGGGTGTACATCTCACCCTTATCCATCCCAAACTTTTGATTGGGGTACTTATCACCCTTATCCATCTCAATGAATATTAACACACACCACAACCCATGAAAATCCATACCATAACCATGTGTGTTCAAAACCTTTCAAGAAAGAATCAAAACTTTTATTGAAAAACATTTCATTCAAGCAGCGATACCATAACCAATTTAAAATAACCATTTTTAATTCACTTTAACAAAACACTTTCCAAAAAACACACAATTTCCATCACCCGTTACTTAAAGGGGGTTTCAACCATTATTTCATAGAAGTTAAACAAACCCTTTCAATCAATGAAAACAATTTGAAACCGAACCTTCAATTTCTAAGTAAGAGGAATCAAGATTGAAGCCACATACCTCAACAAATTAAGAGAAACCAACCAATGGACAAAGAACGCCAACAAAATTGAGTCAAATACTATCCGAAACTTCCTTATATTCCTTCCCCTAGTACCAAAAAAACAAAAACCAAACTTAAAAGTCATCCACTACCTTAGATCTACCCACCATGGGCACAGTTCTAAAGATCCATCCAAAGGGAAGAATGATATCTAAGAAAACTAAATGAAACAAGACTTACCTCAAACAACCAGCCTCTCAACGCCAAGGAAAGCTTCCAGATCGCTTCCAAATCAACTGGTAAGTGTTCTCTAACCTTTACCAGAGATAAATCTCGAGTTAGTGCCATCTATGAGATAAGAAAAGTGTGCTTAAATATAAAACAGATTAGATCCTTAAATATAGGATCTATGTTGACCTCGTGCATGGTTAGTTCGCACAGATAGAAAAATCGTACACTAATCGTGTGGTAGTCACTGCTTGGAAGGGGCGCTCTGCATGGCCTCCTCGCACAGTTTTCCAAAACTGTGTGCACATCGTGCGGTCTCCTCTGTCCAAACTGACCACCACCTGCACGGCTTCCACACAGTTTGGGCAACCCATGTGAAGCCCGTGCGTCACCCATTTGTTTCCCTTTAACACTTTAAATGTCACCAAACATTCCCAACCATTTCTCATATTCTTCATCTAGAAAAAAAAGCATAAAACAAGGGTTATATACCAGAATCCCGCGGTACTAAAATCAAGATAAGAGATTAGATGATATTGTAGTTTTATTGGCATGTTGTACAATTCTCATAGCACAAAATATTTTGGGATCAAGGCCCACTTTGGTAGTGATCAAATGAAATTAACAAAGTGATCAAATAGAATTAATTTTTCCGAATTGATTGGGATACATGAAAAAATATTAAAATAAAATCACAAACATTGTGTGTTTTAGGAGGTGTTAAAAAATGTATCATGTAATTGTGTATTTTTAGAAGGAATTACAATCACAATTTCAAATAGTGTACAATTTTTAAAATGAACTGAACTTTATTTTATGAATAATAAATTACATGAAATTTATATATATTAAAAATTAATTTTATCATACTTTATTGGCTAATCATGTAGTCTGTATTCGACACATATGCTTGAGTGAAGTTATCAATTTTCAAAATTAGTAATGAAAAGAAGGAAAGTAATTACCTATGATTAAATAATAAAAATTATTTTATAAAAATCATATATATTTTTTCAATATATCCATCCAAATGATATAGTGATGACAAAAGAAACACAGTGCTTCATGGAGGTGGTAGTTCACACATAAGAATGGATAATGATTTTTTGTTTAGAAAAATAATAATCGTACAAAAAAGTATTAAACCATAATAATTATAAAATATTATTATATGGAAGATAATTTTTATATATTCTCAATATGGTTAAAGGTTATTTGGGGAAGGCCTAATAGGATTGAAACTAAAAATTGGTATGTTATCACTTATTCATGTTTCTTATATATACTGCTTTCACAAACTCCATAAGCATTCTATTATTAGAATTTGGCAATATCTAGGACCACAATGACATGAGGATATATATAAATGAGAAGCCTCACAATTTATCATAGTTACTAGTGTAATAAAAATGTGTAAGGAAAGTAGGATTTTAGTTTCCCTCATTTAAGTTAATGGAGTAGCAAACTTATAAGGTATCTAAACATTTAAATATTTTAAATTCTTAATCATTGAAATGCATTATGTAAAATATACAGTTTCATATATAATGTGGTAATTTTAAGAATAACATAAAATAATATTAATTATTAGAAGATTTATTTTATCCTTATAACTTAGTTTTGACCAGGATTAACTCAACATACAATTTAATGTGGGTACACAATTTCACCAGTGACAAAAGTAATAATGACCAGAAATGTAATTGAATATATTAAAAATTGTGAAACTCTAGATGATTAAAATAGATTACATCTTTTAGGTTTCTATTAGAATAACTATTATAAACTACTTTAATTCTATGTGAACTAAACATAATGATTTTTTTTATCAAAAGTGTGATTTTTTATAAAAATTAAATTGTTCAAAAATAAATCATTATGTTGATTAATTTGTAATTTCATTGATTATATCTTATAATTTTTTTATTTTTTTATTTTAATACTAAATAAAAAAATTGAATTAAGATTCAAAATTACATTATTTAAAAACATGAGATTATTATTTTTAAAAAATTGGGGGATTTCTATAATTAATGAAAATAAAAACTTTGAAAAAATTGAAAAAATTATAAATTATAATAATATATATGTTTAATAAAAAAATATTAATTTTTTTAAAATTAGTTTTTTTAAAATTTAAAAACTCTTCTTTTTATATAAATCCATTCAATTCCTTATAACACAATTTAGTAAATAAGTAATATTTTTTTCAATGAAAACAATATTAAATTTATTTATAGAACCATGATATACATAAATCCATAATATAAATTCATGTTTGTGATATTAATGATTTCATTTTTGGGTTTCCTAGGTTATAATATTATTTCACCTTATGAAATTTCACTGTCAAAATTTTAATCAATAAATAAATAATTAAGGGTATTGTTTCCATACCATATTTTCAATTTCTAATATAACTTCTTCAATATTGTTACTCTTTCACAAATCATTACATGGTGAATTAACCTATTTTATATTTCCTTCTATATTACATCCAAAACCTGATCAAGAATTTCTTCAGAAGAGTGGTTCTTCTATTATTTTCACACTTCATGGATCAAATTATGTAATGTATGTAATATTAATTTTATAGGAAATAAAAAATGAAACACGTATTCTATAAGTAGTAACGTAAATTCTAAAAAACTCAAAAATAAAATTTTCATGAATTTTCATGAAATTAATATAGAATAGTTAATATAATAGGGGAAATTCTATATATACTCAAATGAATAAAAATTATCCACATATATACATTGAGAAAAAATGATATCCTACATAACTTATAATAAATTTATTTGATCAGTTGATCTATATAAAACGTATATCTAATTAATTTTGTCTACGTTTTCTAGTAAATAATCATTACAATACCATCCATATATTCAACAAATTATAGTTCCATTATTTTCCTCTAACTTATTTATTCTGAACTTTTTGGAGTCTAATAAACATTTCCATTTACCAGATATAAGGATGAAATTTCTATACATGAATAAAAACTATTATTAGAAGAAAATTTGACCAATCAATGATAATGGTCCTAACATCATTGATTTTAAGAAATATGTGACTGAGAATTATCATCTAGTGTTTCAATGTATCATTTCAAGATTCTGTCAAATTGTTTGTAAAAATAAATTCTTGAATTCAATGCATTATCAATGACTATAAAGATTCTTATGAGAAAAATTGATGCAATAATGGGATCATGATTAGATAAAATGGAAAAACCAATAAAATTTAAATTGAATTTTATTATATCATTATTTATTGAAAGATAATATGAAAACATGCTATCTTGTATGGGTAGAAAATTTATATCAATTTTCAAAAAATCAAGAATAACCCAAAACTCATCATTTATTCAATAAGGGTTTTGTAATACCACCTAAAAATTGAGTAATATATTTTTCCATTTCTATATTGGAACTTGAAAATCATAATGTATTCCCTTTGATATTGTCAGTATGACTTTAAATATTTATCAGTAATGAATTTCATGTTAAACTAATCATTATATATCATTATTACATCCCACCAAAAGTATTATAAAAAGTGGTTATACATCATAGTATTTTCTATATAAATAGAGAATGTATTATTTTGAGCATAATATAATAGTTTCATCTTTATCTGGGAATAAATATCATACCCTATATCATTACAAACATGATTATAAAATCTTTATCTACAGTAAATTTCATCAAATTAACCAAATGAAAAATTATCCCAGGTTATGAATATAAATATTATCCTTTGCATTATGATTAATTATTTATTTAAAGGATGATAGTTCTGATTTTTGAGCTACAACAAAATTACCTTCTTCACAAAAAATTCATGGCCATAATTCATTAATTATAAATTTATGTGATTATGTTACCATCATATAATTGTTAATTATTCATTATCCTTTTTAATATATCCATTAACAATAATGTTTTCCTTACAAGGATGAAAGTGAAATATGAAATAAAAGTCCTTAATTTGTCATATCCTTCCACTATAACATGTGGTCAAATATTTTTTTGCGAATATATTCAATATAAATTTACATTTGGTATATAATTCACATTTCTCGTCCTATAGATTTTTCCTCTATATTTATAATGTAACAACTACTGATTGATGAAAATATCTATTAATAGAACAATTATACTCATGGTGATTCAAAAGATGATATTGATACACAATAACCCATCTATTCTATATTTTTATAAAACCATGTCCCTTCATTAGAAAATATAAAAAAAATAAAAAATTCACCATTTCATATTTGAATGTCTAATCTAGATCATTTACCAATTTTAATTTCAATTCATGAAAAAATTCATCTCTATCCATTACCCAGTTTAATTCTCATCCAGTTCAAGAATAAATATTTTATGAGCTATATTAATGAAACATTATATCTACAAACCATCATAATAACATAATCATATATGATATGTTCAAATATCATTGAAATTTATAGTCATTGACCATTCTACCTCCAATTTGTTTCAACTTTAACAATAATTTTTTTGTATTTAGAAATAATATTCAAAATAAATAAAATAAATTACATCTAAAAGACATATTTTTAGAATTTCCAATTCAATTTATTATTAGTTAATTATTTAAAACATCCACAAATTTATCCAAATATTTATAGAAGAATATATTGATTATATCTATATTCATAATCTTTGAATGTGTAGACCAAAAAGCAATACCATAATCTCATAATTACCATGTCTTGTTCTAAATACCAACTTCTAAATGTATTAATCAATTGTGTTCAAAAATATAAATCTAAAAAGAATATATGTACTTAAAAACAAATTGTTCCTTGTAAAAAATCAAACAAAAAATAATTATGTTGAATGATAATGATCCTCTTAACAATGATGATAATTAGTTCTCTATAATCAGTGTAATGTCTCATGAAACAATTTTTATTTTTAATAAGTATAATATGGTCAATGAACGGAGTGGTGTATTGGTGTATGAAATAGATATTACAATCATCAATAACTAATTTTTCAACACTAAAAAACAAAACATATGGAATTTAATTGGGGGTTTTGAAATAGTTTTAGAATCCTCCTCTGGAATAAATCATGGAAAATAATTATGAAAAAAATAAATTCATTTTTTTGGTGTGTTACTATTTTAGTGAGTTTAATTATTCTCAATAATATCTAAGATATATCATTCAATTTAATATTTTATCAATTTCATAACTTTTTGATATGTTATGAAAGGTATGAGTTTAATCTGATATACAAATAATATAATTTTTTTAAAAAGTAGTAAACAATATAATCAATCTAGTAAATGTAAACTGAATGTTAATCAATATAAAAAATTCATTGAACCATATAATTAGACAGAAAATGTGGTTTAAAGGATAACACAAATGAATAATGTTATCAAAAATATTTTTACAAATTACTAGTTCCATTATACTACCACGTTATTCTATTTCAATGTTTATATGTCATTTCACAGGATGGTATATAAATTTTAAATGAACGCTACCTAGATAGTATAGAATTCATGGACCCCTAATAAGGAAATATATTGGCATAGTTTTAATGAAAACCTAATGAATCCATAAAAGAGTAATTTTATATTCCCATATCTTTTGATGTTGTCTGAAAAATAATTTCTATAAAAATTATATTTCAGATCATGATGATTACCTGCTTGAGTTACTAACTTCAGATATGTGTTATCATAATTTGAAAATAAATTTCATTAAAAAAAATCACTTTCTCAATTTATCTTTATTATTTAAAAGTTCAATTTCTATTTTCCATGAAGTCTCAGACCAAGTTTCCATGCTTTCTATGTATGTAAAACTTCCTATATCAGATAATAAACTGTATAGAATAATTATTTTTTAAAAATATCACATCAGGGATTTAAAATTTTCTTAAAATTAGGTTTTTGAGTGAAATTATACCAATTTGATTCCATGTAGATTTTTCAAGTACATATTATTTTTAATGTATTCAGTATCCATCTAAATATTCTCAAAACACCACCAAATTTCTTGAAGTCATAAAACCTATGATTAACTATATACCATTATAAAATTTACTAAAATAAAGATATATATATATATATATATATATATATATATATAGTATACTATCACGGTCAAATATATATTTTTCACATTCATGGAAAACCTAGTTAAATTTTCCTCAAATATATAAGCAATATCCTACTCATTTTCCTTCCATTCTAGAATTGATAATTCCATTATATTTCTAATAACATTTGGAACATTATTTTATGGAAGATGTATTTAAATAAAATATAGACCAATGAATTAACTTTTTTCTTTAAAATTTATATTTTTAATTGAAGACCACCATTTAAAATCCCCAACATAAAATAAATAAATATATATGGTTACATTCGATTTTTTTAAACATATTAAAGATTCAAATATCATCTCCTTTGAATGTAAATATCCTTAATCTAATATTGAGATGAGATTAAAATTAAATGTTCATGGATTTTTTGAAATAATAAATGATATGCATGTTTCTTTTTGTTGAATTCTATAAATCTCATTCATTTATTACTCCCCTATTATTATTTGTCCATTATTCTAACACAACCATAATCTAATCTATTTCAACTCTTACATGATACTAATTAAGAATTTTATTATCCTTCTTATTCCTTATAACACTAGATGTTATTATAAATATAAATTCATAAGTGGTATAATAAATTAAAATGTTAAAATATATTAAATAATAATATATACATATGTAATTTTCTCATTAGTTATTGATTTAGAAACTTCAAATCCTTCATGGTTAAATAATTTATTGATATCATACCTATTATAACATCTCAAACCATTAAAATCATATAATTAAATGGTTAATAATAATGGTTACACTTTTTTAAAATTTCTGGATACTTTTAGTTATGTATAATATAGAATTATGAAACACATTACATAATAGTGAGGAAATTTTAATAGACTATACATTTTCCAAAAAAATATGTTGTTCGTAAATACAATCATTCTTTGTACAAGGTGGCTCACGTATCTAAATATCTTACATTATTAATAGTTCTATAAATAATTAAACCATATGGAAATCCCTTTAAAAATGATGGATGATAATACAAGTTCAGTATGGGACATAAAATAAATGAAAAAAATAAATTTTTAAACATTATTAATTCATAATTTTTTATCCTTTTTAACAAAAAACATTTGAAATCAGATATCCAATTACATTTTCGTGAAATAAATAATTTTATTAATTGTTTTAATAAGAAATTATATATAAAATCATAATATAAAAAACATTATTCATATGGTTTCTTTAAAAAATATTAATACTCATCAACACCATTAGATGAAAATAATCACATCACATTTATAAAAATTCCATAATAACAAATTTTTGATGACTTTTAAAAAACAAATTTCATTCATAAACAATTAATATTATATCATTCGGTACCCTCAATAGATATAATTAAATAAATCCATAAAATAAAATTTATAATGGAATCATATAAATAATTAATAGATATATATCTTAAAAGTAACATATAAATGAAAAACTCTGACACATTACACAATTCATTGTAGTGATATATCTACTCACCCATTATAATAGCTAAATCACACTCACACATAAGTCATATAAATTATCAATGAACATTTGAATTAATAATACACTAATATACTTCAATATTATTATAAAAACGTAATTAATTATAATTTCATTCCCTCAAAAATTAAACCTTCAAATATATTATATAGATGGGAAAATGGTATTGATTCCATAGATTTATTTTTAAAAGATAAATATCCAAATAATATAAATTTACGTGATTTAATTAAAATAACCATTGAATAATTTATATAAATATTGATAATAAGTATTTTTTATTGTGCGAAAATGTGATTTATACAAAAAAATATAAAAAATATCTATTTTAACTCTATATAAGAAGATAAAATAAATCCACACTAAAAAAGATAAATAATTACTTATAAACCCTTTATATATAGATAAAAATATTTTAAAAGTTATTACAATTTTTAAAATAATTGAAGAAAATGAGTTAAATCAATCGAAAAATAATATTAATGGGAAATATGTTATGCAAATTGTGTTCCAAATTTTTATGGTATAAAACTCATGAATAATAAATTCATAATAATTTTATATAAAATAAATAAAAAAATTATGTTAAATTTATCAATTCTATTCCTTTAATTCCATTTTTACCAACTGAAAAAATAGTTACAGAAATGGCTTGGTTCACATTGGATGTTTTTGGGTTTTTTGGTTTAAAAATATAAACCACCATAGTTTATTGAATGATGAATATGCTTTTATAGTACCATAATTTCTCTATTCCGAAAAAAGTTTTATTAATAATATTTATGTGTTTGGAAATCATTTAGAGTCAACCATGTTAGTTTTTTAGGAAAAATTATTAATATCATTTCAAAGAGTGTGTATTCTATCTACTCATGTGTGGTTCATGGTCAGGCTATTGTAGTTGGATAGTGGTTGGAGACTATGTTCATGGTCTGGGTCAGAGTTTTTGTTAGACCCCTACACTATTACATTCTATATATTTTTTACTCTCAATATCATTATGGTTTTCCTAGTGGGTCACCATTTTTGTACTATATGACATAGCTATTTGGGATTTTACATCATTTCATTTATTATCATATCTTATTATATTCTTTTTTTTACTACATACAGACTCTGTTTACTTTCCATTATATATGAAACATAACCTTGTACACTATATTCTTACAATAATAAGATGTTAGTCTCCATAATATCACTCCTTAGGCCCTCACTACTATTTGATGGTCTGTAGCATATTGGTAGGTGTAAATGAGTCCATGTTATCCACCGGCTTCAGGCACCAATTTAGTGTAATCTGGGATGGTACATTAAAATGTGGTATCGAAGCTATTAATTTTCTAGTCCCTACTACATGTGTTATGTTAAATATGAGCATTATGAATCTATTAGAACATGTTTGGGATTTCACATTGCTGCATCGAAAACATTTTTTAGTAATAATACATGATTCTATGGGTATGGGATTATTTTTCGGATATGTGATGTTGTAGTGGTATATGAGTTTTTCTATGAGTGACATGCATTTTGTGTCGATGTTCCTATTTACTATGGATATCTAGATATTTTCCATTGGAGGGAGTCGGATAATGGTTTTTGACACTTTGATGTAAAATTAAAGTGGTATCTCATGCATCATATTGATTATGTATGATTCACATCATATAGGCATACTAGTGTACGATGCTACAACCGATTGAGGCCCTTTGGGAATACATACATAGGTATTTCATTTTTTTGGTAGGTTTTGGGGATCTACAAATGAGTTGTTTTTTTGCGAGGATGATTACATATACATCATGAAAGGGGGGTGAGGTGACCAATTATATTGAAATTGTACATGATTCCATTCAATATAAACCTTTCTAGGGAGTTGTTTCGTAGGTATCTGATTATCTAGTCAGATCACTGATTATGATATAGATGGATACCAGTAATATTCATGGGATTTGGACCTCCATAGCTTATTTACAAATATGTATGATTGACAAATGATAGTTCATTTTCTATTAATCATTAGTATCAAGACCTCTAGAGATATGTTCCTTTAAAGGATGCTCGATGAGGATAATGACCTTATAGGACTTATTTTCATCTTTTGCACTCATAGGTTGTTGTTATCATTACGTGATTCTGAGAGGCTTTCATATTTTGTGCTGGGTGGTTATAACTTATAACCCAGTTGTGAGGATAATTTCATAGGGCTATGGGGGAGACCTATAGGCCCATATACTAACTCAAACCCTTGTATGCCGAAGTCTATTTTGATCTAGTTAAACCTATATGAGAGTGGTTGGTTCATGTTTTTTGGATTCATTAATAGCTAGTGATCTTGATTTTATGCTCATTATGATATTGATTCATTGTAGATGAGGGAGTTTAAAATTATGGGAATTTTTATGCAGTAATAATTTTAATGAACCACCTTGGGTGTTTTGGTATCAAGAATGTATTTGACCAAAAGGATTGATCAAGTTTCGGGCCTCGTTTACTGGTGTTTCCACTATTTCTAATGTTCTTAGATCGCTAGTATATGCTCCTTCCTATAACGAAACGGTGTGAAAAGTGATCATGGAGTAAATCATGTAATTGTAGAGATGATTTATTTTGATGAGGAGTTCCAAGGTCGCTGCATCCATAATAAAGCTAACATGTTGTGTAGCACGATGAGTATAGAATTGTAGTAGATGACTAGTTGTATTAAGAGTTAGGTGGTTTATTTACACACCGGTTTCCTATTTTATTATTGGAATCTAAATCGGTGAGTCACTTGGAATGAGACAATGATTGAATTTCCCAGAGTTTTCTTAGGCTTGGATCCCAGAAGTTGTGTTGGAATGTCCCTTGGTGGTCGATGTGACATCATGAAAAGATTGATTACCATGAGATGGTGACTCGTGGATGAATCTTGGTAAAGATTTGAGAGGATTTGACCATATCTTAGAGGAATATGTACAAATATTTTGGTAGAATATTAGTGTACTCCAACTAGAGACTATCATTGTCTATCAGGTTTTTATATTGAGTAGTATGAGTGTGTTTCAGCCCTATGCTAATATCATTTTATTTCTAAATGTTATTCTCTGTTGAGAAAGGATCATATTGAAGTTTCAATTGAAGACTTTTGTAAGGTAATCCAGATAGTGGGGAGTGAACCATTAGCTATTGGATGGCAGTTAGCCTCATTTTTAGTTGATCTTTGTCTTGTCCATGATTTGTTGAGATCAATGTCATATTGTGATGTTTTAATTTGGGTATTCCTATGGGGGTGAATGAGATCCATCACAGTTAAATTCTATATATAAAAGAGAGTTGTTGATACTTTGAGACTAATTTTTGGAAATTAAAGTTTTACTTATTGTGTATATTCATAGGTCTAAAGCGTGGAATCTTGACTTTTAATCAGAATTCTCAGGGATGAGAATTTTTATTGGGGGAGTTTGTAGAGACCTGTGTTTTTTCGAATATTAGTTTTGTATAGAAATTTGAATATTTTTACATTTAGATTTTCTTTAGGGTTAAATTCGTATTTTCCCCTAGTAGATGAATTCAAATAATTTTTTTGACCAGTTTTATGGTCATTGAAGAAAGGAACTACCATAGGAAATGAGTTTGGTAGAAATATGAGTCTTTTGAATGTAAGTGGAATATTTAAAATTTAATGTGTAATAATGTTATATATTATATTTTTCATGCATGTTCGTTCAGACTAATATTTTGAATGGATAATCAGATTGAAATTTCATATCTATTAATATGTACATAATTAAGATTTTATCCTAGGTGAAGTGTAAAATTGAGTTGGGCACCGGTGTCGGCCCGAGCCCACTTCATCATTTTTATTTCTCTTATTTTTCTTCTTTTCATTATGTTCATATCCAATTCATTTTGTTTCTAAATTCTTCCGTATAACACATTTCATATAGCTTACCTCATCACAATACCTAAGGTACAATAAAATAGGCAGAGAGAAAGATAGAGAGGGTGATCTAAGTTGTCATCATGGAGCCTATAATGCCTTGGGTCGATGTACAAAAGCCAAAGACCACAATATCCAAAGAAAAATCAATGGGTTCTACCCAAAGGCCATGTATTTATATATTATACCACAAGACAACCAATATAAATTAGTTTTTCTTTATTTTAAAAAATATTATGCCGCTATGTTCCCCTAGATGATTGATCTAATGTTTTCTTGTTGGTGAATTGAGGTTTTCGGGGCAGACCAAAGGTTTTTCATCCAGGAAAACCTGATAACACAGTGTGTAGTCTGTGCTAAAATGTTGTGTCTTCATTCCATTTGGAAAGATTATCTTTGTGGATTAGACACCATGTATAGTGGTGTACATTTCGTTCTCTACTACTCATTAGTTTTTCCAAGTACATGGCCATATGAACCAATATAGGGGTACATGGTCCTATGGTGTACAAGAATAGGCCCCATGTGGGTCACACAACATGTACGAGTACACAGCCTGGCCAGGTGAAGGACACAGGGTCATAACCTATGTGAGGGTACACACCATGTTACCTATATACACTTCATGTACCTAGGGTTTTTACATTCCCATTTCTATGTAATCACACACCGATTTGGTCTTTCAGTCGTAGATGCCATGTACTAGTGGTGAAACATTGTATACTACCACGTTTCAAACCATTGGGGGTTTTCATATCTTCATTCCCTTGAGATGGAATTGGAAAATGAGAGTATTCCATTCAGAGTGATATTCCACATACGTTATGATGGTGAAGCCCATGGATCAATCTTAGGACACATTATGGGTTTTGGGGGTTTTTACCATAATGATGTGGTTATTCCTCTAGTAATCGTATTCAATCATTTCTTGAGGGAGAGGGTAGAACATGAATGATAGTGTTTGTTTATTGACCATCCTAGTTGATACCTTTATCTGAGATGATCCACGGTATTACAATCATGATTGGTGCCAAGTAGATTTCTGGTGATGGCCTGTACCTTGTGAGAAGTTCCCTTCTTGCCAAAAAGGTTAGGATGCTAGTTCCTTCTAAGGATTCCATGTAAGATTCCTCTTCTTATTTATTGACAATGATGATATATTTTTGGATGCATATAAATTATATTATTTTATGTTGGATCCCCAATGTTATTCTATTATTTATATGCAGATCTAGGGTGTCCTTTATAGGATCCCTATACTTGTGTATCGTTACGAGGGTCTATTGTAGAAATCCTCAGTATTTTTGACTAATTTGAGGATGCCTTGTCATATTCCCTTAATTTTCACAGCAACGGATCATGTGTATGATGTTTGAAATTGTTTTTAACTTTGATAATCCCAAGTATAATTCCACTTCAGTGTTTGACATGAGGGACACAGTTGGTGCCCCTTTGTTTGACTGACCATGAGTTGTACATCAGGGTTGTGTAGAGATGGTCTTTAGGTGTCACCTTAGAAACCATTTTCGAATTGGTAAACCACGGGGCTATAGAAGTAGTGATGTTTATGCAATTTGGGCCACCCTCACTACTTTGTTTACATCCTTTGAGAAGGTTATTGTTGATGCATTGATGTTTACCAGCATGCTTCATGGTTGGTGGTTGTTGAGCCTGGTGTAAGGTGTAATCCATTCTCATAGAATGTTGGTACGTTCTTCTTTGGATCATTTATACTTTTTAGGATTACTAAGCAAGCATACCTAGGTTCAGGCTTCTGAGATATGCTATTTCATATATTTATTGGCATAACCAGATGTACTATTTGGGACATATCTATTGAGTATGGATCTATATAAATTTTTTATATATTTATCTTGGTTTAGCTAGATGTATTTCCTAGTATCCAGATACTATTCCTCAAATGTTTACATGTATTACTTAAAGGATTCTAGTATTCCCTATAGTAAACACACATTGAACGGACTCATAGGCTTGTGATACATGACAATAGTGATTAAACTCTCCTCAAAATTTGATATGTTCCCTGGGTGATGATTCTCTCCTCGATATGGGTATGGTGTCATTGATGGTATGTGATCGGGATGATTACTATACCATCATCCTAATATTATAATTATTATGATTTTATTGATCAATTACAACAATAGAGGGTTTTATAATGGAAAAACACCGGTTAGTTCTCATTATATATGAATAGATACCCATGTCTCATGGTAGATTGTGATCTCCCAAGTGGCGGGTATGATTATGATAATGTCATAATATTATCGGCATGATTACAACCTTCCAGATCAGTTATGAGACTCAAGGGGTAATTCATGGGGTGTCACCAATGAGTTCTCTCTTTACAGATCCCCTAAGGGTGAACCCCTTAGTGTTTATATGAGTTATGAATGTTGTGACTACATATAGACTGATACATATGGACTATACATTGGAATATATTTAAATTCCAAGGTAGTAAGATGACCGACTCAGTGACCTTTTACCAGATTTCTGGATTTACTCCCATTATAAGATTGACTATTTGTATGTTGTGTCCTTATTTACATGATTAACCACTGGTATGCAGTAACCTTATTTATTGGAATGATCATTGCTTCATGGTATCCTTTTTTATAGGATTTACCATCTGTATAAAAAATCCTTATTGTTTATTGGAGGTGAGTATGAGCGAACCATGGTGTAGTTTGAGTATCCCATTATGGTGAAACAACATTCCTGGAGACTTTTAATGCATTGGATGAAGAAATTAGTTGTCAATTGTGATTTAAAACCCCTAATTTGTCTTAATAATTCATAGATTTACTGTTGTGATGTCCTTCTCAATTCCCTTTCAATGGATGTCTATGAAATTAGAAATATGGACCCATGGATATTTGTAAGATTGGATTTCATGTTTATAGGATTCACATACAAATGAATATTCATATATATGTATATATGTGTGGGTATAGTAATATGAAAATAATCATATATTGATATGTACATCAATGGTGCCACTTTCGTTGTTGAAAAGTATTATGGACCCAAGGATTAAATATTGTTTCATGTATTGTTTTTACATACCTTTTTTAGTTGGGTCTTAATTTGGATGGGCAGTTTCTTTTTCATATAATTATAGCATCACATTTATAGGTTTTTGGTCAAGGTGTCCGATTAATATTATTTCTCCCTCATACATGTGAACCTCATTGTACATATTAAACTTATGTCTACTTCTTAGTTTGATCCCAATTTTAATGGTAAATAGGGATAGGGCCTAGAGTATCATGTTCAAGTAGAGATGCTCATGTGATGTAGATGATCGGACTATTGAAGTTCAATAGTGTCTATAGATTGGGTATGTAGTTTGGATCAAAGTTAGTTGTAGTTCCATGTACTCATACATAATATTTATTTTTTACAACTATATTAGTATGGTTGTCCCAGTGGATGATCAATGTTGTATTTTATGATAGAGATTATCAAAAAAGAATTCATTTCATTTATTATTACACCATGTTATATTTCAGGTGTTTACTTCTTCTACACTCTGTTTACATTTCACTATGAAGGATACTACACTTTCTCTTTTATTTAATTATTCTTATATGGGTGCATAGTATCCCCACTATCAAACCCTAGGCCATTGATACTAGTCACAAAATTTAGAATATGGGGAGGTGCACGTGAGGCCTTGTTACCCAGCGGCTTAAAGAACCAGTTTAGTGGAATTCAGGCCAGGGAATTACACTAGGTATGTCATTCCTTAGAATTTTTAAGTAACATGAACAAGTATCATCTTTTATGTTATACTCTAAATAGTTGAATGGGAACATTATCAGGTAAAATTACCATAGTGAAATCATATGCCTCAATAAAAAGTGTTTCTCAGCCACAAGCATCTGGAATGAAGATTATTCACGTATTGGAAGAGTCTCCAAATGAAGTAGTTTTGGTTCCAACAATTGTGAGAGTTAACATTACTATTGCATCATCTTTATTGAAATATATATTTTATAATGGTGAACCAGATTATATCATTTAAATTCATATTTTGATTCTTATGAATCATATGATATGGATTTAGTCATAGGTTATGAATATTGTTATACCCCTCAGTATGAAGAATTTACAGGGTCTTCATTGTCCATCTTGTGTTGTCTTATTTTCGTAAATTGGTCCTTATTGGTATTTTTCTTCTTTTTAACATGAAACCTATTTATTTCATATTCTAGATATATTCGATCACTTTTAATAATGCCCGATTTAGTTTTTTCTCTCTGATAACACATCATTACTATGCCTGATGGGGGGGTCTATATCATTGAGGGGGAGTGGGACCTATGTTCATGTATAGTCATTCCACCTTATCTATGGTTGGGAATGAAATATTAGTTCATTCATTTAAATTCACGTGAGAATCCTTGATTAACGACATCTTTCATGTTTCTATGTAGATTCATGATGAATTTCCTTATGACTTTTCTATTTTACAACCATTATGGGAGGCATAATGCTGGTTTGATTTTGTGTGGCGTACATAGCATGTAACAATTGTTTCTTGACATATGGAACTAGTTAAAATTAAAGATTTTATGACTCATCTCTATGATCTTTTAGTGAGATGATTTGTATTCATGAGTGCGTCACAAGGTATGGTACCATTCACTTTTTAAATAAATATGATGGGTCACAAATCCTTTGTGTAGATAATCACAAACTAAATCAACTCACTCTAAATAAAAAACTATTTTTCCCAAGTATTGATGATATGTTTTCCTAGTTGATAGGGGGATGTGGTTCATGAATATTGATATTTGACCTGTTTAACAACAGTTGAGAATTAAATAATATGACATTTGTAAAACCTACATCCATTTTAGTTATGGACATTATGAGTAACTTATCATTCTATTTTATCAAAATAATTATCCTAATTTAGTCATGGATTCAATGAATGGTATTTTCAATTAGTATCTTGATTCCTTCATGGTTTTCTTTATGGAATAAATCCTTTTTTAATCTATGTCTAAGGAGGATCATATGTGTCATCTAAAAGAATTTATGGAATTCATCATAAATCACCAACTATTATCAAATCTATAAAAATGTGATTTTTATATTAAAAAATTTAATTTCAAGGGACACATAGGGTCATAAAATGGTATCTCAAAAGGTCATGAAAATTTGGAATTTTCTGTTACATGGGATAAAGCCCATTTTTTAGATTCATATCATCATAGGTTTGACATGTTAAAATTTTATTTTCATTAAATAATTATCTAATATTTCCTCTCTAATGGATTCTCTTACATTACATAGATTAACGTATTTATGTGATAAAAAATGTTAGAATTATTTTGTTAAAAAATAGTTTATTCTGACTATTACACCAGTACTGACTCCTCCAAAGGCTGTGTAGGGATATGTGGTCTTCTTTGATCCATTAGGTTTAGGTGTTGATGTGTTATTATGAAAGATGATCATGTTAGTTCTTAGAGATCTCAGTATCGAGTCCACATGTGAAGAATTACACATCTTGTGATCAAGACCATGATGATATAATTAATGCCCTTTAGTGTAAAAGAAACTATATTTTATGGGAATGGTATATTTTTTATTTTTACTACAAGATTATGAGTTATATCTTCTATCCAATTTATTTGGATATCCACTTGAGATAGTGGGTGGAGTACCTAAAAACATTTTACATTGAAATTTCATATACACAGGGGAAAGGTAAAGTCATTTGATATGATTTTAACCAAAATCGTATGACCCAGACTACACAAGAATCATTGGAAGAGTAGAAAATGGTGGATATTTTTATATTACTACATACTATTCTCTAGTAATCAGAAATCATGGTTTCTTTCCTAGTTTTAATTTACCATCTTCTCTTCATGAGATAAACCTTCAAGAGAAACAAATGTTTAATGAATTTAATGTCATTAGGAACTCTCTTTAAGGTGGGGAGACCATTGTTGAGTGGTTGATACTGTGGGGGTTATTAAATGTTTTCATAACCAATTTTTTTTGACATTAGTGGTGAGAAAATATGTTATGGGTGGCATTAAATGTGAGAAAATGTGTGATGGGACATTAATGATTTAACCATTCATTGTTATAAATTCCACCATGTCATGTACAGGCATTAGACACCTTTAGGTTTTGTTCATCCACATTCAATGATGACTGAGAAGTCGGATGAGATCTATATAGATTATTAGGTTCGGATTCCATGTACATGGGGAAAGAAGAATGTGATATGGGTTAATATTTTTTACAGTGACAAAATATGCTCACTCTATACCAATTCGTGATACAAGAAAAGGTAAGGACTCGGGAAATCATATCTAAATGAAATATTTCATTTCCATAGAGTTGAACCTTCTATATTCAATGACAGGGATCCCTGCTATACTTCATGCTTTTTTATTGAACTTTAGGAGGCATTGGAATATTAGGTTCATCCTAGTATAGAATATCATCTGTATTCAGATGGCCAAAAATCTTGATTTATCCATAATTTTAGGATTTTCTTTATAACTATGTTCATGACCTCAATAGGTTATTGGTTGACTATTCAATACAGGTTATGTTTTATTAGGAAAATGATTAACATTCTTTGATATGAATGGATTCTTTTGAGAACGGTTATGTCAAACCTTATAAATCCCTATTATATTGGCCAAAGATTGGGGAAAATTATTTGGTTAGATTCATCATGGTTCAAGAGATTATATCAACTGTTCTATTAATTCATCATTAAATTTTGATGGAATAGTGATATAAAAATTATTAAATTTATCATCCCCTAAAAACATTAGAAATTTTTGTTTGTGATATGGTGTTCATGAATGTTTATCCATGTTAGGGTACACGATGGATTGGGAGGAAAGGAAAATTTTATCCCCTTTTTATAGGAGATTATATGGTTATTTAGAATGTGGTTAAAGTGCATTACCATTTATAAATTTACCCTATTGATGTAGATATTTAATATATTCCATGTATCATAGTTTTGGAAATATCATTCTTATCAATCTATAGGTCTATGATGCAATGATATTGATGTGGAGCCTGATATATCTAGGACTCAGCCTATGGATATGAATGTGGATTATGAAACCTTGTTAATTTATAGAAATATAATACATTTGTTTTGGGTTCTTTGAAATCATGGTTCTGATACTCATGAGAGGTTAGACAGTGAGGTACTTATGGGAGAGAAGTTGAATGAACTCTTTTTCATTGAAGTTTCTTGATAGTATTTTTGGAGATATGTTGTTTTTTAGGGATTTATTAACATTATGTTACTATTTTTAAGTACTTTTTGTACTATTTTTTAACCATTATTGGGTTAATATTATTTACTGGCCTTTCGAGTGAAATTTTGATACAACATGGAAGGATCTTGGGTTGTGCAGAGTTTGCGAATGGTTTTACCAAATGGTGCACTCGGATAGGGAAAATCGAAAAAACCCATGTAAAATGGGTTTTTGATGTTGTTATAGGGTTTGAATAATCGTTTTCCCACCTAGTAAAAAATTTGAACCCCATTAGATTGGCACATGGTTAGGGAGTATGATTTGAAAAATTGTGCAACCACGTTTAGCTAACTATGTGTATGATAATTTTAATTTGAGAAATATTTTAAAATTTTCCAGACACATTTCTAGACCCCCAAGCCCTATAACAAAATATCATTATTAAATGGTTTTGGGAGATCTCAAGAATCACTTTTGTCTCTTCAAATCCTATTTTAAAGTAGATCAGAGAGTGGAAAATGTTGATCCATTCCTCTCCTGTAATAGATCTTCACACATTCCATCGCTCCCACTCTCTTATTATCATCTCTATGGGATTCATTGTTCTATGTGTTTTTTTAGGATCAATACTCTATATTTTTATATCTTGGATATATGTTTTGATTTTTATAAATTAATTATTTTTATTTTCCATTGGAGTTTTCTATTATGGGTGTCGTCTTATGTGATTCACTGTTTTAAGGTTTCTAGTTCCATTTATGAATTTTCTATTGACATAACCTATAATTTGATGATTTAAATAAAATTTTATTTTAAATTGATTATGAAAACCCCGCTTAAATGATAATTTTAGATTGAAAATATTTTTCATGTAAATTATAGAAAACCCCCAATTCTAAGGAAATTTTCCATGATCTTAATATTATTTAATTATGATGTCATTTTGTAAAGTAGTTTTTAGATAATGGATTGAGTTCTATTCAAAAGAAAATTGAATTGGTTATATCCCAAAAAAAGTAATTATTTGATTAAAAACTAATTTTTTATATTGAAAGAGAAAATGTAAATGGGTCAACTATATTTTAAATAGTAGTAATACAATTTTCCAATTATGTATTATTGCTTAAAAACATTCAATCATAGGTAGTTAGATAGTGATTTGGGAAAACCATGGTAGTATGAAATTTCCCTACAATTTGATATATGATTTAAAATATTACAAGGATATATATATATATATATTATAAGGAATTATACTTAGTTAGGTTCTGATTAGTCTGCTCTAACCATTGTGTGTGGGATGTGTGTGCACATTACCATTATCACTATATTGGTGTTTGAGGATCCCATAACCTAGAATTATTGCACCTCTCATAAGACCTCCATTTTTATGATTTTTTAATATTTTTTTATTATTTGAATTATTTAAAAAAAAATTTACTCATTCCTTATGACAGTATATAAATTTTTAAATGAAATGATTATTTATCTATATTTTGAAATGATTACATCAAATGAAATGAAAAGCTTGATTTTTTTAATTATATTATTTTTGTTCCTTGTTTTTATTCAAAATTGAAATAACTATTTGGGTTATTATTGTGGAACATTATCATTGAACACATGGAGAGAACCTACTGGTCATTTATCTCACACCATACATCCCCCTTTAGTAGTATAAATATTTCCATCAGCAAGTTTTGAGAATGGGGAATGCACAAATGTGAGGTGGTCATTTTTGATATTTTTATCTTCGGGTCCTTGTTCTATTTGGTCCTGGATTTATTTAAACAATTATTCTAGTACATTTTGATGTAATTTTGGTGGTGAAATACATTTTCTATTCCTAGAATATTTCTTTCTATGGATTTTTCCTTTGACCATACTAACATGAATCTATTTCTTCAGTTTATATGAACCCACTATTCCATGTTTAATCATGTGTGATGCCAAGTGAATGTCACCACCCCATGGGGATTGGTAAAAAACATTAAACTATGTCAGTTTCATCTTGGGTATCAACCTTACAGTGTATCTAAGATAGTTATTGTCATGAAATATCAAGTCTCCAATGTGAGTATCATCAACTACATAATATTTTGTTCTTATTATTAATCATTATAATTAATTCCAACCACATTATTATAATTTAATTAGCATCATTTATATATTAAAATGTTTTTATATGATTGATATAGTGAAAACTAGTAAACTTCTTCATTAATTATGAAAAATAGAATCCAGGTCTTTATATATGTGCAGATTATAACCACATGGAAATGAAGGTTTTAATTCATCATCATCACCCCCCGTTGAGGGTTATAAAGATGTTATTTCTGAATTTTTTTTATGATTATGAAATTATAAATTTTCATATAACATCATTGCATCCAGTCATGGACAATTGTGTTTGTTTATTGCATGTACATTTAGACTACGTCTTTGTCACGACCGGCCCCCCGGGGCCCATGTGGTGACTACCCCAAGAAAACCTTCCATAGACTAGGGAAGAGCGACAAGCACCGAAAGTAATAATCCCTAAAACATGGAAGGGATTGCATTTATAAAATGTAAACAAACACAACTAGGCACAATGAAAGATACAAAAACAATGTGAAATAATTTAGTAAACAGGGTGTGTACAGAAAGAAAAAGGGGGCCATAATACCAGGCCAATAGTAATGAACAAGTAAACTGAAAAGTACAAGTATAATTGAAAACAGATCGAGTAAACACCCACCAAAGACCCTACCTGAATGGTTGGTACATCTCTCGAATGGTCGTCCCTGTGGTACGCCTTGTATAATGTCCACCTCTAAGCTACTTCCATTTTTGGTACCCTCATCCTCCATCTGAGCTATCCATCATCTTCACCAAACACAAAAAAGTGCAGGCATAGCCCGTGAAGGGGTGAGTATAACGATACTCCTTAGGGACCCTGAGACCCCCAAAGGTCTCACAAAATATATAAAGGATAAACCAAAAAGTATAAAAACAACTAACAACACTTCTTAGGTATATGCCCATACATATATCTATGTTATCAAATATACCCATCTCATTCATGAGGAAACACAAGGCCAACTCTTTTAGCCAAAAGCATAACTGTGACATAGAAGAAAGATTACCATGAAGGTAACAACCCCAAGGTAATAACCATAATGGAAAATCCACGGATAAGTAAACCACATTGGTATCACAACAAATTTATATATATCAAAGGTAATTCCACACAGAAGAATACCACAATGCTAAGACTCAGTTCACACTAGGTATAACTTAGGTATGGTAGAAAAGATGATTTTTTGTAACTACTTAATCATATGACTCTACTGAGAGGCAGGCCCACGTAGGATCCTACATCATCAGACCTACTTAGGATCCTAAATAATCAGATGAATGTAAGATCCCAGTAAAGCAGACCCACGTAGGATCCTAGAGTAGTCCCACATAGATTCCTAGAGTGGATCCATGTAGGATCCTCGAACACATACCAACATATGATCCCAATGCACAAACCCACATATAATCCCTTTCTCATGTTATAGTAAGCTACTGGGTTCCCGTAATAAACTCGCTTGATTCCGGGAGGGTCCGCTCTTCATTCCATAGATCAATACTACAACTACCACAAAGTCCCACTTTGATGTGTCCCAATGGACCGCCATGTAAAATGGGTCACAACATAATAGACGGTGTGTCAATCAGATGCAACGCCTGTATGTTATTGGCCTCTTAGTCTCAAGGTCCTAGTTGGATTCATATTCAATCCAACCCAGCCATACCCCAACATTATCCAAAACTCAAGTGGGGTATACCAAAAGGACATTATCGATCCATGTTTTCTAGCACAATAGATGGTTCGTCAAACGGTCGCCCGTAGCTCATGTTATGGACTAATGTGTGGAAAGGGTTTGAAGCTGGTTCGGGTCTAGTTCGATACGGCCAGACCCAGCTTGGGCCACCCAACACGGTTCGGGTCGAACTGGCATACTCATTCCAGCCAAGCCCGTTGGGTCCTACCCGGACCGGCGGTATGGCCTTCATTGGCCCGCGACTATGTGGCCCCATGGTCGGGTCCGCCCTAGTGGCCAACAAATGGGAAGGCACCCCCTGAGTACCCCAGAATAGGCCAGCCATTCGGGATGGGTGGCCAACTAGTCGGTGCCACGTGGCACCAGTAGCTGTTACACGGGACCAGGGGTCTTGCTCGACTGCTCAGCTAGCCGTACGACCAACCTTCGTTGCGGCGTGGTCGCAAGCTGTGCCTACAACGTTGGCCAGCAGCAAGCCAGTCACCCTCCCATCACCAACATGGCCTCGTGTCGTGGCTCGTGCATGCTTGGCGGCACTAATGCGTGCCACCACCCCCTTCACGGAGTCTTTCATGCTCTATCCACCACCCTTGCACCACTTCGGCCGACGTGCCTCAACCCTTATCCGGTGGCGCAGCTGCACCACAACACTTGTCGTAGTAGGCTGGAGTGTCTGTCGCTGCTCCCGAGTCCCACCAGTATCGGTCGCTGGCACCGGTTGCTGGCAACGTTCCTTGGGCCACCAGGCACGCCCCAGTGGACCTTTCTTCATTTTTTAGTCTCCCACACTCTTCTCGGGATGTCTTCATCAATTCCAGGCCACTAAAATCCACAAAGGTTACGGAGGGTTCGGGCCGTGTCCGTCTGGCATGCACCCTCTGCATTAGAACCTTAGGAAGTGACATAGATGTTATTGATTCAATAAGAACGACAATAACATGGTAAGGTCTATTCAAAACAACCATCTATACCTATATTATTTGTTGGAAGTGTTTCCAGATGAAGTCGGTGAAGGTGATGTGGGTGCCAATGATTGTCGCTTCTGCCACACGCTTCTGATGTCGGGCTCGTGCGTCATCCTCGCTCTTGATTCCGAAGTATGTTCTTCATTGGATAGGGTGTTCTTTATTTGTAGGAAATTCTTATCCAATTTTCTCCCAACTCCCTCCTTTTCCAACGATTCCCCCCAGGAAATGGGGAGCCAACTTATTAAAAAATAAGACTATAATTTAATTAATGCTGTCACAATTAATTAATTGATATTGGAATAATTAATTAATTGATGTTTTCATAATTAATTAATTGAAGTTGAATGGTTTTTCCATATTAAGAAGGATTTGTGTGGTCCCCACCACCATGAATTCAAAATGGGAGGTTTTCTATCTAAGGTGGTCCCCACCCCCATAATTCAAAAAGAGAGTATTCAAAAATAAAAATAAAATTCTAATTATTTTATTTTTCTTCTTCCACAAAAAACTATAAAACTAACATCCACCCTCAACCAATTGCGGTCGAGGTGAAGGGATTTTTAAGTGAATTTCATCAATATGAGTTCAACGTTTCCCTAGAATTTCAATTCTGATAACTGGTTCAAATGTTAAACAATGTTGTTTTCATGTTTACATAACGTACCTTAAAAAAAGTTCAAAAATTAATTTCGGGCACAGTGGGCCTCAAAATTAGGAGCCGTCAATTTTTGAGGACATGTAATATTCCAATACAATTAAAACAATACATGAAAAATTCGATGTCTTTACATTATCCCCACCATAGGGTGTTGCATCCTGATAACCCACAACTCAAACTAAAGGATCGTGTTGTGGTACTGAACACGTATATGAGACTCCCACTCAAATTGGACCTCCTGGAGGTTGTCATGCTTCCAAGGAACACACACTAAAGTTATCAATCTCCCATGAAAGACTCTATCCTATCGATCGGCAATCTCCACTGTAACTGTTGTAAACGTTTCCCCATTGTCTATGTCTATCTTTCTGTGGTTGATGATGTGAGATGGGTCGTGCACGTGTCTCCTCCGCTGAGATATGTGGAAAATGTCATGCTCCCGATGAAACTGAGGGGTATGTGCTATGAGTTAAGCCACCTCACCAACTTTGTGGAGGACCTGAAATGGTCTGATGAACCTCATAGATAACTTGCCTCCACAGCCAATTCTCTACAAACCTCATCGAGGTGATATCTGTAGAAAGACATGGTCGCCATCCTCGCACTCCATAGGTCTCTATCTCCTATCGACATAAAATTTTTGTCTGCTCTTTACAGTCTTCATCCACTCCTAGGTTATCTGCACCTTCTCAATGGTAGCCCATACCACATCTGGTCCCATGAGGGTTGACTCTCCTAGGTCCATCCAACACAAAGGTGATCTGCAAGGTCGGCTGTACAAAGACTCGAAAGGTGCCATCCCAATGGTAGAGTTATAACTGCTGTTGAATAAAAACTTCACCAAGGGAAAGTGATCCTCCCAGCTATGACCAAGTCAAGGACACAAGCACACAGTATGTCCTCGAGGGTCTGAATGGTCAGCTTAGTTTGGACATCCTTCTGACGATGGTAGGTGATTCTCAAATAAAGATGCATCCCGAAAGCCTCCTACAACCCCTTCAATAGCCGGGAAGTGAAATGTGCATCACAATCAGAGACAATCGTCAAGTGTACTTATGTTATTAAAATTTTCATGACTTATTATATACTCCCATTACATACTTTATATGAAATGTTCATAATTTGTGTGAAATAATAATGTTTTAATACTAAATATAATTTTTGAGCATTTGTATAAGTATTCCAATTGAGTCAGTTTACTATTTTATTTATAACTCTCACCCTATTTTTTCAAATTGTTTGTTTCTTCTTTTTTAGGATTCCTTATTCAATTTATAACTTATCATTAGTAGGAATCATGGTCCAATTCATCCATTTGCTGGCTCATATGGACCACACAATATGACCCAATGAATTTGTGAAGAAACTGGACCAGCCATGGTGATTGAGTTACTGGTCTCACTCCCGAAGCCCATATTTTGTGAAACTCCACCATGTGTTCGTGATTTTCCATCAAAATCATGGGTTAAAATTCAGGGCCCAACTCTAAGAAAAACTGGCCAAAATGAAGCATTGAAGTCCAGCCCACCATTCTGGATGGGAATTAAAATCAGTATAGTATTAATGACATATCTCCTGATATAGTAATCAAATAAAGCTAATATTTCGCATTGTGAAATATGATATATTGGTGGTCGGCTTTTTTGAATAAGGATTTGGATTTTAAGGAACATTACTATTACAAAAACCATTCACATTTTGGCCATCGAAAAATCATGGATTGAAATGGATAGTTTAACTTTGCTTAATCAATCGGCCCTATCATTGGACACTTAAGTGAAAATGACTCTAAATATTGAGATTGGATGGTCAACATTATTATTTGAAACATTGAAGAAGGATATATCTCATGATTCAGCTATCTGGAAGTCCAAATCATCGAGCCAATTAGAGGGAAAGATTGGGAATGCAAACAGTCCACTTCTTTGGGCTATAAATGAATCCCCCTCCTCTCCTTCAAGGGGTTGGAATTTCAGAATATAGGAGCACATATTGGCATGACCAAGGCTTTTTCATGGTCTTGGGAGGACCTTTCATACTTAAATGTTCACGTGAGATACCCTTCCTCCCCTTTTTGTTTCCATTCACTTTTGGGCTTTTCTTCAGTTGTAATATCGTAAGTGTTGTTTTTGTAATTATGTTTTAGTGTAAGTTTCTTCTTAATATTATATTTTATTCATCCACCATCAGTTCTTAAATATTAATTATCTTAAAATATTTGAAATAAACTTGAATCCCCATCCCTTATTTTTCTTCCTCATTCAATCGAAATTCTGTTCTTAATTCTCATTATCATTTGTGTGTGTGTTCGACGCACCACTTTTTTCTTCTCCCTTTCTTTTCCTTCTCATATTAATTTATCAACATAATCATTATAACCAGATAACTAATCATTTAAGTGGCTGAGTAAATCTACCATTGGGGTGGGTTATAATTTGGGTATATTAAGTGATTGAGATCCTTTTCTCGATGAGTATTCTTTGACTTAATATTGTGTTTGTTGAACATTATATGTCATGGATTAAGGACATGTTTTGTTTAATATGTGAATTCCATGGATTATTGGAACCACAAATACACTAAAATAAGCAATTAATGGTAATGATTAGAAACTTGTGTTATGTTACGTCTTGGATTAAATCATTTACAATTGGGATTTTCTGACCAAAATCATCTTGTGAAATGGGTATTAATTTAATGCAATATAAACCAAAGATTAAGGATATCATAAGAGTAAATCCCCAATAATGAACTCACCCCAATATTTATAAATTTTTAAAATCAAACAACATCCATAAATTATTTCATAATCTCTGCAAACAAACCCCCCAATAAAAATACAATCAACTAAAAACAAATGACTATTACAAAGTATCATCGCCGAGTATTCGACCCGAGTACTGCTATACACATTAGCAGAGCATCAGAACTCTGGCCAGTCGATAGGAAACAATCGGCAATGTGTTTAAAATGGAGCTGCTACTGGGGATGGTGATTTAAGTAGTCATTAGTATCTAGTTCTTTAAAAAAATTTCAAAAAAATTGAAAAAAAAAACACAATGAAAAACCCGTCTTCTCATAAAAATCATAAACTGATAACATACAAAGAAAATGCATCTTCCTTTTCCTTCAAACATCACCCTGAATACCCCGTAGCCTCCCAAACGATCCATCGGATTTGCTTGAAACTGAAACTAAGTGAAAACTTCGCCAACATAGGAGGAACATATGAGATAATCAACTCATTCAAGAACCAGTCCTTGGCCAACAAATTCAATTAGATATGGCCAATCTTAGGGAACAAAAACTAAAAGAACTTGCCGACCCTAATATGAATTACCAAACTCGTGGTATTAAATATCCAAAAAAGAGGATGAATTTGAACTCAAATTGAGTTTGATTCATCTTCTCCCTCATTTCCATGGGCTAGCCGGTGAGGATCTGCATCTCCACCTTAAAGAGTTCCAAGTGGTGTGCTCTACAATGAAGCCTCAAGTGATTTCTGAGAAACAAATCAAACTCCGATCATTCCTTTTTTACATAGATGACACAACTAAGTCATAGCTTTACTACCTTCCTCCTGGTTCTATAACTACATGGAATGACATTAAGCGACTCTTTTGATAGAAATTATTTCCTGCTTCTCGAAATGCTTCTATCCGAAAAGAAATAAGTGGTATTTTTCAATTCCCATGTGAATCGCTCTATCAGTACTGGGAGAGGTTCAAAAATATTGTTGCAACCTTCCCACATCACCAAATCCCTAATAAAAACTTGATCCAATACTTCTATGAGGGGTTATTGGCTATCGAGAGAACTCTCATTGATGTCCCAAGTGGTGGTGCTCTTGTTGATAAAACTCCTACAGCTGCAAGAGATCTTATAAGAAACATAGCCGCAAATTCAAAACTATTACATACTCATGAAAATGATCAAGTCAAACAAGCCCAAGATATTAAATAAATTGAGCCGAAAAAGATGATCAAGTGGATGAGTGAACTTACAGGTCTTGTGTGAACCAAATCCCCAACCTCATCTTCTCCATAATCAATGTTTCAAGGATCTGTAAAAAACAGTGGAATCTGCAACTCATCATATCAACCAACAGACACATGTCCAAAACTTCAAGAGGATCAATCTGATTCATCTGGACCAATGGAGCTCAATGTAGAATATGCTCAGCGGAACACCAACCCTCAACTATCAGGTCAGTTTGTTAGAAACTTCAACCAACCTCACTCTGGTCCCTTCTCGTCTTCCTATAACCAAGGCCATATGTATGGTAATACCATATCTCATCCTCCTCAATTCCCTACTAAAAAACCAAACTAGTTTCTATATGGTCAAGGTGTTGGTAACTTCCAAAAACCTTATCATTTTCTTTTTCAACCTCAAAGGAAAAATACTCTTGTTGGATTCCATTATCCTATTGAGCCTTCCCAATTCCGAAACCAATACAATCACTTTCCCCTGAACCAAAGTCAAGGTAATCCCAATCTGGGACAAGCATATTCTTCCACACAACCATGGGAAAGACCAGTTGAAGATCTTGCCTCTTTCACCCATTCCAGCCTTAAAAATATTCAATCCCAAATTGGTCAACTTGCATCCCCCCTTAGTCAGCAGCAACCATCCAATTCTTCCTAACTCCCTGCTCAAACCTTTCCCAACCCTAAGGGTAATGTAAGTGAAATTGCACTTAGATCAGGAAAGAAAATTGTTATGCCTCAAGATAAGTCCTATAACCCTCCTTTGAATGTTGACCTTGAAAATGAAATGAAAAAAAGAAACTTGAAAATGAACCTGAATCCATTCCCTCACCTCCTTCTATTGCACATAGGAACCCAGTACTTTTCCACGAGTGGTCTCTAATCCTAAGAAGTCATTTGAACCTGATCCTGAAATGCTTGACTTGTTTAGAGATGTTGATGTAAACATTCCACTCTTAGATGCATACAAACAAATTTCTATGAATTCCATGTTTCTTAAGGAATTGTGCACCCACAATAGGAATCTTAAGAACATTGAAAATATTTCCACCCAGCAATCTATTCCCATAATGTGAAAAGATCATGGGACCTTTACCGTTCCATGCCAAATATGATGTTAAAACTTTGATGATGCACTCATAGACCTAGGAGCCTCAATTAATGTCATGCCTAATTCCGTATTCTCCAACCTTGGTCTGGGTCACTTACATCAAACGAGTGTTGTCATTCAATTGGCCAATAGAAACATAGCCAGTCCTAAGGGAATAATTGAGGATGTCCTTGTCTGAGTTAAGGATCTTATCTTCCCTGCTGATTTTTTGTCCTTGACATGGAATGTGAGACGAACTCCTCTTGTTCTCCCCTAATTCGAGGAAGACCATTTTTCATGACTGCGAGAACCAAGATTCATATCCATTTAGGAATCTTATACATGGAATTTGGTGACCAACTAGTCATGTTTAACATTTTCCAAGCCATGCGATACCCATATGAGCATCACTCTTCATTCTCATTCCATGATTCTGAGGATACTTCTAAGAGTCAATCAAACCCCAATCCACCGTGTTCTTCATGTTCTAATGAAAAAGGATCTTGTGAAATTTGCACCATGATTAACAAAGTCATAAATGGTGAAGTTGATGTAGAACTTTCATTTATAGACTCTATAAATATAGAGGATCATGAAAACACTCTTGAATCCCACATCAACTCTGATCTCTACTGCTCTACCTTGGAAAGTATTAAGGAAAATGATTATGAAGCAATTGAAGGCCCCTTCTCCATTATTATGTTTTCTAACCCACAAATAAAATATGAGACTGAACTGAAACCTCTTCCTAAGCATTTAAATATGAATTCCTTTTCCATGATCACTCTTATCCTGTCATTATCTCTTCTTTACTTACCAAAACTAAGGAGTCCAAACATGTTCAGGTGTTAGAGGAAAACAAAAAGGCCCTAGGTTGGACCCTAGATGACATACCAAGAATCAACCATGCTCTTTTCATGCATCACATCAATCTTAAGGAATCATCCAAACAAATTAGACAACCACAAAGAATACTCAATCCACTCATTGTTGAAGTAGTTAGGGAAGAGATCACCAAGCTTCCTCAATCTAATATTATCTACCCAATTTCTGATAGTGAATGGGTTAGTCCAATTCAAGTTATACCTAAGAAGGGTGGGATAACTGTTTTCACAAATGAACGTGGAGAGGTAATTACAAATCGAGTGAAGAACAAATGGTATGTCTGCATCGACTATAGGAAATTAAATGTTGAAACAAGAAAATATCACTACCCTCTTCCATTCCTTGATGAAATTCTAGAATGATTAACCAGAAAGTCACACTATTTATTTCTTGATGGATACACCAGCTACTTTGAAATCCCAATTGCACCTCAGGATTAAGAAAATACTACTTTCATATGCCCCTTTGGAACATATGCATATAGAAGAATTACTTTTGGACTTTTCAATGCTCATGATACATTCAAGAGGTGTATGATGAGTATCTTTTCTGAATTCATTGAACACTGCATAGAAGTATTCATGGATGACTTTATCATTTATGGTGAGTCATTTGAATCTTACTTGAATTCACTCAATCTAGTCCTCCAAAATTGTGTCAAGTGTAACCATGTGTTAAATTTTTAAAAATGTCACTTCATGGTTGCAAATGGGATTGTTTTAGGGAAAATATTTTCAAAAGATGTCATTGAAGTTGATCCTGCCAAAATTGAAGTGATTCAATCACTTTCTCAACCCACTTCTTTTCGAGACATCTGTTCATTTCTCAGTCATGCTGGCTTCTATTGGAGATTAATCCATAACTTCAGTAAAATTTCCCTCCCACTCACATGTTTTCTCCAAAATGATGTCACATTACATTTCGCCGAGGTTTTCAAAAGAGACTTCGTTGAACTCAGAACTTCTCTTACATCTTCCCCGATAATTCAACCCTTAGATTGGTTCTTACCCTTGTAATTGATGTGTGATGATTCTGATAGAGATGTTGGGGATGTTCTTGGTCAAATAAGAGAGAAACATCCTCATGTAATCTATTATGCCTCACAAACATTGGATGAAACTCAATCTCAATACACTGTCACTGAAAAAGAACATTTAAAAATTGTTTTTGCATTAGATAAATTTTGGCCCTATCTCTTAGGTGCCAAAATCATCATCTTCACAGACCATTATGCTATAATGTTCTCACTTAAAAAAAGTGATTCCAAAAAGAGGCTATTTAGATGGATCCTAATGCTACAAGAGTTTGACTATGAAATAAAAGGTATACAAGGAAAAGAAAACCATGTGGCTGATCACTTGTGTAGAATTTCTAATTCTTCTTATTCTGAAATCATCGATCCGGAATTCCCCACTAAGCACCTTTCATCTCTCACTCCAAATATACAATAGTATGCCCCAATTGTAAATTACTTGGTTTCTGGTGTTTTTCATGAAATGTTTTCAAAAGGACAGAAAATGATGTTGAAAAGTGATTCAAAACACTATTTCTGGGAAGAAAATAAACATTGTAAAAGTGGGACAGATAGGGTAATTAGGAGATGTGTTGATAAAGATGAACATTCCTATATATTAGAATT
Organism: Viscum album; assembly: GCA_963277665.1. Lineage (NCBI taxonomy): Eukaryota > Viridiplantae > Streptophyta > Magnoliopsida > Santalales > Viscaceae > Viscum > Viscum album. Next base: position 1,120,691,660 of record OY728146.1, read on the forward strand.
TTTCACTCAGTGCCTGGAGGTGGCCACTTTGAACCACAAAGGTCCTCCCAAAAAGTCAAAGACTCTGGATTCTTTTGGCCATCACTCTTCAAGGACCAACATGAGTTCTATCAATCATGTCCCACTTGACAAAAGTTTTGCATAATTTCCAAGAGAAATGAAATTCACCAAAATACTTTAATTTTCTGCGCGATTTTGGATGTTTGGGGCATTGATTTCATGGGACCATTTCTCCCATCCATTGGATTCTCATACATCCTTCATGCAGTTGATTATGTTTCTAGGTGGGTCAAGGATAAACCCACTCAACAGGATGAATCATATACTATTAGTGAGTTCCTAAAGACACACATATTCCACCGATTTGGCACACCACATGCCTTGATATGTGGCTTAAGAACCCTTTTTTGTAAAAGAAGCATGGAATATCATTTGAAAGAGAATCGGGTTGTACATAAAACTTCAACTGCATATCTCCCTAAAACAAATGGAACGTCTGAACATTCTAATAGGGAAGTCAAAAACTGTAATTGAGAGAATTGCAAAACCCACCTGAAAAAATTGGCCTAAAATACTTGGTGAAGCACTTTGGGCTTATCGAACTGCCTATAAAACACACATTGGGATGTCTCCTTTTTGGCTAGTTTTTGGTAAATCATGTTATTTTCCAGTTGAAATCAAACATAAGTCATTTTGGGCAGTGAAAACTCGTAATTTTGATCTTGAAAAAGCTGATGAAGAAAGATTTTTGCAATTGGATGAACTGGAGGAGCTTCGACTTGATTCTTATGAGAATTCTATTCTCTATAAAGAAAAATCCAAGGTACTCCATGAAAAACACATCTTGAGAAAGGTATTCCATGAAGGTGAAAAGGTAATGATTATCAATTCCCAATTTCATCTCCTCCAAGGTAATCGCAATTCTCATTGGTATGGTCCTTTTGTTCTTACTAATGTTTACCCATTTGGTGCAGTTCAAGTCAAATACCCCTCTTCCGAAAGGACATTCATGGTTAATGGATATCGTTTAAAGTATCACCATGAAAGGACACACATCCCAAGAACCACCTCAACTTTCATTGGATCCCCCAATTCTATAGTTGACCCACCACTAGATGGAGATGGCAACACACCAAATCCAAACCAGGGGGCATTTATATCCCTTTAAATATCTCTCTCTCTCTCCCAATCTCTTCTTCTTCCTCCCTCATTCTAAATTTTTTACCACCTTCCTCATCAAACTTTTTTTATTTACTATTTCTCTTTTGTGTGGGTGTGTCATTATAGATACACTAAAAAAACATAAATAACTAAAAAATAATAACAATAATTTAAGAAACAATATGAAAAATCAAGAGTAATGCATACTCACACTCCAATTTTCAAATTTTGTCCAACCATTTTAGGGAGTCAAAAGACATGTTTTCATCTCAATTTTTTTATTTTCATCCTAACATTGGATAAATAATTTTGTATCAAAACCAACAAATTTTTAATGCTCAATTTTTGATTTGGAAAATGATTTTCCCCGCCCGTGAGGAACAACATTTTCTTTCATGCCAAGGCCACCTATGACCATATTTTAAAAATATGTGTTTTCACCCCGATTTGTGAGTATTGAGTTTGTGGACCTTCGATCTGAATTTCCTAATTTAGTGTGAATTATTATGATAGAGGCATTTTTCTGAACCACGTGAGATTTATAGTATCCAAATAGCCTCCCACTAACCATACATTAATCCTCCTTTTGAAAGCCCCTTCGAGCCTGTGAAAACCTTTTACTTGATAGCCACACTACAAGCCCAATACCTTTTCCCACCCAATATCAACATCGATTTTCATTGAATAATTTTTGGAAATTTAAGTGTGGGGGAATGGATTTCATTGTTTGGGTACCCTATTATTGATTTTCCATGAGTTTTAATCTACTTGAGGGAAATAATCCATTTCAGTGTAAGGTAGAGGTTGTCATTTAGTGTGTTTTGGGGAATGTAATGTACTTACATTTATGTAGTTTTGTAAATGATATTTACAAGTGTTAAAAAAACCAAAAACGATAAAAAAAATTCAAAAAAATGGGTTGTGTCTTTGGTAGTTCAAAAGTCACTCTTCCTCAACCTTTTAACATGTTATAACTATTACAACTAGTGTTTTCATGAGGTCAAAAATGGGTTGGAATATGAGTGTGAGATCTTTCTCAAGGTCATAATTCATAAAAACAAAAAAAAAATGAAAAAAAGAACACTTTCATTATATTCTTATTTAATTTGGAGAAGTTTTGTGGTTTGTAAATATTTCATCTTCTTGTCCCCTTAAAATTTTCATCCTCTACTGTGTCTTTATTCACACAATCATTCCCTTGTAAATATGTGTTTTCATTACCTTCCTTGTTATATTTTAAAAAAATGTGCATTGTTTTTCATTTTTAGTGTTTTACCCATCTTCTAATCTCTTTTCGACATTATATTGCTACCGTCCCATAGCCCCAGAAAAACCCCATAAAAGACCTCTTTATTCTTGTGCACTTTGGATATGGATTGAAGCTGAGAGCTCTTTAATACTCTATGATTTTTACTGTTGGTTGGTGAAAGAGTGAACCTCCAAAAATGAATTTTATCATCTTGAGAGGTGTGAGCTTTGAGTTTCCACATGTTCCAATGCTAAATTTGAGCATGAAAAAAATGAATTATTTTTGGAACATTGTTTACATAACCACTTGTGGTGGAATTCAAAATGGATGAGTTAAATAGTCTAAACCTCCCCTGATTGGAGAAAACAAAATCTTACTATTTGTTAGTGAGTGAAAATGAGTTTGTTAATTTTTATATTTGTTTCACATTAGGACATGCACAAAAATAATTGTGGGGTAGTTGATGTTATTAATATTTTCATGAATTATTATATACTCCCTTTACTTATTTTATATGGAATGTGCATAATTTGTGTGAAATAGTAATGTTTTAATATTAAATATATTTTTTGCGCATTTTTAAAAGTAGTCCAATTGAGCCAGTTTACTATTATATTCATAACACTCACCATAATGATTCCAATTGTATGGTTCTTCTTTTTTAGGATTACTTATTCAATTTCCCACTTATCATTAGAAATAATCATGGTCCAATTCGGCCAGTTTAAGGCTCATATGGACCACACATGATGACATAATGAATTTGAGAAAAACTGGACCACCCATGACGATTGAGTTACTGGTCTCACTCCCAAAGTCCATATTTTGTGAAACTCCACCATGTGTTCGTGATTAGCCAATTGAAACATGGGTAAAAATTTCAAGGCCCAACTCTATGAACAAGGGCCCCAATTAAGCTTTGAAGTCCAGCCCACGATTCTGGCCAGGAATTACAATTATTATAGTATGAATGACATATCTCCTGATCTAGTCATAAAAAAGTTGAAAATTTTCAGTGGTAAATATGGGATATTTTTGGCCGACTTTTTTGATGAAAGAATTCGGATTTGAAGGCATCTTAATATTACAAAATCCATTCACATTTTGGCCATCGAAAATGTATGGATTGAAATGGACAGTTTAACTTTGTTTAATAAACCGACCATAAATTTGGCTCCTTAAGTCCAAATGACTTAAAATTTTTATAGATGTCTTCCAACATTATTATCTGCAACTTTGAAGAAGGAGATATCTCATGATTCGTCTTTATGGATGTCCAAATCGGCCAGCCATGTGGAGGGATAGATTGGGAATGCAAATAGTCCACTTCCGTGGGATATAAATGCATCCCCCTTCTCTCCTTCAAGGGGGTTGGAATTTCAGAATAGAGGATCACATATTGGCACAAACAAATCCTTCCCAAGGGCTTGTGAGGATATTTAATACTCATTTTTTCACTTGGGATACCATTCCTCCTCTCTTTGTTTCCTTTCACTTTTGTGCTTTTCTTCATTTGTAATCTCGTAAGTGTTGTTTTTGTAATTATATTTTAGTGAATGTTTATTATTCATATTCTATTTTAATCATCAACCCTCTGTTAATAAATATTAACTATCTCTAAATATTTTAAATATATTTGAAACCCCTTCCCTTATTTTTCTACCTCATTAAATCGAAATTCTGTTCTTAATTTTCATTATCGTTTGTGTGTGTGTTCGACGCACCACTCTTTTATTATCCATTTATTATCCTTATCATATTAATTTTTCATAATAATCATTATAACTAGATTACTAATAATTTAAATGGATGAGTAAATCTACCATTGGGGTGAGTTATAATTTGGAAATATTAATTGATTGAGAGACTTTGCTCGATAATTATTCTTTGAGTAAATATTGTGTATGTTGAACTTTATATGTCATGGATTAATGAAACGTTTTTTTAATATGTGGATTCCAGGGATTATTGGAACCAAAAATACACTAACATAAACAATTAATGGTAATGATTAGAAACCTATGTTATGTTACGGCTTGGATTAAAGCTTTAAAACATGGGATTTTATAATAAAATCCATCTTGTGATGTGGGTATTAATTTAATGAAATATAAAGCAAAGATAAAGGATATCATAATCTTAAATCCCCAATAAAGAACTCACCCTAATTATTATCAATTTTTTAAATCAAACATCAGACATAAATTATTTTATAAGCTCTTCAAACAAACCCTCCAATCAAAATACAATCAACTAAAAACAAACTACTATTACAAAGAATCATCACCGAGGATTTGGCCCGAGTACCGCTATACACATTAGCAGAGCATTAGAACTTTGAACAGTTGATAGGTGACAATCAGTCGTGTGTTTAAGGTATTCAATGTAGCCGCACAATCTCCAGCACATAGAGGCATCCCATTCTCTCTACTGAACCCTACCCTCTGAATGGTATAATGTGGGACGACTTGGTGAGTCGGTCGATGACCATCCAGAGAGAATCATGACCCCTAGATGTACATGGAATTCTAATCACGAAGTCCATGGATATCTCATACCACTTCCACTCTAGGACCTCTAAAGGCTAAACTAAGCTTACTGGTACCTGATGCTCCACCTTCACTTGCTGACAAATGAGGCATCGAGAGACAAACTTTGCTACTACTTTCTTTATTTCTGTCCACCAGTTCTATTGTTGGAGGTCCTATTACATCATCGCTACTCTGGGATGCACCAATGGGGGGGACATATGGAACTCCCTCAATACTTCCTCCTGTAAATCCACTATTACCAATGTACTCCCTCTAAAGTGGATGACATGCTCCCCACCGTAAGAAAATAAATCAAGTGCCCACACTGAGGATATCTGAAGAAGTCGAGCCTCGCAGTCAGTGTCCCCACGATGTGCCTCCCTAACTCGCTGAAGAAGTGGAGAAGTGACTGTAAGAGACTAAAGAAAAGATGCTCCATCTCTTTAGAAAAATGATATTTGTAATGTTTCCAACTACTCCTGTGCCTCACCTAGTAACTGTATACTAGGTATCTAGTTTAGTGAATATGCTACAACGTCTACCATCCCAAGAGTGTAGACTATCTCGAAGTCGTAGAATTGGTTGAAAAAAAGACAATTCTGATGTCTCTGGTTCAACTCCTTCTAGGAGAAGATATACCTAAGACACTGGTGATCATAGTAGACCGTTAAATTCTTTCCCATTATATAGTTTCACCACATCTTCAAAGAGAATACCATTGTTGCTAACTCAATTTCATGGGTAGCATTGTTTTTCTCATGATATCTCAACTGTCAAGAACCATAAGCGATAACTGCTCGCTCCTTCATCATGACACATCTAAGCTCATCCCCTGATGTGTTGGAGTAGACTATCTTCCCAACGCCCTCCTCTAGAAACCTCAAGATGGGGACACTAGTCGGCCTCTACCTCAGGTCCGGAAAACTCTTTTGGTATATCTCTGACCACACGAAGGGTTACACCTTCTTCATCAACACTGTTAAATGTGCGGCAACTATGGAGAAATCTTGCACAATTATCTAGTAATATCCAGCCAAACCAAAGAAGCTTCATACCTCTGTGAGACTTCTGGGTGGCTCCCATTAAAATACATCCTCAATATTTTTGGATCCACTGCAACTCTAGACTCTGAGATGACATGTCCCAGAACGCAAACCTCTTTGATCTAGAATTGTTCCTTAGAGTGCCAACCATAAATTTCGTGCTCTCAGAGTGTGTCCATAACTACCTGAAAATGATAGGCATTCTCCTCTTTTGCAGACGAGTAGATCAGAATATCATCGATGAAGACTACTACAAAGCATTCAAGGTATGGATGAAAGATCCTATTCATGAGTCCCATTAACACAGCTAGAGCCTTGGTCATGCCGAATGACATGACCAAAAACACACAATGGTCATACCAGCATCTAAAATACATGTTATGCACATCCTCACCTTTTAATCTGAGATAATGAGAGCCTGACCTGAGTTCTATCTTCGAGAACCATTGTGCTTCCTTTAACTGATCATAGAGGTTATCAATCCTCGGAAGTGGGTACTTCCTCTTCATGGACACCTAGTTCAGGTTACAATAGTCAACATAAAGTATCAAGCTCCCATGATCCCTTGTAGAAAACACAATTGGGGCTACCCAAGGTGAAACACTAGTTCGGATGAATCCCTTCCCTTGTAAGTACTCCAGCTGTACTCATAGCTCACAAAGCTACGTGGGAGCCATCCGATACTCTGTTGTATATATCAGTGTCATATTGGGGAATAAGTAAATATAAAATTCCACCTCTCTGTGAGGAGTTTTACATGAAACATCAACAGGGAATACATACACGTATTGGTCCACCACTACAGGATAGCTTGGATTCTCCACATTAATTGCTCCGAGAGTAAAGCTAGCCAACTGATAAGTGATCAACAACACTCTCCTCCAGGTAATTCCATCATGTGCTACAAAGGATCCCTTCTCACCAATGAAGGTAAACCTAGTCCCATCAGTGTGGACACACTGCAATTTGATTTTAATACATTCAATTTGAACATGGACAGTAGATAACTAGTCTATACCCAAGATGTCGTCGTTAGGCATCGACATCACTAATAGGAGATCCCAGTAGAAGCTCGCACCTCCTAGAGTATTCTCACACTACCATCACCAGTTTCTAATCATAGAATCTTATCCCGTAAGAGTCTATAGCCATAAAGATCAATCTAATGGCTCCACCAGAATCTCCGAGCTCCAAACGAGTTTGGTGGTAATAAAAGAATGACTAGAACCTGTATCTAAAATTACTACAGCTAAGGTAGAGTAGACATAGATCATACCACGTATCACATCTAGAGTGCAATGGTTGTAGGCCTCAGCTTCATAGAGTTGAGCTCACCCCTTTACACCTACTCCCTGTGACCGGGGTGGACTACTTCGTGGTGGTGGTGGTAACACCTCGAAACGTCACCCACAACCAGCTGTCTGGCCAGCTCTTCTTCCATGTCTACTTTCTCCTAGAATACACCCTCAATATATCGTTTTTATCTACCTGGGAGGTCCTTAGATCATATACTTATCATCCATATGGCGGGTTGGGAAGTCATGTGCCATGTGACCCTTCTTGCCGCATGTGTTACACCGCCTACTCTATGCATGACTGGCTCTGTCTTGGGTACCCCACACAACCGATCCTGAATCCTGCAGTCGTCCACCTATAGGTATGGTCTTCTTGCACCTCTATGACATATTTCTGCTGCCATATACAGATGACTCAAATACGTGACACCTGATAGAGGGTCTCGCTATTGGTGACTGCTCAGCAAGAAAACTCGCCACTAAGAGGTATCTCTCTAATACCCCGACCTATGTAGGAATGCTGAGAGAAATCATCAAACACATAATCTCCCACCTAAGTCCCTTATTTAAGGTTTGAGCCCCGAGAAATGGTTCCTACACTATATCAGTGTAGTGGTGTGAGAGGTAGGTGAACCTCGCTGAGTACTAAGCCACAATCCTGTTGCCCTGCTGCAGATGAAGAAGCTCATGTATGTGCACTACGTGAAGGGTCACAGGGAGAAACTCTGCCCTAAAGCGGCTCTCAAAGTCTACCCAGACAAGTATCACCTAGTCTTGAACCTGGATCATGAATCCCCAACATCTTCCCGCTACTTCCTGTAGAAGACCGGTAGCAAGGATCCCCATGAGATCAGCTGGTGTCTCTACCGTTCCGAAGACTCTCAACACAGCCTCTAGCCAATCCTCAACCACTTGTGGGTTTATATCACCCATGAACCAAGGTGTACAATGGCTCTAGAACTCATGAAATGCGCTCAAGAAGCATGCAATCTCTACTGCTGGTGATGGTGGCATTGATGGCCCAACAGGTGACGGTACCACTGTTGCCTCTGCTGGTGCCTCTACTGAAAGAGTGCCATGCACCGACGCCACGTACCTCGGTGGGTTATCATCGTGTACTATACCTAGAACCCTAGATGGATGTTTACATGGTGGAATCATGAAATAAAACAGGTGTTCCATGGTAAATAAGTTATACCTGGTGAGCTGACTCAAAAAGATCAGAAATAAAACTTTTTGAAACCCACACGTTATCAATGTTTTCGTGCGCTGAGTTAGAAATCCAAAGACAATGTCCTGGTGTATGGAAACATATGCCGCTGCACCAACACTGGATTCCCTAAATAGAGATCCACACTCATAGCACATAATACTATTTTTTTATAATATCATAGTAAAATGTTCTATGGTAGAACCTCCATCTGATTCCAATTGTAACAACTAGGACCTAGTGACAACACAGAGACCACTGACCAAATATGGCCATTGGGTCATGGTGAAGGTCTCCTTAAGTGAATATCGGCGTTGCGAGTTCAACGGTGCCCTTAGACTTCAATTCTGATCATCGATTCAATAGTTAAGAAACACCGCTCACACATTTACTAGACATACCTTAAAAAAGATCAAAAATTCATTCCAGGAACACTGGGGCTCAGAATCAGGCACTATCATTTTTCACGGACTAGTAATATTCGCATATAATTAAAAATAATTACACAGAATAATTTGGGTACTGAGAACATATCTGATCCTGCTACTCCCATTTTCTCTCCTAGAGGTTAATGTGCTACCAGAAAACGTGCACTAAATGTATCGATTGACCTTGATGGAATCACTCATATCGATCCTAAATCTCCACTAGAACCTTCGTAAATGTTTCCCCATCATCGATGTCTAACACACTGTGGTCGATGACGTGATATGGGTCGTGCAAGAGTCTCCTCACATGGGATATGTGGAAAATTTCGTGAACCCAGTGCAACTGAGGGATAATTTCTAGGTTGTAAGCCACCTCTTCAACTCTACTAAGGACCCGAAAGGGTTCGATGAATCTCGGAGGCAACTTTTCACCCCAACCAAATATCTGGAAACATAATCGAAGTGAGACTCGTAGAAAGACATGGTCACCATCATCAAAATCCAGAGGTCTCCGTCTCCTCTCAGCATAAGAATTATACCTTCTCTTTGCTTTCTTCATCCTCTCCTGGATAATCTGCCCCTTCTCCATGGTAGCCCGTACCACATATGGTGTCATGAGTGCTGACTCCCCTTGGTTAGTCCAGCACAAAGGCGATCATCAAGGACAGCCGTACAGAGCCTTGAAAGGTGACATCCCAATGGTGAAGTTATATCTGTTGTTTTATGAAAACTACACCAAGAGAAATTAATCCTCCCACATTCGACGAATGTCAAGGACATAAGCACGGAGCACGTCCTCAAGAGTCTGATGGTCCGCTCAGTCTAGTGATCTATCTGAGGATGGAAGGTGGTTCTTAAACGATGAAGCACCGTGAAAGCCTACTTCAACACCTTCCATAGTCAGGATATGAAACGTGCAACATGATTGGGTAAAATTGTCAAGGGTACTCCATGTAGCCACACAATATACTACACATAGAGGCATCCTAAACTCTTTACTAAAACATGCTCTCTGAAAGGTAGGAAGTGGGTCGACATTGTGAGTCGGTCGATGACCATCCATATAAAATCATGATCCCTGGATGTACATGAAAGGCCTATCATGAAGTCCATGGATAGACCATCCCACTTCCACTCTGGGACCTCTAAAAGATGAGCTCATCGTACTGGTACCTGAGGCTATGCCTTCACTTGCTGACAAGAGAGGGACTGAGAGAAAAACTGTTCTACCTCTTTCTTCATTCTCAATCACTAGTGCTATCGTCAGAGGTCATGGTACATCTTCACCAGTCTTGTATGCACCACTAAATGGGAAGTATTGAACTCCCTCAACACATCCTTCAGTAAATCCATTGGTACCATAGTACTCTCTCTGAGGAGGATGAAGTGCAACCCACCTTCAAAAAAATCCATCAGGTGCCTGCCCTGTGGATACCTGAACACGTCGAGTGTCACAGTTAGTGTCCCCCCACTGTTCCTCCCTGACTCGATGAAGAAGTGGAGGAGTGAATGTATGGGACTAATGAAAAGCTTCTCAATCTAGTTCGACAAAGGATATCTATAATACGCTCAGTTGCTCTGTTGGCTCACCTAGCAGTTGTTGTAGAGACCCGAATCTTGACATACATGGACATTACATTACTTTTGTGGAATACAAAATACATAAAGAAACAGACACACAAGGACCGTAATAGTTTAGTGTCTTTGGAAACTTGGAACGTAATCATCTAATTGTGGTGAAAGATCTTTAACATCTCCCATAAAGATATTTCACTTTTTCTTTCCATACCTGAAACCTTTCTTTTGATCCTAGGGGAAAATAAAACAAAAAAAGGGTGAGCTCAAATGCTCAGTTAGGGTAAGCATGGATAAAATAAAACATACCATATACATTTGAACTTAAAAACATGAACATAATGTTTAAACATCAAAATCTTGAGAAACGACATAAAACATGGAAGTACATAAGGCATAGATCACAATGGAACATAAACCATGATAAACTAGCATGGGAATAAACATGTAATTGTGGAATCCATTAAGAACATGTAATGATTTCAATAGTAGCCAAGGAATTGCTTCCAAGACCATCTTAGTAGACAAATTACCATTCTGAATCGAGTTCACTCCCCATTTCAGTTCTGTAACACTGAACCGGATTAACTTACCATTCCATCCATGTCTATCTCATGAGATATAAAATCTTTACCCAATGCATTGGGGGGAGATATAGGTCCCACCCATCTCTTAATGAAATCATTCTTACTTGTGCCACAAAATAAACATACATCATTCATAATAACCCAATAATTAAATTGGGTTTCATAAACATCATCACATCATCACATAATCCATATAAAAGAAATGGATATCATTTCATAATAAGAAAAGTGAAACCATGTAAATCATAGAGACATTATACTTGAAACATACACATATGAAAATAATGTCATCTTAGATAGAAAATGGTTTTGATAAAACACTTGAAATGAATCCTTGAGGAAAATATCCTTTTTTCTTCAAAAATAATTTTCTTTTTACAAAATTTCATGAAATTTAAATAGAAAAGGATTTTGTTGAAAATATTCATGAAATATTTTGGAGGAATCTTCATGAAAATATGGCGTTATAAAACCGTAAAAATCCTTTCATGCTGTATAAGTTAAAAAAACATTCTTCTCGTACTTTTTCCGGAAAAGTCAAAAAGTACCTCATAAAAGAAAGATTCCATACATACCATGTAGTAAAAGTAAAAAATGGTTAAAAAGGACTTTGAAAATACATGAATACACCTTTATAAAACATGGAAATGAATGATATAAATAACCCCAGTAATTACTTACGAATATGCAATCTCGGATAAAAATGATATTTGCAAAATTATCCCTTACCTTAGGTCTGATATGCTTTGTACGTATCCGAACCTCCAGTATAATGATTTAAATAATTTCATTGACTTATTAAAGAATCATATTCATTGTTATGATATCATATATGCTTCCCTTATGACTTTATATTACCCGTTCTTTTGTAAATTCCATGTTAAATCAGCGTTCTGGGTAAAATCATTTCATTTATCGTATGTGTTTCGACTGGTTGTTCTTGATATTATTACTTATATCCTGATTTACATAATTCCAGAATTTAAAACATGATTTATATGTAATATATATTCATCATATACATATATTTTATAGATCGATAAAAGGAATGAAATACACCGTTCATGGAGACGGTAGGCCGTACGTACGCATGAACGCTGTTTTCATTTCCCTTTTGAATTGAATGGAATTAAGTAAATGACATACATATATATATATATACATAAATCCAGTATCATTATTATGTAATATATTTCATTATTATTTATTATATATACTTTATAATCATTCTTGAATGGTTAACATGGAGAGTGAATCTCATCGCGTCGTGGAGACGGTAGTCCGTACGTACGCACGAGCGATGATATCATTCCCAAGATCGTGGAATTATATTAAAGTGTATGTATAATATTAAAGAATCAATATCACTTTACAATAATCATATATAGTCATTATTTACAACATTATACCCATCCAAGTAAGGTGGTGGTGGAAAATAGATTCCACCAAGGCGTGGAGACGGTATTCTGTACGTACGCACGCGCGGTGATTTCGTTTTCCGTAGGATGGATAATTGGTGAAATAGGGTTGTTTCATACTTATAATAACATATCCTTATATGAGTGATACTGATGTTATTACTTCATAACTAAACAACTAAAGAAGAAGAAGTGGAAGAAGAAATAAAGTTGAGAGAATCGGTAATGGATATTACCTCTTCTTTGAAGCACCTCTTTGAGACCTCCTCTTAGGGAAATAAAATTGGTCTTTGAAGAAGAAAAATACCTCTATGATGTTTCTAGGGTAGTGGAGAAGAGAATTTGTCAGGGGTTTTCCGAGCTTGAAGGCTCAATGTGGTGTGTGGAAGAGAGGTAGAAGGTTCCCTTTTATAAGGGAGGAGAGGGGCACCTTTGGAATTCTTAAAAATATTAATTTATAATAAATCTAACACCACTTAAAAACCTCAAAAAATGACTCATATACGAATATTAGATTATATAGGTTTGTAATCTCATCAACCAATCAAATTTAGTCATGTTAGGAATTTATTTTAAACATTATCAACTTGATTTATCCTTACTTAATCAATTTAATTTTATTTGTGGTAATAACATTCTAAATTTTAAATTATAACAAAAAATTACTTATCTATTGTGAATTGTCCATAATTGGATACTTTATAACATTTTAGACAATATAAATTTGAATTTATAAATTTTAAATATTTTTGGGATTTTTAATCAATTTTATAATATGTTATTTTTATAGAATAACAATAGTGTCAATTTTGACACTATTCATTTACATGAATTTAAATAGAATATATACAGAAGATACGTTTGAACTAAAAGCTTTAGTAGATTAATAAATGGACATATGTGTCTATAAAATTAGTGGAGAACATTAAATAGTTCATATAATATTTATTTTATTATTTTTAAATCCATTTATGTAGTTTATCTCTTAATAAAATAATTACTACAACATTTTTGTATAATTATTTAATATACTTATTTTTTTCATAAAAATTTAAAATTAAATCCTATGTTGAATATAAATATATTGACTTTCACATTAATACTTTTACTCGAATTTATCCTCTTAAAAACACAATATTTAAATTTTTATATTTATTAAATTATGAAGGTGAGAACTTTGGCATCATTTAAAATAAAATAATATAAGTGTCATAATACCTTTTATAAGACTTAAAACGGTTATATATTAGGTAATTAGATGATTATGGTATAGATATACACTAAAAATAAGTTTTGGCCAGGTTTGTGGGCCTTTTAATGGGTATTATTATTTCAATAAAAACTATATTACTGATTTTTCACTTAATTAATAATTTCTGCATCATTAATGTATCACCATTAATGACAATTAGTTAATCCCTAAAAATTATAAATAAATTATCATGATGTAGCTAATTGTATTATATTTCTGGAGACTATTCATTTTAGAAGTTTTATTATGTTTATAACTAAATTAAAATTATTCTACTTATAAGATTTAAGAGAGTGACATGTTGTCACTTTCTTTGGTTTTCATAATAATTAAATTATTTTCATTGTCAAATGTCCATAAAATGAATCAAATCCGACCCTTAGGTGATATGGGTATACTTTGAGCCATCCAATAGAATTTAGGAATGTGTTAGGGTAATTTTATAATATTATATTTACCCTTAATTACCTGATTTACATTTAACTGTAGTAAATAAAATTTACCGTAGTTACTATTCATAATTCCCAAAAATAAAAAGTAGCCTATTAACATAATTTGGACCCACTAATTCCAAATATGGAATCCATTTTTTCAAATTCAATACACATAAGTTGCAGAAATTAAATTAAAATTAATTCCGTTGTTGAATGAAAACAGGTTTTTGTTTAAAACAAAGAAAAAGATTGAATTGATTTAACCTACGAATTCAATGTAAAATCAATGCTAATGACATACATTATATTAAATGGAAAAAATATATTATATTTATACTTTAAAACCACTCAATATTATAATTTAACCACATAAGTTATTATGATGAAAAAAGTTGTTTTTAATTAAAATATAATGTGGTTTTACTATTCATTAAAATATAAAAGTTATCAGAAGAATATGAAACAATTTATCCAAGGTAATATTTTATATCCTGATTCCAAAGAATAATTTTATTTTCTAAAATTGAACTTATAAACTTGTCAAAAACTAGATTTAAAGTGGGTGCGCCATCAAAAGGCGGCAAAACTGCATTTTTTTAAAAATACGTATTTTACCCGAAAAATTTATATTGTTCTTATACTATGTTATAGAAAATTTGTAAGATGACTAAAAATGTTATAAAATTTAAAATTTAGTTAATACTATTCATAATGGCTAGTTTTTACTAATATTATAATAATATATCATTGTTTAGTAAAACTCGGTATTGCGTACAACACACGCTATCGAGGAAAGTCGCGATTGCGTGTAATGCAAGCCAAGTCAAGGTTGCATGTAGTGCACGACTTCTTTGTTGTTTCGTATAAAAAAAATACAAAAATATTTATTTATACATTGAATATATATATACATATATACACACACTCAATGTTGCGTAGAATAACAACTATCAAACAAACATGAAATTGTGTGTATCACGATCCAAGAATAATGTTGTGTATTCTCCAAGCTAATATGGTGTTGCGTATAGAGTAAGATAAACTTTTTGTATTGTACAACATATGATATGAAAGAAATTAAAAAGAATATATCTTATAAAATCTCGGGTTATTACATTCTACCGCCCTTAAAATGAATTTCGCCCCTGAAATTCATCGGGGTTATAAATGGGTTTCTACTTGAATGTTTCTTTAAATGAAACCCACGTCGTAAAATGAAATACCAAAACTTAACTTTAAAAACTAAAGTATGAAACATAACGGTTACCCAAATTAATTAATCACTAGGTTTCCACATAGGAGAACATAGGTGAAAATATGGATATGGAAGAGAAATCTAACCATCATGTTTTGATGGAGAGTGGTAGAGAACATGGCTATGAATAAGCCAACAATCACAAAGTCATAGATTTGTGATGATATAAGGTATCATCTGATTCGTCAGATATAAGAGCACTATGACAACATTTTTGGTTTTCCATATCATTTCCCTAAAGTTTAAAATATTGAATTAGAAGAAATACTTACTTGATTTTGGTACTATCTCACTATTGTTCATGATTTGAACAATTTCCACTTCATATCTTAAAGAAATGATGTTGAATTTGTTATTTGTGAAGTTCTAACAGATCATGTGATAGAATGATCAGTCATTCCATATGTTTCAAACAAAAGGTTAGCAAAAGTTATCAAATATATAAGTCCATCTATGGTGTGGTTAATCATAAAAAATTCCAAAAATGAACTTATACTTCATATATCATACTGCTTAATAAAATAAAACTAGTATTTACTAACCAGGGAATTCCTGTAGGCCAGTGGTAGGCGATAAAGGCCAGTCGCACTTCGGTTGTGGGTTCGATTCCCACAGCCTTTTCTGACGCAATGGGTTGTCGCCAGTCTTGAAGGTTGTCCTTTTTCTAAAACTACATTACTA
Source organism: Viscum album (assembly GCA_963277665.1). NCBI lineage: Eukaryota > Viridiplantae > Streptophyta > Magnoliopsida > Santalales > Viscaceae > Viscum > Viscum album. The sequence continues at coordinate 1,120,707,779 of OY728146.1, forward strand.
TAACATCCTATCAATAATACCGAAAAAAGCTCTATCCTTAAACAATACTAACTTATGTCCAACATAATCCATTCCAATCTTTAGGCTTATCTTAAATACTTCGGTCCAAGCTCATAGTATAAGAAAATGAGTACTTGAAATGTCACATAACAATCAAGAGAATGCCATAATTTATCCCCCATATATCATAAGATATATCTTGTTGGTCAAATTACAAACATGTGAATACCTTAATCATGTATTCTCTTAAAGAATGAATACCCATTGAGCCTTAGTGAAAACATGAATTCAGTTAAAAGCTAATACTTTCCACATACCAAAATCCTCAAAATTCTTTATACTCAAACCATGATATAACCTTCTCCTTATATAAGTCATGAACTCATGAATACTATCAAACATTTAATTTTCTCCTTATCCCTTCATTATGTGCATATCATCTACATTCCAAAAATATCTAAATAACCTTTCATGGATACTAGTACCATTAATCATACACTTTCAAAACTGAAGGAAAGAAAACAGTGTAACAATCCTTAGATGTCTCTTTATTCCATAGTACCATGAGATTACCTATACAACATTACACATGATAAACATGTAATCATTCCACTACCTTCTTAAACCATTAATTGAGCTTCAACAATTATTTCAACTCACATATCATTTGTAGTCTCTTCATCATCATCAACATAAATACTACCCATACGGCCGTACTGATTCTCTTCATGAGACATTCCCTTAGGGAATTGGTTTGCATAATGCCCGTACATTCCACATTTAAAACATTTAACCATTGTTGATGTCATAGGAATGCCATTATCCTCATCCATGGTGTTAACTGAACCTTTTCCTTTGCACTTACTGGCTTTGAGTCCTTTTTTCCACACCCAAAGTATCTTCCAGTTCCCTTGAAATAATCTTCCTGATGCCTCTTCCCACATGATTTACATGAGGGAAATTGAACTTTATTTCCTCTATGATCATCATGAAACTCCTTCTTTCTCTTATTATCTGAGTCAGGAAACTTACCAAAGTTGAGATTATTGATCATATTATGAGATTGCTGATTAGGAATAATAACGATGTTTGGACTTCCAAATCCCGTTTCATTTGGTTTCTCATGAAAAATATCATTCCATTGTCCGTCATATCCTCCATTATCATGAATCTTCCTGTTTCCAGCCATTTTCTAAAACCCAAAAAGAATAGTGGGAGAGGAAAAAATCATACTAGGGAAAACAACATAGTAAAGGGGGAGTACCCTCAATATCTAACATCTTAGGTTAAATTCTATGATCATTACTATAATTCTAGGACTATGTCCTATACGTATACTTATCCTTAGGGACATCCCTAGACATTCCTTAGAAATATTTCTAGGGATCTCACTAAGGTTTTCGCATCCTAGTTTCCAATGGTTGACTAAACCTTTCCTCTGATACCAACTGTAGAGACCCTAATCTTGACGTACATTGAAATTACATTACTTTTGCGGAATACATAATACATAACAAAAACAGACACACAAGGACCGTAATAGTTTAGTGTCTTTGGAAACTTGGAACGTAATCTTCTAATCGCGGTGAAAGATCTTCAACATCTCCCATAAAGATCTTCCACATTTTCTTTCCTTACCTAAAACCTTTCTTTTGATCCTGGGGGAAAATAAAACATAAAAAGGGTGAGCTCAAATGCTCAGTAAGGGTAGGCATGGATAAAATAAAACATACCATATACATTTGAACTTAAAAACATGAACATAATGTTTAAACATCAAAATCTTGAGCAACGACATAAATCATGGAAGTACATAAGGCATAGATCATAATGGAACATAAACCATGATAAATTAGCATTGGAATAAATCATGTAATTGTGGCATCCATTAAGCACATGTAATGATTTCCATAGTAGCCAAGGCATTGTTGCCAAGACCATCTTAGTGGACAAAGTCCCATTCTGAATCAAGTTCACTCCTCGTTTCAGTCCTGTAACACTGAACCAGATTAACTTACTATTCCAGCCATGTCTATCACATGAGATATAAAATATTTACCCAATGCATTGGAGGGAGATACAGGTCCCACCCATCTCTTAATGAAATCATTCTTACTTGTGCCACAAAATAAACATACATCATTCATAATAACCCAATAAATAAAATGGGTTTCATAAACATCATCACATCATCACATAATCCATATAAAAGAAATGGATATCATTTCATAATAAGAAAAGTCAAACCATGTAAATAATAGAGACATTATACTGGAAATATACACATATAAAAATAATGTCATCTTAGATAGAAAATGGTTTTGATAAAACACTTGAAATGAATTCTTGAGGAAAATATCTTTTTTTCTTCAAAAATTATTTTATTTTCACAAAATGTCATGCAATTTTAAAAGAAAGGGATTTTCTTGAAAATAATTATGAAATCTTTTGGAGGAAGCTTCATGAAAATATGGATTTATAAAACCGTAAAAATCCTTTCATGCCGTATAAGTTTAAAAAACATTCTTCTCGTACTTTTACCGGAAAAGTCAAAAATTACCTCATAAAAAAAGATTCCATACATACCATGTAGTAAAAGTAAAAAATGGTCAAAAAGGACTTTAAAAATACATGAATACACCTTTATAAAAAAGGGCATGGATGATAGAAATAACCCCAGTAATTACTTACGAATAAGCAATCTCGGATAAAAATAAGATTCGCAAAATTATCCCTTACCTTAGGTCCGATATGCTTTGTACGTATACGAACCTCATGTATAATGATTTAAATAATGTCATTGACTTATTCCAGAATCATATTCATTGTTATGATATCATATATGCTTCACTTATGACTTTATATTACCCGTTATTTTGTAAATTCCATGTTAAAGCAGCGTTCTGGGTAAAATCATTTCATTTATTGTATGTGTTTCGACTTGTTGTTCTTGATATTATTACTTATATCTTGATTTACATAATTCCAGAATGTAAAAAATGATTTATATATAATATATATTCATCATATACATATATATTATAGATCGATAAAAGGGATGAAATACACCGTTCATGGAGACGGTAGGCCGTACGTACACATGAACGCTATTTTCATTTCTCTTTTGAATTGAATGGAATTAAGTAAATGACATACATATATATATATATAAATAAATCCAGTATCATTATTATGTCATATATTTCATTATTATTTATTATATATACTTTATAATCATTCATGAATGGTTAACATGGAGAGTGAATCTCATCACGTCGTGGAGACGGTAGTCCGTACGCACGCACGACTGATGATATCATTCCCAAGATCGTGGAATTGTATTAAAGTGTATGTATAATATTAAAGAATCAATATCACTTCAAAATAATCATATATCGTCATTATTTACACAATTATACCCATCCAAGTAAGGTGGTGGTGGAAAATAGATTACAACACGGCATGGAGACGGTATTCCGTACGTACGCACGCGCAGTGATTTCATATTCTGTAGGATGGATAAATGGTGGAATATGGTTGTTTCAAACTTATAATAACATATCAGTATACGAGTGATACTGATTTTATTACTTCATAATGAAACAACTAAAGAAGAAGAAGTGTAAGAAGAAATAAAGTTGAAAGAATCGGCAATGGATATTACCTCTTCTTTGAAGCGCCTCTTTGAGACCTCCTCTTAGGGCACTAAAATTGGTCTTTGAAGAAGACCAGGACCTCTAAAACGTTTCTAGGGAAGTGTAGAAGATAATTTGTAAGGGGTTGGCTGAGCTTGAAGGCTCAATGTGGTGTGTGGAAGAGGGGGAGGAGGTGCCCTTTTATAAGGGAGGAGAGGGGAACCTTTGGAATTCTTAAAAATATTAATTTATAATAAATCTAACCCCATTTAAAAAAACATCAAAAAATGACTCATATACAAATATTAGATTCGATAGGTCTGTAATCTCATCAACCAATCAAATTTAGACATGTTAGAAATTTATTTTAAACATTATCAACTTGATTTATCCTTACTAAATCAATTTAATTTTATTTGTGGTAATAACATTATAAATTTTAAATTATAACAAAAAATTACTTATTTGTTGTGAATTTTCCATAATTGGATACTTTATAACATTTTAGACCATATAAATTTAAATTTATAATTTTTAAATATTTTTGTGATTTTTAAACAATTTTATAATATGTTATTTTTATAAAATAACAATAGTGTCAATTTTGACACTATTCATTTATATGAATTTAAATTAAATATATACAGAATATATGTTCGAACTAAAAGCTTCAGTAGATTAATAAATGTCCATAAGTATCTAGAAAATTAGTGGAGAACATTAAATAGTTCATATAATATTTATTTTATTATTTTTACAACCATTTATTTGATTTTTCTCTTAATAAAATAATTACTAAATCATTTTTGTATAATTATTTAAAATACTTATTTCTTGCATAAAAATTAAAAATAAAATCCTCTGTTGAAGATAAATCTATTACCTTTCACAATAATACTTTTACTTGAATTTATCATCTTAAAATCACAATATTTAAATTGTTATATTTATTAAATTATGAAGGTGACAACTTTGGCATCATTTAAAATAAAATAATATAAGTGTCATAATCACTTTTATAAGACTCCAAACGGTTATATATTAGGTAATTAGATGCTTATGGTATATATATACACTAAAAATAAGTTTTGGGCAGGTTTTTGGGCCTTTTAATGGGTATTATTATTTCAATAAAAACTATATTACTGATTATTCACTTAATAAATAATTTCTGCATCATTAATGTATCACCATTAATGACAATTATTTAATCCTTAAAAATTATAAATAAATTATCATAATGTAGGCAATTTTATTAGATTTCTGGAGACTATTCATTTTATAAGTTTTATGATGTTTATCAATAAATTAAAATTATTATACTTATAAGATTTAAGAGAGTGACATGTTGTCACTTTCTTTGGTTTTAATAATAATTAAATTATTTTCATGCTCAAAAGTCCATAAAATGAATCAAATACGACAATTAGGTGATATGGGTCTACTTTGAGCCATCCAATAGAATTTTGGCATGTGTTAGGGTAATTTTATAATATTATATTTACCCTTAATTGCCCGATTTACCTTTAACTGTGGTAAATATAATTTACCGTAGTTACTATTCATAATTCCCAAAAATAAAAAGTATCCTATTAACATAATTTGGACCCACTGATTCTAAATATGGAATCCATTTTTTCAAATTAAATACACAGAAGTTGTAGAAATTAAATTAAAATTAATCCCGTTGTCGAATGAAAATGAGTTTTTGTTTAAAACATAGCAAAAGATTGAATTGATTTAACCTACGAATTCAATGTAAAATCAATGATAATGACATAAATTATATTAAATTTTATAAATATATTCTATTTATACTTTTAAACCACTCAATATTATAATTTAACCACATAAGTTATTACAATGAAAAAAGTTGTTTTTAATTCAAATATAGTGTGTTTTTACTATTCATTAAAATATAAAAGTTAGTAGAATAATATGAAAAATATTATCCAAGGTAATATTTTATATCCTGATTCCAAAGAATAATTTTATTTTGTAAAATTGAACTTATAAACATGTCAAAAACTAGATTTAAAGTGGGGGCGCCATCAAAAGGAGGCAAACTGTATTTTTTTAAAAATACTTATTTTACCCAAAAAATTTATTTTGTTCTTATACCATGTTATAGAAAATTTGTAAGATGAATAATAATGTCATAAAATTCAAAATTTAGTTAATACTATTCATAATGGCTAGTTCGTACTAATATTATAATAATATATCGTTGTTTAGTAAAATTCGGTATTGCGTACAACACACGCTATTGAGGAAGGTCGTGATTGTGTGTAATGCAAGCCAAGTCAGGGTTGCATCTAGTGCACGACTCCTTTGTTGTTGCGTATAACAAAATACAAAAATATTTTATTTATACATTGAATATATATATACATATATATACACGCTCAATGTTGCGTAGAATAACAACTATCAAACAAACATGAAATTGTGTGTATCACGATCCAAGAATAATGTTGTGTATACTGCAAGCTAATACGGTGTCGCGTATAGAGAAAGATAATATTAGTGTATCATACAACAGAAGATATGAAAGAAATTAAAAAAATATATCTTATAAAATCTCGGGTTATTACAGTTGTATACCTGATGTCCTGCTTAGTGTATTTGAAAAAATGTTCCCCTTCCCAGGATCATATACTATCTTGAAGTCATAGTCGTGGAGGAACTCAAGCCAGCACCGTTATCTCAGGATCATGTCCTTCTAGGAGAATATATTCCTGAGAATCATGTGATCATTGTAGACCATAAAACGCTTTCCCAACAGATAGTGTCACCACATCTTCAAAGTGAAGACCACTACTGCTAACTCAAGGTCATGGGTTGCGTAGTTCTACTCATGTTTTCTCAGATATCGGGATCCATAAGTTATAACTGCTTTCACCTGCATCAGGACACATCTGAGCCTATTCCCTAATGCACTGCAGAATACTACATACTGAACGCCCCCTCAGAATTCATTATGATGGGGTCACTAGTCAACCTATGCCTTAGCTTTTTAAAACTCCATTGGAAACTCTCCGACCACATGAAGGGTTGCCCCTTCTTTATCAATGCTGCAAAAGGTGCTACAACTCTGGAGAAATCTGGTACAAATCTCTTGTAATATCTTGAAAAACCTAGAAATCTCCATACCTCTATCACACTCCAAGGTGGATCCCAAGCAAGTACCAACTCAATCATATCTATATCCACCACCTATATATCCTTTGAGATGACATGTCTCAGAAATTGAACTTCATAGATCGAGAACTAGCACTTCGAGAGCTTACAATAAAGCTGGTTCTCTCCGAGTGTGATCAGAACTACCTTGAAATGGTAGGCTTGCTCCTCCTTGGTAGCCAAGTAGATCATAATGTCATTGACAAAGACTACCACAAGGAGATAAGGGTGTGGATGAAAGTTCATATTCATGAGTCACATGAACACAACAAGAGAGTTGGTCATACCGAACGACATGACCAAACACTCATAATGGTTATACAAACATCTGAAATCCATCTTCTGCACATCCTTGTCTCGTACACTGAGCTTTTGATATCCTGACTTGAGGTGTATCTTTGAGATCCAATGTGCTCTGTTCAGCAAATCAAAGAATTCATCAATCCTCAGAAGTGGGTACATGTTCTTCATGGTCACCTGTTTTAGGTTTTGATAGTCAACACAAAGTCTCAAGCCCCATCCTCCTTCTTAGCGAACAAAACTGAGGCTGTCCAAGGAGAAACATTGGGCTGGATGAACCCCTTCCCCTATAAGTCCTCCAATTGTACTCACAGCTCATGAAGCTCCGCGAGAGCCATCTGATACGCTGGTGTAGATATCATTTTTATCCCAGGGTACAAGTCAATGTAAAAGTACATCTATCTACGAGGAGGTAGACCTGAATCATCATCATGGAAGACATCCGCATACTGGTCCACCACTACAGGATAACTCAAATTATCCTCAACAACCGCTCTGAGGTTAAGGCATTCCAACTAGTAATTTATTGGTTGCAATATACTTTGGGTATGTCCATCCAGTTCTAAAAAGTCTCCCTTCTCACCGGTTATAGTAAACCTAGACCCATCATTACGGACACACCACATTTTTTCCCTAAGATTGTCAATCTAATCTTGGACTTTAGATAACCAGTACAAACCCATGATGATGTCGTAAGGCCTCGACGCCGCTACTAGGATATCCAAACTGAAGCTCTCCTCTCCTAGAGTGATCTCACACTCCTAGAACCGGTGTGTAATCAATGAATCCTCTACCGTAGGTGTCTCTTGTCGTAAGGATCGAGCCAACGGCTCCACCGGAATCTCCATGTTCTAATCTATGGCCTTGGAAATAAAAGAATTATGGGAACCCGTGTCTATTAGTATAGCAGTTAAGGTGGAGTAGACATAGATCTTACCTTGTATCATCTCCAGAGATCCATGGTCATAGGGCTCTACTGCTAGAGCTGAGCTCGTCCGTGTCTACCTGCTCCCTCTATTCAGGGTAGACCACCTGGTGGTTGTGGTGGTAACACCTCGAATTGTTTCCCACTTCTACCTGCACGTCCATATTCTCTTCCACAACTACCTACTAACTCTGATCCTCCTTGATCGAACCTCTGTCTCTACATGGGGGGTCCTTCTGCTGTCTGCCGAAAATCTAAATAGCGAGTCGGGTAGTCACGAGCCATGTGACCCTGCCCGCCACATTCATAACACTGCATGATCCTCGCACTATTGGCTCGGTTACGGGTGCCTCGTACAAAGGAACCTAAATCCTGCAATTGTACTCCTGTAAGTCTGGTCCTCTTGGACCTCTGTGACATATGTACGATGCCAGCTACAGATGACTCTATTACATGACACCCGGTGGTGGGTCTCACTGCTGGTGACTGCTCAGTAAGAAAACACTACACTAAGAGGGCTCGCTCTAACACCCCCACCTGCGTCGAGATGGTGAGAGAGATCATCAATACCCTGATCTCCCTTTTTAGTCCCTACTTGAAGGTTTGGGACCTAAAGAATGGATCTCGCACCATATTAGTGGAGTAACGTGAGAGGTCAGTGAATCTCACTGAGTAATAATACACAGTCATGCAGCCCTACTGCATATAAAGAATCTTCTCTATGTACACAGTAAGAAAGGGTAATTGGGACAAACAATACCCTAAAGAGGCTCTCAATGTTTTCCCAGAGAAGTGTCACCTCATTATGGAGCTGGAGAATCAAGCCCCACCATCTAACTGATGTTGCCTGTAGAAGAATGGTGACAAGGATCACCATGATATTAGCCGGTGTCCCTACCAGTCGAAATACTATCACCATAGCCTCTAGCCAATCCTCAACTGCATGTGGGTTCATATCACCCCTGATCCTGGGTGGCCACTAGAACTAGAACTCGTGAAATGTGCTCAATTGGTCTGCGCTCTCTACTGCTAGGGCCAGTGGCATCGGTGGCCCAACGTGCAATGATACCATTGGTGCCTACGCTAGAGCCTCTACTGAAAGAGGGCCCTGCACCGAGGCCTTGTCGCTCGGTGGGCTATCATTGTGTACTATAACGGGAACCCTAGCTGGATATCTATGTGGATGCATCCAGAAAAAAAACATCTGCTCCACAATCAATAAGTTATACCTGGTGAGCTGACTCAAAAATTTTAGAAAGAAAACTTTTCAAAACACAGACACAATCAGTGATTTCGTGCACTGAGTCAGAAATCAAATGTCAGGGTCATGGTGTATGGTTATGTCGCCTGCCCCACCAATACTAGATTCCCTAAACTGTTATACATACTCATAACACTTAACAATATTTCCGTTAAAATATCATATTCAAATGTACCATGTTAGAACCTCCATTTGATACCATTTTGTCAAGACCCTTCCCCAGAGCCTCATGTTGTGACTACCCCAAGCCCACCTTCCATAGGCCAGGGGCTAGTGACTATCACCAAAAGGCATATTCCCAAAAACTAAGAAGGTATTTCCATTATAACCTTTCAACACTCACAACCATGAACAAAGAAATATACAAACACATAGTGAAACTATATAGTAAACATGGGGTGTACAGAAAGAAAAATGTGGAAAAAATACAAGCCCAACTGTAAAGAACAAGAAAATTGAAAAGTACAAGTAAAACTGAAAACAGCTCCAGTGAACACCCACCATGGATCCTACATAAAGGGTTAGTACATCTCTCGAACAGTTGTCCCTACGGTAGGACACATCTAATATCCACCACGGAGCTACCTCTAGTCCTTGTACCCTCATCGTCTTTCAGCACTGTCTATGATATGCACCAAACACAACAAGGTGCGTGCATAGCCCATGTAAGGGTGAGTATAACGATACTCAGTAGGGAACTTGAGTCCCTCAAAGGTCTCACAAAATCAACAAAGGAAAAACCACAAAGTAGGAAAACAACTAAAAACCCAACTTTGGTATTTTCCCATAAATATACCTAGGTTATAAAATATACCCATATCATTCATTAAGAAACACAAGGCCCAACCCTTTTATCCAATAGATCAATTGGTCTCTGGAGTAATGATTACCACTAAGGTAACACACCAAAGGTAAGTACCACAAAGGAAAATCCTCACAGAAGTATACCACAAAGGTATCACCACAAATGTATGTGTCACAAAGGTAATGCCACATAGAAGAATATCACAACTGTAAGAATCATATCAAACCAGATATACCTTAGGTGTGGTAGTAAATATTATTAGATGTAACTACTGAATCATCTCACTCTTCTAAGAGGTAGACCCACGTAGGATCCTAAATCATCAGACCCACGTAGGATCCTAAATCATCAGACCCACGTAGGATCCCAGTATATCAGACCCATATAGGATCATAGAGTAGTCCCATGAGGATTCCTAGAGTATATTAAAGGGGGATCCTCAAACACAAACCCACGTAGGATCACAGGACACAGACCCACAAAGGATCCCTTCCTAATGTTACATCCAGCTACAGGGTTCCTGCACCAAGCTCACTTGATTTCAGGAGGGTCTCCTCCTCAAGCCACATGTCGATACTATAACTTCCAGGAAGTCCCATGAAAAAGTAACACAATAAAACACCATGTAAAACAAATCACAACGCAATGGATTCTACGTAAATCGGATGCTCAGTCTGTAAGTTATTTTCCTTTTAGTCCCTAGGTCCGGATTGTATTCGTGTTCGATCCAACCCAGTCGTACCCCAACATTATCCAAAACTCAAGTGGGGTATAACAAAATGACCGTCTGGATACAATGTTTTTGTCATCGTATATTTTTCATCAATCAGACACCTACAACTTATGTTATGGCCGAATGAGTGGAAAAGGGTCAAACCTCGCCCAGGTACGGTTTGCCCCAGTCGGACCGACCTAGGCCGATCTGACCTAGGCTGACTCGACCCGGTTCAGGCCGAACCAACCTAATGGGTACTTCCTGGCCCACCGGCGTAGACCGGACCACCGGCATAGCCCGGTCCGCTGGGCGGCCTGCGATGGGTGGCCCATGTTGGATGGCCAGTGAGGGGCGGCCTCCGCTAGGTGGCCTCCTGTGCGGCCTGCTAGCCCACGCTGGCCCACGTCTAGGTGGCATCGAGGTGGGATCCACCCTAGCTACCACCCAAGGGGGAGGTTCCCCCTGTATTCCTCGAAGGGCCCAGCCATTTAGGTTGGTTGTCTGACCGGCCGTCGCCACACGGTGGCGGTAGCAACTACGCAGGACCCAGGGTCCCACTCGGCTCCCAAACTGGCTGGAATACTGGCCCTCCTCTGTGGAGCGGTCATGTTCCACGCCACCACTGACATCCAGTATCGATCCAGCCACCCTACATTATTCATCGCAGCCTTGTCCTCAGCTCCTGCACGCCCTACGGCTTGACCCGCACCGCCTCCCCCTTTCGCGTGTCTGACTGTGTGCCGACTGCCACCCTCGGTCCATCTCAGGTGACGAGCCACGACCCTTCTCCTATGGCGTGGTTGCACCGCATCTATCATGGAAGGTTTCTGGACTACCAGCTACTACTCCCGAGTCCCACCAGTGTCGGTTGCCGGAACCGGTTGCTGGTGACGTTCCTCGGGTAACCTGGTGCGCCCCATTGGCCCGTTCATCATTCCGTAGACTCTCACACTCTTCTCAAGACATCATGATCAATTAAAGATCACCAAAATCCACAAAGGTTGTGGAGGGGTCAGGGCGTATTCGTCTTTCCCACACACTTTTCGTTAAAATGGTAGAAAGTGACATAGTTGTTCTTGATTAAAGAAGTATGACAAGAACGGGTTTAGGGGTATTCAAAACAATAATCCCTACCTCTATTTCTCGTTATAAGTGTCACAAGATTAATTCAGTGAAGGTGTTGAGGGTGCCAATGACATTCCATTTTGCAACATGCTTCTGATGTTGGGCTCGTGCATCATCATCGCTCTTGATTCTGAACTATGTTCTTCGTTGGAGAGGGCATTCTTCGTTTGGAGGATATGTTTCTGCAATGTTTTACTAACTCTCTTCTTTTCCTATGATATCCCCTAGGAAATGGTGATCCAACCTATAAAAAATTAGTCTATCATTTAATTAAACCAGTCACAATTAATTAATTGACGTTGGCACAATTATTTTATTGAATTTGGCACAATTGATTATTTTATGTTGAAAGGTTTTCCAACATTAAGAGGGTTTCGAGTGTTCCCCACCACCATGAATTCAGAATAGGTGGTTTTACATCTTAGGTGATTTCCACCTCCATAATTCAAATATAGAGTTTTCAAAAAGAAAAATAAAATGTTAATTATTTTATTTTTCTTCTTCCACAAATAACTAAAAAACTAACTTCCACCCTCGACCTACTGTGGTTGAGGTAAAGGTCTCCTTAAAAGAATATCGGGGCTTCAAGTTCAATGGTGCCTGTATATTTCAATTCTGATCACTAGTTCAAAATTTAGAAAACTCCGCTCGTGCATTTACTATATGTACGTTAAAAAAAGTTCAAAAATTCATTCTGGGCACACCAGGGCTCAGAATCACACGCCATGAATTTTTGCGGACTCGTACCTTTGATACAAATTTTTCTTGACCCGTCCCCCGGGTCCCATTCCTTGACTACCCCAATCCCACCATCTTTAGTCCAGGGGGTGGTGACTATCACTGAAAGGAGTATTACTTAAAACTGGGAAGGAATTGCCTTTATAACCTATAAACATACACAACTAAGCACAAAGCAGGATACAAACACAAAGTGAAACTATAAAGTAATCATGGTGTGTACATAATAAAAAATGGAGGCTAGAATACAAACCCTACTATAAATATCAAGTAAAGTGATAAGTACAAGTAAAACTGAAAACAACTACAGTGAACACCCGCCATGTATCCTACCTGAAGGGTAGGTACAAATCTTAAACTGTCATCCCTACGGTACGCCTCGTCTGGTGTCCACCTCTGCGCTACATCCAGTCCTAGTACCCTCTTCTTCAATCAGCGTTGTCCATTTTCTGCGCCAAACACAACAAGGTGTAGGCATAGACCGTGCATGGGTGTGTATAATGATACTCAGTATGGACCCCGAGACCCTCATAGGTCCCACAAAATCCAAAAAGGATAAACCATAATGTATGAAAAGAACATACAACTCTATGTAGGTATATGATCATACATATACCTATGTTATCAAGTATACACATCGCATTCGTGAGGTAACACAAGGTTCAACTCTTTTAGCCAAAAGCTCAACTGTTCCACAGTGGAAAAATTACCATTAAGGTAACACCCCAAAGGTAAGCCCCACAAAGGAATATCCACATAAAATTATACCACAAAGGTATCACAAAAAATGTATGTATCACAAAGTTAACACCATACATAAGAATACCACAATGGTAAGAATCCGCACACACTAGGTATAAAAAAGGTACGGTAGTAAAGTTGATTAGATGTAATTACAGAATCATCTCACTCTGTTGAGCAGTAGAACCACATATGATCCGATATCATCAAACCCACATAGGATCCTAAATCGTCAGACCAATATAGCATCCCAGTATAGAAAACAAATGTAGGATCCAAGAGTAGTCCCACATGGATTCCTATAGTGGATCCAAGTGGTATCCTCAAACAAAAACCCACGTAGGATCCCAAGGCATAGGCCCGCATAGGAAACCTTTCTCATGTTACAGCCACCTACAGGGTTTCCGCACTAAGCTTGCTTGATTCAGGGAGGGTCTGCTCCTCAAGACACATGTTAATACTCTAACTTTTATGATGTTTCAAGAAAGATTATCCAAAATGACCTCCATGTAAAAGGGGTCAGAACGCAATTGATCATGCGTCAATCGGATGCACGCTCAGTAAGTTATTGTCCTTTTATTCTCGAGGGCCTGGTTGGATTCGTGTTCAACATAACCTAGTAGTACATCAACATTATCCAAAACTCATGTGGGTTATACCAAAATGACCGTCTTGATACCAGGTTTCTGACACCATAGAGAGTTTATCAAATGGATGCTCATAGCTCAGATTATAGCCGAAAGAGTGGAAAGGGGTCGAATTTAGTATGGGTCTGGTCCGGCCGGTCAGTCCGACCCAGCCTGCTGGGTCCGGCACGACCCATTTGGTCTAGCTCGGCCCGCTATTTCGGTGCGACCTGCGATCGGCAGCCCACACTAGCCCATGGCTAGGGTAGCCCCTGGTGGGGTCCACCCCAGCTGCCACCCAAGGGGATGGTTCCCCTGGGTACCCCAAACGGCCTAGCCATTCGGGTTGGGTGGTCGATCATCCATCGCCACATGGCACCGACAGTTGGTATGTGGGACCCAATGTCCTACTCCTTTCCCTGGATGGACGGATGACCAGCACACCTCCGCAGTGTGGTCTTGCATTGCACCACCACCAGCGGCCAGCAGTGATCAAGCTGCCCTCCCATCGCCCCCGTGCCCTCATGCCATGACTCCTGCACACCTGGTGGCGCAGACGCGCGCCACCTCCCCCTTCACGTGGCCTAAAATGTGCCGACCACCACCATTGCTACATCGTGGCCAATGGACCACGACCCTTCTCTGGTGGTGCATTTTCACTGCACCAGTTTCCAGCAACGTCCCTCGGGTCACTGAACGCACCCCTGAGGCCAGTTCCTTATTCCGTAAACAATTTTAGTCATCTTGGGACGTCAACATCAATTCAATACCACCAATGTCCCAATGGTTATGGATAGATTGGTCCATTTTCATATGGCCCACACCCTTTGCATTAGAACGGTAGGAAGTGGCATAGTTGTCCTTGATTCAAGAAAAACTACCATAACAGGGTAAGAGGTATTCAAAACAACAATAACTACCTCGATTTATCATTGTATGTGTTGCGAGATGATGTCAGTGAAGGAGATGAGGGTTCCAACGATTGTCACTTCCACAACACACTTCAGAAGTCAGGCTAGTTCATTGTCCTCACTCTTGATTCTAAAGTATGTTCTTCGTTGGAGAGGGCGTCCTTTGTTTGGTGGAAATGTTTCTGGAATGTTCTCTCAATGCTATCCTTTTCCAATGACTTCCCCCAGGAAATGTGGATCCATCCTATTAAAAATAATTCTATCATTTAATTAAAGTTGGCCCAATTATTTAAATTAACATGGAACAATTAATTAATTGAAGTTGGCACAAATAATTAGTTTTAGTTGAATGGTTTTCCCACATTAAGAGGGGTTCGAGTGGTCCGCACCACTATGAATTCAGAATGGGAAGTTTTCCAGCTCAGGTGGTCCCCACCTCCATAATTCGAAAAGAGAGGTATCAAAAAGAAAAATAAAAGGCTAATTATTTTATTTTTCTTCTTCCAGAAAAAAATGAAAAACTAACATACACCCTCAACCTACTGCGGTCAAGGTGGCAGTCTCCATAAGTGAATATCAGTGCTTCAAGTTCAATGGTTCCCAGAAATTTCAATTCCGATCACCGGTTCAAAATTTAGAAAATGCCGCTCGGGCATTTACTGAACAAACCGTAAAAAAATTCAAAAATTAATTCTGGGTACACCTGGCCTCGGAATCATGCGCCGTCAATTTTTTCGGACTTGTAATATTCACATATAATTTAAAAAAATTACATAAAAAAATACAGGTCTTTACATTCCCCCACCTCTGGGATCTGCATCCCTGCAAGCCACAACTCAAACTAAGGGAACAAGTGGGGGTACTGAGCACGTATCTGAGTCTCCCGCTCCCATGTGATCTCATGGAGGTCCCCGTGTAGCCAGAAAACACACACTAAAGGTATTGATTTACCACAAAGGACACTCTTCTGTCGATCCTAAATATCCACTGGAACCTATATAAAACATCGACCCATCGTTGAAGTCCATCTCGCAATGGTCGATGACGTGAGATGGTTCATGCACGTATATCCTTAGCCAGGATACGTGGAAAACCTCATCCACCCAATGCAACTGAGGGGGAAGTGATATGTGGTCATCTACCTCGAAAACTCTACTGAGGACCTGAAAGGGTTCGATGAACCTCAGAGATAACTTGCCGCCCTGGACAAATCACCACAAACTTCGTCGGGGTGAGACCCAAAGAAATACATGGTTTCCATCCTCAAACTATAGAGGTCTCCATCTCCTATTGGAAGAAGACTTATACTAGATCTGTTCAGTCTTCATCCGCTCCTGGATAATCTGATCCTTCTCTGTGGTATCTCGTACCACATATGGTCCCATGAGTGTTGACTCCACTAGGTCAGTCCAAAACAAAGGCAATCTACAAGGTTGGTTGCACAGAGCCTCGAAAGGGTCCATCCTAATGGTGGAGTGATAGCCCTTGTTGTATGAAAATACCACCAAAGTCAAGTGATCCTCCTAGATTCGACCGAAGTTGAGGACACAAGCACGAAGCTGGTCCTTGAGGGTTTAAATTGTCCGCTCACACTGGCGATCCCGATGAGGATGGATGGCGGTGCTCAAATGTAGCTACATCTCCAAAGCCACATGCAACCCCTTCCATAGCTGGGAGGAGAAACATGCATCACGATCAGAGAAAATCCTCGAGGGTACATCATCTAGCTGCACAATCATTTCCACATAGAGGCATCCCAAGATCTCTACTGAACCCTACTCTTTGATAGGTAGGAAGTGGGTCAACATGGTGAGTCTATCGATGACCACCCAGATAGAATCATGACCCCTGGATGTACTTGTATGTCCTGTAATGAAGTCCGTGGATATACCATCCCACTTTCACTCTAGGACCTCTAAAGGATGATCTAAGCCTATGGTACCTAATGCTCTGCCTTCACTTTCTAACAAGTGATGCACCGAGAGACAAAATCCACTACAGATTTCATCATTTATGACCACTAGTAATGTCATCAGAGGTCGTAGTATATCCTCTCCACTCTTGGATGCACTGCTAGAGGGGACGTATTAAACTCTCTCAACACTTCCACATGTAATGCCACCAGTACCAAAGTACGCCCTCTGAAGGGGATGACCTGCTCCCCAACTTTAAAAAAATCCCTCAGGTGTCTACCATGTGGATAACTAAACACGTTGATACTCACAATCAGTGTCCCCAAGATCTTCCTCTCTGAATCACTAAGGAATAGGGGGAGTGGCTATAAGATATTAAATGAAAAGCTACTCCATCTCATTCCATAAAGGATATCTATAAAGAGGACAACTGCTCTATCACCTAACCTAGTAGATGTATACCATATCTCTTACTGAGAGAATCTGCTACAACGTTCCCCTTCCTAAGAGTATAGACCATCTCTACGTCATAGTCCTGGAGGAAATCAAGGCAACTCTACTATCTCAGGTTCAGGTCCTTCTAAGAGAAAAAATACATGAGACATCGGTGATCAGATTAGAATGTAAAACGTTGTCCCATCAGATAGTGTCACCACATAATCAAAGCAAAGACCACGTCTGAAAACTCAAGGTAATTATTAGCATTGTTCTTATCATGATGTTTCATCTATTGAGAACAATAATCCATAACTACTCGCTCCTACATCAGGACACATTTGAGCGTTGTCCATGATGTTTCATAGTAGTCTAGTGCCCCTAAGATGATGCAACTCTGTGTGACGCGGTAGTGGAAGATCTTGTATCTCAATGCCTCACTTGTTAGCATGTGAAAACTGATAAGAGCCAACAGAAGTCCAATGATGATAGAAGGAGGGAGATCATGTTTTCCAATGGGTGTAACCTCGATGAGGTCTCCAAAGATTTAGCTGACCAGGAAATTTATAACTGAGGTTTATCAGTCCTTCTCAAATACTTCGTAGGATAGGTGAGGTAGAATACCGCTTGGATCTTCCACCACATTTGGAGAGTGTGCACGGAATTTTCCATGTATCTGAGCTGAGGAGATGCGTACATGATCCTTCACACATCATTGACTAGGGTGTACCGAATATCAACAATGGGAGATGTTCTCGTATGTTCTAGTGGAGATTGAGGATCATCAAGAGTGGGACTTTTGGGGTCGGTTGAAACCTCTAGTCCATGTTCACTGATAGCACGAGAACATCCATGAGAGTTAATTAGAGCCGGAGGCTCAGATCAGTGCTCAGTACCACCATTTTATTTCCTTAGTTTATGTAGTGGCTGTGAAGGACATAAAACCCTATGGTGTGGATAATGTAATGTCCCGGAAATTAAATATATATTTTTTATTATATATTATTATTTCATGACTGTGAAATCTAACGTCGTGCGATTCTGAGGCCCAGATTTCCTTGAATGATCTGTCGAAGCATTGTTATGATTTTCATAGGACACATAAACAGTTTTCCTAAATAAGTGGAATAAATCTTAAATAGTTACTTAGATCAGAAATATGAGGGCATCGTTGCACTCATGATGGTATGTTTACCCTTGGAACGACATAAGTTTAGTCGACATGGACCTCCTACGAGAAAACCTGAAAATGGCAAACCATAAATAAAATTATTAAAAAGAGTTATTTTATTTTTTAAATTCTTATAACTCACAAATTGTAACTCGAATTAAAAATCTGAGACCACCACTTACCTCGTGAGGATAATATTTCTTTAGGTAGATATTATTGGCCGGCATGGGTCACCATGAATGTATGTTTTTGGCCGTAAATAAAATAATTAAGTGAATTTATTTTATTGTAAAATACATAACATTTAAATGGTAACTCAGATTGGAAATATGAGAATATCATTTTGTTTGTTGGGGGCGTGTTTCATCATGGCAGAGCCTAAAAATGACTGGGGCGGGTAGACGGTG
Source organism: Viscum album (assembly GCA_963277665.1). Lineage (NCBI taxonomy): Eukaryota > Viridiplantae > Streptophyta > Magnoliopsida > Santalales > Viscaceae > Viscum > Viscum album. The sequence goes on from OY728146.1 coordinate 1,120,726,667, forward strand.
AATGATAATAATTTTCCAAACTTTTTTTCGGGTGTGTTCAGTAAACGCGTTAGCGGTGTTTTGTATCTTTTAAACTGGAGCTAGGAATTGAAATCTAAGTGCACTATTGAACTCACAGCACTGATATTTTCTAAAGGAGACCCTCACTTCGACAACATTAGGTCAAGGGTGGAAAATGGTTTTTAGAGCTTTTCTGGGAGAAAATAAAAATAAAATAGCTTTATTTTATTTTAAAATTTTAATCCTCCCAATTATTTTTGGTGGTGGTAACCACCCAAACTTGAAAACCCCCGATTTGAATTTAGTGGTGGGGACCCCAGAACCTTGAACTCCCACTTTAATGATATAGGTGACTCTTGGTTACTTTTCAAATTAATTGTGCCAACATCAAATCAATTAATTGTGCCAACATCAAAATTAATTAATGTTACAACACTAATTAAATTAATAAACATAATTTAATATGTTGGCACCAAATTTTCATGAGTTTGGGAATGTATTGGAAAAGGGAGAATTGGGGAGAGCTTTATAGAACATTATCCATCAATGGTAATCCTCCAATGAAGAATGTATTCTGGAAACTAAGAGTGAAGAGCCACCATGGAACGTCTTGCGGGAGTGATGAATGCTGACTCTTCAATGAAATCCTCTAATTCCTAGCGCCACCTTGAAAGTAAAATCGATGTAGGGGTTTTTATATAAATTGGAATTCTTATTTCAACTCTTCATATCCTAAAATCAAGACAACGATGGCCCAAAGAACATGGCCACCCTCCCGCACATTAACCTTGCTCCTCTTTATTTTTATTTTCCATGCGTTCTTTCTGCGTTCATTATGCGTTCTTCAGTGCCTCTTATTTATTGACGATGGAAACACAGAGTTTTACTAAGTGCAATATATGAATGCAGAGCTCTCGACATAAGGATCAAAAATATGTGATTTTTCTATTTTTCGGGCTTCGAACGAAGCTGCAATGGCTACTGTAAGGAGGTGGCCCAATATTTAATGATGATGGAAACATGGAGTTTTTCTAAGTGCGATATACGAATGTGGAGCCCTTTAAATAAGGAACGTGAATATGTGATCGTTTAATTTTTCAGGCATGGAACGAAGCCACAATGGCTCGTGGAAGAAATTGGTAGCCGACACTTGCTCGACAGCGAGGAAGGTGGGGCAGTGCTCATCTGCACCACTAGTTGAGCAAGATGCCAAGAACCATCAGCCGCGGCGAAGAAGGGTAGTGGTCAGCATCCGGCCGACCACGTACCAGAGTGGGGGTACGCATCCGCACCCCCAACGGAGCAAGAGGTCGTGGCCACTTGGCCGCGACCGAGGCCGAATGCGGCTGAAATTTGACCGACCATGGTGGAGTTGTGGCGCACAACCACAACACTAGGAGGAAGACAGGCTGGCCATCCAGCTGACTGCACCACACTAGGTGGGACACCTCGGAGGGTCCCATGTTCAAACATCCGATCTTTCCACAGACCGTTCGGGAAGACCGGGGGGTGCCTCCCCCCGAGTGTCTATCACGGTGGACCCCACCGCAGCTAACCTGCAGGTGAGTGGGTTGCACCACAGCGAGTTTTGCCCAGTGGTCCACACCGCAGCAGGTCATTCCCAGCAGGCCATGCCACCGGGCCGTGACAACATGCTGGTTCAGGCTGTCCCCTTTACCGGTTGGGCAGCACCAGGGCCAAATGGGCTGGTCCTACTAAGGCCCATTACATTCGGGTTAGACTCGAATTGGACCACATCGACCCTATCCAGTTTGGTTCGTCCCAGGACGGGTTCAGATGGGTCGCTTCAACCGGGTTGGACCAGACCCAGGCTCACTTGGACTGAGTTACGTCTTCATGGCCATAACTTGTGAACCAGGCTTGCGTTTGATGAGCCATCATTTGCACCAGAAACCTTGGATCGAGAAGGTCTTTTTGGTATACCCCACAGGAGTGTTCGATATGGTTGGAGTATCGCCAGGTTGGATCAGACCCCAAATCCAATCGGGCCCTCAGAGCGGAAATGCTAATAACATTCAGACCTGGCATCAGATTTACACGTCGTCTGTTGCGTTTGGTCCGTTAAGATGTGACAGACTTTAGGGTTACCTCTTTTTGGGACATTGGGACCTTTAACGTATGACTGATGGATTGGGGAGTGGTTCTCCCAAGCACGCTACATGCGGAACCCTATGACTGGTTGAGATAAGACGACTACTGACCATTACGACATAGAGTGACTCGATATGCCTAGTGGGGAACACCTATGTGTGATGTGGATGACCCATAGTGGGGAGAACCTCTGTGTGATGTGGAATACCCACAGTACTCAACAAGATGAGTACCTCAATAGGCCATGAGGGGGAGCACCACTATGTGATGAAGCAGTCCCATGGTTGTGAGCACCTCAGTGCTGTCACCGGGACCCAATTTTCACGACCCGTCCCCCGGGGCCTATGGCGTGACTACCCCAAGCCAACCTCTTAGAGGCCAGGGGCTAGAAAAAAGCATTGAAAGGCGTATTCCCTAAAACTGAGAAATAATTGCCTTTATAATGTGTAAACTCACACAACTATGCACAAAGCAGGATAAAAATACTAAGTGAAACTATATAGTAAACATGGTGTGCACATAAGGAAAAAGGGGGCCAAAATACATTCCAAATTGTAAAGAACAACTAAACTGAAAAGTAAAAGTAAATCTAAAAATAGCTCTAGTGAACACCCATCAAGGATCCTACATGAAGGGTGGGTACAACTCTCGAACGATCATCCCGGTAATACACCTCGTCTAATGTCCACATCTGAGCTACCTACAGTCCTGCTACCCTTGTCCACTAGCAGCATTGTTCGTCATGTACAACAAAAATAACAACATGCGGGTGTATCCCGAGCTGGGGTGAGTATAAAAATACTCTATAGGGACCCCAAGATCCTCAAAGGTCTCACAAATTCCACAAAAGATAAACCACAATTTATAAAAACTACTAAATACCCCACTTAGTTATATTCCCATACATATACATAATTTATCATGTATACCCTTCTCATTCATGAGGAAACACAAGGCCAAAATCTTTTAGCCACAATCTCAATTGTTCCATAGAAGAAAGATTACCACGAAGGTTACACCCCAAAGTTATGTACCATAAAAGAAAATCCACATTGATGTGTACCACAAAGGTATCACCAAAAATGTATGTATCACAATGGTAATGCCACACAGACGAATACCACAAAGGTAAGACTCATCTCACACCCGGTATAACTTATGTATGGTAGTAAAGATGATTAGATGTAACTACTAAATCATCCCACTCTACTGAGTGGAAGACCCACGTATGATCCTACATCATCAGTCCCACGTAGGATCCTATATCATCAGACCCATGTAGGATCCCAGTACAACAGACCAACATAGGATCTTAGAGTAATTTCACATGGATTCCTAGAGAAGATCCATGTGGGATCCTATAACAAATAACCACATAGGATCCGAAGGCATAGACCCACATATGATCCTATTCTCATGTTACCCCAAACTATAGGGTTCCCGCACTAAGCTTGCTAGATTCCAGGAGGGTCCACTCTTCAAGTGATAGGTTGATACTCCAACTACCAAGAAGTCCCAAGAAGAAGTATCCAAAAGGAACACAATGTAAAATGGGTCACAATGCAATAGAAGGTGTGTCAATTAGATGCTCGTTCTGTATGTTATTGGCTTCTTAGTCCCGAGGGCCTGGTTGGTTTGTGTTTAATCCAACCGGCCGAACACCAACTTTATCCAAAACTCAAGTGAGGTATACCAAAAGGTCCATATCGATCCAAGGATTATAGCTCCATAGATAGTTCATCAAACAGATTCTTGTAGCTCATTTTATGGCTGATAGAGTGGAAGGGGTTGAAGCTAGTCCGGGTTTGGTCCGACCCGGCCCAAATCAGCCTAGGTCGACCCGACCTTGTTTGGGTCGGCAAGACCGGCTGGGTCTAGCCCGACCTGCCGGTGAGGCCCTGCCCGTCGGATGACCCACTGGCCCACGGTTGGGAGGCCTCACTGTGGGGTCCGCCCTAGCTGCCACCCAAGGGGAATGTGCCCCCTTGGAACCCTGAACAACCCAATCGTTTGGGGTGGGTGGCCGACCGGCTGGCGCCACATGGTGGTAGCAGCTGGTACGCGAGACCCAGGGTCCCGCTCAGCTCCCCAGTTGGGATGATGGTCGGCCATCGTCTGTGGCACGGTCAGGCGCCGCGCATCCCCCACTAGCCGGCTTCAATCCGGGCGCACTCTCTTAGCCACCACAACCACGTGTTGTGTCACCTACATGACCAACAGCATGGACGTGCGTCGCCACCCCATCGCGCGACCGACCTTCCGCTGACCGCCGACCTTTCTATGCCGTGGAAGATGGGCCACGACCATTCTCTGGCAGCACGGTTATGCCGGCGACGTCGTCATGGATGGCCGGAGTGATGGCTGCCGCTTCTGAGGCCCACCAGTGTCGGGCGCCGGCACAGGTTGCCGGCGGCATTCCTCAGGTCACCGAGAGTGCCCCAGTGGCCCGTTCTTCATTCCATAGACTCCCGCACTCATCTCGGGACATCACCATCAATTCAAGACCACCAAAATCCACAAAGGTTGCCGACGGGTTGGACCGTATTGGTCTGGGCCACACCCTCCGCGTTAGAACAATATCAAGCAGCATAATTTTTCTTGATTCAAGATGAATGACAAGAACGAGGAAAGTTGTATTCAAAAAAACAATCCGTACCTCGATTTCTCATCGGAAGTGTCTCAATATGAAGTCGGTGAAGGCGATGAGGGTGCCAATGATTGTCGCTTCCGCAACACTCTTCTATGGTCGGGCTCATGCGTTGTCCTCAATCTTGATTTCGTTGTATGTTCTTTGATGGAGAAGATGTTATTAGTCTAGAGGAAATGTTTCTCCAACATTCTCCCAACTCACTCATTAGCAACAATTTCTCCCATGAAATGGGGATCCAAAGTATTGAAAACAATCTATAATTTAGCTAATTTCGGCCCAATTAATTAATTAATGTTGAATGTTTTTCCCACATCAAGAGGGGTTCGGGTGGTCCACACCACAATGAATTCAGAATGGGAGGTTTTCCATCTCGGGTGGTCCCCACATCCATAATTAAAATAGATTGGTTTAAAAAATAAATATAAAGAGTTAATTATTTTATATTTATTCTTAAATGAAAAACTGAAAAATAATCTTCCACCCTCGACCTACTATAGTCGAGGTGGAGGTCTCCATAAACAAATATCGGCATTGCGAGTTCAACGGTGCCCTTAAATTTCAATTTGGATCCCCGGTTGAAAAGTTAGAAAATGTCGCTCTTGTGTTTAATGAACACAACTTAAAAAAAGTTCAAATATTCATTTCTGGCAATCCGGTCCTCATAATCACATGCCGTAAATTTTCACAGACTTGTAATATTTTTATATAATTAAAAAAATTACATTTAAAATTCTGGGTCTTTACAATCTTCATTGAGTGGCCTTAATAGTTTCTCGTCATCACTTGACATGAATGTTTTTTTGAATAATTTTCATGGAGTTAAATGATATACATTATATTTGTATGGTTCTGTAATAGTTATATTAAATTTATTTAAATCGTTTTCATATTCATTCAAATGATTTAACATAACATTGTTTGGTGAAATATTGTCACCAAAATGAATTACTTTCTAATGATTAAAAAATGAATGATAATGAAATGTAATATGAATTTAAGAACATATAATAAAATATTATATTTTTTTAAAAACTATTATGCAATGGAAATATAAATGTCTAAAAATATCACTAATATACCATTTTTTTTAATGCTATAGAATCCGTCTTGTCATTTATTACATAATTCAGAATTATTTTTATAATATAATGGAATTATTTTTTAAAATTATAAATAATTTTGGAATATATAATATAGTACATAACAAATCTATAAATGGTGAACTTTAATCCATTTGGTGAGAATTTTTCATGTCTACAATAATTTTTTACAAAATATATTATTGTTATAACCAACCATTGATAATGAATATTTACCTTAATCATTTATTTTAATAGTAATATATGGTTATAAAATAATTATTAATAGTATATTTTTGGGAATATCATTGTTTTGATATTAATGGATCTAGTAGTTATGTTCAATTTATTAAATTATAGACTATGCTTGAGTATGCGTTGTTACATTGTACGGGTGATCATAAAAAATTATTCACATTATGTCATGTTTTCAATTATGAACCAAATATCATTTACGTGGTGTATATTAAACAAATTTCATGTATCATATACCAATTTTTTATTTAATAATAGTATTATTTTTTTATTATAGTCCCATACATTGATAAGGTTTTGATTAGAATGAGTATAAAATATTAATGGTTTTACGGTCCTCAATTCAAATTATTTAGGTCATAATACATTTTTTCACCATGTATTAATTCTATAGTATATTTAATACACAAGGATATATTTTCTTAAAAAATTTATTATTTAATTGCATTTACATAAAAAATCATTTTACTTTTTTAATGTTCTTTTTGATTTGATTATTTCCCATGATATAATATTTTGTATTGACATAATATTTATCTATAGTTTATGATAAATCTCATCACATTATATTGATATGGTAGATTATATACATTGATTTTAATATTTTTTATTATCTAATTAAATACTATAAATATAAAATCATAGAAAATATGTGAATGGATTAATATTTATCACTTGTTCAAATAAATTACTGGTACGAAATATTGAAGACTCAAGCCTCCTAAACCATTGTTATATTGAATCATCATTAACATGTTTCTTCTATGAATTTGATCTCATATCCTAATATTGCACTATATTTCAATTTTTATAAAATTATATGGGAAATTATATATCAATACAAAATAATGTTTTTACACTTCTTACAATTTGTGTAGGCATGAAATGTATATTCCCATATACTTGAAAGTGTTGTTTTCATTTTACATTATAATGTTTTTTCATCTCCCCCATATTTCAATAAAATATAATATATTTTTTGTTTTATTATTTCCATTTCCATTTTCATATTCAAAATAATTCCTTTTGATGTGGTTAATGATTTACAATTTATAAAGTAATATATAGATATCTTTTTGGAGAATGAACCTATTATACCATCTAATCCAAATATAGATCAATACATGGGTGGTTTCATTCAGCAATTTAATTATGATGATTTATTTCATATATTTAAACTAATTTCATGTAATCGATTATTGAATAGTGAAATGTTCATTGGAAAACATGAAATTTATTTCAATTGGTGGTTTATGATTTTTTCTCCCTTTATTCACTAAGTTGTATACTCATTTTTCTATATGGTGCCAACCTAACATTTTTAATAATCCAAATTGTTTGAAGTTCATCTTAATAAAATTCTATTATATTAATAGAGAGAAAATAATTTTATTTTAAAATTTTATTATTCCAGAAATTAATATTAAATGAATGATGAATATGTAATTTTTATCCATTCACATTATTCCTCTGTATGAGGGACAATGATGTTATCTATTTTATTGATACTCGAAAAATTACTGGAATTTACTATATTTTTATTATAATATTGAAGATAAATTAGGACACTAAATTTGAATTATTTGGACATAAATCTTTTTTCTATAGTTGAATTAGTATATTGTTATACTATTTATTATTGATATTATTTTCAAAATAATGTTTTTATTTGATACCACTTTTATGGAAAAAATAGACAAACCTCATGTTCACCAAGACTTCAAAGACTATAAAAAATACCATATTTTTTATGGAAAAGCATGATAATTCTCTATTCCCCCTCTCTAAATAGTTTACAATACCTATGTAGTACATTTTTATTTAATTTATCATTGATAGTCTCATCAAAATGAGAAGACAGATTGTCCCATGATTGCAATAAATAATCCACTATTATCTTCTTATCATTGAAGCCCCTGTTCATAATAAGTGATTTCTTTCCATCATGATCTCCATATTCCTTGTTAGTTTCCACATTGATTGGTCTTGTGTTCATACTTTCCATTTCCTCATTAAAAGAATTAATGATCAATACATTTTGAATCATCTCTTCATCATAGTGCAATATATGATCCCATGATTTCTCCATGGTCACAGCCTCAAAAAACTCATATGGATCAATGAAAGTTTCCAATGGATCATCAATGATTCCATCATCCTTCCCTGATAGGCACAAATTCCCCTCCTTGGAGTAAAGAGATGGCTACAAGAGGGCCTCCGACCCCATGCCCTAATTCTATCCAATCATGACTAAGGTTGACTCCAACATAGGACTCTTCTTCACCCCAAAGCTAGCCACATGGGATTTTCAACCCTAAAAAGTGGATTCCTGGTTCATTTTATCAAAAAATTATCCCACAGCTTGATACACAATAGCTCCCCTGATTTTTATCCTTAAGCCATTACACCATTTCTTACCTGATGATCGGGATATTTTATTAGTATTTCAATAGACATTGTGGGGTCTACATTTTATACCATTTATTATCCTAGGGAAATTAATTGATATTAATTATGATTATTAACTACTAACTCATTTTAATTATTTAATAAAATTCCACTTATTTAATTACATGGATATAAAAAATTTTATTCAACAACTGATTTTTATTGTATGATATGAAAGCACTAGATGTCACTTATTATTAATTAATTAGATAAAACTAGATTGTATGGGGGATCCATGAATTATATATCCTCATGAACCATTGATAGATATCAAGATACAAAATAAGTTACGTAGTGGTTTATTCCACTTTCTATTCAATATTGTGTAATGAATCTTGTCCTTGATAACATGTTTTGATGTATGGTAATACACATTAAAATAATATAAGATTAATTCTTCTGTTATCTATGTTTTAAACTATATTCATTTATATTCCATCAGTTCTAGTTGAGTGTAAATTAATTTTTGTAATATATTATTTCTATAATTCTTATGGAATGTTTATATTATAAAATCATCAATTTTATGATACTGAATATTGATAATTGATTCCTACCATATCATATGTTCTAAATCCCTGTGATTGGATGAAAACTTGTACATTTGACATTTTTTTTAGGAAATAACAAGTGAATGAATTTATGTGAGATATTAAAGATACATTATTTGAATATGTACATTTATTTATTATGGAAAAACGTTCTAGTTGATATAATGAATATGAGATTTTATATTTATTATCATGACATATTTTCTAATAGATCAAAATAATAAAAGACCCATTATATTAAAATGATTCAATAACAATTATTTTTAATCACTTATACATATAGATAAAATTTTACAATTGTATGAAATAATAATTTTAATGTATGTGTATTCAGTACATCATCAAGTATAGTGAATTTAGGGAGTTAACCAGATGGGAAAAATATTTTCATTTAACATTGAAGATCTTTCATGTGGATTGTGGTTTTTATTGAAACTATAAACATTAAACATAATTATTTATCTAAGGAAATATTAACAAAATACATTTAATTGACATTGAGTACTCCATGGTCTACAAGGGGTGAATTAGGGATAACATATATTTAAAACATAGAAATATAGGAATTTTTGTGTATATTAATGTATCACTTATCAATGTAGGTATTTATTTTTTTAAATGGGATCAATTAAAATGAAATGTTAATTTTTATTTTCATTATATGTGGTGGTCACTTTTTTATTGCATTTAAGATCCCCATAATAGTTTGGGTCTTGGTGTTGTAGACTAAATAAATTTATGTGGGCTCCACAAGTGGGGAGAACAAATTCTATAGGGCCTCACATGGTTATATAAGGAGAAGTAAATATTTTGTACCTCAAGTCGAAATTCACGCATCAGTTCTAAATTAGTTCTATTATATTGTCTTTCAAGGGTGAGTTCCACTATGATTTATTCCATATCCTCTTCATTAGTTAGTAGGATCCTTTGGTATGACATAACTAATCTATGTTTGAGATCTTTGGTTTAATAGTGATCAAAATGAAAAATCAATAAGGATATCATAGATTATTGGGGGTGTATCGTCAATATTTTAAAAGTAATATTTTTAAAAAATTTCCTCCAAAATAGTATTCTAATAGTTATTTTCATTTATTTTGTTTGGTGTTCTATAATAGAGTCGCTAGAGATAAAATAGCCTCATGTGGTCTATCAGAGATGAAAATATAGATTGTGTTTGATATGAGGAAATGTTTTTAGTGATTTTTAATTTATCTACCTCAATTTTTTTACACCACATAGTTTACAGGACAAATATTTTGATATGAATAATATTATAGACTCCTGATTTTTTTCCCATAGAAGAATACAATGTTGAGTGATGCTTTTTTTGATAATGTTATTTGTTCCTATATTTTGTATTTTATTATAGGTTCATCAACTTCATCAATATCAAACATTTACTTTATTTTCATGTAACGATCACCTTATTTGACACATAAAATTACTCTCTGAAACTTTCAGAGTGTCTATAATGGAGCCCCCTATATTATGATATATTTGTAATAAAAATATTGTATTTATTGATGAAAACCAAATCATTTATAGAAGTTTAATATATTTGGCCTCGATCATGGGACATTGAATGGGTATTTATTACCCTATAAATAAGAGGTATATCTCTTCTAAAGGTTCAAATTCACATAGGGTAATTTATGACAAAATAGTTATTTTCATAAATAAAATTTAATATATATACTTAAATAACGAAGAAAATTTCATTACAAACATGATTGATTCAAGTGTATGTACTATATGTTGAAAATTTCCATACAAAACATCTAATGTATGGTAATAATCATTAAATGAAAATTTTAATCTATCATGGATTTTACAATTTTATAATATTCATATTTTTATTATTTTTATTTACATGATACCTTGTTTTCATTGCAATTAATATGATATTTCTACATGTTCTATTGAATCATCCATTATATGAACATTTATATGGTTAATGATGATGTTCTAAATGATAAATACTGATTAAATCACCTTGTCCAAAATAAAAAATTATAGATTAATTAAATTCATTATAAACAATTCTCAATTATTCTGATAATCAGGATTGATTGAATCATAAGATAAAATCAAATGGATGATTTTCCCTTCCCACCCTCTTCATAGAATTTTGAGAACCTATTATTATAGTAATACTAATTCATCATACAAGGAAAAAATTACATCGAAAATACATGTAATCATTGAGGAACATACCACGAAGAATTATAGAAATATCCATAAAAAATGATATTTGATTTTAATGTCAAAAATTGTGACCCAAATGGAGAAACCATTTTACCATATTTACCTTATTTTTAATGTAATAATCTCAGGGTTATACCTATAGATAATATATCTATTCTATGAAATCTGCACATGTGAATTTGAATTGGAAATTTATTTTAATAAAACATTTATCAGATTTGAGGAAACACCTAGTAACTATATGGAAATACCAGTAAGTATTGGACTTGCCAAATGTAATTTATTATCATCATAACAATTCAATCATTGGTTCCTAAATATAGAAATCATTCACATGAGTCATGGTAATGTGGATATTCACTTTGGGGATATCTATATATTTATTAGAGTTAAAAAATTTGGGGATATGTATGGAAAATAATAAAATACATTGAAATTATTGGGGAAGGGTATGATTCAAGAAAAAAATGTTAATGAGCTAAAAGTATATAAATAATAATCTCCACAGTGGTTACCACCATTGTCCATACATCACTTTTCAGGTCTGAATCAATTTATTTCATAGTTATTAATTACTAAGAGATAAAAATAAGAAGTCTATTAATATAGGTTTCTAATTCATATAATGTGATAAGAGGTATGAAGTATACCTGATTTTTTGGTTTTAAATATAATGAACGGGGATTCCAAATCCTTCAACACATAATAATCCATCTATAATAAGTCATGATTCTAGATATTTTTTCACGTGTTTTGAAATTATTACATATGGATTACTATGATATTATTTAACCCATGAACCTTATAAAATCTAACTACATTTTAACTAGATATAAGATAAATCTGTGGGATAGAGTGTTGTTCTTGTTGAATAGATTACTATGACATGTTAGATAATGAATCTAGACAATTTATATGTTTTTAACTTTCCAACTCTAATTTCACTAGATCGAGATATAAATATATGTATATTAATTCCTAAGCCAAATTATTTCATTTTTATTACTTAATGAAATTATTATTAATCATTATTGGCATTAGGACAAGGCCCCATTGGGTGATCCATGTGATTCAATGTTAAGAAATAATGAATTTATTTTATTTAATCCTTATAAATATGCAGTGAATCTGTTGGTGGAAAAACACTAAGAAGCATTGTGAATATTCTTTATTTCATATAATTATAATATTGGTTTTTCCAACCAATGTTTATTTTAAAATAAAAATAATTCTATATGTGACATTCATGTCTATTAAGAATCTTTTTTTTCTAGAAATTTCTACCCCATTGCTATATATTTATGTTTATGGTGAGGTGGATGAGATCATTCTGTGTCAGCATTACATGATATGTAATTATGAATATTGTGGTAAAAATGTTTCACCACCATTTTTTACTAATCATTTACATATTTTTAATCTTATGATCATTGTTGGATGAATTCATACAAAAGAGCTCCAGTCTATGGTGTAATTTTTAACATCCCATATTTTATTTTCACATGAAGAAATATAGGGAGAAAATATAGTGTCTTGAAGAGGAAGAAACGATTTTTTTTGTAAATCCATATGAAACTCTCCCCAAAAAACAAATAATTCAAAAAATATCAAAATACCTCTTCATATAACATGTGATGTGTTTATTTTATACTTATACATTATAAATGTATCCAAGAGGATATTTTCATGAATTTCAGGAACTGAAACATAAATTTAGATAATCATGGAAATATCATGATTGATTTATTAGATTATGATTCCTCATCCTACATGAATTTATTAACTGGTTCCATTTACATAGATCATTTATTAATATTGGCGTTAATGATTAGAGTCCACAAAAACAATTGAAATTATAATATGAATTGTGATGAGATTATTTTTCCAGAAATCAATCACCCAAAAAACACATAATTAATAAGATCCATTACATATTTTACTAAATTTACCATATATATCCATGAGATACATAAACTTATGAACAGACTACGAGGATATAGGAATGTCTTTGGGCTTGCATAAACACTATTTTTTGGTGTGGAAAACAATGTCAATGTAATAAATGATGTATCATAAGAGAGTCATTAGGATGGTGATGATTCCAATGATAAGGAATAACTAATGACAGTCAAAAGGTGTAGGGTGAATAAAAGGATTAAAATAAATCATCAAATAATTTGATGTGATATAGTATAAATACTATATGAAAGCACTAAATGATAAAATATATGATAAATATGGTTCTTTTTATGTAATTTTTTTCTAGTTTATGTGTTAATGTCATATGTTGAGTTACAATCAAATTTAGAAATATTTTATTACAACATTTAGTTATAATGACGAATTTGGTATAGACATCAACACTGGATACAAAATATTCTTTCACCAAATATGTGTTTAATTATTGATTATAAGGAAAATAAATAGACCAATATTATTGGGATCATGGTTTATTCTATCAGTTTATTTATTAAATATTCCCATATATTCATACCTCATGAGTGAAAAAGATACATATAAATCCTAAGTACAATCTTATAGATCAGAATATAATCCATTCATATTTTATTTCTAGAAATGTGGGTGCATATAAACAAGTATAAAAGATTTCTCAACATTTTGATAGGGTTATTTTAAAAAATAGTATTAATATGTTTCATGATATAAGATTATATAAATACAGAATAAGTGTAATATAGGTCTACAACTAGGTATTAATGTATTGCAGAAGGTCAAAAGGATGTGACTATATAGGTGGGATACATTTTTCCCCATGAAAAATCACACAATAATTGTGTTATATAACCATTGGGGTGGATTTAAACTTATGAAAAAAATTGGACAATATAAATGATACATTATAATGAATCCAATATTTGAAAAAAGACACATTAAAACAAGTATTTTAAAATTAAATACCTTTTCATGTACTTATTTATAATATTTTAATGTAACAAACTCCAACTAACATTTAATATAGGTGGGAGAGGGTATACCAATAAAAATACTATTGGATTGATATCTATCGAAAATATTTAGCATAAAGAGAGACTTCATGATTTAAACCCTTAAATTTATCCATATATTATGAAAAGGTCATTTTAAATAACATAAAATATAAATTGATCCCATTGAAAAAAGTGATGATGTGGCTTTTAATAGATAATAAATTAATATTTAAAGACACTATGGTATAAAATCTTATAAAATAATGAGTATCCTTTATAAATGTAAATTTTAATGATTATTGTATGGTCTTTTGTACTTAATAACTTTTTCTGAAGTGATTGTAATTTTTAATAAGAAAATATGAATCCACTCCTCTCATGGGTGTTTTAACATAGATATTTATTGAATGGTTATGTGTTCAAACATTGATATCATATTATAATGTTAATTCATTAGGAAAATTAATTAAAATGGTGGAGGCTTTCTCAATTACATGTACTTCATATATGTATTCGATAATCCTGTGAAGTTTCAAAATCCCATTAAATGTATATATGTATGATTGCATATGGAGGGGGATGAGAAATCAGGGAAATTTGATTTGAATTTTTTTAGTTGAATAAATTTTTTTTCTTATTATATCCTCATTTAACCTATATTTTATATGATTTACCTTTTTTAAAAATTTATGTTGATTATATGTCGAGAATGAAAAAATTAAACAACATTTTGCCATTACATTAGATCTAGTGAAAATAACTCAACTATTTCATGATGCATATGTTTGTATCATGATTATTTTGTATCATTGGTTAATATACCATACATATTAATTATATCATGCAATGAAATTTTTTATCCAGTAAAATGGACTTTTTCTCAAAGCGAACATTACAGGTTTTTAATATTATTGTTTAATGTAAATTTTTGTTTGACTTTTTTTTATAAATAATTCTTATTACATAAAAGAATATCAATTTAATTTCTTTTTAAAAAAATTATATTTTTTAGTTTATGGATATATTTCATTGACTAAAATAAGTTATTAAAATTAATGTATGTACAATAATGACTGATTTTGGTTCAGTGAGATTATGTTTTAAAAAATATAACTAATATAGGTCATATATGGTTAAGTACATAAAAAAATTGAATGAAATATTTTTTTATGATTATGTTGATAGATGATTTATTGAAATAGTCTTTATAATTCAAAGGACATATAATTTTGGCTAAATATTTCTCTACATGTTTATGTCCATAAAACATTGACATTATATTTTTTCTTAAATATCAGGTTTGTATATCATTGAATAAAATAGGTGCAATATGCTTATGGAAATACATGTGTAATATATGTATATTTGTTGGATTATCTGTGGATATATGTTTAATAATTATATGCACTTGATGTTAAATGGTGTAAAAAATGCCTATATTAGTGCTGAGAAATCAAAGTCATATAGATTTTAAAAAATGAGGTCTCTTAGTTTATGTTTTAGAATTTAGACTAGGTGAAAACTAAACTAACATGACATAAAAATATAGAATTATGATGTTTTAATCCGCACCGATGTAAGAAAATATGAGGTATTTTTAATTTAATGACGATAATTCAATTACCTATATGACTATAAAAATCATGACTAGTAGACATCTCGAACCCTTTTCAGATTATAATTTTCTAAATGGGGGATTAGATAAGAATATTTTATATGGTCACAAGATATGTGTATTATGCATCACTAAATGTCCATTAATGACTAGAATCATTCGACAAGTAGTTTTAAGAATGATATCCCATCATAGAAATGATTCATTAGTCGGAAAGAAGGAAACTGTCATCATAATTTAAATATGTGAGAAAATAACATGTATAAATGGTTTAATCTGAAACACTAAAACTGGACATTATTATTGAAATTCATTATTGTGAAAATAATATATCATCTAAGACACACTATAAATCATATAACAATAGGAATATGAACGCAAGTAATTTTATACAACATGAACATGTGATATGAATCCAGAGAAATAAAATTTTTGTAAATGAGTTTAATATATATATTTATTCATTTATAGAATATAATGAAATTAAACTAATAGAAGAGCCTGATGGGAGAGAATATACAAAATCAACATAAAATTTGTGTACGACATCACTGGAGTGAAATATAAAATAAATGAGAATTTTTATTTAATTAAAATGTTGTTATATTATACACATGGTGAATGTGAAGAACTAGATTTATGGTCATATTAAAAAAAATTACATATGTAATGGCACCAGGTTAAATTTAAAAAAAATTATATTAATTTAATGGTATATGGGATTGATCGTATGTCCTATAGTTTAGGGTGAGTATGTGAGAAGCTTAGAAAATATAGTTTAGTGTCCTTTGAATATTTCATAGTTTAATATAGATTATATTTCAATGAATATTTCTACATGTTATAAAATTTGGTATATTTCATTATTAATTTAATTAATTTTTGTTTAAAGTAAAAAAATTGGAAATTTTTCTATACGATTTCATATTAAATAATGTTTTTGGAACCAGAAATTGGTAAAATGTGTAATATGATGTACATCCTGAAAATCATGAATTATTCATCATTATATTAGACATTTTTTTTCTGAAAATCCATACCATTTAGGTTCTAATATTGGAGGAAACATTGAAAATAACATATGTTTTCATATGGATAATTCAAATTATATTATACTGAATGATCCAATTAAATCCCATTTGTTGTCAATCTAATATATCTATATTTAATGTGAATCCAATCAATATTGGACTTTCATACCCATCTATTCTAGAATATAATACTAATCTAATTTAGTTTTTTGTTCTAATATTCATTAATCCTGTCATATATTATGGTTATGATTGAGGGAAGATAAGGATATATTAGGTAGATTTTCTATATCTTATAGGCTATGAAAAAATAGGGTACCATTATTAGTGTTCATGTAGTGGGGGTTGCATACTAATAACACATGAAGGGAACTATTTAAAAATTCCCTTTTATTCTTCACCACAATCAAATGAATAATATTAAATTGGGATTTTTAAATACCTATATATGTCCATTAGTGGAAACATGATATCTGGTATAATGTTTTACCTTGATATTTTACATGATATATATTTTCTTTTATAAAGACCTGGAAATTCTGTGGTTTTTTTTAAATTCAAGGGATTTTTAAGAGTCCGTGAAAATTTACGGCACTTGATTCCGAGGCTTAGTGTGCCCAGAATCAATTTCAGAAGTTTTTTTAGGTATGTTCAGTAAACGTATGAGTGAGTTTTTATAACTTCTGATCCGGTGATCAGAACTAAAATCTGAGGGCACCGTTTAACTCGTAGTGCTGGTATTCGCTTAAGAAGACCTTCACCTCGATGACAGATGATCGGGAATAAAATTTAGTTTTTGGCATTTTATAAAAATAATAATAAAAAAAGTACAAAAAATTATTTTATTTTTAAGCTATCATGGGTTGAGTGTGTTTATTAAAACCTCCCCTTGGGAGTTGGTGGTTGGACCGCCACACCCTAACCTTTAATGGGAGGATAATTGAGGTGGGGACCTCCCAAGATGAATAACCTCCCTATTTATGATAGGGGTGGGGAACACCTGACCTCTATTGATGGTGGAGGATGAAACATCCCCACTCTACCTCATTAATGAGGGAGATCCTCTTGACCTCCCTGCATAATTAATTGTGCCAAAACATGTGTTTTATTAAGGATAGCCTCTTAGCATCCTCCAAATTAATGAGACAACACTAGTTCATTTAATTTGGTTTGAGCCAGGTTTTTGATTCTCCTTTTTATATTGGTGTACCAATGTAATATTAGATGACTAATCTAATATTTTTTTTTTGTAATTTCTATTTTAGTGAAATTGAGAGGAGCTTGAAAGAAAAGTGCTCCAAACGAAGAATGCTCCTCCCAGCAAAGAATGCAAAGAACACCAGATTTCTTCTTCGACTTCAATCCTCAAATCCTACCGACATGGAGCGCCTTCCGCGGCCGACTCAACTTCGGATTTGGAGAGCATGGCGGACATGAAAAACTAAAAATTATTTCATCTTATTCCCGTGACTTCAAATGTCAATGAATGAGGAACGTCAAATAATATGGTAGGGGGTTATTGCATGTTGATTCATCTATTTTCATCCTCTTTTCATCGAATGAAAAATTGATACAAGTGGTGCAATTAATTGTTGAGGTTCATTTTGATGAGCCAAATGATATCATCTCTAAACCCGGAGGGTGCTGGCCAAACTAACTTGGCCCGACTCCCTCTATCGTTCTTTTATAAGAATTATTCGGCATAGCAATGAGACGACGAAAATGACGGTGGGAACAATGAAGGCCGTGCTACCTGCGGCCTCTGTGAATCACAGCACCCTGGTGGCGCACCTATACTTCTGGACGAACACTGTCCCGCTCCACCGTGGAAACTATGGCTTACCCGTGTGCTGCCAGCACGCCGTCGCGCCCCGTGCCATTTCCTGTGTGCCGCCTCACCCCGCGCCGCTTGCCCGCGCACCGTCGGACCCTGCGATGCATGCATGCACCCCCCGTGTGCTGAAAGGCTCCACCGGTGCCCTGCTCGGCACCCCGTCACACTGCTCACACAACACCGTGGCCTACCCGGCCCTGCTGGTGGCCTGCCTGGCAACCGCGTGCCCTGCCTGGCGCCCCGCGTGCTGCCCGCACGCCACCACGTCCTACTCGGCACACCCTCTGCTTGCCCAGAATCGTTCGGGCTTTCCCACGCCCCACGCGGCATGCCCGCTGGCCTCCCGACTACTAACTTTCCGAGTCGCGCCCCTCGCGGAACTGGCTGAACCAGACCTAGCCTTCGGGCCAATTCGCTTGCGTGGTAGCAGCCTTGCCGAATCGCCCTCGCAGTCTGCTGGGCGTGGCTGAGCGGACTGTTACTAACATAGTGGGTTGACATGCCCAACGGGCGGGGTTAGACCCATCGGGTATGTCCGGGTTGACCCCGACGTGGGCAGCCCAGACCAGGTTGGGCCGAGTCAGTCTGACCGGGTCGGACTGGACCTGGGCCTACTTTGAACCCTTTGCTTACATTGGCCATATCTTTGACACCAGATGTCCTTTTGAAAAGACGTCAGCGACGCTGGTAATCTCAATGAGATATGGTCCCTTTGAGTATGACCCACTGGAGTTCGGGGTATAGTTGAGATATGGTTGGGTTGATTCACACACGAATCCAACCGGGCCCCCGGAACTAAAAGGCTAATAACTCACATACGGGGCATCCGATTGACGTGATTTCTTTTACGTTGAGACCCCTATGACGTGGCGGTCCTTTGAGATAATTCTACGTGAGGCTTTGCAAAACTTGGAGTATCGACCAGTAGCTTGTGGAGAGGATCCTTCCTGTGATGAGCAGACAGAGTACAGGGTCCTAGTAGCTTACTGAGACCTGACCACTGCTTGACCGATTCGACTCGGAGTAACTCGACTAGACCAGTGGTGAGCGCCTCCGTGTGACTAGGAAGACCCATGGCAGAGAATCACCTCAGTGTGAGCACAACATACCTTCAGTACTCAAAAGGAGGAGTACATCTGTAGGATATTAAGAGGAGTGCATCTTTGTGATGTGGCAGACCCACATGGGGGAGTGCCTTTGTGTGACACAACAGACCCATGACACTCGACAGGAGGAGTGCCACAGTAGTCCAAGGATTGTGGGAAGTGCCTCTGTGTGACGCGGTAGGCCCACTATACTCAATAGAGTAGGAGTGCACCGCCGGCCATGTCTTTAATAATAAAAACCCAAGTTGGACTTGAGTCATTGACAATTGTTTTTTCCTCATTATTGAGATGGGTTACTAGATAACATAGTTATATTTATGGGCATATACCTAAATAATGGTTATCTGTTGTTTTTGTACATAGTGTTTTATCGTTGTTGGATTTTGTGAGACCTTGAGGGTCTCGGGGTCCCTACTGAGTATCGTTATACTCAGCCCTGCATAGGCTATGGCCGCACCTTGTTGTGTTGGATGCAGACAATGGAAAACGCTGATAGAGGCCCAATGCGCCAGGACTGGATGATACATGAAGGTGGACCTTACAACGAGTCGGTACACAGAGGAGTCTAACAGACGTGGGGTGCTGAGATGGCCATCTATACCTACCATTCAGGTAGGAACACTAGAGGATGATCCAAGAGCTACACTTTACCTTTCATATGTTTTTCCCTTTTCAGTTGTACTTGTACTTTACAGTTGGGCTTGTATTTCGGACCCCTTTTACTTGCCATCACTTTTTGTGTATATGGTTTTTACCTAGTGTATTACTTCCTGTTGTGTACTCTGATGTGTTTGTTTACAATTATAAAGGAAATTTCTTCCTAGTTTAGGGATATATGACTTGGGTGCTAGTTGTTAGCCCCTTGCCTATGGATGACGGGTTGGGTAAAGATATGACACAGACCTCGGGGGATGGGTCATGACAAATTGGTATCAGAGGATTCGGTTCTACCGAAGAAATTAGGACTCTGATATTTTTTTCTGTGAAGCCAATATTGTTAAGGGTACTAATTTTGATTTTAATTTCAGGGATTCCACTATTGATGTGGGCGACTGACGTATCCATACAAGAGGACCCTTATCTATTATTTTCGAATCTGTACTCGAAAAAACTAATTGTGTGTGTGTTTTATTATATGTTTTCTTAAATCAGCTCAACCAGGTCAGCTCACCAAGTATAGTCTTTTGACCATGTCACATCTGTTTCTTTCAAGATGCCTCCCTGCAGATGGCTAGTTAGAACCCTGAGAGTCATACATACTGACAACCCACCGATCCATGAGGCCTAGGTGTAGGGCCCTCTTCCATTTGAGGCACCAGCGGGGGCACTAATGGTACCACTCCCCATTGGGCCACCAATGCCACCAGCCCCAGCAATAGATAGTGCACGCTACATGAGTGCAATGCACAAGTTCCAGCGCTAGAGGCCACCCAGATTTAGGTGAGAGATGGACCCACAGGCAGAAGATGATTGGCTGGAGGTTGTGGTGAGAGTCTTAGGGCTAGTAGGGACACTAGCAGACTCTGTGTTGATCCTTGCTGCCAGCCTTCTTTCAGGAAGAAATAGGCAGATGGTGGATCCTGATGCTCTAGGTTCATGACGAGGCGTCACTTCTTTGGGCAGACTTCGATATACTGTTCCGGGCCGAGTTTTTTCCATCCACCCTTTGAGTGGTGTAGATATAGGAGTTACTGCATCTACGACAGGGTAGCATGACAGTGGTGCAATACTCAGTGAGTTTAACCGACCTCTCATGACACTCAAGTGATATGGTGCGTGACCCATTCATATGGGCCTGAACCTTTGAGCAGGGACTCGGGTGTGAGATCAGTGCTTCAGTGATCTCACTTAGCATCCCATCTTAGGCGTGGAGGGGGGGGGGTTAGAGAGATCCCTCCTAGTAGAGAGTTTTCTTGCTGAGAAATCACTAGCTCCAAGACCCACCACTAGCCAACATGCAGTGGAATCTTCTACACCTAGCGGAAGACAGATGTCACAGAGGTCCAAGAGGACCAGACCAACAGGTGGATAACCGCACGACTTAGGATTGGTTGTGTGGGACACACAGAGTAGAGTCACACATGCCGATAGAATACATTTTGAATCATGCCATGGGCTTGGTCACATGGATCGTGACTGTCCAACCCACCGCTCTGATGATCAACAGATATTTGAGGGACCTCCCAGGTAGAGGTAGAGATTCGATCGAGGTGGTCCACAGGGCTCAGGGGGATATGGCAGAGGAGCTGGTCGAGCATCTTGCGGTGGACGATGTTTCAAGGTGCTACTGCCACCACCAACAAGAGGTCCACCCCGACTGCATAGAGCAGGTGGATAGGGGAGAGCTCAACTTTGGGTAGCTGAAGCATACGACCATGGAGCTCTGGAGATGAATCGAGGTATGATCTGTGTCTACTCCACCATAGCTACAGTTCGTATAGACACATGTACCATTCACTATTTCATTTCCAATGCCCTCATTCAGAGCACTGAGATTCCGACAGAGTCGTTGGTTCGATCCTTATGGCTAGAGACTCCTATGGTATCAGACTCGATGATTACGCACTGGTGCCGGCAGTGTGATCTTACTCTAGGAGGCAAGGGCTTCGACTGGGATCTCCTAGTAGCGACGTTGAGGCCTTACGGCATCATCTTGGGTATGGAATAGTTATCTATTGTACATGATCATATTGAATGTATTAAGAAAATTGTATACTGTGTCCAAATGGATGTGACCGGGTTTACCTTCCCCAGTGAGAAGGGTACCTTTTCATCATAGGACAGACTTACTCGGAGGAGGGTGCAGCCGATCACTCACCAGTTGGCTTGCCTTACCCTCAGAGCAATATATGTTTAGAGTTTGACTTATCCTATAGTGGTGGATTAGTACACAGATTTTTTCCCTGATGATGTTCCAAGACAACCTCCTCGCAGAGATGTGGTCTTCTAGATTAACCTGTACCCCAGGACGGCACCGATATCTACTCCAGCGTATCGGATGGCTCCTGCAGAGCTTCGCGAGTTGCGGGTATAGCGAGAGGACTTGCATGGAAAGGGATTAATCCAACCCATTGTTTCTCCATGGTCAGCCTCCATTCTGTTTTCCAAGAAGGAGGATGGGAGCTTGAGGCTCTATGTCGACTACCGTTGACTGAACCAGGTGACTGTGAAGAACATGTACTCAATCCCAGGGATTGAAGACCTCTTTGATCAGCTAAAGGGATCTCGGTGGATCTCAAAGATAGACCTCAGATCAGGCTATCACCAGCTTAATGTTCGAGACAAGGATGTGGATAAGGGGGCCTCCAGGTTTTGGTATGGCCACTATGAGTTCTTGGAAATTCCCTTCGGCGTAACAAATGCTCTAGTAGTGTTCATCTTTCTCATTAACAAGATCTTCCTTCCATACCTTGATCGCTTTTTCATAGTCTTCATCGGCGACATTTTGATCTACTAGACTTCTTATGAGGAGGTTGCCTACCATTTGCGGGTTGTACAGGACACACTCCAAAAGAACCAGCTTTACTGTATGCTCTCAATGTGGTAGTTTTGGATTTGAGAGGTTAACTTTTTGGGACACATATTCTCAGAGGCTGGAGTTTCAGTGGATCTAGCAAATATTGAAGTGGTACTTGCTTGGTAACCACCCAAGAGTGTGATGGTGGTACAGAGTTTTCTGGGCTTGGCTGGATAATACCAGAGAGTCATTCCAGACATCTCCAAAGTTGCAGTGCCACTATCAGCCTTGACTTAGAATGGGAAATACTTCGTGTGGTTGGAGAGATTCCAGTAGAGATTTTAGGATCTGAGGTAGAGGCTGAATAGTGCCCCTATCATGAGACTTCTATAGGAAGGCATAGGGTACGCAGTCTGCTTTGACTCATCAGGGACTAGACTCGGGTGTATCCAAATGCAGGAGTGAGCGGTGATCGCATATGGTTCTCGGAAGCTGTGGAAGCATGAGCAGAAATACGATAACCCTGTTCTGAAGTTAGCAGTAGTGGTCTTTGCATTGATGATGTGGCAGAACTATCTTATGGGAAATGATTTTACCGTGTACTCTGATCACAAGATCTCTGGTATATCATCTCTCAGAAGGATCAGAACCTGAGACAGTGGTGATGGATCATGTTTTCTAGGAATATGACTTCGAGATAGTCTATACTATTCATAAGGGGAATGTTTTAGCAGATGCTCTCTGTAGGAGATCTGGTATACAATTGCTAGGAAAGGTGACAGAGCAGTTGGCTACTATATAGATTTCGTATGTGGACATAGATGGATCGGATTTCCTATAGTCTCTTATAGTCACACCCCCAATTCTTCAGTGAGTCTGGGAGGAACAACATTGGGATGCAAACTGCGATATGCGACGTGCTCTAATATCCACAGGGCAGACACCAAATGGAATTTCTGAAGGTGGGGAGCACATCATCCTCTTCAGAGGACATACTATGGTACCAGTAGCACTTCAGGAGGAATTTTTGAGGGAGTTCCAAACATCTCCTCTAGCGTTACATCTATGTGTGGTGAAGATGTATCAGGACCTCCGATGATAGCACTGGTGGCGGGGTTTGAAAAAGGAAGTAGCTGAGTTTGTCTCACGATGCCTAAATTGTCAGCAAGTGATGATAGAGCACCATGTACCAGCATGATTAGTTCAGCCCTTAGAGGTCCTAAAGTGAAATTGGGATGGGATATACATGGACTTTGTGATGGGTCTTCCACATACATTTAGGAGTCACGATTCGATTTGGGTGATCATCCACCGACTCACCAAGTCGTCCCATTTCCTACCGATCATGGAGCAGGGCTCAGTAGAGATCATGTGATGATTCTATGTATTGGAGATTGTGCATTTTCATGGAGTACCAACATCTATAGTCTCGGATCGTGACACACTGTTTAATTCCCGGCTATGGAAGGGGTTGCGGTAGGCATTCGGGACGCAGCTACGTCTAAGCACTGACTTCCATTATCATATAGATTGTTAGACAGAGAGGACCATTAAAAACCTCTAGGACATGATACGTTCATACATCTTCGACTTCAGTCACAATTGGGAGGATAGATTTTCGTTGGTGGAGTTTCCCTACAACAACAAATATCACTACACTATAGGGATGGCACCTTTCTAGGCGTTGTACGGGTGACCTTGTTGATCACCCATGTGCTGGACAGACCCTAGGTATTCTGCACTAGTTGGACAGGAGATGGTACGAGCTACCATGGAGAAGGTGCAGATCATCCAGGAGCGGATTAAGACTACATAGAGTAGACAGAAGTTGCATGCTGATAAGAGACGAATGCCTCTAGAGTTCGAGGATGGCGACCACGTCTTCCTATGGGTCTCACCATGATGAGGTCAAAGGAGATTTAACAGAGGCGGTAAGTTATCTCTGAGGTTCATTGGACCTTTACAGGTCATCAGCATAGTAGGCGAGTTATCGTACCGCCCAGATCTTCCACCTCAGTTGCACCAGGTGAACAACGTCTTCCACGTATCTCAACTGAGGAGATACGTGCATGACCCTTCTCAAATCATCGACCATGAGGAGATAGACATCGATGAAGGGGATACATTAATGGAGGATCTAGTAGAGATTCATGATCAATAGGAGTGGGTCCTATGTGGATGGTCGATAACTCTGGTGTGCATTCGCTGGTAGCACGGGAACCTCTAGGAGAGCAAATTGGAGTAGGAGGCTTATATGCATGCTCAGTACCCCCATTTGTTCCCTTAGTTCGAGTTGTAACTTACGAGGATGTAAAGCCCTAAGGTGGGAAGAATGAAAAGACCTGTAAACTCCATGAATTTTTTGTTCTTAAATTAATGTTATTTCTACAAGTTGACGAAAATTTACAGCGCTTTATTCCGAGGCCCGATGTGCCCGGAATCAATTTCTGATGTTTTTCTTGGGTACGTTTAGTAAACGTATGAGTGGGTATTTATAACTTTTGAGATGGTGCTGGAAACAGAAACTATAAGGCACCGTTGAATTTTTACCGCCGATATTTTCTTAACAAGACTTTCTCCTCGACGGTAGATGATCAGGAATAAAAGATAGTTTTTTACATTTTTATAAAAACAAAATAAAATAATGTACAACATTTTATTTTATTTTTAAGCTTCCATGTCTTGTGTGTGTTGGTTAAAACCTCCCCTTGGGAGTTAGTGGTGGGAACGTCACACCCTAACCGCCCCTAGGAAGATAATTGAGGTGGGGACCAGCTGATCCACATAACCTCCCTATTATTGATATGGGTGGTGATCACCCAACCCCTATTTATGGTGGAGGACGAAACCTCCCCACTCTCCCTCATTAATGAGGGACAACCTCTTTACCTCACTGTGCAATTAATTGTTCCAACACATGTGTTTTATTAAGGAGAGCCTCTTGGCATCCTCTAAAGAAAAGAGACAACACTCATGCATTTAATTTCGTGGAGCCTGGGTTTTAATACTTTTTTTTAAATTCGCATGCCAACATAATATTAGATGACTAATCCAATATTTTTTCTTTGACATTTCTATTTTGGTGAAATTTAGAGGAGCTTGGGAGGAAATTACTCCCAACAAAGAACACTCCTCTCAGTGAGGAATGTGAAGAACACCAGGTTTCTTCTTCGACTTCATTCCTCAAATCCAACCGACATGGAGCACCTTCCGCAGCCGACTCAACTAAGGATTCAGAGAGCATGGAGGGCGCGATGAATGACAAATTATTTCATCTTCTTCCCACAACTTCAAACATCAATGAATGACGAATGAAAAATAATAAGGTTGGGGGTTATTGCATGTTGATGCTTCCATTTTCTTCTTCTCATCATCGAATTAAAAATAGATACAAGTTTGGTAATTAACTATTGAGATTCATTATGATGAGACATATTATATCATCTCTAAATGTAGACGGTGTAGGACAAACCAACATTTCCCAACTCCCTCTGACGTTCTTTCGTAATGATTCTTCAGCATGGCAATGAGGCGACCACAACGAAGGCAGAAACTAAGAAGGTCGCACTACCCGTGGCCTCCGCGAATCACCCCACCCATACGGAGCACCTATACTTCCGGATGAACACTGTTGTGCCCCGCTGCGTGTCCGCGGCTTACCCGCATGCTGCCCACGCGACGCCCCACCCCGCACCGCCTGCCCGTGCACTGTCGTGCCCTGCGCCGCTCACCCGCGCACTCCGGCCTACCTCGCGTGGTCTGCCCATGCACCGCCGTGCCCCTCACTGCCCACACACATGCAGCCACAACTTGCACCGACTACCCGCGCTCCCCACGCATGGCCTGGATCCTCCAACGCCCTGCCCGCGCACCCCCATGCACTTCCCGCACGCCACTGTGGCCTGCCCAGTGCACCCACAGCCTTCCCGGCATCCATCCAGCCAATCCATGCCACGCGCGACCTGCCCGATGGCCTCCCAGATGACAAACTCTCGAGCCGTGCCCCTCGTGGCACTGGCCAAACCGGCCCTAACCTTCGGGCCAAGTCGCATGCGTGGCGGCATCCGAGCCGAACCCCCCTCGCAGTCCACTGAGCTGAGCACAGTGGACCAGACCTAACATAGCGGGTAGACCCGCCCAACGGGCTGTGTCAAATCCATAGGTTCTTTCTGGGATGACCCATAATGGGTTGGGCCGAGTCGGTCTAACTGGGTTGGACCGAACCGAGGCCCACTACAAACCCTTTTCTTATTTTGACAATATCTGTGACACCAGACCATTATTTGACGAGTCGTTAACAGTGGCGGTAATCTCGATGAGAGATGGTCCCAGTGAGTATACCCCACTAGAGTTCGAGGTATAGTTGAGATACTGTCGGGTTGGTCCGTACACTAATCCAACTGGGCCCCCAAGAATAAAAGGCTAATAACTCATAGACCGGGCGTCTGATTGATGCGTTCTCTATTACATTGAGATCCCTATGACATGGAGGACCTTAGAGATACTTTTACATGAGACTTCGCAACACTTGGAGTATTGAACAGTAGATCATTGAGCGGATCCTTCTGGTGACGAGGAGTCAGAGTACAGAAACCTAGTAGCTGGCTGAGACCTGATGACTGCTTCACTGATTCGACTCTGAGTTACCCGACTAGCTCAGTGGAGTGAACTTATATTTGACGCGATAGACCCACAGAGGAGAAGCGCCTCTGTGTGAGAATTATAGACACATGATATTTGATAGGAGGAGTACCACTGTAAGCTATTATGGGGAGCGCCTCTGTGTGACATGACAGACCCTAGTGGGGAGCACCTCTGTGTGACGTAGCAGACCCACGACACTCGACAAGAGGAGTGTCTCAGTAGTACAAGGATAGTGAGAAGCTCCTGTATGTGATGCAGCAGGCCCCCTGTACTCGATATAAGAGGAGTACTCCACCATCCATGGTTTCGATAATAAAAATCCTGGTTTGAGACGAGTCTTTGACTTTTGGGTTTTCCTCCTGATTGAGATGGGTTACTAGATAACTTAGGTATATGTGTGGGAATATACCTAAGTAATTGTTATATGTTGTTTTCATACTTTGTGTTTTATCCTTGATGGATTTTGTGATACCATGAGGGTCTCAGGGTCCCTACTGAGTATCATTATACTCACCCCTACACAGGCTATGCCCGCCCCTCATTGTGTTGAATGTAGACGACAGACAGGGCTGACGGAGGCCCAGAGTGCCAGGACTGTATGGTACCTGATGGTGGACCTTACGACATGTCGGTACAAGAGGAGTATGACAGACATGGAGTGCTGGGGGGGGGGCATCTGTACCTACCCTTCAGGTATGAACCCTAGAGGATGATCCCAGAGCAGCTCTTTAACTTTTAGTTATTTTTACCTTTTCATTTGTACTTGACATTAAAGTTGGGATTGAATTTCCATTCCATTTTACATTCCATAGAACTTTTTTTATAAAGAATATAAATACTGTTTTACTTAAATTTTTGTACTATGATGTGTTTGTTTACAGTTATAAAGGAAATTCCCTCTCTGTTTAGGGATATATGCTTTTGGTGCTAGTCGCCAGCCCCTGGCATATGGAAGGTGGGATTGGGGTAGTTACGACACGGGACACAAGGGACGGTTCGTGACATCTTTGAATCATACGTACAAGTTTTTTTTTGAAATATCCAAATGGATGGCGTGTGAAACTATAAATATATTAAGTATGATATATTTTATAAATATTATACTCAAATTAGACTTAAATTACACTATGGTTACAATAATTGCACAATTTATAATAATTTATTTCTTATGAAGATACCATTATAATCTTGGCCTTTCACTAATAGTTATTGGCCCGTAATAGAATTTTCGAATGTTCGAAATAGTTTATAGTTTTTATGAAATAAATTCTTTAATTTTTTTATATTTATTTTATAAAAATATATTTTATTGAGATCTATTTTTATGATCATATAATTGTATTTTATTCATTAATTCCATATTAATATGATCCATTTTACATAGTGAGTAGTATAATAACTGTATTATTGGCCATACATTTTTATATGGAGTCCTCTTGAATTTTAATGCACCAACCCCAGAAGCATGAAACCGGTGCCTTACTTTATTACATTGGAATGAATACAAGGAATCAAATACTAAAGGGCCGATAAGTATAGTAGTTTTGTAAAAACATATTATATACACTGTACCAATTTCATATTGGGAAATAAATGATAAAACAAGATAAATTTTTTTAATTAATGACCTCTATAAGGGACCATTCAATGATTTATTTTTCATAACCAGGGGAAGGAAAACCTAATAAGGGTGTTCACAAATTCCCAGTAAGGGTATCTAATGTTGATTCAATAATGAATAGATGATAATAATCCACATGAAATTATATGTTATAGATGACACATTATATTAAAATTACTAGATAAGGCATAATCAATATCGAATGGAACTAAATTGAAACACATACTATTTAAAAAATATTCTCATAATAGAATGAATCCATAAAATTTTCAGAGAAAAAATATCATTTATAATTAATAACTCTGTCTTGATGAGTGAAATTATTAATTATAGGATATCATGCTTCCAAGGTACGTGGTATAATTACCTTCAATACCTTAAATAAGTTGATTTAGAATATCAGGTAAAAACCCATATAATTTGTCCAATAGATTCATCTCATGAGACTACTAAAGCATCAAGGGATTATATATAACTAGACCAACCCATTTTGAAAATATACAAATCATTCCTCAAATATTAAATTATCAATATAACCCATTAACAATATTCTTTATTAACTATCTGTATTAAATAAAAGATACATATCCATCAATAATTCCATAGTTAGTTAAATAACTATCAAAGTGAACTGCAAATTTAAAAGGGTGTATGTTTTAGGTATGAATAATATTTATGTCCTAATAATATATTTTATTAAAAAATATATTGTAATATTAAAATTATCATAATGAATTATTTTGTTTTTGGATAAATTGAACAATCATAAAAGAAAGTGATATTGAAAAGGTAACCATTAAACACATTGTTGAGAAAAAGAAATTTTAAACATTACAATGTGTCTTATAGAACATTAAAAAATTTGATTCATAATCATCATGATTTAATGAATGTAAATTAATTTTTGGAATACCATGAATAAAAATGTACTCATGATTTAATATGTCAATAGGGGAGGTGGATACACAACACACAAAATGTTAGTTATGATTATGACATTTATCTCAAATATTAACAATTTGAGATAAAAATCAATTACCTTGAGTTTGACTTGTCATGTGTGTCCTCATATTCTTTAATAATAAACTCATTAGAATTATTTACATACTTCATATACATTTTTAGTTTTATTTTTACTTTTATATCACCTATTAAAATATCTATAAAACTACTTATGTAATTATATTTATGGTGGGTGTTTTGAATAAAATTCGGTTCATGTGTTAAAAAAACATTTATAGGTCATCTTTGGTCCAAGCAGTAATTATATAAAAAATCGAGAATTATAATTATGGCTTAATAAAAATTCAATTATAATTTAAAAAAATCATGAATGATGGTTATGAAAAATGATCTAACATGATAATAATTTAGATGGTATGTCATACATATGCATGTGTAAAATTCTCATTTTTCATTGATCATCATGACGAGATGGTAAGTAACAATATATATTTACATAATTATAATTATATCGTATATAAGGCCTCAACCTTTATAATTACATAATCTAAATTTAATTCAATAATGTGACATTATTTTAAATTGAGGATCCTTTAATGATTAATTATTTAGGTTATTAGGTCATATTTCATAGCTAACAACCTGAATTTTACAAAGAAGACACTTCTACTCAGTATGCATTTGTTATAAAACAAAAAAATTTATAAAAACATAAATGAGTTCATTTCATGTTTAAACATGATAAATTGTTCATGATCCCTTCTATTACTCTATTACTATTTAAACCGTGTGAAAAACATTTCAAACCATTGGATGGGCATTAAGAGATTAGTAAGGGATACACAATGAAGAAAAATTATGAGACATGCAATAGCATTTAAACCATGAATACTTTATCCTAATGTAATTCTTTTCACCATTATGATGTTCTAAATACACTTTAATAAATATTGGCTCATTAATTTCCATTTTTGTAGTCAATATATTATCATAATACCCATATAAATCACATTTAACATATAAATGTAAAATAAGACCAAATCATACATAAATGGAATAACCGTACAGAGGAAATCCATACAAAAGTTTTCATAGGTTTTCACATAACCATCCATTTTTGGTTTGTCATTGAACCAGCCATATTTGGTTTGTCACCTAACCACTCATCATTAGTTTATTGTATAACCACCTATTTACTATACAAGTACCATTATATTATCATTTAAAATAAAATATTAAAATTATAAACATTTCACTCCTAAAAATTCATTATTAATCATAAGAATTAATTTCAAGATATTGATATAGTAACTCCCCTTTCAAATAAATTATCAATACCACAAATTCCAAAAGAGAATAAGGTGTTTATTTTCCTTTTAAAAACATTAATGCTTATATTGGAATCCAAATATCATATAATGGTTTTGGTGGTTGAGAGTTCATTGTAACCACATGCCGAAATAAACATTCCTTTTGTCGTTTAAAATGAAACTAAAACACATCGTTTAAAAAGATTCATTTTTAAACCTATTTATTGATCGTAAAAATAAAAGGGGATTATTATTATCCTTATAAAATAACATGGTATATAACATAACAACATAACTCAATTAATGGAGACTAATATGAAGCCACTTATATCTAGTTTGAATCATCTTATATGTTCTTTATCATCCATTTTTATAATGAGAACCTTTATTAACACCTAATCACCTCAAAGGAAGGTATTATGCCTAGAATAAGGCATCAAGAAAGTGGGGAGGGATTCCAAGAATGTTTTTGTTCATAGATTAGCCAAAACATATGTTTTTGTAAGTGTTGGTAATGGGGAGGAATGGGTTCTTTTTTATAGGATGGGTGAGGGGAATCCTTAGAATTATCAAAATTATTACATTATTATAAATTTAATATTGATTCCAAATGGGTCCAAATTCAGTTAGTGCGAATAAAGGATGTGTATAGGTCAAAATTAAATCATACCATATGTATGAGGCATGTTTTGGATATTTTTAAACCCTTATCATTTTGATTTAACCCTTTTTAACTCTTAGCATTTTATCATGTCATTAACATTTTAAGAGTTAAACTAATTAACAAATGTTGAAATATGACTTATAAATGATTAATTAATTAAAATTGTAGAGATATATCACCTTTTTGGTCAAAAATAGATTTGTTTTTAAATTTTATGTAATTTATTTACATATTTTTTGTTTTAAAATATAAATTACCTCAATTTTAACACTATTCATTTAATGACTTTTTTAAAACATAAAAACAACCCTATTCTTAAAAAAACTACATTAAATCATCTCTAACATGTCATATACCTCCATGTAAATTGTGGAATATAGGAAATGGTGAATAATATATTTAGACAAATATTATTAATATCATTTATTTTATTTATTTTTTAATTAATCAATTACTTCATTATATTTCTGTCTTAAATGGTTTTAATAATATAATGTCCAAAAATTATAAGTAAATTAGCATGACATATGTAATCTTTTTATTTTTATAATGACTATTTACTGTATATTATATCAATCATATTACCACTTATTAATTTATTTTTACTAATAAAACATATTAATATGACATATTTTCCTTTACATTAAATTAATAGTCATAAATTTCATAATCACACACATGTTGCTTCTAAAGGCCAAAATTTTGAGCAATGAATTTTATTTGCTAGAAATAAATCATCCTATAATATTTCATAAATTTTTAGGGTAGTTTTATCATATTATATTATTTTTACCTTTATTTATCTTATTTACCTTTATCATTGGTAACTAAAATACTAATGTTACTCTTCACCAAAAATTATTTCGATCCTATTTGACAACATTTTTTATACTGATTTAAATAATTTATGTTATATTTTTGTAATTAAAATAATATAAGTTGAAATTTTAAATTTTAAAATAATCTAATGGTTAGAATGAGAAAATATGTTTTTTAAGAAAAAGATTCAAAATATCACATTGTTTTTCCACTCAATTTTAAAAATAAATTGCATCCAATGAACTACGTTTAATTAAATGATAAAAAAATTAATATATTAACACATTAAATCCAGTTAAATGTATAATTTTACAATATAAATAAATTAGACAATAAAGTATTTTTAAGTAAATTCCATTGTTTTCACTATTCATTAAAAATAAATTATATAAGAAAAGTATCAAAATTAAACCAAAAATCATTATTTCCCCAGCTTCTAAAGGGGAATTATTTACAAAATAACACATATAAACTCTCTAAAATCATATTTAGAACAGTTTCAAAGCATTTTTAAATTGAATAAACATATCTCAAACTTAAAAAATTATTATTACCTAATGAATTAGATAACTATAATGGGGATCACCTTTCGAATAAGAAACATCAGGCTCACCCATGATCCATATTGGTGATTATCCCATCAAATAATCAATAACAGGATCACCTGTGAGGTACAGTGGTGCTCGACCATTCCTATAAGATATGTTAGTTTCACTCGTGAAATATAATGGGGCTCAACCATTCATATAAGATCTATTAGGCTCACATGTTTTATATATTGCACATATACAATTTCAGTAATAAAACACGTTCATCACAAAACCCTTTTGAAAATTACTTCTAATCCCCTATGAAAAAAAATTATTTAAAAATAAAATTTTCATTAAAGAAAAAATTCCATTACTATGATACCCAATTAAAGGAATAATCAATTTATTTTCCTTTTAAAAATATTAGGAATTATAGATGATTCCTTATATCAAATAACAGTTACAACAGTAGAGAAGTTATTTTCTCCACATATGTTAAAAACAAAAATCCTTTTGATGTTTGGGAAAAATTTCTTTATACAACATTTAAAAATATTCTATTTTAAAACAATTTAATAAAAATGAAAATATAAATTAATTTCCATCAAAATAATTTTATATTTATATAATAAATATTCAAATTAATATCATGAAGACAAAGATTTCATAATTAAATATTTAAACATTCTAGGTGTCCCATATCACATTGACCCTTTAAATCATAATATCCATTATTTAATATATTTAGCAAAATATTAAATAACATTATTATAGATAATATATAAATGTAATATTTCCTAGTTTCTATATATATAACTTATCATAGAATAAAGATGTATATTATTCCGAAATGTCTAAATGAAAGGAGATTATGACGAAGTCCCTTACATCGATCCTGAATCAACTAGTACAATTATCATCATCCTGAATAATATAGTAATGTTTATTTATAATTTCATGATAACCTTTTTCACATAAATTATTCCTTTTATATCAGTTTTCATCATGTTATAAAAATTACTTAATTATTTATGATTATATCAAGTGTTTTGTTTATATACGTTACTTGGCTCGAAAGTGTACTTGTTATTATGTCAATAGTCTATATGAACATAAGTTCATCATACCAAGAATAACATTCATGGAATATTATTCAATTTAATAAAACCATTATACTTTTAAACAAAACTATTCATTATGAAAATTAATAATTCAAAACATTATAATCATGGAGATCGTAAGCCATACGTATGCATGAGCTATGTTTATATTTTTCATTGATTATTATGGAAATAAGGTAATTTTAAATTTATAATTTCAGAATGATAATAATAATATTAACATCATAATAATAATTTCAAAATACATACATATATATATATATATATATTATATTATATTATCCTATTATAATGATAAATATAACATTAAAATAATATAGAAACATTAACAACATCTTTATTACCAGTATTGAGAGATCCTAATTACAAAAAAAAAACTATACAGGTTCGTGAGGCGGAAGTCTACTGTACACATGAACAGAACGATCACTTCCCTTTTTATGTAATTGGATATTGTTTGAGATGATGATATAAATATAATAGAATCTAAGTATACTGAGGATACCTTATTTATATCTTACCGTTATTGTAGGATTTTTTTAAAGAAGATGAATTTGAAATAAAATAGAAAAACGTAAATAAAAACTATACCTTATCTTTGATGATCACTTTTGAAAAACTCTTTAACACCTCTATGTGAGGTTTTATTACTATGAAATGGCCTATATAATGTGGGGAGGTACTCTAGAAACAGGTTTGGGAAGATCATGGATGAACCAAATGGTATGTTAAATGTAATAAATAAAGAGGAATGGGTTCATTTTTATAAGAGAGGGGAGGGGCACCCTAAGAATTATAAATTGTATTAAATTAATATGAATTAATATTTTATTGAAAAGGGATAAAAATTTATTTATTTTAATTATAGGATTATTATGGTATTAAGAACATTAAAAAAAATGTTTTTGATTACTTTTAATCATTATAATTATGTTTTAACCCTTTTAACTATTACTATTTTGTTATGAAAATTACACATTGAGAGTTAAAATAATCACCAATGTAATGCCCCGACCCATGTTACCTAGAGTCCGTGAATTATTTTAATACATTGGCATGATTACAAGGAATCGTGTCCCGAAGGACCGATCCGTTTAGAAGTCTTGGAAAATATATTACATACATGATCCATACATTACATAATTAAGGGAATAAAACAACAACATTGTCTCCATTGACCACATTAATATCCCATATTCTTTCCCTACAGGTTTCTCATAATATAATTATTTGCATCCTGGGAAAAGGGCTGAGCTCAGATGCTTAATAAGGATAAAAATATAGAAGAAACATTCAGAAAGAATTATAAATATTTAATGTAATGTATAAAAAAACAAATACCTTTTATTCACAATCTTCAGCATAATATGGCCAATATAAATCAAATAATTCAATTTACTTATTCACATATATATTATACTTTTTGAATAATCACATGTAATATCAATAGCTAAATTTATAATGATGAAATGCATAATATCAGACTTCATGATCACATGGTCAATGATTTGTGCCATTTCTACAAATAATATATTATCCAGGCCTAGTGCCAAGACACTAGTTTGTATAATGTGACCAGCCGAGGCATCAAGGAGCTATAGCGGTCCCCACCCGTCACTTACTAGGTGAAATGAATTCCCCATATTAAGAGGATTAAACAAAACATAAACATTCTTATTAAAAATACAATATGAAATGTCAATACATTATCCATAAAACATTAATGGTATATAAATAGCACATCCATAGTCAATCTTATCACAAAACCTTCAATACAATATTGATGATTTGTATCGTAATAAATCATCCTCTATCAATAATAATATCCCATAATGGATGTTGACATAGTTGAAAATGATTAGAAAATATCATTGAGAGAAATATCCCTTCTTCATAAAAACATATATTAGTCATATAAAGGACTTCATTTAAAAGATATTTTTGAATCATATTGTCTCATACCACTTTGAATATTTTGAAAGGAATTAACATTTTAAAACATTAATGTCTATATAAATATTCCTTAAAAATATTTTGAGAACATGGACATTAATGAGAATGGTTTAGAAGAATAAATCATTAAAACATTTAAAATTCTGTTTTAGTAAAAATTAACTTACAAATAATCCCTTTTAAAACACCTTTATGAAACATGGACATGGATAATAAATATGTCACAATTGATACTTATGTAAAAAGAAATTCAGATTATATAGAGATTGTGAAATTAACCCTAACCTGGTAATTTTCTTTGGTCGAGGGTACATTAACCACCATTATAATAGATAAATCATTGTTATTAAGTTATAAGAAAACTATATACATAAATTTGACATCATTTATGATCTTATAGTGTTGATTTTTAATAATATTTTAGTAGTATCATCATTTCAGGTGTTAACTGATATGTTTTCCATTATATGGATGGTTACATAATCTATTTTTGTTATGGATAGGATTTATTTTATTCATATTCAAAATGAATTTAAATTCTTAAACATTTTTTTTAATCATAAAAATAATATTATTCTTGAATTATTACGATGGGGAATGAATCTCATCACGTTCGTGGAGATGGTAATCCGTACATACACATGAGAGAAAATTTGATTATATTAATGGTGAAATTGTATGTAATTAGATGGTTTATCATATATAAATAATCATTAAAATTTTATATTTATTATTTATATCAGTTATAATGATTATTATACCCATCCAAATAACGAATTGTTTGAATAACAAACTACCCCATGACGTGGAGACGGTAAGCTATACATATGCACATACGGTGACATTGTCATTCATATGATTGATAGAATAATGAATATGGATATAAAATTTATATAATAACATTAATTTATTTAAAATATACTAGAGTTATTCTTTTATAATGGAAACAACAAATAATGTGGAAGTGGAAGAAGAAAAGAACTTGAAAGAGGGTGGTGAAATTATTACCACTTTTTTGGGTTCATCATTTTGATTTGATCAAAATGTCTCCATAGGATGGATTTATGACCAATGTAAGGCCTCATTGATGAAGGGATAAAATTTGGGAGGATATATTTGTAGGTTTTGGTCGAGCCAAATGGCTTTGGAGGTGTGAAATTAAGATAAGGGGAAGTTCCCTTTTATAAGAGAGGTGAGGGTCACTTTAAGAAAAGATAGAAATATTTTTTAATAATAAAACAATTTTCAGATTATAATGGCTAAAAAATGATTTATTTAGAGGATAAGGTGGGGATGTGTTAGAAAACTCTCAACCAGTAGGTTTTAGATATGTTTAGGTCCCCATATTAACCTTATCTTTTAGATTTAACTCTTAGTTAAATAGTTTTACATTTACGATGTCTCTTTATAGTTTTATACTATATGGTTAATCAACTTACTATAAAATACCAAGTGAACCCCATGTGGTCTTTTATTAATATATATCACATTATCTATGTTTTTTTTTCAAAAAATAGATTTTTAGGAATATTATATCAATTAATAATACAATATTAGTTTCAAAAACTCAATTATGTAAATTTGACACTATTCAATATTGTATTTTTTTGAAAGCCATAAAAGCATTATCTCTTCGAATAAAATTTCTTTAATAAATACAGACATGTCTTATTAACATAGAAAATTCTTGGAATTCATCACAAGTCTCAATTTATATTTATTTGGATACTTATAATATCAATTATTTTAATATTTCATTAATAATGTAATTCAAGCTTCATCATTATTTCATAAATAAAATGAATTACACAATTTATTAATATAATATATAAAATACCATTATGATGGAAATTTTTTTATATTTATAAGCAATATTTATAGAGGAATTTTTATTGTGTGTAACACTATAATAAAAATTTATTAGTTATTAAACAATGAATTTAAATATTTTAACTCTTCATAAATTTAAATAATAATAAATGTATTAATCTAATCATTTTTGACCAAATAGGATCATATTTTATTCATAAGGTTTTTTTTCCCACGAACCTTCCCCTGTGGCCTATGCCGTGACTACCCAAAGCCTGCCATCCAAAGGGGAGGGGCCGGCATGTAGCACAAAAAGGGTTATTCCCTAAAAATGGGAAGGCATTGCCTTTATAACCCGTAAATTCACACAACTATGAATAAAACCAGATACATGCACAAAGTAAAAATATATAGTAATCATGGTGTGTATAGAAAAAAAGGGTCAGAATACATGCCCAACTGGAATGTATACAAAAACTGAGAAGTATATGTAAACTGGAATAGCTCTTGTGAACACCCGCCAAGGTTCCTACATGATGGGTAGGTATAACTCTCGAACAGTTGTCACTGTGGTACCCCTCATCTAATGTCTATATCTGACCTACCTCCAGTCCTAGTACCCTCAACCTCGATCAATGCTCTCAGTTGTCTGCACCAAACACAATATGGTGTGGGAGTATTCTGCACAAGGGTGAGTATAATGATACTCAGTAGGGATTCTGAGACACTCGAAGGTCTCACGAAATACAGAAAGGATAAACCAAAATGCATGAAAACAAATGACATCCCTACCTAGGTATATGCCAAAACATATACCTATGATGTCGAGTAAACCCATATCAATCATGAGGAAACACAAGTCCACATAAAAATCCCAAGATCAACTGTCCCACAAAGGAAAGAATACCAAGAAGGTAAGACCACTAAGGTAAGAACCACAAAGTTAACAACACACAGAAAAATACCACAAAAGGTATCACCACGAAGGTAAGTACCACAAAGGTAATTCCACATATAATAATACAACAATGGTATCACAACGAATGTATGCATCCCAAAGGTATGTGTAGAGACCCGAAGCCTGACGTACATGGAAATTACATTACTTTTGTGGAAAACATAATACATAACAAAAACCAACACTCAAGGATCATAATTGTTTAGTGTCTTCGGAAACTCGGAACAAAATCTTCGAATCGTTGTGAAAGATATTCAACATCTTCTATAAAGATCTTCCCCTTTAGTTTTCTTACATAAAACTTATCTTTATATCCTGGGGAAAAGAAAACATATATAGGGTGAGTTCAAATTCTCAGTAAGGGTATGCATGGAGAGAATAAAACAAACCATATACATTTGAACATAAAAACATGAACATAATTTTTAAACATCAAAATCATGAGAAATGACATACAACTTAGCAGTAAAAAAGGCATAGATACATCATTCATGATAAAATAAAATGGGAATAAAACATGTAATTGTGTCAACCATAAAGCACATGATATGATTTCCATAGTAGCCAAGGCATTACTGCAACGACTATCTTAGTGTACAATGTCCCTTTTTGAATCGAGTTCACTCCTCATTCAAGTCCTGTATCACTGAAGAAAATTAACATATCATTCCAGCCATTTCTATCTCATGAGATATAAAATCTTTACCCAATGCATTGGAGGGAGATATAGGTCCCACCCATATCAAAATTAAATCATTCTTACTTGTTCCACAACATAATTATAAAACATTCATCATAACTCATAGAATAAAAATGGGTTTAATAAACATCATCCCATCACAACATAATCAATATAAAAAAAATGTATATCATTTCATCATAAGAAAAATAACACCTTGTGAATAATAGAGAAATTATAATTGAAACATAAACATTATAGATAATTTAATCTTAGATGGAAAATAGTTTTGATAAAACACTTGAAATGAATTCTTGAGGAAAATATCCTTTCTTCCTCAAAATAATTTTCTTTTCAAAAATTGACATGTAATTTTAAAAGAAAATGTCTTTTGTTGAAAATAATCTTGAAATATTGTAAAGGAATCTTTATGAAAATTAGGGGTTATGAAACCGTAAAAATCATTTCATGCCGTATATGTTAAAAAAACATTCTCCTCGTACTTTTGTCGGAAAAGTCAAAAAGTTACTTGTATGGTAAACAAAAGAAAGATTCCTTGTATAACACAAATTAAAAGTAAAAACATGGTTAACATGACATTAAAAATACATGGAAGAATATTAAAAACTTTATTAAAAACATTTTATGGGAATGGATGAAAAATATAACCCTAGTAAATACTTACGAATAAACAATATCGGATAAGAATGAGATTGGAATAATTATCCCATACCATAGGTCCGATATGATTCATACGTATCCAAAACTCCTGTATAATTATTTAAATAATTTCATTGAATTATCAAAGAATCATATTCATTTTTATGATATCATATATGGTTCACTTATGACTTTATATTACCCGTTATTTTCTAAATTCCATGTTAAAGCATCGTTTTGGGTAAAATCGTTTTATTTATCACACTTGATTGGACTTGTTGTTATTGATATTATTATTACATATACCATGATTTAATTACTTCCAGAATGTAAATCATGATTTATATATCATTTAAATTCATTATATATATATATATATAACAGATAGATAAATGAAATGAAATTCACCGTTCATGGAGACGGTAGGCCGAACGTACGCATGAACAATGTTTTCTTTTCCTTATTGACATGAATGGAATTAAGTAGATGAAATAAATTTATATGTACATAAATAAAATATAATTATTATGTCATATATTTTATTATTAATTATAATATATACTTTATAATCATTCATGAATTGTTAACATGGAAAATCAATCCCATCACGTCATGGAGACGGTAATCCGTACGTATGCACGAGCGATGATATCGTTCACATATTTATTGAATGGAATTGGAGTGGATGATATAATATCATAGAATTATTATGATGTTATAATAATCATATATAGTTATTCTTTACACGATTATAACCATCCATGTAAGGTGGTGGTGGAAAAACTGATTATACCACGTCGTGGAGACGGTATTCCGTACGTACGCGCGAGCGGTGATTTCGATTTCCGTAGGATGGATAAAAACTGAAATGGGATTGTTTCATATTTATAATAACATATATGTGTATTATTGATACTGATGTTATTACTTTATAATGAAACAACTAATTAAGAATAAACTGATGAAGAAAGAAAACTAGAAAGAATCAATAGAAGAGATTACCTCTTATTCGACACACCTCTTTTAAGCTTCAACTTAGGGCACTAGAGTTGGTCTTTTGAGAAGACCATAACCTCTATGATATAACTAGAGAGGTTGAGAAGAGTAATTGGCCTGGTTTGGCCAAGATTCAAGGCTCAAAAGGGTGTGAATAGAATAGGGGAGTGGTGCCCTTTTTATAAGGGAGGAGAGGTGCACCTTAGGAAAACATAAAATATTATTTTATAGTAAAGTCATATTCGGTTTTTAATAGCTCCAAATTGATTTCTTTCCAAGATAAGGTGGGTATGGGTCGCAATATTTTCAACCAATAGGTTTTAGACAAGTGTAGGTTACTATTTTATCCTTATCATTTAGATTTAACTCTATGTTAAATAATTTAACTTTTACAGTGTCTTTTTGTTTTCTTACACTATATGGTTAATAAACGTACTATAACACGCCAAACGAACCCCATGTGGTTCATTATTAACATCTATATCTTTATATAAGTCATTTGGTCGAACCTTATATTTTTAGGAATAAAATAATAATATAATATTTTTTAAAAAAACTATTTTATGTAAATTTTGACACTATTTGGTACCTGATTTTTGTGAAAATCGTAACAGCATAATTAGTTCAAAAAAAGTTAATTATATCAATTTTAACATGTCATATTAACCTAGAAATTAGTTTAATTCATAAAAAGTCTAAGGTTACATTTATTTGTGTACTTATAACATCAATTATGTTAATATTTCATTAATAAGGTAATTACTGCATCATCATTGTGTCAAAAATAAATCCAATTATTTAATGTCTAAAAATTATAAATAAAATACCATTAGGTATGAAATTTTTTTAGCTTTAAAATTAATATTTATAGTCTAATTTATATTATGTATAACTCGGATTTTAAAAATTTCACTCACAGAAGTCGAAAAATTATGATTTATGTAGATTTTTAAATTCTTCTAAGAGGTGGGTAAAAGACGGTGAAAAGTTCAATAAGATTTATATATATCTAAAATTATTATAAAATGACTCAAATTAATTACATTGAACTTATATAGGTATTATGTATCAATTTTGACCTAAACTAAATTTAAATAAAATAAATAATTATTTAAATAAATAGTCAGTTTTTAAATAGTATCCAAGTGTGTTCACTATTCATCAAAAATTAAAAGATTTCAGAAAAATATAGAAAATTCACCCTAGGATAATTTCGATATTCTGAATCCAAAAATGAATTCCATTTCGAAAGATAAAATTTATAAAAATTCAAAAATTCGGTATCAGTATTCATAATGGATAGTTTATATCATTGTTTAGTGAAACTCCATATTGCGTACAACACACGATATCATTGAATATCGCGATTGCACGTAATGAAAGCCAAGTCAGGGATGCGTGTAGTGAATTCTCCATCTGGTGTAGCGTATAACACAAGACATCAATGAAATTAAAAATAATATTTTTCATAAAATCTCAGGGTGTTACATTCTACCCCCTTAAAATGAATTTTGCCCTCGAAATTCGTCGGGGTAATAAATGGTTTACTACTTAAAAGATTCTTTCATAGAAACCCACATCGTAAAAAGGAATACTAAAACATCATTTTAAAAAGAGAGGTTAGAATCATAACAGTCACACAATGTAACTCAATACTGGGTTTCCACATAGTACAGCATAGGTGAAAATATGGATATGGAAGAGAATTATAACAATGAAGTTCTGATGAAGAGTGGTAGAGGGCATGGAAATGAAAAATACAACAATCAAAGAGATATAAATTTATGATGATCTAAGGTAACATCTAATTCGTCAGATATAAGGGCACTAGGACAACATTTTTTTTCATGATCATTTCCCTAAAGTTGAAGAAATTTAAATTTGGAGAAATACTTTCTTGATTTTGGTACAATCTCACCATTGGTCGTTCCTTGGATAATTTCAACTTCAACTCTTAAAGAAATGAAGTTGAATTTGTCATTTTTGAAGTGTTAGCAGATAATGTGATAGAATGATGGGTCATTCCATCTGTCTCAAACAAAAGGTTAGAAAAAGTTATCAAAAATACATAAGTCCATCTATAGTGAGATTAATCATATATGGATCCTAAAATTGATTTATACTTCATATATCATACTGCTTAATATAATAAAACTAGTTTCTACTAACAAGATACTTTATGTAGGCCAGTGGTAGGCAATAAAGGCCTGTTGCAATTCGGATGTGGGTTCGATTCCCATAGCCTTGTCCAACACAACGGGTTGTCTCCCATTCTGCAGGTTGTCCCTTTTCTAAAACTATACTATTACAGCATTCCAGAAATAATATCAAAAATTTCTAGCCTAAAAAAATACTATCTGATGTTCTACATAATTCATACCAATCTTTAGACTTATCCAAAATACATTTGTCCAATCTCATAGTATAAAGAAAATGATTACTGGAAAGGTCACATAACAAGAACGTGAATACCATCATTTATCCCCTATATAACATAAGATATATCTTGTTGATCTCATTCCAAACATGTGAATACATTAATCATGTTTTCAATTGAAACATAAATTACCATAGAACCTTAGTGAAAACATGAATTCTGTCAAAAGATGTCTTCTTACACATACTAAAATATCAAAGTTTCTATATACTCAAACCATGATATCACATTGTCCTTAT
Source organism: Viscum album (assembly GCA_963277665.1). Classification (NCBI taxonomy): domain Eukaryota; kingdom Viridiplantae; phylum Streptophyta; class Magnoliopsida; order Santalales; family Viscaceae; genus Viscum; species Viscum album. The sequence continues at coordinate 1,120,771,364 of OY728146.1, forward strand.
ATCAGTCATGAGATCATTAAGACTATCAAAAATCTCATTATCTTCATATCCATTCATTATGCGCATATCATCTACATTCCAAAAATATTTGAATAAAATTTCAAGGTTACTGGTACCATTAAACATATACTTTCAAATACTTTAGGAAAAACAATAGTGTAACAATCCTTAGATGTATCTTTATTCCTTAGTACCAATACCTTTACAACATAACTCTTGAAAAACATAAATCATTCCACTACCTTCTTAAACCATTGACTAAGATTGAACAATTAAATCATCTCTCATATCATTTGTAGTCTCTTCATCATCATCAACATAAATACTACCCATACAACCAAACTGATTCTCTTCATGAGACTTTCCCTTAGGGAATTGGTTTTCATAATGCCGATACATTCCACATTTAAAACATTTAATCATTGTTGATGTCGTAAAAAAACCATTATCCTTGTCCATGGTGTTAACTGAACCTTTTCCATTGCACTTAATAGATTTGTGTCCTTCTTTTCCACACCGAATGAATCTTCTATTTCCTTTGAAACATTCTCCTTGATGCCTCATCCCACGTAATTTACATGTGGGAAATTAAACATTCTTTCCTCTATGATCATTATGAAACTCCATCTTTCTCTTATTAGCTGAGTCGAGAAACTTACCAAAGTTGAGATTATTGATCATATTATGATATTGCTAGTTAGGCATAATAATGATATGTGGACTTCCAGATCCAATTTCATTTGGTTATTCATGATGAATATCATTCCATTGTCCACATATCCTCCATTATAGTGAATCTTCCTTTTTTCAGCCATTTTCTAAAACCCAAAAAGAATAGTTTGAGAGGACAAAATCATAATCAAGGGGGAGTAACATCAATTTCTAATATCTTAGGTTTAATTCTAATATTGTTACCATAATACTAGGACTATAAACTATACTTATACTTAACCTTAGGGAAATCTATAGACATACCTTAGAAATGTCTCTATGGATTTCACTAATGTTTTCGCATCCTAGTTTCCAATGTTTAACTAATCCTTTCCTATGATACCAACTATAGAGACCCAAAGCCTGACATACATGGAAATTATATTACTTTTGAGGAATACATAATACATAACAAAAACCAACAATAATGGATCATAATTGTTAAGTGTCTTTGGAAAATCGGAACAAAATCTTCTAACCATTGTGAAAGATCTTAAACATCTCCCATAAAGATCTTCCCCTTTGGTTTTCTTACCTAAAGATTTTCTTTATATCCTGGGGAAAAGAAAACATATAAAGGGTGATCTCAAATTCTCAGTAAGGGTAAGCATGGGGAGAATAAAACAAACCAAATACATTTGAACTAAAAAACATGAACATAATGTTTAAACATCAAAATCATGAGAAATGATATAAAACCTAGTAGTAAAAAAGGCATAGATACATCAATCCTGATAAAATAGAATGTGAATAAAACATGTAACTGTGGAAACCATTAAGAACATGATATTATTTCCATAGTAGCCAAGGAATTTCTGCAAAGACCATCTTAGTGGACAAAGTGCCTTTCTGAATTGAGTTCACTACTCGTTCCATTCCTGTATCACTGAACCAGATTAACATACCATTCCAGCCATGACTATCTCGTTAGATATAAATTATTTAACCAATACATTGGAGGGAGATATAGGTCCAACCCATCTCATAATGAAATAATTCTTACTTGTGCCACAACATAAACATAAACCATTCAGCATAACCCAAAGAATAAAAATGGGTTTCATAAACATCCTCAAATCATATCTTAATCCATATAAAACAAATGGATATCATTTCATCATAAGAAAAATAACACCATTTAAATAATAGAGACATTATACTTGAAAAATAAACATTCTAAATAATTTCATCTTAGATGGAAAATAGTTTTGATAAAAAACTTGAAATTAATTCTTGAGGAAAATATCTTTTCTTCTTCAAAATTATTTTCTTTTCACAAAATGCGATGTAATTTCAAAAGAAAGGGACTTTTTTTGAAATAAATCATGAAATATTGTAAAGTAAGATTTATGAAAATTAGGCGTTATGAAACCATAAAAATTATTTCACACCATATAAGTTAAAAAACATTCTCCTCGTACTTTTGTCAGAAAAGTCAAAAAGTTACTCATATGGTAAACAAAAGAAAGATTCCTTCCATAACACAAAGTAAAAGTTAAAGTGGGGTAAAAATGAAATTAAGAATACATGGGATAATATTAAACAATTTATAAAAAACATTTTATGGGCATGGATGAAAAATATAACCCCAGTAAATACTTAGGAATAAACAATCTCGGATAAGAATGAGATTGGAATAATTATCACTTACCTTAGGTCTGATATGTTTCGTACGTATCCAAACCTCCTATATAATGATTTAAATAATTTCATTTACTTATTAATGAATCATATTTATTTTTATAATATCATATATAGTTCACTTATGACTTTATATTACCCGTTATTTTGTAAATTCAATGTTAATGCATCGTTTTGGGTAAAATCGTTTTATTTATCGAACTTGTTTGGACTTGTTGTTCATGATATTATTATTACTAATATCATGATTTCATTAATTCTATAATGTAAATCATGATTTATATATCATATATATTCAATATATATATTTATAATAGATAGATAAATTAAAAGAAATACACCGTTCATTGAGACGGTAGGCCCTACGTACGCATCAACAATGTTTTCTATTCGTTATTGACTTGAATGGAATTAAGTAGATGAAATACATATATATATATATATACATAAATCCAGTAGTATTATTATGTAATATATTTCATGATTACTTATTATATATATTTTATAATCATTCTTGAATTGTTATCATGGAAAATTAATCTCATCACGTCGTGGAGACGGTAATCCGTACGTTCGCACGAGCGATGATATCGTTCCCATATTTATTGAATGGAATTGGAGTGGATGATATAATATCATAGAGTCTGTATGATGTTATAATAATCATATATTTTTTTTCTTTACACCATTATACCCATCCAAGTAAGGTGGTGGTGGAAAAACTGATTGCACCTCGTCGTGGAGACGGTATTCCGTATATACACACGCGCGGTGATTTCATTTTCCGTAGTATGAATAGAAGGTGAAATGGGGTTGTTTCATATTTATAATAACATATCATTATATTAGTGATACTGATTTTATTACTTTATAATGAAAAAACTAATGAAGAAGAAGGTGAAGAAGAAAGAAAACTTGAATGAATCGGTTGAAGAGATTACCTCTTCTCTCACACACCTCTTTTAAGCTTCTTTTTTGGGAACTAGAGATGGTATTTTGAGAAGACAAGAACCTCTATGATATAACAAGAGAGGTTTAGAAGAATAATTGGTAGGGTTTGTCTAATCATCAAGGCTCAAAAGGGTGTGAAGAGAAGAGGGGAGGGGATCCCTTTTTATAAGGGAGGAGATGGGCACATTAGGAAATCTTAAAATATTATTTTATAATAAAGTCATATTCAGTTTTTAATAGCTCCAAATTGATTTATTTAGATGCTAAGATAGGGATGGGTCGAAATCCTTTCAGTCAATAGGTTTTAGACAAGTTTAGTTTTCTATTTTATCCTTATCATTTATATTAAACTCTAAGTCAAATAATTTATCTTTTATAGTGTCTTTTTGTTTTCTTACACTATATGGTTAATAAACTTCCTATAACAAGCAAATAGAACCCAAAGTGGATCATTATTAGTATCTATATTGTTATCTAAGTCATTTGGAAGAACCTTAGATTTTAGGAATAAAATAATAAAATAATATTTGTTTAAAAAACTATTGTATGTCAATTTTGACACTATTTGGTACTTGAATTTTGTGAAAATAATAACAACATGTTTAGTTTGTAAAAAGTTAATTAAATCAATACTAACATGTCATTTTAACCTATAAAATAAGTGGAATTTATAAAAAGTCTAAAATTAAATTTATTGGGGTATTTATAACATCAATTAGGTTAATATTTCATTAATAAGGTAATTACATCATCATCATTGTGTCATAATTAAATTAAATTATATAAAGTCTAAAAATTATAAATAAAATACCATTAGGTAGAAAATATTTTTAGATTTCAAATGAATATTTATAATTGAATTTATCTTATGTATAACCCTATATTAAAAATGTTTTAGTAATTAAACGTTGATTTTAACTATTTTAACTCTTCTTTAAATAAATTAATAATAAATGTCCTAATCTAATATATGTGGTCATATTTTATTCCTAAGATTGATTTTGTACAAATTGAACTTATCCAATAGAATTAGGACATGTTTTAGGGTAATAATAATATCATTTTACCCTTAATTTCCTCTTTACTTTTAACCATGGTAAAAAAAGTAAAAAGTTTCTATTCACCAAATATTATTTTTATCTTATTGAACCAAATTTTACTCCTGGATATCTAACGTGTCTCTCGGATTTTTGAAATTCCACTCACAGAATCGGTAAAATTATGTTTTATCTAAATTTTAAAATTCTACTAGGAGGTGGGTAAAAGACAGTGAAAAGTTTAATAAAATTTTTATATATATAAAATTATTATAAAATGACTCAAATGAATTAAATTGAACATATATAGGTATTTTGTATCAATGTTGACCTAAAATAAATTTAAATAAAATAAATAATTATTTAAATAAAATGTCGGTTTTTAATAGTAACCTAGTGTTTTCGCTATTCATCAAAAATTGAATGTTTTCAGAAAAATAGAAAAAGATCCCCCTTGGCTAATTTCGATATTCCGAATCCATAAATGATGTCCATTTCAAATGATAAAATTTATAAAATTTCAAAAATTGGGTATTACTATTCATAATAGTTAGTTTATATCATTGTTTAGTGAAACTCGGTATTGCGTACAACAGACGCTGTCGTTGAAGGTCGTGATTGTGTGTAATGTAATCCAAGTCAGGGATGCATGTACTGAAAGCTCCTTTTGGTGTAGCGTACAACACAAGACATCAATGAAATAAAAAATATTATTTTCCACCAAATCTCGGGGTGTTACCGTACACCACATAGATGATCACCACATAGGTAAAGACTCAGCTCAAATAAAGTATAACATAGGTACGGATGTAAAAATGATTAGATGTAGCTACTAAAAATCATTTTACTTTGTTAAGAGGCAGACCCACGTAGTATCCTAAATCGTCAAACCCACATAGGATACTAGTACAATATAACGATCTAGGATCATAGAGTAATACCACATGGATACCGAGAGCAGATTCAAGTGGGATACTGGAACACCCACCCACATAGGATCCCAAATCATAGAACCATATAGGATCTTAAGGAACATACCCACATAGGATCCCATTCTAATATTAAACCTAGCTACATGCTTCTCGCAGTAAGCTCACATGATTCTTATAGGGTCCGCTCCTCTAGCCACAGGTCGATACATCAACTAACAATAAGTCACTTGAAGTAGTATCCCAATGGACCGCCAAGTAATAGGGGTCTTAATGAAACAAACAGTGCGTTAATTGGACAACAGGTCTGTATGTTAATGGCCTTTTAGCCACGGGGCTCAGTTGTATTTGTGTTCGATCCAACCAGGCCATAACCAAACATTATCCAAATCTCAAATGGTGTATACCCAAAGGACTATTTCGATCCGAGGTTCCCGGCTCCACAAAAAGTTTATCAAATAGTATCCCTTAGCTCATTTTATGACCAAAATAGTGGAAAAGGTTCAAAGCTGGTCCGGGTCTTGTCTGACTCGGTCAGACCGATCTGGGCCGACCAGGCCTAGGCCGAACGCTGTCCGTCCAGGCCCGCTGGGTCTGGGCCGTCCCGTGATGGGTGGCCTATTGGGTGACGTACTTACATGCATTGTCCCAAACCTGGGTGGCCACGCAGTGGGGTACGCCCTATCCGCCACCCAAGGGGGAGGTGCCCCACTGGTACCCTGAATGGTCAGGCCATTCTGGTTGGGTAGCTGACATGTCGGCACCACGTGGCACCAGCAGGTGGCACGTGGGATGCGAGGTCCCTCTAGCCTCCCAGGCTAGCTGGATGGCCACCCATCCTGTGCCACCATCGGTGGCCAGCAGCGTGTCGACCGCCCTACTATATCATTGTGACCCCGTGTTGCGGCTCCTGCTGGCTCGGCGGTGCGGCCACGAGATGTCTCCCCCTTCGCGCGTCCATCAAAGCACTGGACGTCATCCTAGCTTTGTCGTGGCCTTTCTCTGGTGATGTGTTCACATTTCCGACGTCGTTTTTGTTGGCCAGAGTGCCGATGATGTTCCTGAGCACCACTGGTGTCGGTCGCAGGCACGTGTTTCCGACGACGTTCCTAGGGTCACTGGGCCCAGTGGCCCATTCTTCATTCAAAAAACTCCCGCACTCGACTCATAACATCACCATCAATTCAAGACCATGATAAATGAAAATGGGTGCGGAAAGGTCAGATCGTGTTCATTATTTCCACACCCTCCGCGTTAGAATTGTAGCAAGTAACATAATTGTTCTTAAATAAAGAAGATTGACAAGAACATGGTAAGGGGGTATTCAAAAAAACATTCCCTACCTCAATTGCTCATTGAATGTTTCACGACATGAAGTCAATGAAGGCGAGGAAAAGATAGACATTGGTTTGTCTTCGTTGAAGACATTCCATATTGGAGATCCTTCAACGAAGTTCTTCATTGGAGAAAGTGTTCTTCGTTGGATAGATTGTTTCTTCATAATTATCTCAAGCTCTCCTTTTCTAACCAATCCCCCATCCAAGAGTTGAAATTCAAAATTAATAATGTTATGTTAATTAATATAATTAATGATGGCTTTTTTAGCTTGAAAAAAATGAAAAGTCTCCTCCCTCATTAAAAAGTTAGTTCATGGATCGTGAGGTCCCCACCACCAAATATATTTTAGAGGATTGAATTTTAAAAATAAAATAAAGTTATTTTATTTTATTTTCTCCCATTAAATGAAAAAAATAACTTTCAATCTCCACCTACTGCGGTCGAGGTGAATGTCTCTTTAAAAGAATATCAGCGCTGCAAGCTCAATAGTGTCCTCATATTTCAATTCTGAGCACCTGTTCAAATGTTACAAAACCCACTCACATATTTACTGAACATACCTAATTTTTTTTCATAAATTCATTACAGGCACTCTGGGCCATGGAATCATCCACTGTGAATTTTCGTGGACTCGAAATATTCTCATATAATTAAAAAAATTCAAGGAATTTTAGGGACTTTACATTATCCCCACCTTTGGGATTTGCGTACCTGAAAGCCACAACACAAAAGAATAAAATAACAAGTGGAGGTACTGAGCACGAATCTGTCCCTCCCGCTTCAATGTTCTCTCCTAGTGGTTCTTGTGCTTCCACAGAACTCACACTAATGGTATTTATCTCCCATGAAAATATATTTCATGTCGACCCCAATCTCCACTAGAACCTTTGTAAAGTCACTTCATTGTCAATGTCCAGCTCTCCCCAATCGATGATGTGAGAAGGATCATGTACGTATCTCCTCCGCTTTGATACATGAAAAACATCATGCACTTGGTGAGACTGATGGGGAGGTTCGAGGTTCTAAGCTACCTCGCCCACTCTACTGAGGACCTGAAAGTGTTTGATGAACCTCAGAGATAACATGCTACCCTGGACAGATATCAGCAAACCTCATCGGGGTGAGACCCATAGAAATACATGGTCACCATCATTGAACTCTAAATGACTCTGTTGTCTATTTTCATAATACTTATGCCTGCTCTATGAAGTCTACATCTTCTCTTGGATAATCTGCACCTTCTCCCTAGTAGCCCGTACCATATCTTGTCCCATTAGTGGTTACTCCCCTAGGTCATTCCAACACAAAGACGATTTGCAAGGTCATCCATACAGATGCTTAAAAGGTTATAGCCCAATGGTGTAGTGATAGCTGTTGTTGTATGAAAACATCACCGAGGGAAATTGATCCTCCCAGATGTGATCGATGTGATGGATTCAAGCACGTAACATGTCCTCAAGGGTCTGAATAGTCCACTTAGTATGGCCGTTCATTTGAGGATGGAAGGTAGGGATAAGACAAAACTGTGCCCCGAAAGCCTTCTAAAACCCCTTAAAAAGTCAGAAAGTGAAACATGTATCACGATCAGAGAAAATCATCGAGGGTACTCTATGTAGCCGCACAATCTCTTGAACATTGAGGTTTCCAAAGATCTCTACTGAACACTGCTCTCTGATCAGTAGGAAGTTGGTGGACATGTTGGGTTAGTCAAAGATATTGCCTCTTTTTTTCTAGATATAGTGATATCTATGCTTAATTTTCTTAGATTTTTGTTCTTGATGGAAATTGGTAAAGAACATAAACCAAAATTAATTGATAATTGTTTGGCTAAAGATAAAAAGGCATGAAAAAAGAATCTGGTTCTTGTTGTAATTTGATGTTAATCAAATTAGTCCAGTATGCATGTTTAATCATTTGTGATAGCTTACTGGTTAGGTTACGTGATGTCAGATCCAATGGATTATAAATCTGTTAATTCAAGATGGATTAATGAATTTGATTGTTTGATAATTCCTTGAAGGGTTCTGAGTTACCCTCTTGTTTGTTAAAGGGCCATAGCCCAATTTATGTGATGGTTGTTTTTCTTGCTGCTTGTGTTGAGACGTTACCCTGGAGGGGTGTTGTGATATGTGGGGGCATATATGCCTTTTGGTTGTGGCATCTAAGGACACCTAGAGTGGCGAGATTCATCAGTTTATGCATGTGGGTGTTGGGGAGGACACCAGGGATGATGGAATGGGATAGATGTTATTGTTGGATGCTTACTGATTCATTGGTTGTTTATCTACTTTACTTTTCCCCACTGCTCCAGGTATCTGGTCTTGCTTACCCTGCTTCCGAAAGAGGTGAAGTCATGTGGGGTACGCCACATGCTATCCATTTTTAGATTCTCCAGGGGGAATGGGGCTACGCTCTTTCTATAGGTGGAAAAGACTCGACGGGTAGTACATCTACTCACCGTTTTGATCCCCTATATGTTATTATCATAGAATGAATTTATAGAATGCCAGGGTATAGGGGAAAGTGTTTCTATAATGAATGTTTGATTAAATGGTGTTAAATCATGGTTTTGGAGTTTTCAGAACATAATGATGAGGTTGAAAACTTTTAAAGGAATAGTGGACTTTGGGTGTGATGCTAATGAAACATAATGTGTAATTGTTCATGGTTAATTAATGTTTAAATAATTAATTAACGTATATTGGAACTGATAAAAAGGGAATGAATTAATCTAATAAGGCTCTTAAAATGGTTGTGTGATTATAGGATACCTAGTCTTTGATGTAGTAGCCCGGAGTCTGAGAGACATTAGCTACAGTTGGGTCTAAGACTAGGTTATGCCCATAGTGTGGTTGTGAGTTATAGTATATTCTATACTTTTTTTATTTCTATACGCTGCTCCACCCTATCAGTAAGGGAAACTGACACCCCTAGGATTTAGAGCCCTATGGGGTGTTTTCCCCAACATTCTGGTGGGAGGATGGATGGTTGAATACCCCCTTTGTCCCTGCTCTCTTCTCTTGGTAGTTATTTGTGTTGTTAGGCACATTGGTTAGTTTTCACCATATATGTGTGTAGAGGGATGTAATGTATTGTGTCTATTCACACATATATATTCTGGATATAGTATCCTATGGACCAATATAGGTGTATCGTGTATAGGCTGTGATGGCTTGAGGATCCTCACATGATGTATGGGATGTAATGGCTTGAGGTATAATACCCGACGTATGATACACGTTATGTGAGATATAGTGGATCTTGTAAAATACCAGGTTACTTTTGGTTGTGACAATTGTGTAGTGCTTCGCCCTAGTGTCTGCGGGCAACCCTTTAAGAAAGAGATGTTTAGGACATGCGACATTAGGGCAAGGCGGCAAACCAATGGGGAAGTAGTAGCGGGGTACCCTTGATATTCTATACTATATACTATATTCTTGTATGCGTTACTTGGTTAGAGTAGCCTTGGGGAGGTTGGGAACATAGTATACCGGCTTCGGTAACGAGTTAGTTTCACTTGTTGCTCAATGTGCATTAGCATGCTCTCTTTACATTTGAACGAGAGGATTTGGGGAGGATCCTAATGAGTATATTGTTATACTCACCCTATTTATATATAAACTATTTTTTAGGTAACTTGGAGAAGTTTATAGATTAGGATGTTATTTACGTGATTGTGGTTGCAGGAGCTGTTTGGGCTTGTGGTTGCTGATGTTTTTGCTTTCATTTGGGTACTTTCTATTTTCCCCTTTCAGTTGTAGTACTACTACATGACATTTCATTTCTGCACTATTTTTTTCTTTTATATTCCAGTTCTGAGTTGGAGTTGTTTGGTGTCTATCTTATCTCTCTCTTCCGCATGTGTTCTCATAGAGGTTAATTCCACCCATTTGTGTGTAATTATAACCTCGGTGCTCGTCGCCAACCTGGGGCCTATTGGAGGTGGGACATGGGGGGTCATTATCTCTTTTCTCACATTTCTAGCCTAGGGGGTACAATTTTGGGGGAGGGTTCGTGACAATTATACCCATCCAAATAATGAAGTGTTTGAATAACAAACCTCACCATGACATGGAGACCATAAGCCGTACGTACGCACGTATGGTGGCTCTGTCATTCATATGCTGGATATAATAATGAATATGATTGTATCATTTCTATAATAACATCATAGTATATAGAAGATACTATAGTTATTATTAATGAATATAAACAACAAAGAATGAAAAAATGGATCATGAAAAGAACTTGAAAGAGGGTGGAGAAATTATTACCTCTTTTCCAGGTTTTTTCTTTCGATTTGATCAAAAGGGATCCATAGGATGGATTTATGACCAAAGTAAGGCCTCCAGAATGATGGAAGGGATGTTTGGAGTATATTTGTGTAAAGACCCATAAATTTCAAGGAAATTTTTTTCTTAATTTTCTTTGGAATTTTACAAGAACGCAGTTTCTGACGGCACCAGATTCCGAGGCCCGGTGTGCCCATAATCATTTTCCGAAGCTTGGCTCGGGTACGTTCAGTGAACGGACGAGCGGGTTTTTCTAACTTTTGAACCGGTAACCAGAATCAAATTCTGAGGGCACCGATGGAATAGTAGCGCCGATAATTGCTTAGAAACTCCTCTTCCGGAGTTGCGTTTGCTCGGGTGTGGTTTTTAATTTTTGGGTTTAAAGTTATGAAATAAAATAATGTTGTGCAACAATTTTATTTTAATTTCACTTTAAGCCACATGAATGCCACTTAAAGCTGCTTAAGCGGAGTTGTTACGGATAGGGTGCTATCCAAAATATCCTACCCACTTGGTTGGATATTTGTGGGTTGGGGCCCACACGAGCCCCACCGTTTCTTTTCCGCTAAGTAACGCACCCGCGAAAACCCGTCATTATGAAAGTCAACTGACAAGTTTTCTTAAATTCGTAATACACCATTTAATTGGGCACTTTTCTTCGTTAAATTAAATGGGCGGTTTATTCATTGAAATTAATTCTATGAATTAATTTCATTCGTTTCATAACACGTTTTCATTTTATTGGCATGTTAATAATATAAGGCCAACACACCCTCCTTTTGAAATGTTGTGTTAAACATTTGAAGAACCTCTAAGAATTTTTCATCCCCCTTCACGAAGAACGCGAAGAACGCAAAGAACGCGAAGAATTCGAAGAACGCCGGCCTCCAATGAAGAACGCTGAACCCGCGGAAATCGACGACACGACGCCGTGTTCTGTGACGCCAACGTTTCCTCTCCCGCAACGTTCTTCAGCAATGTTCCTTCCTCCGCGACAAAAATCTCCGATCATCTGTTGAGGTGAGATTTTTCGTTTCATTAAATTCCTTTGTGGTTTTTAACTCAAGATGGATTTAATTATTAAAATAAAATCTGTTGTTCTTGAACCTCGGAGTTCGTCCACGTGCACCGTAATCAGCGACGACGCGACGCCCTTCTGCGACGACGCGACGCCTTCCGCGACGCGACGATCGCCTCCTTCCGCGGCGATCAATTCCACAAAGAACGAGCGTGCAACACTTGACGAGGTAGGGGTTTTATTTGAATGTTTTATATTCCCGTGATCATTTCTTTTAAAAAAAATAAAGAACCCGGTTTCATAAGAACAATTTTAATTTATTAAAATTGTTGTTTGATGTGTTGAATAATTCTCTCGACTGTAATTATCTAACGCGGAGGGTGCGGGCCAAACGAACACGGCCTGACAACCCTCCGCCGTTCTTCGTTGTTGTGCGGATTTGGTGGGAGACGACAAAACGTGACGCAAGGGCGTTTTGATGATCCCGAAGTGAAGAACAGAACCCGGGAGGAACAGCGGCGCAGACGGGAAGGAAAATGGACCACCAGAGCAACTCTAATGGCCCGCGGAAGTCTCTGGCGGCCGGAGGTGGCGGCGCACCGGCGCGCCGCCGGACAGGGCCGCCACGACGGCGGCGGCCAGGGGACCCCCGGCCGCGCGGGTCCGGCTCGCCCGCATGGGACGCGGAAGAAGCCGCGTCCGCTGTTGTCCAGCGCGGCCCTTCGAGGGCCGTGACATCCTCATCCCGCGGGGGCGGCGCCCCGCGGCTGCCACGCTCGGCCGCTCGGCCAAGCCGAGCCTGGCTGGCCAGGCCGGGCCGTGCCCTGGCCGGACCGGACCGGGTCCAGCCAGGTCGGACGGGTTCGGGTCAACCCGGTTTGGTTCGACCCTGTTCGGTCAACCCAGGGGGTGTCTGGCCGGGTCGGCCTGGGCCCAGACCCCCCGTCTTCGGACCATTTTCGGTCTTTTGCCCGTAACTTGAGCTACGGGCCTCCGAACGACGCGCCGTTAGCGGCAACACGATCCTTGGATCGAGACGGTCGTTTCGGTATATCGCACTCAAGGTTTTGGAATACTTTGGGTTCGGCCGGGTTGGTTCGTACACGAAACCAACCGGGCCCTCGGAGTGGAAACACTGATATCTTGAGCTCCGAACGTCCGATTGAAGTGTCGTCGACTTTGTTAAATTCATCTAATTGAGAAGGATATTTTGGATCACTCCGCCCGAGGTTTGGACGTAGGTGGAGTACGGTCGGGTTAGTTTTTCCTTAAAAACCAACCGGGCCCCTAGGACGAAAAAGCCAATAACTCTCAGACCGGGCGTCCGATTGACGCGCCGTCTGCGACGTTGAGTTTCTGTTGACGATACGGAACTTTTGGATACATCAACTTCGGACATTGTGTCAGTTGATGTATCAGCCTCTCGGCTCGTGGAGCGGACCCTCTCGAACGAGCTTGCTATGTGCAAGAACCCTAGAGCTGGCTCCGACTGCTACTTCGACAACGACGACTGTGCAGAGATCCTCAGTGGACTGCAGCGACGACTGTGCAGAGATCCTCAGTGGACTGCAGCGACGACTGTGCAGAGATCCTCAGTGGACTGCGATGACTACCGCACTCAGCAATCCTACGTGGATCAGTGCTACAGATCCTGTGTGAATCCAATCCTGTGTGGGTCAGCACTCAGCGGTTCTGTGTGAGCCAGCGCTTACAGGTCCTGTGTGGGCCCGATCCTGTGTGGGTCTTTGCGGAGGTTAGTACCTATTGATCCTTTGTGGGTCTGACGACATAGATGGACCAGTGATCATCTTTATCGTCATCCTAAGAAGTATACCTGTGTGAGCTGAATCTTGTGTTACTCTCCTTTGTAGATTGTGTTGAACTATCCTGTGTGAATTTATTGTTTACTCTCCTTCATGGATTGTGTCGAACTATCCTGTGTGGATTTACTGTTTACTATCCTTCATGGATTGTGTTGTCCTATCCTATGTGGGTATACATTTTTCTTTCCTGTGTGGACTGGGTTGTGCTTGGGCTCAGATGTTGGAGACGAACGGGAATTGATGACTTAGGTATATGTATGGGAATATACCTAAGCCGTCTCAGATGTTACTTCGTGATTGTATCTTTCCTTCGTGGATTCTGGGAGACCTTCGGGGGTCTCGGGGTCCCTACTGAGTAGCTTATACTCACCCCTGCACGGGCTATGCACGCACTTCGTTGTGTTGGTTGCAGACGATGGACAACGCTGATCGTGGTGGAGGCGTGCGGAGCAGGACGATACCAAGATGTGGACCACTGGGCGGGACATACTCGGAGCGGACGGCTAGACCGAGGAGCTGTGGAGGCTATCTGTACCCACCCTTCAGGTGGGACCTTCAGAGGACGGCTCGACACTGCGGCCTTTCTTTTCGGTTACTGTTTTCCCCTTTCAGTTGTACTTTACAGTTGGGCTTGTATTTCCGGCCCCTTTTACTTTCAGCACAGCTTGTTACAGTTTTTACTTAGTGTACTTTTCCGCTTGCTTACTCTGTGGTGCTTTTTTACTTTTCAAAGGCAATGCCTTCCCTTTTTTCGGGATTTACGCCTTGGTTCTAGTCGCCATCCCCTGGCCTGTAGAAGGCGGGCTTGGGGTAGTCACGGCATGGGCCCCGAGGATGGGTCGTGACAAATTGGTATCAGAGGTGGTCGGTTCTACCGCAAACTCTGATATTTATTCTATGTGAAGCAATAGTGTTTAGCGTACTGGGTGTGGTTATCAGTCTAGGGAGTTCAGTGTTGGTGCGGCGGCCGACGTATCCGTACACCAGGACCCTGACTTCTGATTTCCGACTTAATGCACGAAAACATTGATTGTATGTGGGTTTTCAAGTTTTCTTCGTGATTACTGTGTATCAGCTCACCAGGTATACTGTTCTAACCGTGGAACACTTGTTTCCTTATCAGGATGGCCCCACGACGGCAGCCAGCTAGGGTTCCGAGAGTAGAGCGCGACGACAGCCCGCCGAGCGACGAGGCCTCGGTACAGGGCCCGTTGACAGCAGAGGCAACGGCGGTACCTTTACCTGTCGAGCCCCTGATGCTTCCCGCACCGACCGCTGACGATGCACGTCGCCTCGGAGCTCTGCATGAGTTCCAGCGCCAGCGACCACCCAGTTTTCGTGGGGAGACGGACCCCCAGGCAGCTGAGGACTGGCTGGAGGCGGTCGTACGAGTTTTCAGGCTAGTGAGGACACCAGAAGACCTCATGGTGATCCTCGCGGTGAGCCTACTGCACGCAGTAGGAGGACGATGGTGGAGCTTGATGCTCTAGGTGCACGATGAGGCCTCTATCATCTTGACGGACTTCGATAGCCTCTTCCGCTCAGAGTTCTTCCCGACCACCCTCCGTGCGGTGCACATTCAGGAGCTTCCTCAGCTGCGGTAGGGGCAGCTTGACGGTCGCCCAATACGCGGAGAGGTTCACCGATCTTTCTCGCTACTCGAAAGATATGGTACGAGACCCATTCATCCGGGCCCAGACCATTGAGTAGGGTTTGAGACATGAGAACATGGCATCACTGATCTCCCTCAGCATCCCGACCTAGGCAGGAGTACTGGAGCGAGCCCTTCTGATTGAGAGCTTTCTTGCTGAGTCTACTTCAGCAGCGAGACCTACCGCAGGGCGGCAGGTAGGGGAGTCTTCGGCAGCAGGTAGCCGACGGATGACTCAGGGTTCCAGGCAGACCAGACCTTCCGGCAGACGACCTCGGGACACTGGCTCAGCAGTGCGGGGCACACAGCGCGGAGCCAGTCTTTCGAGAGGCAGGCAGTTCTACGCATGCGGCGGGCAGGGCCACATGGCTCGTGACTGCCCGACATGCCGTGCCGAGGAGCAGCATACAGTGGAGGGGCCACCTTGGCAGAGGTAGAGGGTTGACCATGACAGTCCGCAGGGAGGATGCGGATGAGGAAGAGGAGCTGGCCAAGCAGCAGGTGGTGGACGACGCTTTGAGGCTCTGCCACCACCACCACCAGGAGGTCCGCCCCGACCACAGGGAGCTGGCGGGCAGAGACAGGCACAGCTCCAAGAAGTGAAGGCCTACGACCACGGCGCGCCAGAGATGATTCGAGGTATGATCTGTGTCTATTCCACCCTTGCGGTACTTTTTATAGATACAGGAGAGAGTCAATATTTCATAGCTGATGCCCTTGTTCGGAGCTCGGAGATTCCGACAGAGTCGTTGGCTCAATCCTTACGGCTAGAGACCCCTACAGGAGCAGACTCGATGATTATGCACTGGTGCCGGTAGTGTGAGCTTACTCCAGGAGGCGAGAGCTTCGGTTGGGATCTTCTTGTAGCAGCTTCGAGCCCTTACGACGTCATCTTGGCCATGGATTGGTTATCTACAGTCCATGCTCAGATTGTCTGTTTTAGGCGCAAGGTGCGATGTGTGTGCACCGATGGGAGCAGGTTCACCTTCACCGGCGAGAAGGGAGCCTTTGTAGTATAGGAGGTACTCTCGCAGAGGAGGGGACAACCCATCACCAATCACTTGGCTAGCCTCATCCTTGGAGCAGTTGACATGCGGAGTCCTAGTTTTCCTGCAGTGGTGGATCAGTACGCGGACGTCTTTCCCGATGATGTTCCATGGCTACCTCCTTGTAGAGAGGTAGACTTTTACATTGACCTGTACCCTGGGACAACCCCAATATCCACTCCAGTATATCGTATGTCCCCCTCCGAGCTTCGAGAGCTACGGGTACAGTTGGAGGACTTGCAGGGCAAGGGGTTCATCTGACCCAGTGTTTCACCCTGGGCTTCCCCGATATTGTTTGCCAAGAAGGCAGACAGGAGCTTGCGACTATGTTTCGACTATCGTCGCCTGAACCAGGTGACAGTGAGGAACAAATATCATCTACCGAGGATTGATGACCTCTTCGATCAGCTCAAGGGAGCACAGTGGTTCTCAAAGATAGACCTCAGGTCATGCTATCATCAGCACAGAGTTCGAGACGAGGACGTGAAGAAGACGACCTTCAGGTGTCGGTATGGCCACTATGAGTTCTTGGTTATGCCTTTGGGCATAACCAATGATCCATCAGTGTTCATGAGCCTCATGAACAAGATCTTCCAGCCATACCTCGATCGATTTGTCGTGGTCTTCATCGACGAAATTTTGTTGTACTCGACCACGGAGGAGGAGCACGCCTACCACTTACAGGTTGTACTAGACACACTCCGAGAGCACCAGCTTTATGGAAAGATCTCGAAGGGCCAGTTATGGTTACGTGAGGTCCTCTTCTTGGGGCACGTCATTTCTGAGGCGGGAGTTGCAGTGGATCCCGTGAAGATCGAGGCAGTGCTAGCCTGGGAGCCACCCAGGAGCGTGATGGAGGTGCGGAGTTTCTTGGGTGTAGCCGGATACTATCGGAGATTTGTGCTGGACTTCTCTAGAGTTGCGGCACCACTCTCAGCTTTGATGAAGAAGGGGAAACCCTTTGTGTGGTCAGACAGATGTCAGCAGAGCTTTAAGGAGCTGAGACAGAGATTGACCAGCGCACCTATCTTGAGGTTGCCTGAGGAGGGAGTTGGATACGTAGTCTACTGCGATGCATCTGGGAACGAACTCGGATGTGTCCTGATGCAGGAGCGGGCCGTAATTGCCTATGGATCACGTCAGTTGAGGCCTCATGAGCAGATCTACTCTACCCATGACCTGGAGTTAGCAGCAGTGGTCTTTGCTCTGAAGACATGGTGGCACTATCTGATGGGCGAGCGCTTTACATTCTTTTCTGACCACCGGAGTCTCAGGTACATATTCTCTTAGAAGGACCTGAACCTGAGACAACGGAAATGGCTCGAGTTCCTCCAGGACTATGACTTTGAGATAGTATATACTCCTAGGAAGGGGAATATAGTAGCCGATGCCCTCAGCAGGAGGACGTGCATTCAGCTACTTGAGGAGGCGACAGAGCAGCTAGCCGCCTTGCAGATATCCTTTATGAATAGGGACAGAGAAGCCTTCCTTCAGTCTCTCACAGTCTCTCCTCCACTTCTACAGCGGGTCAGAGAGGCACAGTGTGGGGACGCTTACTGTGAGACATGGCGTGCACAGATATCCTCGGAACAGGCACCTGATGGTTTCTCCCTTGAAGCAGAGCACGACTCCCTTTTCAGAGGACTTACCTTGGTACCAGTCGCTTTACTAGAGGAGGTGATGAGAGTGTTTCAAACTTCTACTTTTGTGGTACATCCTGTAGTGGCGAAGATGTACAAAGATCTCAGACGACAACACTGGTGGCCGGGCATGAAGAAGGCGGTGGCAGTGTTCGTTTCACGGTGCCTCACCTGCCAGCAGGTGAAGGCGGAGCATCAGGTACCAGGAGGCTTGGTACAGCCCTTGGAGGTCCCGGAGTCGAAGTGGGACGACATATCTATGGACTTTGTGACTGGACTTCCACGCACTTCCAGAGGTCACGACTCCATTTGGGTGATTGTTGACCGACTCACCAGGTCGTCACACCTCTTGCCCATCAGAGAGCAGGGCTCAGTGGAGATCTTGGGGCGTCTCTACGTTCAGGAGATTTTATGGCTTCACGGTGTGCCATCGTCTATCGTCTCCGATCGAGACGCTCGTATTACTTCCCAGCTTTGGAAGGGGTTGCATGAGGCGTTCGGGACACGGCTACGTCTGAGCACCGCCTTTCACCCTCAGACGGATGGTTAGACAGAGAGGACCATTCAGACTCTCGAGGACATGCTCCGCGCATGTGTCCTCGACTTTGGTTGCAGCTGGGAGGTCCACCTACCCTTGGTGGAGTTCGCGTACAACAACAGCTACCACTCCACTATCGGGATGGCACCATACGAGGCATTGTACGGCAGACCTTGCAGATCAACTTTGTGGTAGACAGACCCTGGGGAGTCATCACTTGTGCGACCAGAGATGGTCCGGGCCACGACAGAGAAGGTCCAGGTCATCCAGGAGCAGATGAGGATAGCTCAGAGCCAGCAGAAGTCTTATGCTGACAGGAGGCGGAGGCCACTAGAGTTCGAGGATGGCGACCACGTCTTCTTGTGTGTCTCACCTCAACATGGATTACGGAGATTTGGATGAGGAGGCAAGTTGTCTCCACGCTTCATCGGACCTTTCCAGGTCCTCAGTAGGATTCGCGAGGTGGCTTATCGCCTGGCTCTGCCACCTCAGTTGCACCGGGTGCATGGCGTCTTCCACGTATCTCAGTTGAGGAGATACGTGCACGACCCGACACACATCATTGACCGTGGGGAGCTAGACGTGGATGATGGAGTGACTTTTGTGGAGGTCCCAGTGGAGATCGAGGATCGACAAGAGTGGGTCCTACGTGGACGATCGATTCCTCTAGTACAATCAGATGGTAGCACGGGAACCTCCAGGAGATCACTTGGGAGTGGGAGGCTCAGATGCGTGCTCAGTACCCACATTTGTTTCCCTAGTTTATGATGTATCTTTACGGGGACATAAAGCCCTGCGATGGGAGTAATGTAAAGACCCGTAAATTTCAAGGAAATTTTTTTCTTAATTTTCTTTGGAATTTAACAAGAATGCAGTTTCTGATGGTACCTGATTCCGAGGCCCGGTGTTCCCTGATTCATTTTCCGAAGTTTGGATCGGGTACGTTCAGTGAACGGACGAGTGGGTTTTTCTAACTTTTGAACTGGTACCCAAAATCGAATTCTGAGGGCACCGATGGAATCACAGCGCCGGTAATTGCTTAGAAACACCTCTTCCGGAGTTGCATTTTCTCGGGTGTGGTTTTTAATTTTTGTGTTTAAAGTTATGAAATAAAATAAAGTTGTGCGACAATTTTATTTTAATTTCACTTTAAGCCACTTGAAAGCCACTTAAAGCTGCTTAAGTGGAGTTGTTAAGGATATGGTGCTATCCATAATATCCTACCCACTTAGTAGGATATTTGTGGGGTGGGGCCCGCACGAGCCCCACCGTTTCTTTTCCGCTATGCAACGCACCCGCGAAAACCCGTCATTATGAACGTCAACTGACGCGTTTTCATAAATTCTTAACGCACCATTTAATTGGGCGGTTTTTTTCATTGAATTAAATGGGTGGTTTATTCGTTGAAATTAATTCTATGAATTAATATCATTCGTTTCTTAACACATTTTCGTTTTGTTGGCATGTTAATAAAATAAGGCCAACACACCCTCCTTTTGAAATGTTGTGTTAAACCTTTGAAGAACCTCTAAGAATTCTTCATCCTCCTTTGTGAAGAATGCGAAGAACGCGAAGAATGAAAAGAACGCAAAGAACGCGAAGAATGCCGGCCTCCGACGAAGAATGCCGAACCTGCGGAATTCGACGACGTGACGCCGTGTTCCGCGACGCCAACGTTTCCTCTCCCGCAACGTTCTTCGACGACGTTCCTTCCTCCGCGACAAAAATCGCCGATCATCCGTTGAGCTGAGAGTTTTCATTTCTTTAAATTCCTTTGTGGGTTTCAACTCAAGATAGATTTAATTATTAAAATTAAATCTGTTTTTCTTGACCCTCAGAGTTCGTCGACACGCACCGTATTCCGCGACGATGAGACGCCCTTCCACGACGACGTGATGCCTTCCGCGACGCAATGATCTCCCTCTTCTGCGGCGATCAATTCCGCAAAGAAAGCGCGTGCGACACTTGACGAGGTTGGGGTTTTATTTGAATGTTCTATATTCCCGTGATCGTTTCTTTAAAAAAACAAGTAAAGAACCCGATTTCATAATAACAAATTTAATTTATTAAAATTGTTGTTTGATGTGTTGAATAATTCTCCCGACTGTTATTATCTAACGCGGCAGGTGCGGGCCAAACGAACACGGCCCGACAACCCTCCGTTGTTCTTCGTTGTTGTGCGGAGTTGGCGGGCGACGACAAAACGTGACGCAAGGGCGTTTTGATGATCCTGCAGTGAAGAATGGAACACAGGAGGAACAGTGGCGCAGACGGAAAGGAAAACGGACCACCGAAGCAACTCCGGTGGCCCGCGGAAGTCTCCGGCGGCGCCCTGGCACGCCGCCGGACAGGGCCACTGTGACGGCCAGTGGACCCGCGGCCGCGCGGGTCCGGCTCGCCCGCACGGGAAGCCACGCTCGGCCACTCGGCCGAGCCGAGCCGGGCCGCACCCTGGCCGGACCGGGTCCAGCCGGGTCAGACCGGGTCAGGTCGACCCGGTTCGGCCGACCAAGGGGGGGTCGGGCCGGGTCGGCCCGGGCCCTGCCCCCCCGTCTTCGGACCGTTTTCGGTCTTTTTCCCTTAACATGAGCTACGAGCCTCCGAATGACGCTCCGTCAGCGGCAACAAGATCATTGGATCGAGACAGTCGTTTCGGTGTATCGCACTCATGGTTTCAGAATACTTTGGGTTCAGCCGGGATGGTTCGTACATGAAACCAACTGGGCCCTCGTAGAGGAAACACTCTTATCTTGAGCTCCGGATGTCCGATTGGCGTGCCGTCAACTTTGTCGAATTCCACTAAGTGAGACAGATCTTTTGGCTCACTCCACCCGAGGTTTGGACGCAAGTGGAGTATGGTCGGGTTGGTTTTTCCTTAAAAACCAACTGGTCCCCTAGGACAAAAAAGCCAATAACTCTCAGACCGGGCGTCCGATTGACGCGCCGTCTGCGACATTGAGTTTCTGTTGACGATACTGAACTTTTGGATACATCAACTTCGGACTTTGTGTTAGTTGATGTATCAGCCTCTCGGATCGTGGAGCGGACCCTCCTGAATATGCTTGCTGTGTGGGGGAACCCTAGAGATGGCTGCGACTGGTACTTCGACAGCGATGACTATGCAGAGATCCTCAGTGAACTGTAGCAACGACTCTGCAGAGATCCTCAGTGGACTGCGACGACGACTGTGCAGAGATCCTTAGTGGACTACGACGACTACTGCACTCAGTGATCCTACATTGATCAGTACTACAGATCCTGTGTGGATCCGATCCTATGTGGGTTAGCGCTCAGCGGTTCTGTGTGAACCAGCGCCTACAGGTCCTGTGTGGGCCCGATCCTATGTGGGTCATTGCGGGGTTTAGTACCTATCGATCCTTTGTGGGTCCAACGACTTAGATGGGTCAATGATCATCTTTATTTCCATCCGAAGAAGTATACCTGTGTGAGCTGAATCTTGTGTTACTCTCCTTTGTGGATTGTGTTGAACTATCCTGTGTGGATTTACCGTTTACTCTCCTTTGTGGATTGTGTCGAACTATCCTGTGTGGATTTACTGTTTATTCTCCTTCGTGGATTGTGTTGTCCTATCCTGTGTGGGTAAACTTTTTTCTTTCCTGTGTGGACTGGGTTGTTCTTGGGCTCGGATGTTAGAGCCGAACGGGAATTGATGACTTAGGTATATGTATGGGCATATACCTAAGCCGTGTCGGATGTTACTTCGTGATTATATATTTCCTTTGTGGATTATCCTTTGTGGATTCTGGGAGACCTTTGGGGGTCTCGGGGTCCCTACTGAGTATCTTATACTCACCCCTGCACAGGCTATGTCCGCACTTCGTTGTGTTGGTTGCAGACAACGGACAACGCTGATCGTGGTGGAGGCGTGCGGAGTAGGACGGTACCTGGAGGTGGACCACTGGGCGGGACGTACTCGGAGCGGACGGCTGGACCGAGGAGCTGTGGAGGCTATCTGTACCCACCCTTCAGGTGGGACCTTCAGAGGACGGCTCGACGCTGCAGCTTTTCATTTCAGTTGCTGTTTTCCCCTTTCAGTTGTACTTTACAGTTGGGCTTGTATTTCCTGCCCCTTTTACTTTCAGCACAGCTTGTTGCAGTTTTTACTTAGTGTACTTGTCCGCTTTCTTACTCTGTGGTGCTTGTTTACTTTTCAAAGGCAATGCCTACCCTTTTTCCGGGATTTACGCCTTGGTGCTAGTCGCCAGCCCGTGGCCTATGGAAGGCGGGATTTGGGTAGTCACGGCACGGGCCCCGAGGACGGGTCATGACAACTTGGGTTGGGGTTGGCCGAGCCAACTGGCTTTGGAGGTGTGAAATTAAGAGAAGGAGAAGTACCCTTTTATTAGAGAGGTGAGGGTCACTTTATGAAAAACCTAAAATATTATTTTATAATAAAATCATTTTTAACTTCTAATGGCTCCAAAATAATTTATTTCAAGGCTAAGTTCGGGATGGGTCAAAAACCACTCAACCAATTGGTTTTATATATGATTAGGGAAACATATTAACCTTATCTTTTATATTTAACTCTTAGTTAAGTAGTTTCTCATTTACAATGTCTATTTTTATTTTTATATTATATGGTTAATAAACGTACAATAAACTACCAATAGAACCCCATGTGGTTAATTATTAATATAAATAACCTTATCTAGGTCCTTCGGAAGAACCATATATTTTTAAGAATATTATATAAATTAATAATATAGTAATTTTTTTAAAACTCATTTATGTCAATTTGACACGATTTAGTATTTGATTTTGTTATCCAAAAAAACTATATAATATCAAATAAAATTTAATTAATGAATTCTAAAATGTCATATTAACCTAAAAAATTAGTGTAATTTATTAGAAGTCTGAATTTACATTTATTTGGATATTTATAATATCAATTATTTTAATATTTCACTAATAAGGTAATTACTGCATCCTGATTGTGTCATAAATAAATTAAATTATTTAATGTATAAAAATTATAAATAAAATACAATTATGCATGAAATATTTTTATATTTCTAATTAATATTTATTGTTGAATATATATTGTGTCGAACCCAATATTCAAAATTGTTTAGTTATTAAACATTGAACTTAACTCTTTTAACTCTTCTTCAAATAATATAATAATAAATGTCTTAATCTAATAAAAGTGGACCAAAGAGGGTCATATTTTATTAATATGGGTTTTTTGTCGAATTATACATATCCAATAGAATAAGGACATGTGTTATGGTAATTATGATATCATTCATACATTTAATTATCATATTAACTTCTAATCATGGTAGCTAAAAGTAAAAAATTAATGTTTGCCAAAACTTATTTTCATCTTATTGAACCTCATTTTTCATACTGATATCAATTGTTTCAGTTAGATTTTTGAAAATCAATTTATATTAGTGGAAAAATTACGATTTATGCAAATTTTCAATTGCTCATAGATGGTGGGTAAAAAGGTTAAAAAGTTCAATAAAATTTTATACATATAATTTTATTATAAAATGAATACAATAAATTATATTGAAAATATATAGGTATTATATATCTTTTTTGACATAATATAAATTTAAATAAATCAATTAATTATTTAAAAAATTGTCAGTTTTAAATAATAAAGCTGTGTTTTTCACTATTCATAAAAATTGAACGTTTTCAGAAAAATATCAAAAATTTACCCTAATATAATTTTCATATTTAGAATTAAAAAATGAAGTCTTTTTTACCAAATTCCAAACATAGATGTTGAATTTATAAATTTAATATTATTTCTCGTTGTCAAAACCAAAAAGTGGGTTTTTAAAAAGTAAAAACAATTAAAAGATTGACATGTGTTAATGTCAAATTTTAAATTGGAACTACAAATAAAGAACTAAATTTGTTAAATGATTAAAATAACAACTAATTATACTTGCAAACCATTCAAATGTATAATTGAACAATATAAATTATTTTTTACTAAAAAAGATGATAACAATTAAAATTTAGTATTTTTCACTATTCACCTAAATATGAAAGTTATCAAAAAAACTCCAAATATTTATCGAAAATAAATTTTTATATCCTGATTATAAATAATCCGATGATTTTTTCAAATTGAATATATAATTGTTTCAAATATTGGATTTTAAATAATGTTCTCAATTAAAAGGCGGTAAAATTGCATTTTCTAAAAAATACTTCCTTTGTCTGAAAAAATTAATTTTTTCTTATATTATATCTAAGAAAGACATAATATGGATGATAAAATTTTATAGATTATATTATAATTGAAATTCAGTTAATACTATTCCTAACCGCTTTTTCAGCGTCTAGTTTGGTAAGATGTGGGGCGCTCAAACTCGGTGTTGCGTGTAGTGCAATCTATTGAATTACTTTTATGAGATAATGTACTACGGAATCTTGTGGTGTTACAAATAAATAATTAAAAAAGAAAAATTACTTAGTAATTAATTACATATGTGGTTTTATATCAATTTTTTGGAACAATTTTTAATTTTTAATAATTTTATATAAATTAATTAGATATTTTATATTTTACGTTATGAATTATGTCATCTTTTGACACTAGTCATTACTTGACATTTTTCGAAATGTATAACAACTTGATTCATAGGAAAAAACTACATTTACTCAACCATAACATGTCATACATTTATATAAAATTCATGTATGATATCAAATATTTCAAATTATATTTCATTTAATATTATTAATACCATTTATTTGATTATTTCTATAATAAATCGATTAATGCATCGTCATTGTGTGAAAATTAAAATAAAGTATTTAATTTCAAAAAAATTATATTTAAATTAACATGATTAATGTAATAGTTTTATCTTTATAATGACCATTCATATCTGATGATATCTCTTACATAACCCCATTTTTAAATAATTTTAGTAAGAAAAGACATATTTATGATATATTTGCCTTTGCTTGAAATTAAATATTACAAATGCCATAATCACACACATGTGCCTTCCAAAGGTAAACATTTTAGCCCATGTATTTTCTTCATCATTGATAACTCATCCAATAAGATTATGACAAGTTTTAGGGTGTTTTAATATTATTATAATAATATTTTAACTTTTAATTACGTTATTTTCCTTTAACCACTGTAAATAAAATGTTAAAGATACTATTCATAAAAAATAATTCTCATATAATTAAATCCCATTTTTCATATTGATTACAACCATGTATATCCTTTTTGGAATATTCACTTTATAGAAGTGGTTAAATTAGGCCTCTCACTAATCCCATTGATGTATTGAGAAAACTTGTTTTTAAACTAAAACATTAAAATTTTCAAAACGTTTATATATATAATTTCAATTTGATTTCTATAAAAATGAACTAAATTGGATTAATTAGTAATACATATTTAATTAAACTTTTAAACAAATTAATAGGATAAACTATCTATATAATTAAATGTTTTTAAAAAGTAGAACTGAATTCAAATGTAATACTTTTTCACTAATCATTAAAAATTAAATTTTATCAGAAGAATACCAAAAAAAAAATTGTAAAATTTGATTTCCTACGTCCAATGAATATGGATATTTTTTAAAATAAAAACTTTTAAATTTTCAAAATTTATATATTAAAATTATTTTCCATCAATAGGTTGTAATCCTGTCTTTTAAACATATTAGATATTTTTATGCTAAAATGGGATTTCTTGTTTTTTTAAATACCATAATATTTATTGGAATAAAAAAAATATATAACAAACATGTGTGAACATAATATAGTTTTTTATGTTCAATCTCACCGATATAAAGTCCTGGTGATAAATACCATTTTAAATAATAATATTTCAATATATTATTTTTTAGTATAACTCAGTCTTATGTAAGACGTAAGATTTTCGAGAAACCCATTATTATGTGTCCAGTACGCTATTGGACATAGAGTGCACATTAAGGTAACATTACTATCTAATTCATAAATTTTAATAAATATACAAATTTATTTTTCTGTAATTACATTGGATGTTATATTATCCATCTAACTCAAAACACGACTTCTCTGGCCTCAATAGGGTTGGTGTCAAAGGTAAAATTAGACATCCCTATATTAGGATCTAAATCTTATGGAAGACCCCTTTTTCAGGGTGGGTATAAATTAACTCTAATGGAGGCTCAAGAGGAAATTTGGTCCCCTCCAATTATGTGGCAATTTTCATGGATCATCAGGGAGTTGTCAATGGTTTCTTTCATGGTTCTTATGTTATGGTTTCATCAATCTATATAGAAATTTTTGGGAGAATCACAATAGTGTATTAATAAAATCATCATGGATGGAATACTATTTGGATCGAGTGTGACACTTCCCTTATTTTTCTTGTCATCATGATTGGCTCAACTCCTTTATCATGGTAGCACACTAATCGGTTGACCAAATTCTTGGATTATCTCTCATCCACAGACCATATTATCACACATATCTAAAGGGAATCCAATTTGGTGTGGAATAGACTTGAAAATTAATGTGTAATATCATTTATTATTTATGGATTGACCAATCTCTTAAAGACTCTTACATATCCTTAATTACGATCAATGTAACTCATCTATTTAAAGACTTCTATAATAAATATTTCTTTCTTAATAAAATTATCTTTCTCTTCAAGAAATATTCCCATTAAACCATAAAAATAAAATTTACTTATAAAAAAAAGGAAAAAATGAATTTAAAATAAAAAAATTATATATTGATCTTAATTTAATATTATTGATTATAAACATTTTTCTAAAATCCTTGAAATGTAATTTTTACATTAAATTCTTCTAAAATTAAAATAAATTACTTACTTAATTAAAATAGAAATATAATAAATTATTCTGAGAATATTAATTTTAATTTAATTATAATAAGTTAATTTATGAAATTATTTTTAAATGCATATATGACATTTTGATGAGTTTTGAAAACATTTTATATAAATTTTCTATATGTGTATATTTATTTTAATTCAAAGTAAATGAATAGAATATAAATTGATATTAATGACTACTCATCAATATAATATTTAATTATATTATTAAAAACTCATAAATATATTTAATATAGGAAATGTGATAATGAAAATGTATAAAATCTTATTCAGTGACCATTTATGTAAAATGAACCCCAAATAAGTAAAAAAATATATTCTTTTAATATTATCAAATTTATTACCTAAGATAAAATTATAATGGGTAAACATAGAGTTAAGAAAAATATTAAGGGTTAATATAAGACAAAAATTTTCTAAAATATATTGAATAATGATATTACAAAATTATATTCTAATTTTTTAATAAATGTTTATTTTAGGGTATTTATTCGAAAATAAATTTACTAAAAAATAATCTTTTGAGAAATTTCTGAAGAACCACTCACCTCAACTATATAAGGAAACATTATCCTTCAATTATTTACATATCTTTGAGTCATATATCTCTTACATGTCATGAATATTCATCTTCTCCACTTCACTATACACAATCTAGAGGTGATTTTCTTCTCAAAAGTCCAATCCTAGAGCCCTTTAGAGGAAATTAGAAGAGCATATTTTGATGTTGAGGTAATCAATCTGAACAATGAAAATGTTTTTGTACTATTAATTAAATATAATAAATGTATAATTTAAATCCTAAAATAATACCCAAAACAACCAAAACAATCTAAAATTTTATTATTATTTTGAAAGTAGGATTATTCACCCTCTTTCCCACCAACCAAAAATTGAATGTATCACTTATGCATTGGTATGGATTAACATCTACACATAGATATTCATGTTACATTTTGTCACCATTTATTGAGTATTAATATTATTATGGGATTTGTGAATTTATATTATACATATTTTATAATAATAATTATATAACTATGATTTATTATTTACATTTATTTTATTCCATCAATTGAAAAACGATGAAAGTGATTATTCATATGTTTGACCTGCAGTCTCCATGAAAGATACTTTTCATTTTTTATTTATACAATAAATTAATAAATATATATTTTAATATAATTATTATATATATGATATTTACATTATTATAAAAAATATTAATATTATGAGAGCATGATGATTGTATAATGACTATTATTTCAGAACAAAATGAAACTTCAAAAAAAAATGAAGTTATCCCCCAAGATAGTGATTTAATTCAAATATCAATAATCATGTGATAAGATTATATGAATAAATTATAAAATTTATTTTAAATATATTTTTATGGAATAAATTAATAATAAATACATTTTTTTATATAAGAGGTTTCATTGTGAACAAAGAATGTCGAGGGTTATGTTATGGGGATTCTAAAATTAATTTCAATTCATAATGTTAAACTAATGTATCCTTGATTATGGCATGATATGGTTATCTAAGAAATTAATTTTTCGTATATTATGTAGTATTTCCACTTTTTTATATGTATATATAAACAGTACACATAATAAATTCCTTTAATTAATTCTCTGTTCATGATATGAAATTTATAAGGGTTAATTTCATAATCATATAATTATTGCAGGGTATTATATATTAATGTACCTTTTAGAAAATATATATAAATACTATATGAAAACATTTCTTATAAAAAAACAAAAATTATATTAAAATTATACTATGAATGTTTAATTTCATTTTTTCTCATTTTAGGATTTTTAAAAAATTGTTGTATTATAGTATATATATTGAATTTTAAAAAAGGTACTTTGTAAACTTTTTTGTAAAATATAAAAGTAATGTTTTATTAATTTATATGTAATGATAGGATTTTACAACTATCATGACCCCATAATTCCTTGACTATTCATTTTAAAATTAATTCGTTTATTTTCAATTAATTTTTTGGATTTATAATTTCACGCAATATAAAAAATGATTTAAAAAATGATTGAATGGAAGGTTTAAACACGAATTATTTGAAATGTCCATTTAAAACCATTTTCTATCTATGATAACATTCTTTAATGCCACATATACATTACTAGGGGTATGATTCATGTATAATATTTTTATTCATTATATTGTTTGTTTATGTTTATGTTGGAATGATATTAATAAAAACTATTTCTCATACATGGTTTATGTATTGAAAAAATGTTTATGAAATCAATTTATTTTCATAGTTAAGGATATTGTGAAGGATTAATGTTCATATGGAACCAATATGTATGGTTTTCATTATGTGAGATTTGGGACCTATATCTGTCTCCAATGCATTGGGTAATGATTTATTTCTCATGATATAAAAAATACTAGAATGGGAAGTTGAACCAGTTCGGTAATAAACATCCACAAAAAGAAGTGAAATCATGTTAGTAAAAGACCTTATCTTCAATGATGGTCTTGGAAGTGATCCTTGACTAGTATAAAAATGATTTTCTATTCTCATGTGATTTCCAAAATTCTATGTATTAAGTTAATATTAATATTTTATAGATAATTTCATTAATTATGTCATGTTTCATGCCTTATGAACTACCAATATTTGTTCCACGAATCATGATTTTGGAATTTTCTATGTAGGTTATTGTTTTCAAATGTTATTCTCAAGTTCTCATACCCCAATGTTCATGTTACTCTTTTTTATATGTTATTTTTACCCTTAATGTGAATATGATATCACCCTTTTCATATGTTTCTTTTTTCCATGTTATAAGGAAGATGCCAAATGTGTTTTTTCTATAAGGGTTTCTCATGTATTTTGTTGATTACCTACTATAAAATATATAAATGATGAGAATATATGGGGGTAATGTTGATATTTGTGAATCCATTTTTTATAAACCTAAATGGTTATGAGTTTATCTTAATACTCTAAAACCCAAAACCTAAATGGAACTTGGTTACGTAATTTATCGAGTATTTTTTTTATTTTAAATATTCATAATAGAAAAAATTAGGTAATATTTTTAATTTTTTTATCATTAGGAGTGGATATGAGTGATAAATGTTTGGGCTTGTAAATTGGGCTTTATATCATGTCTTTGGGAACTTTAGAGTTTTTGTTATTTTCAAGTGATGTTATCCTATGAGTTTTATACACCATTATGATTATATAAGATAACAAGATCTTAGACATAAAATCCAGTTATGAGGTTTTTTGATATAAAATATTTTGTTGAAAACTTCTATTCTTAGAGAAATTTTTTTTAGGAAATTTATATTTTATATATTTTGGGATGAAAAGTTAAAAGAATGATGTAACTGTTGAATTTGACAATTACATTAATCTTAAATATATTAAGGTTATATTTTGGATGTTTTTCACATTTCTGGAATTAAAAAAAATTAGAAAAAGGACAACCTACATGATGGTTGAAAACCTGTTACGTTGGACTATGTTGTGGGGTGTGAACCCAAGACCAAAGGGTTTTTACGGTCCTTCACTTACCAGTGGACACTGTGAAGTCCTAATTATTATTTTATTTTTTTCAGAAAAATAATTTTTTACAAAAAGGTTATGTTTATTTTGGGTATATAATATTTACGATATATATTACCATGAGGTTAGATATTTATTTGGACATATATTATTAATGTTATTTTTGAACACCATCACTGTTTTGGGAAATCATTATGATTACTATAAACATAACAATATGGGATTATATTTGGGGAAAAATATTTTTTTATATTATGGATGCATGTATGATTTTCTTGTAAATTTATAATGATTGAGGTATGTAATTAGAATGGTTATTTATCTTGAAGATTATTGGGAAATTACTTTTTGGAATGAAAAATTAATATCGAATGATGTTATTTGGTGATAAATGATAAAAAATTCTTTCAAGATTATGAGATCAAATACTTATGATTTTTATAGTTTCATTCTTTTATTATCCTATTATTAAGAAATTTTAATGTTAGTTATTTGTTGAATGTTCTAAGTTGTTCTTTGGGTATTAATGTTGAATTTTTGAGAATAATATTGTTTCATTTTCATTTAAATATTTACTAATTTATATGAATAATATTATATTTTACTAAAAAAATTAGATAATTTTAAAAGATATGATAAAATGGTATTTAATATTCTTTGGATTAATAGTTTCAATAGATATTATGACTAGTTCTTCAAGGGTGAAAAATTCATCTTTAATTTTAGTTGTTTGGAAAAGAATATGAGCATGTGGTTGAAATTAACTAGTGGATGAAACTATAATTTTTACATATGTATGTTTTCCTTATATTCATAGTATATACGAAAAAATAATTAATCAAAACTCATCAAAGGTACTTTAAATAATGAATATAAATCAAAATGGTTTCTGTTTAATTTTCATACTAATATATCAATACCCTTTTTAAAATCCCAGATTTACTGTTTTGTGATGGTAAAATTAATTATGTAAATATTCACTATTACTATACATATAATCATGATAGTTATATATCATTTCATTATACATGTATTCTTACATGGATTGATAGAATTTATTATCAACGGTGACTTTTTTCTATCCTTTCTCTCTTATCATATGTATGTTTTTACCCTTTTTAAGATGTGGTATTTCCAAAAAAGGTATTTTTAAAATAAAAACCCTGGGTTACCATGAAAATGTTCAAATTGAAATTGGTAAATTGATATAATTGGGTGAGCATGTTATTTCTATATATTTAGGAAGAAATGATTATGTTTAGTAGTGTTCAATCTACACAACACAGAGCATAAACAAAAAATTGAAATATTATTTTTTTAATTATTATATCATAGAAAATATATTATCTGATGTTACTAATATTAATGTATTTATGAAATATATTAGGTTATACACTTTTATAATATAATAAATATTTTTTTGGTAAATAGGCATTATATTTTTTGTAATGATATTTTATTAATAAAAAACCTATTTAAAAAAATATTGATTTTAATGTTTTTTAATGTGAAACAAAATTATTAATATACTATGATTATATATTATTTATTTTATAAAATAAAAAAAAATTAAATTATTATATTAAAATTTTCTTATGTTGGAAAATTGATAAAATTTTGAAATTTAATATTTTTCAATGAATATTTAAAAAATCATATTATTATTATATTATTCATATATATAAAAGTTGAAATTATATTTCGAATTAGTTTAAAATTTTGAGCAGTTAATTTAGAATTATGATATTAAAATGTTTTTCTTTCTGATTTGGATTATATACATTATGTTTGTTTAAAAATAGGATTATTTAAAAATTAAATTTAAAATAAACCATTTTTCATTGTATTTTGTAGACTAAATTATAAATTATACTCTACAATTTTTTTAAATTTAATTTTTAAAAATGGATTCTATATTTGGATATAGAAGGTCCAAATTATGAAGATAGGTCCCTTTTATATATATTCAATATGAACAGCAATCGTGGAAAATGTTGTTAATATAGTTAAGGGTAAATCGATTAATTAAGGGTAAAAAATATAAAAGGAAGTATAAAATTTTCCAAACACTATTAATTTTTCTTATGAATTATATTCAACCCTTAACAACTAAGGTAATAATTTTATTTATTAAATAGAAATATGTCCATGAAATGGACATAGATATCATTAAAGATAAAACAAGTAAAAAAGTTTCACACTATTATTTTTTATAAGCATAATAATAATATTATAGGGTTAACAAAGTGATATATTCAATCATGAAATTTATTTTTAAATATTATAAATTTTTATATATAAATTATAATTTTTTATAATTTTTAGTGAATAAATAATTACTATAAATGTATTTTAAAAACTGATGGAGTATTTATTTTATGAATGAAAATATCGAATAAATTTGTTAATATAAATATATTTTGAGATTATTAATGTTATCAAATATTCCTCTTGGTTAAATTCATTATTAGTGACATGAGAGAATATTTATTTATAATTTATCCTTGTATCATGTTATTTTTAAAATTCAATATAATTACTAGTTCCAATTTTTATGTTAACAATGTTTAAAAAAAATAATTTTTCAATAATTGATATAAAATTCAAGAAAATTGTAATATTTGGTCATAATATTGGTATTGTGTTACAAATATAATAAATGGTATATTTATTTGTCTTTATTCATTTTATAGTAACTATATGAACCCTTAATGTGTTAAAATCAATGTTGTTAGGTAAATAGTTAATGAGATTAAATAATAGTTAAATCCAAATTACCTGGGTATAACCATGACCTAAACATATAACAAAATTAATAAATTAATATAAATATATCATAATCACCATTGGCTTGAATTTTAGAGGATTAACAGAAATGTATCCAAAAAAATTACTTATATGTTATTTAAATGAAATATAGTTACAATATGTCACCCTCATTTTGAGTAATATCTTCTATGTGTCCATGAAAGGAAAGGTGATGACATGAATAAATGATTTATATTATTATTTTTGTAATTAATTTCATTTTTAATTTTATTAAATTTTTTAAAAAATGTAATTAACTGATATTCATGTCAAATTCTAATAAAATATTTATTTATTGAATATAAAAATTAAATAAATTACATTGAAACAATTAATTTTGGTATAATTTGATCTTTTTGATATGTTAAATGAATTTACTAGATGTAATTAACATATTATATAGTTTATAAAGAATTATATTCAAATTTTACCATTTTTAATATATATTTCAATTCAATGTAAATTAATTGAACTCAAAATCACATTAATGAATAATTTTCAAATTATTAAATTTTCAAATTATTTAAAAAAAAGGGTTATTATAATGCCTAAAATTGAATAAAATTACCATATATGTAATGTTTAAACCATATAAGTAAAAAATATTTTATTTTATTATTAGAACATTTTCTTACTATATATAAAATCAAAATGGGTTAACTAAGGTGTTCATCCAAATGAAATGTTTTAAAATAATATAAAAGCAAGTGTAAAATCTATTGGGGGTTGGTATTACAACCTTATGATATCATATATTCAATTCTATTATCATTTGGCAGTATTTAGAAATAAAAGTTATTTATTAAAAATTAATCATCTAATAAACTCTAGAAGTTCACCTCACCTCGATTATGAAAGGAAACCTCCTCCCTTAATTATTTACATTACATTGGGAATTATATATCGACCATAACCGAATAAAGATTCATAAAAAAATTATTGAATAAATTTTATAGGAGTTTTATTTCTCAAATGATGAAACCTAAATCCATTTAGAATAAATACAATGGAGAAGTTTCAATAAATAGGTAATCTTTCTAACTGGTAACATTTAATTATATTATTCGTTACATCATATAAATCGATTATTTTTATCATAACTATATTGAATTTTATAAAATATAAATATAATTATCATAAAACTGTTATATACCCTATTTCACATCAAAGATCATGTTAATATATTACTTTTGTGTACGTATAACTAACCAACGCCTTGTTGCGTTACAATTCATTTTTCGTCACTATATTTTATTGATATATATTATGATTAATTTAAGTAATTTATATTATAAATATTTTATAATAATTATTATTACAATATTAATTATTATTTAACATTATTTACTTCCATAAATTGAAAAATGAAAATATTGTTCAAGCGCATGTACAAACTACCATATCCAAGAACTATGTCATTCATTTTTCTATATCTTCTATATGAGGATGAATATAAAATAAATATAAAAATAAAATATATTATATTTTCTCAATTTTTTAATATATGGAAATGATGATATCATGACTAAATTAGAAGGACCTGGACTATCGAAAAGAGAAATCTCTGAAACTAAATAATTAATCACCAAAAACAATGATTTTAATTAAAAATATTAATTAATGGAGGATCAAAAGATACAAAAAATCATAAATCATATTATATTTATATTCTTATGTAATAAATTTATATTAAATTCATATTTATTATATATGATGGTTGAATATGAATTAATAATGTCTATAATTTTGTAAGGGGATTTTTAACTAAATTTCTTATCAATGGAATGATCAATTTTATCATCGATTATGTCATTATATGATTAAGTATTAAATTATAGTTGAATATATTTTTTTAAACATTATTTATCAATATTTTTAATGAATATACACAATTTATTAATTTTTTTAATTCGTACTTAAATGATAAGATCTTTTAGAGGTTAGTTTCACAACTTCACTTTTATTCAGGAATTTTTATGTTTATGTATCCACTGATGGAATATTTACATTACATGTACATTTTTTATAAAAATTAACTCAAATTGTTTTTACACTTCTTATATTAATTTTTAAATTAGTTTTTAACTAATTGTGATTTATTTCAGAACTATTTTCAAAGAATAATGTTTTCATTTTCTAAAAAAAGTAATTTGTGAATTTGCACGAAAAATCAGAAAGGAATGTTTTTTATATTTATAATGCATGACAAAGATTTCCCTATACCAGGATAACTTAATTAAAGGTATGTTACATTCCATGTCTAAAAGTTATGTATCAAATATAAAAAATTCCTTAACAAATGTTTGACATTTCAAAATAAATAATGATTAAAAAATGGAAAGGAAAATTTATAGAAGAATTATTTCAAATGATCATTATAAACTATTTTACACATGAGATAAATTTAATTTAATGATACATATACATAAATGGGGTTATGATTAAATTATTTTATCATTTTACATTCTTTGGCGTTTTTATGTTTATATTGACATTAACTTTATGAATCCCCTTTCTTTATCATCTATTATGTTATGATGAAAATTTTATGAAACCCATTTATTTTCATGAGATGTGATATGATGAATGATTAATGTCAACATGGCACACATATGTACAGTATTTTTTAGGTGATTTCTGGGACATATATTTCGCTTGAATTCCTTGAGATAATATTTATATTTCATGAAATAGAAAAACATTGAATGTTGATTAAAACTGGATTAGTAATATAGGGATATATTTTTGAGTGAACTCTATTCAGTAATTGAATTTGTCACCTATGATGGTCTTGTATATGAGGACAAGATAAAATTTAAATGGTTTTCTATAGATATGATCCTAAAAAAATTTGATTTCTTATTCGACTATTATTATCTTATGTCTCATGCTCATTGACTGTCTTATTAATAATGTCATGTAAATGGCCAATAATTATTCTAAGAATCATTATTATGATATTTTCTATAATTGGTATGGTTATATTTTTTTTCTCATGAACTGATACACCAATTTTCTTGTTATTCTTAAGTATCCTTTTGGTTGTCCCTTACTGAGCATTTTACATCACTCTATTCCTATTTTTCTTTTTCCTATGTTTTCTCGAAAGATATTAAATGAAATTTTTCTAAAAGGATTTCACATAGATGATGTTGATAACCAATTATGAAAAATGAAAAGCATGGTATGGAGGGAGTTAATTTTTATCATTATAAACCCGTTGTTTTCAAACCCATTTCGGTAACATGCATGAATTATTATATAAAACATTGAATCAAATAGGTTCACATGTGTGTAAGGGATTCAATATTTTCATTTATTGTATAATGTTTTTAATAAAAAAAAATTTGGCCACATTAGTAATGTTTATGCCTTGAGTATTACATACAGATGTTAATATTTTGAACCATTGCATATACCACACATATAAATTTAACATAGTTCATTTAGATTGTGTTATACACTTCCTTAGATCGCAACCTAATCTAATTGATGAAATATATAATTTTTAAAATTAATTAATCATTATTATATTTTAATAATGAACGAAAACCATCCTAAAAACTAATTACAAAAGATAAATTATTTTATGATATGAAAATCACTTTGGATGAAATCATTCCAATGATAGGTTATTCTTTCATACAAATTATTTTATGTGGGAAATAATTTATATCTGTTATGCCAATAAATAGAATAATATTTTTTTTATAATTGTTATAATTTTAATATCCCTGTGGGTCTAAATATAAGGTATTATTTGAGTAACTATATTACTTTAGAAAATATGATTTCATGTTAGTCGTCGATAGAGAAGTAAAAGTGATTCCAATAATTTCTCTCAAATTATCGTCCCAATGAGTTTGTCGATATTATATTCTTTCAAATATACTAAACACCGCATCATGGTTAAAAATGTGTTCATAAAATTGGAGGGAATTAAAAAATATATCCTGCATGTATAACTAATTTTTTTTGTTAATAGGGTAACATACTTTATCAATCAAACTTTTATGTGTTGAATCATATTTTTTAAAAACATTATATATTTGATGAATATATTATTCCACTTTTGACTCAAATAAATCCAAATTTTATTTATTATATTCATCCATCAAGATTATTATTACGATAAT
Organism: Viscum album; assembly: GCA_963277665.1. NCBI lineage: Eukaryota > Viridiplantae > Streptophyta > Magnoliopsida > Santalales > Viscaceae > Viscum > Viscum album. The sequence goes on from OY728146.1 coordinate 1,120,809,348, forward strand.
GGTTAATAAAATATAATGCCTCAAAAAATCCATCAAATGGATAAATACTTTGTTAATTTTGACTAGATAGTATTCATTTGGTATGTAATGTTTTTGGTCCTAGAAGTCAATGAAAATGTACATCATTTATTTTATGGTTTGAACATAAGATTTCTTAGAATGCACCTGGGATACTAAACATCATTAATGAGATAAGATTTCATTTATATTTCTACAACATAATCAAACATGGAATTATGAAAAAAATACATTTTTTATATATGTTACTTATCATCATTATTCATATATAGGAGACCGAGAAAGGAATATAAACATGAGCATCTATTCCTGAAATAACTATGTAATTCTAACAAATGGTAACCTTGTTATTCTTAAATATCATAATATATTTCTTTGAAACCTTAACATTTATGTACATGCTACACAATGGGGTTGATATATCCTTATCATTTTCTATATTCACTTATATTAGGTTAATGATCATTTATTTGGATCCATATTCAAATGAATGAGGGGAATGACCATAATCAACATTGAATCTAATATAAATCAATGATTTATCTCCTTCTATTGACATTGACTTGGAACATCCCACAATGATTTAATTATGAGAGAAATTATTCAATATGCACTGATATTAGTATTGGATGGATTGTTTTCAACATGAATAGATATTGTATTGTTGTAGGAAGAGCTTTCCAAGCTATGAATTATCTGTCTATGACGATTTTATATTATATAAAAAAAATGTTTTATGTAAATTAGAAATTATTTTTCGAATTAATTTCTTTGGAATTCATTATATAAATCACCATTTGACATGTTTATAATGTGATGGTTTCATCTTATAGTTGAAAATTGTGGATCATTAATTATATATAGATTATAATTATAAGAGAAGTTGTTTTTATAGAATTTTTTCACTTTTTTATCTCAAGATAAATACATGTTCCTTGGAATGATTCCTTATTATGGTGATTGAAAAATATAAAGATTCGATTAACATCAACCAATTGATTTTCAAGGAGGTCCATTAATTTATTGAGAGGGTCCACTTATGATTCCCTTTAAGCATGATGTTAGTTTACATATATATTATTATATATAAAATAAATATTTTAGGACTCAATGGTTTATAATGTTGAACTATCCCCATGAATAACTATTGATAAACAATTTTGTGAATATATTAAATATTGGTGAGATAATGAAGACACTATCGAAATCATATGTGGGATGGGTGGGTACCAAAATATAATTGAATATTATGTCCCCACTTATAAAAAAAATGGTTATGTATAAAAATTGGATCCATAAAATTTTGCTATATTATTGATTTTTCCAACGAGATTTATTTTTATCAGGTGACATTCCTAGAATATTTTTCATATAGGTGATGAAGAATGTTTTATTTAGACTAAGGAATCAAAGGATTCGTGATGGGATAATATTAATCATGGAATAACTATTGTATATGAAATAATAAACCACTCTATTCATGAGAAAACTTGAATAATAGAGTATCATAATAACCCATTTTATCATGGTCCCTTGATATTTCATTTTGAAGGAAACCATTTAATGAAAAAAAACATTTTATAATTTATACTTCTATACACAACTATAGTCAAAGTAGTATAAAAATATTTAATAATATTCAATAAAAAGATGTGGGAATTTATATGTTCCATTTATATAAAAAAATATGTATTGAGATCTATGTGAAAACTATAGAGATGTTATTTTTCACATCATATTTTTTGAGCCTCTGTCCTAGTCATATTATACTAAAAATTCACATCTTTTTGGGTTAAAATGGGTTTCCTTGATTTTGAAGATGATGATCATAAAATCTTCAGTGACAATAATATTATTTCACAATTTCAAGAAATAAATTTACTTATTGATCATTTTTCCCTATCTATAAATACCCAGTTAAATAGTTTACTAGTTTCATGGGAGTTGTATGGGATTTGGAATTCCCATGATATAGATTATAATAATTATACTACTCTTATTACATATTTTGTATTCTAATTTGGGATGCACGTATAGAAAGGTTTCATATCAAATATAAAGTACAAAGAATCCCATGGTAACATATATCACAACTTTAGCCTCAATGACCTATATTGAAAGGTAAATATGAATAACCAACTTCATATTAGTATTATCTTCTTTCCTAAAAATATTTCGACGAAATTATGATGAAATTATAAAACTTATATTCAATATTTTAGAATTTTTTCTATTTATAAGGTTTGGTCCAATTTATTTAATTATGGATGAATGAATTATTACATAATTAGTAGAGATTTTATTACACGTTAAGGTTCAAGATCCTTCCCCTTGGAGCATTAGAGACGTTTGGGGTTAAAATGGGAGGTCATAGATATTGAATAAAATTTTACATGGTTTATGTTAATAATTTTGTAGTTAAGTCAAACAATAAAGAAATCATTTATTGGAATAAACATTTTCCATGTAAAGAAATTATCAAATTTCATGGATTTATTATTGAAACATATTTCTAGTCTCTATCATCATAAAATGGTTGGATTCCATGTGGGATACATGATTTATTGGGGTAAAAAAATTAACATATCAACCATTGAATTATCTTGATCGTGTTAGAAAGAATTAAAAAAATAATGATTTATTTTACTAATAATAGAATGAAAATTGTGGTGATTAAGATTATCATCAAGACCTTCCTCATTGGGAATCCGGATATTGGAAAATGTGATTAATTTTTTATCCATGGATGATATGAACAAACTATTAAATCACCATATCTGTATTGTGTATGTTCTATTTCCCACGTTGAAATGTATTAGTAACTTTAAATCCTTATAGAAAATATATAACTTTTTGAATGGGTTTGTGTAACATGGTTGTCGATGATGAGTTTTAGGTAGAAGATGTACATATAAAATTATTGGATTAGGATCTATTGTATGTGTGATATTTTACTATAATGGTACGATGACATAATATAATTATTTATCTTATTGGATTTGTGGTGGTTATGTGGGATGATATTAAAAAAATCACTGGTGAATTGTTTAATTCAGTGTTTTTTATATTATAGGGAGTTTATTAAAAATTTTATTCTTCAATATAAAGTGGAAGTATTATAATAAATATTTATAGTAGTCTTAACATTAGAATATTATTTATAATTTAATGATGATATAAATATGGAATGGTGGCCATTATATTTTTTTGATGAACCACATAATTTTTTAAGCCATGAATAGTTAGTGGGTTCCCCCAATGAGGTTACAAATAAAGGTGATATGAGTGATAAAATTATAATGACCCATAAAATTAATTTCTATGCACATTTTACTTCAAATTTTTTATAGTGGATTACACAAATTATGAAATTTTGGATATAAAATTCTCTTTAGTTTTAAATTTTATCATTTCTATTCTATTTTTGGGTACTTATTGCAGATATAAAAATATATATATTAATTTTGACATCATATTTACTCCCTACATATGTGTATATACATGTTTCATAACATGTTATGGATTTTGATGGAAATTTATTGGTACAAATTCTAAAAACTCCATTGTGGATAAACATAATAAGACGTGGTAGAATACCAATTAATTATTTATTGGTCTTGTTCCACCGTTTGTGTGCAAGAAGTCCATTTCTAGAGATATGGATACACAGTAGGGAGTGGTTGGTATTTTTTTAATTTTGTCACCATTAGGGGATTATTATAAATATATGATGGAAATAAATCACAAGAGTCTCTTACATTCACTCTCATGTCACATAATATGTTCATGTACTGTGTGAATCTAAACTATAATTAGAGGAACCTAGTGTATGATGTTATCATGTCTTTTTTCCCTTATCAGTTTTTATGAACTGACCAATTGGTTTTTGTTTATCTGAAGGGGGACCTAAATTATGTGTCTATTATTTATGTTCTGTTTTCATTGTTTTACAATATACTTATTTGTTATGAGGACTGTTGATTAAAGGGTCCTACATCTTCAATTACTATCAAGAATATTTTTTTAGCCCTCTTTAATGATGCAACATATTGATGCATAAATGGTGGGTACTATCTCGTTATTACAATTAGTGAAGTATTTTATTCTTGTTTATTTCAATAAAAATAAAATGGAACATCCCAATCAATTGGGGAAACTTCTTTATAGGACAAATCAAAATCATAGTACCTCAAATGATATGTTTCCTTTTCTAGGGGTGAACTGTTTTATATCATTAATGTTATTTGAAAATGGAAAACATACATAAGGTATCCTTAATAAAATATATAGAAATTAAGAGGGCGATTAATTTGGAATAATTTAAAAACTATTAATGAACCCATAGTAAAAAAAACCATGAAATCCTTTGCGTATGTGATACAACTACCATTTATGATTTATATTCATCTACTGGGATGGTTTCAGATGACGGTTGATGGGATAAAAATTTTGTATGATTTGAGGGATGAGGCTTTATATGATGGGGTAATAATACCCCAACCATATTTTTAGGGAATTGGTAAACATAAAATTGCTACTAGATTCCATTACCTATCTGATTTCCATGATTGTATTCAATAAATAACTTAACTAAGGGATGGCTCTAAAAGTACACTAGAAAATCCAATTTTATGAGAGAAAAAACTATGATGGCAGGTAATGTATACCACATTGGATTTTAGTTTAGTTGAACCATACTTTAATTCAACTATATAGCTTCATGATTAGAATATATATATATATATATATTATACCGATATACTAGATTATTACCTGATTTGGTATATTAAAAAATAGTAAGTTATAGAGCTGACTCATGAGATGCATAAAAATATTTTATGGTCTTTTCGAAATGTGCATCATAGAACACCTACCTATTAGATGTTCTGGAAAATATATTTTCAATTCTTTGAATCATATCACAATAAAACAAAATATGTAGTGAACAATACAATACATACATATACATAATCATATATATATATATATAAGGATAAAAATGTTCATTTAATTTTCAAATAAATCAACATGGATCAGAATATTCTAATCTCTTTGTATATTTTATTCATAATAATCATATTTTACAACATGCTTAATATATCCCACAAATAGTCTAATCACAAGACATCAATTTTCAGAAATCATTTATAATATTAGCCTTCATTAATTGGGAAATAGATATATATTAAATTGGGAGATTACATTTATCACAATGTAATACATTATGGAAAACAACTGAAAATCATTAGTTGGAATAATATAAGTATATGGGTACAAGAATGTATTCATGAAGCATAGACATAACATAATGTATTAATATGTAATAAATCATTATTGATAAATCAATAATAATGGAAAATAGATTTTGGAATAACATACATAATGAGAAATAATACCGTGGACATATGAATCAATAACCATCACCTAAGAAAACATAAGTGAATTATAGGAACATGGCATATAAATAACCATACAAAATAATTCCTTATATCAAGGACCACATTGAAAAAAATCATCACAAAATTGAAGAATTACCGTAAATGATTATTTTTTCTCAGAAATAAATATCATTTTGTTTCATGATGTATAAGTATTTACCCATTTCATTGCAGGGCTATATAATTCCATGCCCACAAATAACTTATTGAGTATAGTAGATAATGATTTTTGGTTCACTCACTATTCCTTATCATCTCATTGGATGTTTATCTACCTAAATCATTGGATATATATATATATTATTATAGGACACCTATCATATAATGGAATAAATAAAAATAATCTTAATAACAACTAAAAAACATTAGCCATTCCATCATAGCTTAATTAAACCATGGGAAGCAAATAGGTTCAAAGAGAACGTCCATATTATAGAATCATAATCTATCCAAATAAGGTGTTTTTATATTATTATTGGATCATATTTTCATTCAAAAATAATAAACAATAATATATACTTACAAAGAAGAAACATAATTTTATTATATAATTTAATTTGATATCATGAAACAATATGAAAATCCCTATAAATTTTTTATACCCACTATTTTAAAAAAAATTATTTTTTATAACATATAGGAATTTATTCCATTGAATACATAAGAAAATATATAGTGTATGATTCCTAAATAAAAAATGATGTTTTTGGGAAAATGTTTTTTTATAGAAATTATTTATAAATGAAATTTCTTTCACAATTTTAATGAATTTCCATGTTGGGGGTAAATATAGATATAGACATAATTTAAAATATACTATTTTTGTAATGAAATTAAATCAAATTTAAAAAGAACATATTCAATAATTGAAGTCAAGAACAATGGATACATAAAAAATATTAATAAACATTTGTCATGGAGGAGAATGATCCAAACAAAAATTACGATTTAATGAAAAATTATGTTGTAATAATTAATTCATGTAAATTATAAAAAATAGGTGAGTTTAAATGGTAATAAAAAATTTGAAATGCCAAAAAACTATAGAATACTAAATAAAGTGGAATTTAGATGGAAATATAACATGATTGTTGTACCCAAGAATCAATTAAAGTAGGATGACATTAATTTTTAATAAAAAAATAAAAAAAATATCATTTTAATATTTTTTCCATATAAATTAGAATTAGATATTTTGAATATAACTATTGAACAGACATGGTTAAAATAAGTATAGAATGAGTTTTTTTAAATTTCACTTTGAAATAAAAACTTTTTAATAATTTAAAATGGAGTATTTTCATATTTAAACAATTAAATATAAAAATATTATTATATATGTATTAGTAATAATATATTGACAATAATTTTTTTTGTAACTAATTATATTATAATTATGAGAAAAAATTGATCACTGTCTAGAAACATATTATTTTCATAAAAGGTTTTATCTTTTAAAAGGAATAATGCATATCAATTTAACTAAATGAAAATAATATTTAATGATGCATGATATAATATGTATATATTTAAACTAATACTATATATTTAATACCATATATTTATTATTATATTTCATATAGTAAATATAATATCATCTTATTCTTGAAAAATTAATTTCATGAAAAATCATATTTTGACACGATTTGTAATATTTTTAAACTATTATTTCCAATATTATGATTCCATTTTCATAATAAAATATTTCATATTTGGAATCATATTTATTAATGTTAAACTATAAGTTAAATTTCAATTTATTCACATCGTTTAGTAAAAACAATAAATGTTATTTTGCTCATATAAGGTTAATAAGTGTTATTCACTGTACATGAGCTTGTGTTCAAATTAATTTCCCAAATATCAATAATTATTATTTGATAAAATTTGTATAATATTTTTAGAAAAGGGTTCAATATTATCAATCAATTATAATTAAATTTTAATATTAATTAATAAAAAACATATGATAAAAAACCAGTTACCATGGCGAATACCAAAGGTGGTGAATGTGGATAAACATAAAGGTAAAAGAAATAGCATGTTTAAAACATATTTATTTTTGTGGTGGGTGTTTGGATTGATCATATACTCCATACAATCTATTATTTACGAATTTTGGAGTCCATTTTGGTGAGAGTGACTTCCCATTATGTAATAGACTTGTTTATACCAAAAAATGCCACTCTTACCCAATTATTAAAGGGAACCACCTCCCCTCTCTCATTCACACCTATAAAGCCTTGAAGATAATCCAAATAAATGATAAATCTTTACCCATCATATATATACAAATTCTAGTATTTTATTTCTTCTTAATATACCAATCATGGGGTTTATAATAAGATATTGAAATGATGAATCTTCTAGATATGTTAATTATCTTTACTGAGGTATTTCCTTTTTTTATAACATATTTTTTCTCATTTATTTATGTGTTATTAATTAAAATATAATAAAACCTTTTTCTTACATATAATTTGTTTTTATTTTATTTAAGTATATGTACTTGTGCATGTCATTTTACATCTAAAAGAAAATAAATTGATCACTATGTGTGTGACAGAGTACCGACTCAAAGACTAAAGTAATTTGTTTTCAACCACTGACTCACTTTTATACAATACTGATGTTATTGATGAATATAAAAGACAAATTTGAAATAATATTAATTCTATAAAATTTATGTATTATGAAATTCATTACCCATTCTACCATTAATGGAACAATATCATCGCTTATGCATACGTAAAACCTAATGTCTCCACAAACAGATGTGATTCATTTACAAATCACAGAATTTAATAATGATAATAAAATTGTCTAAAATAAAAAATAAATTATATTTATTAAATTAATATAATTGTGTAGGTCATTTAACAATTTATTAGTCACATGAACTGGGACATCTTTGACAAAACTGTCATTATAAAACAAAATAATAACAGTAGAAATATGTTGATGATAAAATATTATTAATGAAGAGGTAGAGAGATATTATTAGATGATATTACATTATATTTTAACTATGAATGTGGTTCATTAATATATAAATATCATGGTTAAAACCATATATAGTAGTTAAATCACATTCAACTAAAGGTAAGTGTTAGTAAAGTGATTGAATATAAATTTCCATTCCATTGGGAATTATTTTCTATTAAGAATATATTAAAAAAAATTCATGGTTATAATTCAGCTTTGAATTTTCTAACATGACATGATATTTTTTATGACCATTAATTTTTTCAATTCATGGCTTATCGTTAAATGGTATATAATTAAAAAGTAACCAAATAGGTAGTTTAAATGTTTCCATTTCACATTCTTTAGTGATTTATTTTATTTTATTTGATGGAAGAATAAAATTTAACCATTATAGATCTAAAAATTATATTCTAAACTATATATTTAAGAAGATATTTATTATCATCAAACCATTGAACTCTGTTGAAACTGATTTATTTAATAAAATTTATAATATAAAAAAATTTCATTTCTTGATTAATGACATGTAGATTTCATCAATGTCCATTTTTTTAATCTTTTTTAAGTGTAATTTAGTTTTCCCATATGATTACCTATGGTAATTTTGTTATTATCATGTCCTTTAAAAATTCATGAAGTTTTTTTATTAATTAGAGGAAGGGACGTTCTTGACATTCATTAGTAAAAATCCAAAGGGACATTTATTAACTAATATGCAGATATATAACTCCCCTATCACCATAATAATATTATGAAACTAAGAAAAATCTAAATCATATCAATATTGTTATAAATAACTATTTTGGGAAATCTAATTATAATATTTCACTTAAATTCCCATTATTCATTGAAAAGACATGAGTTTATCTCAATATTTATATTATCTCCCATTGATTTTGTGGTTATTGATAATATATTATGAACATGAATTTAATGTGATCGTTAGATATTAAATTTACATTAAATATACATAATCATTAACATGGAAATTATTATTTCTTACACAATGTAACAATTTGACACACTATGTTTTACATTTAATCTTACTTGATTTACTTGGTAAATCATGTTAAATACATATCATTTACTCAATATATATATATAGATATATATTTTCTAAGGAATATTTTTAATGAGTTAAATATATAATTAGATATATATGGAATGTTTTGGGAATTCAGTGATAGGTTAAACCAAAAATTATATGGCCTACTGATTCATCGATTTGTATCATGAGATTAATTTGTTGTTCAAATATAAATTTGTTTTCCCAACATATTAAAATATATTGGTGAATGTTATTGATGCAACGGTCTTCATGATGCTAGATATAACAACATTAAATATTTTGAAATTATTTCCATTAGTTTTAAGTTATTATTATCTAAGATATTAATACATTGATATTATCTAAGGATGCGATTCATGCTCTGGTTATTGATTATACATCTTTGTTGATCTTTTTTTACAATTCTATATTTATTTATCCTTATTAATCATGATATTTTATGATGTATAAAACCCATACTAATAATCATAGGTCACCCTTATTTTATTTCCTTTTTCCAAGATAGGATTATAAATTATTTGAAATTTTTTAGGATGATGAATATTTTCCATTACTATGAATTTTTTTTTCTTCCAACTTATTAAATGTATCGTGTATGTATCTAGCTTGCAAATAATAATAAATTGATCATCCTTTGTTAACTTAAATCCATTTATATACTCTAACTTAAAAATTGGAAAACCAAATCCATATTAATGGAATTTAGATTGAAAATATTTGTATAATAAAAAAGGTATGAATCCAACTGTTTGAACTCTCATGTGTGAACATTGTAAAAATAATGGTTCTCGGGCTAAGGGAATCATGTAGAAATGTATTAAAATGGGAATGGTTAAGATATTCCCATATAAGAGGTGTACCTAAATATTTAGTAATCAGATATTTTTAATGATTAGACAACATGTTATATTTTTTGAGCATTATAGCTGGTATTAGTGCACGTTTTGTAGAAACCATGTGAACTATATTTATCATAAAATACGTCATGGAACATAACCCGATGATATGCATTAAGAATATGTTTATTTTATGGAATAAAATTATATATTATTCTAGGTTATAAATTATGTGTCAATTACTAATAGTACATTGATGTATGTATAATATATTTTCACATTTTATGGAAAAGTTGTACCTTGACATAATATAATTAAAAGGGATACATTAGCATTGACTCGACAAATTCCTGGTTTAGAAAAAGGAGCCATATTTGAAAACTAGTTTCAAAATCCTTTTCTTATGTTTGGTATAATCCAAATTTTTATTACAATCCATTATGATGTATTTTGATATATTTTTATTATTTAACGATGTCCCAAAAAAATGCCAATTTTAAAAATTTATGATTTACAATGCATCAATTATTTATTTTTTTACACCGGAATCAAAATTATATTTTACAATTAAAATTTATAGTATAACAAGAAATTTTATTGTATTTAGTTGATAAGAAATTATTCCTATAAGAACTGATGGTATGAACAGTCATGTTTATTATATATATTTCAATGCATGGAAAACAAATATTTCTAGTATAATAAATGTGTTGATCATGGATATTTGATATAAGCATATATTTTTATATAGAATATTCTTTTTCAAATGGAGTAACATGTTTTCTATTACATGATACTCATATATTGGATCACTTTTTGTGACTTAATCCCATACCATTTAGTGTGAATATGAATTCTATGTGATGTGGGAAATTGATTAATTCAAAGACAATATATTTCTGTCCATGTGATTTTATTGACGAAAAATGTTTTACTAGAAGTATATTATCCCATGGAATATATAGAACAATGGTGACCATTTATTAATAATAGTAGGAAGAAATATAGAATAATACATAAATAATGTATATATAATAAATAATTATAAATTGATAAATATTTCTATCGTGTATAATGAACTAAATTGAATAGAATGTTTCTATGCATAATAAAAAAGGAATAAGAATATGTTGTGCTGTATTCATATCCTTTATAAGCCCATCCATGTATTTTATAGATCACATGTGATATATAGATAAGAAATTGAAAATTTTAATGAGGCTATATATTATTTATTATAATGGAAATAGTTTTTCATGCTTTTTAATTATATGATGAAATAGATTTATGATGCATTAAAACGAAAAATGAATTTTCTATGTTCGGTATATACAATGGTAATTTCAGGAAAAATTAGTCATTTGATCACTATAAACAAGGGAATTTGAAAAATAAGGTGAAGGAAAATAATAATCTATTTCTATTTTGTGATAATTATGGGAATAACATGGAAAAAATTTATTGAATTGAAATGGAGTTTATTACAAGTGAAATGATAAGGATTATCATGAAAAAATTACATGGTTAAGAAGGAAATAAATTGTATCTATTTCTTCAATTGTTGAAAAAATTTAAATTATACACAATAAGGTCCCATTCTTCAAGATTAGATACACTTAAATTGACTATGGAGATAATTGAAGGCTTTTTCTATCACCATATATATGGTGAATTTTCATAATTAATTTTTTATATTTTCAGTAATCAGACACTATAATTTTAGTAATTCTTTATTTTATTAGAAAGCCTCAAATGGGTTAAAATATTTTATGTTATCTAAGAAAATTATATATTTCCCTATCATATTAATAAGGGAGGTTTTAGAAAAAAACTAACTTGTGGAGTCTCACTAAAAATGAATTTTTAAGAACGTTCATATTATAAAACATAAATTCTCACTATTTTATGAATTTATTAAAATAAATTATGTTGAATTAGATATAGTCTTAATTATGTATTTTCATTCAATAAATGATTTAAAATTTAATTTTAGAGGTGATAAAATTATTTTTTGTGATAATGATACCTGATTCTTAATCCATATAGAAAAGAGTTTGTCGCATAATTCATGTCGATATACACCAACATCAACTTATAAAAATGATTTTCTTTTGGAATAAGAGAAAAATACCTATGGACTTAAAAGGTAATCATCAAAATGATTATGTACTCATTTTAGTGGACTATACTGTTTAATTTTCTATAGAATTACTTAGACATCCACTCATTCATAAACATGGTCTTCCTATTTATTTAACCCATAATGTAGGTACCATAGAAAATAATACATAATAAATGGTTAATATAGAATAAGTGGAGTTAATGAAAAACTATAGGCATTTCCTAATAAGTGACTCAATCTTTCATGTTTTTCACAACAGGGATACACAATTATTTTAATTCAATAACATAGATTGATCGAAGAAGTTTTGAATTGATTATACGGTATTCGACAATATTATGATGTTGATAAAGTATTATATACCTTTAATTAATGAAATATTCAATCATATATGTGGTGATAAATATTTTTAAATGATTTAACATTTTTATTGGTTTCATTAGTTGAATGTAATGAAAGACTAAAGTTCAAATACATCATTATGAATTAGTTATGGGATTTATGGTTTTATAGTTATTACTTATCGATTAAATATTTCATTATTAGTATATTTTGATCCAATGGAATGAGTATTGGAAGAATAAATTAATTATTAATTTATTGATTTGATGATGATATTTGATTATATTATTATATATATGAGTACAATGAAAATATTATTTGGATCATTTAGGAAGAAATTACATGAAATGTGTTATATGGGAAAAATTTTATGATTAAAATCTATTTTTAAAAATATTATTCTAATCTCTATATTTTATATTAGGATGAAATATAATGTGATCATTTTAATAAAATTTAATTCATATAATGGCCTATAATAAGGAACATAACTAATGTACGAATTTTTATCATTTTGAAAGGTTTCTATGTGTGAATATTTATGAATTTTTCTTGATTAGATAACTAATTAACAAAGAATACACAAAAACTGATTATGATCACATGGAAATGGAATTTGAGGAATATTTTGATTAAATTGAGGGGAGGTTATCCAATTATCCAATTTTGACTCTATGATCAAATTGACAAGTTTATCATATATATTGATGTATTGAATAAATTCCTTAGTCATGTCCTTATTCAATATGATAAAATTTATATATATGGATCAATTATTTTGAAGACTCATGAATATATAAATCAAACCACTAATCCTGATTTGGAATATTTAATATTTACTCAGTGGATATGAATGAATTTATATCTATCGTGAAATATGTGAGATATACAAAGACAACAAGATCATAATATATATATATTCCTAGAAATATAACTATTTGACGCAATGGTGATGGATCAAGCAACACATAATTTATGTTTTATCAATAAACTACATAGAATTTATAGAAAATAAAATATACTATTAATTGATAAATAATGATCATGTTGTTATAAAACAAATTTGGATTTATATAGATCTTATAATCATTTAATAGTAATCTAAATATATGGAAATTATTAATAAATGGGATACATTACACAATTTTAAAATGATTAACAAACTACCAATGTTTGGAATGATAAAATTTATATAATATAATGATGATAATATTTGAACGAAAACTAAATCAATAAACATCTGTAAATTAGAATCCTTTGTTTGTGAAGATGCTTTTATAAAATTTGAAATGAAACTATGGGTTTCATATATATGTGAGAAAAATATGTAATTATGTTATGATGCCTGTATCATTAATTTCTTTATACATACTTGAACCATCATTATTTAAATTTATTTTGGGGCCAATTTTTTTTGGATAATATGAATGGGAAATTTCATGTAATGTATCATGATCATTGGTAAAACCAAAGATAAATACTAAGAGACATAATCGTAGAAGTTTCATCAAATACCATTATATTCATATATTGAAAAAGGATGACATGACATTTGAATTTTTCATAGGATTACTATATACTCTTAGAAATAATGATTATATATGGATTATATTTGATCAACTAACCAAATTAGTACATTTACCCATAATAAGATATGATTTACCTCTTCAAAATCACACAAGGATTTCTATTATTAATGTTTTCAGAATTCAAGGTGCTCCTAATTCAATTTTGACTCATCAAGATAAATGAATAATGTAGAAAATGTGAAGGATTTTTAGAAGGTTATGGATAATGAGTTTCATTTGTGGACAACCTACCATTCAAAAAAATATATACTGTCAAAAATGAAATCTAAAACAATAGATAAAATGTTGATTTAATGCTCAGTCAATATTAAGGGAATTTGGGATTAGTATTTACCATAGGTAATTTTTTTTCTACAAAATTGGTTTCATTTATATATTCAAATTGTGTAGTTATAAGTATTATATTGAAATATATTTCATACTCCAACATATTGTGATGATGTTTATAAATGGATAATAATTTCCCCAAAAGTTATTGAAAAGTAAATGATAATAGTAATCACTATTTAGACTCATATTAAACCATTTAAATATAAGAAAATATTTATATTCATAACAAGTGGAATGATTTGGTATTTCAAGTGGCACATCCCATTCAATTTTCTGTATCTCCATGAAATGGTGCCATATGGTTTTGTAATAAGGGAAAACCAATATGAAAACTGCATCGGGCCTTTTTAAATTATGAAAATAATTGGGGATGTGTCTTATCAGTTGGAAATTTCAATGAATTTCACTAATGTAAATTAATTATCATATATATCAATATTGTTAATGTGTATTCCATAACCAATACAAATTCTTGAATATACTAAAAATGAATTAGAACTGATCAATATAACTATTAAGAGACAAACTATATTATTTACATCAGATGGAATGCATTGAGAATATAGACGACTAATATTCTAATGTTAAATTAGATGAAATAAGAGAGCCTGAAATGTGAGGATGATATGATATTATGATGTTGGAAAACTGTCATTTTATTTTGAAAAAATAAATAGGAAAATTTCAAGGAAGGCGTTTTTATAAGAGGGATGATTTCTAGACATTAGCCTCCATTATAATAGGTAAATATTATTTTGTTAAAAAGCTATATCAAATTAAAATTTTTAAGAATTCTTGTATAAAAATTAATTAATTAGAATTAGTATTTATTTTGAAAAGAGTTGATCTAAATAAGACAATAAAATATTTATGACAATCTCCCATAGAAATATTTTTTTAAGAAATGAAAATATACTATTTTTCTATTAACCATTTAATAAAAATTAATATGTTTTTATATTTGGAATAATTCTTGTTGGATAATTATTTTGAAAAAAAATCAGTCTTAATGGGGTTAAAAGAGTTATTTTTCATGAATTATTTCATTTAGGAAACGATTTTTTTTAAAAAATAAAATATAATCAATATAGAAAATTAAATAATATGTAATGATAAATTATTTAAATGAAAAATATATAATATATAGCTAACTGTGTGAAAATAAAACCACAATATTATGATTAATACTCATATAACTAATATAATATAATTGTATTCATGATTAATTGAACTACTATAATCTTGTTTTTTAACCTTATTTAAAGGTTTTCTATTAGAATAAATTCATCCACTTTTGATCATGATATTTTTATAAAATAAATTCTATATTTGTAATTATCATTCATAAAATAAATAAATATGGTATAACTAAAATTTGTCCAAAATGAATATTAGTAATAGTAAAAACTAATTATTATTTTTATGGTTAATATTGGTTTTTGCACATTACATGAACTTATGTTTAAATTAATATTCCACATGCATTTGATTTATAATATAAAAAATTTATTTAATATATATAATCCTAACTTCCAAATTTTCTTATAAGAATGATTTTATTTTATTCTTAATGAAGAAATATACTATGTTAAAAAATTATATACTATGGTGAAATGAGGAATAAGTGAGTGTCATTGAAGTACACGAAAAATAAATGTTTAAACAATGTTTATTTTTACTATTGGAAGTTCTTATTGACCTTATATTCCATCCATGTCTTTATTTATCAATTTTTTCATCACTTGTGTTGAATATTGATGTCACGACCCATCCTCGGGGCCCGTGTCATGAC
Source organism: Viscum album (assembly GCA_963277665.1). Taxonomy (NCBI): domain Eukaryota; kingdom Viridiplantae; phylum Streptophyta; class Magnoliopsida; order Santalales; family Viscaceae; genus Viscum; species Viscum album. The sequence goes on from OY728146.1 coordinate 1,120,825,872, forward strand.
TAACCAAAGCCTACCTTCCATAGGCCAGGGGCTGGCGACTAGCACCAAAGGTGTAAATCCCAATAATTGGGAAGGCATTGCATATATAAAAGTAAACAAAACACCACAGAGTACAAGCAAAAGTAAAACACTAAGTACAAAAGGATGTCCTGAAAAGTAAATGGGCCAGAATACAAACCCAATCAAAAGTACAGCTAAAACTGAACAAAATTACAAGAGAAAAGACAAACAACTGGAAGAAAGGAAGCAGCTCATGGGTCGTCCTCCTCGGATCCTACCTGAAGGGTAGGTACAGATAGCGCGACTTCTGGATCGTCCACCATGAATCCTACATAAAGGGTAAGTACAGATAGCCTCTACAATGCTCTCGCCAGTCAACCTCCTCTGAGTGGAACCTCGTCGTGAAGTCCACCACCGGGTACCGTCCAGTCCTTGAACACTCGGCCTCTGTCTATGCTGCCCGTCGTCTGCAACCAACACAACGAGGTGCGGGCATAGCCGGTGCAGTGGTGAGTATAACGTTACTCAGTAGGGACCCCGAGACCCTCAAGGTCTCACTAAATACAACAAGGTTAACCACATTGAAGATCTCAACAGATAACCTCTACTTAGGTATATTCCCATACATATACCCAAGTTATCAAGTAACCCAGCTCAATCTTGAGGAAACACAAAGATTATGAAATCAACGGATAACCACTACCCAGGTATTTTCCCATACACATACCTATGTTATCAAGTGACCCATCTCAATCATGAGGTAATAACAAAGATCATAGAGTCAGATGAAACCAGGATTTTCATTATCGAAACCGTAACTGCTGAAGAGCCTCGTCTATAAAGTGTACAATGGTCCTGTCACGACTCCGAGGTACTGCTCACTAACCTAAGACTACTGAGGTACTCCATCTGTCATGTACTGTGGGCCTGCTGCTACATCTAAGCACTTCCCACCATGGGTCTGCCGCCACAACCAAGTGCTCCCCCTCAGAGCCTCCGGAGGTACTCCTTATGTTGAGTACCGTGGGTCTTCTGCTACAACCAAGCGCTCCTCCGCTGTGGGTCTGCCTCTACAACCAAGTGCTTCCCACCATGGGTCTTCCGCTACAACCAAGCGCTCCCCCTCATAGCCTCCAGAGGTACTCCTTCTGTTGAGTACCGCGGGTCTGCCACTACAACCAAGCGCTCCTCCGTCGTGGGTCTTCGCTATAACCAAGCGCTCCCCACTGGGCTATCTGAAGCTCACCAAGTCGATCGACCAGCCTTCGTCAAGTCTCAGTCGGCTACACGGTCTCTGTACTCCGCACGCTCATCTCCGAGAGGTTCTACTCCATGAGCTACTATTCAATACTCCATGTATCACAAAGTCCCATGAAGAAGTATCTCAAAGGACCGCCTCGTCATATGGGTCTCAACACAACAGACGACGCGTCAATCGGACGCTCGGTCTGTGAGTTATTAGCCTTTCCGTCCGAGGGGCCCAGTTGGTTTTATCTGTGAACCATCCCGGTCGTATCTCAACCGTACCCCGAACTCCCATAGGGTATACTCATAGGGACCGTTTCTCAATGTGATCACCAACAACGCTGACGGTTCGTCAAACAGACGTCTGGTCTGAAAGATATCAGCTTTTCCATTCTAGGGGCCCGGTTGGATTTCGGGTACAATCCAACCCAGTCATACTCCAACTGCGTCCAAACCTCGGGCGATGTATGTCAAATGTTCCGTCTCATCAAGAGGATTCCAACAAAGTTGACGACACGTCAATCGAACGTCTGAAACTCAAGATATAAGCGTTTCCGCTTCGAGGGCCCGGTTGGTTTCGCATCCGAACCAACCTGGCCATACTCAAAGTTCTCCGAAACCTTGAGTGTAATATACCAAAACGGCCGCCTTGATCCAAGGATCTCTATGCAACTGAGAGTGCGTTGATCAGAGGTCCGTAGCCCATGATATGAGCATTTGAACAGAAACAACCCGAAAATAGGGGGTTCGGGCCCGGTCCGACCCGGCCCAAGACCCCCCTGGGTCGGCCCGAACCGGGTCGACCTGACCCGGGTCCGGGTCCAGCCTAATAGGGCGCGGCCCGTCCCGGTGGGTGCGGCCCGGCCCGGCCTGGCACTGGTGCGGCGCCCGTGCGGCCAGCGAAGAGTGGAGGGGCGCTGCCGACCCCGGATGACGGTGAACCGGCACGACTTAAATTCTGTGCCCCCCTTTAGTCCTGAACGGGAAATCGTTCCTGTTCAATCCCTGCCGCCGTAGATCCGTGGCGGCCCTCTCTGGCGGTGTGTCACCGCCACTTTCTGCGGACCACCGGACGCGCTCCGGTGGTCCGTTTTTCTCGCCACCTTCGCCAACGGTACACCCGGGACCCGACCTTCCCTGCTGAGGCTTCAAAATGACTTTGTAGCCCCGTTTGTCGTCGCCCGTAAATCAATGCACAACGATCAACCAGTGGAGTCTTCGAATTGCCTCAGCGGCCCTGACTCCGGCCGCGGTTTCATTCGGCTTCAACGGCACCGCGAATCCTTGCCTTATTTCCCCATGTTTTCTGCGTGGTGCTGTTGCACCGCGCCGCCTTCGTTCGAGCCACAACATAATCAACAACAAGGGGGAGGAGGGTTGGCCATGTTTGTGCAGTCCAACCTCCTCCCGTTATAATGATAGAAAGAGGCTAACAAATAGATGTCGACGTACGGCAAAGAAAACAATTAACCCTAACATCATCCCGCATGAATGAACGATCTGTGGATCAACCTGGAAATGGTTGGTCCACGCTCATCATTCTTTTCTAAAAGATAAAGAGAATATCAAAGAGATTCCCCTACAACCTCTTAAATAAAAATAATCATACCAAAATTTCCAACCCGCAAAAAAATAAAACATTCGCGAATCAACTTAATGATGAGTTGATCCAGGTTCATTGTTTTAAAAGGAACAACCAAGGGAATAATACCATTCTCAAAATAATCCCCATACCTCGATAACGAGTTGACGATCGAAGAGCGTCGCCGAAAGAGGCATGGCGGGGTGGTTTCGACGACGGCATTGGCGTGCGTCAATGAAAGGGAATGCTTCGTCAATCGTTGGAAGAGAGGAAGTCGGGGTAGACGTCGGTGTTCTTTGCATTCTCCAACGAAGAAGATGAACTCTATCTCCTCCAATATTTTTCCCAACACTCCAAAACCTCCCAAAATAAAATAATAGCCCTTGCTATTATTTTTATTCACACAACAAAGACACAAAAATTAAAAACTAAAACCACCTATATTAATAAAGTGAGTTGGCATGAATGATGAGGATATAGGGGGAGGTGAGTGGTCTCACATTAAATGGGAGTTTCAAAGGGTTATGGGGAATGTGAAAATGTGGGGGCTCATGTGTGCCCCACCTCTCATTTATTCTCCCAAGGGTAGTTACCAACACAACATACACACAAAGCATAAAACTACTTAGAAGAAAAATAAAATTGGATTACAAATTTTATTTATTATTCACTTACACCTCAAATTCTAAACAACTCCTCCCAAGAAAACGCACCTTCGGAAAAGGTGTTCGTAAGAAAATATCGGCATTGCGAGTTCATCAGTGCCCTCAGATTTCAATTCTGAGCACCGGTTTAAAAGTTAGAAAAACCCGCTCGTTCATTCATTGAATGTACCTGAGCTAAATTTCGGAAATTGATTCCGGGAACACCGGGCCTCGGAATCAGGCGCTGTCAGAAACTGCGTTCTTATAAAATCTCAATGAAATTAAGAAAAAAAATTCTTTCCAATTTCTGGGTCTTTAAATTACTCCCACCATAGGGATTTACGTCCCTGTAATTCTTTAACACAAACTATGGATAAAAAAGTTGTACTGAGCACACATCTGAGCCTTCCGCCCGCATGTGCTCCCCTGGAGGTTCCCACGCTGCCAACAAAAACGCACAACAGGAATCAACCGTCCTCGTATGACCCGATCCTGTCGATCCTCAACCTCTACTGGAACCCCCACAAAATTCATCCCATCGCCAACATCCATCTCCCCATGGTCGAAGGCATGCGTCGGGATAAGAACGTATCTCCTCAGTTGAGATACGTGGAAGTCATCATGCACCCGGTGCAACTGAGGTGGATGGGTGAAGCAGTAAACAACCTCACCTACCCAGATGAGGACCTAGAACGGTCCGTTGAACCTGGGTGATTACTTTCCACCTTTGCCATAGCTCCGTAAACCTCGTCGAGGTGAGACCCTTATAAGGATATGGTCGTCATCCTTGAACTCTAGAGGCTTACTGTTAGCTCTGTGTTGTCTCATCTGTCATGATCCATAGGCGATCATTACCCACTCCTACATCAGGACACACCCGGGTCCGGTCCCTATTGTGTCGCAGTGAACTATGTAACCAACGCCCACAAGCTGGGCACACTGATCAACCCATCTCCTGAAAGATCTGCTGGAAGTGGTGCTGCAACTCTGGAGAATTTTGGAACAAAAGTAAGTTTGGCCATCTCTTGAGTGATCGAATGCACCCTCTTATGCATGATTCCATCATTTTCTTCCTGGGTTTTCCTTTTATCTGACCAAGAAAAACCCCATCCCAACGTTGTAGATAAACCACAACCTTTTTTTGCCTAATACAGTAAATTCGTGTAGGAACTGTGGATCCAATCCCTACTCAGACCAACATCGTAAGGCCTCGACGCTGCCACCAACAGATTCCAAGTAAATCTCTCACCTCATGGGTCAGATCAGACAATCGGTGTAAGTGTGATTATCGAGTCTCCTTCCAAGGTATCTCCAAACGTGAGGGTCAAGTCTACGGCTTACCAGAAACTCTAGGTCTGTGACAAGATTCGTGGAAGGAAGGAATGATTTGTATCAATGTCTATTACTACGGCATCTTGTAGTGGACATAGACTGTTCCACAAATCATTCATAGAGTCATTGGGTTACTCTCCCTGACCGCATGTAGATATTCTCTTACCCTGCCCTCCAGCTCCCTGAGCCTAGTAGGGACTACAGAGGCAGGTGATTGTAACATGTCGAAAAGTACACCACCACATGCTGCTCTCTTAGCTCTGCTTCTATGTCTTCTGCTCTGCAGATTCATCTTTCCTTTAAACTTATTCTTGTTGAAATATTTTACACATCCAAGTCTCTTAGGCTGACAGTAGTTCGTATCTTCCCACTGTTAACATTCACTGGCTAAAACCGATCAACCAAAGAACATTCAACCACAAAGGTTCTCTCTATCACCCTAACATAAGTAGGAATGCAGAGAGGAAAGAGTGCTTACTCGGATATCCATTAAACACACCTCTCTCAGAGGTCCGAGCTCTATAGAACTTATCGAATCATATTCATCGAGTACCAGGAACGATCGGTACGCCTCGATGATTACTCAGCTACTAAAACATCGTCCTACCGAAGCTGTATAAGCTATAGAAAAACTCTCATCCACCTCCTCAAGCCAGTTCTCTGATGCCTGTGCATCAGGCTCTCCTCGGAACTTCAGGGTATCTGATGTTGGAACACGTATAAGGCAGTAAGCCTACATGTGTCTCCTACAGGTACCACCGATTGTAACTACTAACTAACAGGTAGTGATGTATTGCTGACACACTACCCAAAGGCACTATCTCAGGCATCGGTCCACGTACCGAAGCCTCATCACTATGCAGATCATCCTCATGGTCATTTACTGGAAAACACTATTAGCCAAGTCCACCATCCACTCCACGTATGTCTCAACTAGGCGGAGAACACTAGCAATCGCCTCCAACTAGTGCTCTGCTGTCTGGGAATCTGCCTTGCCTCGTAACCTCAGAGGGCGCTGCTACTGGAACTCATGCAACGCGCTCTGCTAGCGTGCATAGTTCCCTAGTAAGGCTGGTGGCATCTGCTGCCCAACAGGTGGTGGTGTCGCTGGTATACAACCCGAGGGTGCCAACATAGTAAAAAGGGCCCCACACTGGAGCCTCTCCACTCGGTGGGCCATCGTCGAGTACTCTCTCAGAACTCCAACTGATTGTCTGCGTGGAGACATCCTGAACAGATGGACCAAGTCAAAAATTTATACCTGGTGAGCTGACCTGGTTTGAGCTGACATAAAACTTTGGAAACACACACACACTATCAGTGTTTTCATGTAAAAAGTAGGAAATCAGTATTCATGGTCCTCGTTTACCGATACGTCGGCCGCTGAACCAACACTGGACTCCCTGAACTGAAGACCACACTCAGTACCCTTAACACTATTGCTTCACTGGAAGAAAATATCAGAGTCCTATGTTCTACGGTAGAACCGAACTCCTTTGATACCAATTTGTCACGACTCGTCCTTGGGGCTCATGTTGTGACTACCCCAAGCCCGCCTTCTATAGGCCAGGGGCTGACGACTAGCACCAAAGGCGTAAATCTCAATAACTGGGAGGACATTTCTTATATAAAAGTAAACAAAACACCACAGAGTACAAGTGGAAGTAAAACACTAAGTACAAAAGGAAGTGCTGAAAAGTAAATGGGCCAGAATAAAACCCAATCAATAGTACATCTACAGCTGAACAAAAGTACAATAGAAAAGACAAACAGCTGGAAGAAAGTAAGCAGCTCATGGGTCATCCTCCTCAGATCCTACCTGAAGGGTAGGTACAGATAGAGCAGCTCCTGGATCGTCCACCACGGATCCTACCTGAAGGGTAGGTACAAATAGCCTCTACAATGCTCTCGCCCGTCAACCTCCTCTGAGTGTCTCCTCGTTATGAAGTCCACCCCCGGGTACCGTCCAGTCCTCGAACACTCGGCCTCTGTCTGCGCTGCCCGTCATCTACAACCAATACAACGAGGTGCGGTCATAGCCCGTACAGGGGTGTGTATAACAATACTCAGTAAGGACCCCGAGACCCTCAAGGTCTCACTAAATCCAACAAGCTTAACCACAAAGAAGATCTAAACAGATAACCTCTACTTAGATATATACCCATACATATACCCAAGTTATCAAGTAACCCATCCCAATCATGGGGAAACAAAAAGATTTTGAAATCAACGGATAACCACTACCCAGGTATATGCCCATACATAAACCAAAGTTATCAAGTGACCCATATCAACCATGAGGTAAACACAAAGATCATAGACTCAACTGAAACCAGGATTTTCATTATCGAAACCATAACTACTGAAGAGCCTCGTCTCTAGAGTGTACAGTGGTCCTGTCACGACTCCGAGGTACTGCTCACAAACCTAATACTGCTGAGGTACTCTATCTTTCGAGTACTGTGGGCCTGCTACTAAAACCAAGCACTTCCCACCATGGGTCTGCCACTACAACCAAGCGCTCCCCCTCATAGCCTCCAGAGGTACTCCTTCTGTTGAGTACTGTGGGTCTGCCGCTACAACCAAGAGCTCCTTAGCCGTGGGTCTGCCGCTAAAACCAAGAGCTCCTTAGCCGTGGGTCTGCCGCTACAACCAAGCGCTTCCCACCCTGGGTCTGCCGCTACAACCAAGCACCCCCCTCATAGCCTCTAGAGGTACTTCTTCTATTGTGTACGGCGGGTCTTCTACTTCAACCAAGAGCTCCTCCGCCATGGGTCTGCCGCTACAACCAAGCGCTCCCCACTAGGCTATCCCAAACTCACCGAGTCGATCGATCACCCGTCGTCAAGTCTTAGTCGGCTACACGGTCTCCGTACTCCGCACACTTGTCTTCTGGAGGGTCTGCTCCACGAGCTACTGGTCAATACTCCACGTATCAAAAATTCCTATGAAGAATTATCTCAAAGGACCGCCTCGTCATAGGGGTCTCAACACAGTAGACGGCGCGTCAATCGGACGCCCGGTCTGTGAGTTATTAGCTTTTCCATCCTAGGGGCCCCGTTGGTTTCATGTGCGAACCAACCCAGCTGTATCTCAACTATACCCCGAACTCTCGTAGGGTATACTCATAGGGACCATTTCTCAATGTGATCACCAACGCCACAGACGGTTCGTCAAACGGACGTCCAGTCTGAAAGATATCAGCTTTTCCGTTCTAGGGGCCCGGTTGGATTTCGGGTACAATCCAACATGGTCATAATCCAACTGCGTCCAAACATAGGGCGAAGTAAGTCAAACGTTCCGTCTCATCAAGAGGAATCCAAAAAAGTCGACGACACATCAATCGGACGTCCGGATCTCAAGATATAACTGTTTCCGCTCCGAGGGCCCGGTTGGTTTCGTATCCGAACCAACCCGGCCGTACTCAAAGTTATCCGAAACCTTGAGTGTAATATAAAGAAACGACCTCCTCGATCCAAGGATCTCTATGCAACTGATGGTTTATCGATCGAAGGTCTGTAGCCCAGGATATGGGCGTTTTTACGGAAACAACACGAAAATAGGGGGTTCGAGCCCGGTCCGATCTCGCACGAGACCCCCCTGGGTCGGCCTGAACCGGGTTGACCCGACCCCGGGTCCGGGTCCTGCCCAATAGGGCACGGCCCGGTGCGGTGGGCATGGCCCAGCCCGGCCTGGCGCTGGCACGGCGCCCGCGCGGCCAGCGAAGAACGGAGGGGCGCTGCCCCCCGGATGACGGTGAACCGGCGCGGCTTAAATTCTGCGCCCCCCTTTATTCCGGAACGGGAAACCATTCCGGTTCAAGCCCTGCCGCCGCCGCGGCCTTCCCCGGCTGCGCACTATCGCCGCTTTCCATCGACCACCGGACGCGCTCCGGTGGTCCGTTTTTCTCTCCGCCTTATCCAACCGTCCTCCCGGGACCCGACCTTCACTACGGAGGCTTCAAAATGACTTTTCGGCCCCGTTTGTCGTCCCCCATCAATCTGCACACAATGATCAACCAGCGGAGTCTTCGAATTTCCTCTGTGGCCCTGACTCCGGCCACGGTTTCATTCGGCTTCAACAGCGCGCCGCGACGGCGCCGCGCATCCTTTCCATATTTCCCCATGTTCCCGCGCGGTGCCGTTGCACCGTGCGGCCTTCGTTCGAGCCGCAACATAATCAAAAACAAGGGGAGGAGGATCGATCATGTTTGTGCGGTCTGACCTCCTCCCGTTATAATGATTGCAAGCAGCCAACAAATAGAAGTCGACATACAACAAAGAAAACAATTAACCCCAATATCCACCCGCTTGAAGGAACGATCCCCGGATCAACCTAGAAATGGTTGGTCCGTGCCCGTCGTTCTTTTCTCAAAGATAAAGAGAATACCAAAGAGATTCCCCTACAACCTCTTAAATAAAAATAATCATACAAATATTTCCAACCCACAAAGAAATAAATCATTCACGGATCAACTTAATGATGATTTGATTAGGGTTCTTTGTTTTAGAAGGAACAACCAAGGGAATAATTCTATTCTCAAAATAATCCCCGTACCTCGGTAATGAGTTGACGATCGAAGAGCATCGCAGAAAGTGGCATAGCGGGGTGGTTTTGATGATGGCGTTGGCCTGCGTCAAAGAAAGGGAAAGCTTCATCAATCGTCAGAAGAGAGGAAGCCGAGGTAGACGTTGGAATTCTTCACGTTCTCCAACGAAGAAGATGAACTATATCTCCTCCAATGATTTTCCCAACACTCCAAAAGCTCCCAAAATAAAATAATAGTGCATCCTATTATTTTTATTCACACAACAAAGACTCAAAAATTCAAAACTCAAACCACTTAAATTAATAAAGTGAGTTGGCATGAATAATGAGGATAGAGGGGGAGGTGAGTGGTCTCACATTAAAGGGGAGTTTCCAGGGGTTATGGGGAATGTGAAAAGGTGGGGCTCGTGTGGGCCCCGCCTCTCATTTATTCTCCCAAGGGTAGTTAACATCCCAACTTACACACAAAGGATAAAACTACTTAGAAGAAAAATAAAATTGGATTACAAATTTTATTTATTCTTCACTTACACCTCAAATTTTAAACAACTCCTCCCGAGAAAATGCATCTTCGGATAGGACTTCTTAAGAAAATATTGGCACTGTGAGTTCATCGGTGCCCTTGGATTTCAATTTCAAGCACCGATTTAAAAGTTAGAAAAACTCGCTCGTTTGTTCACTGAATGTACCCGAGCTAAACTTCAGAAATTGATTCCAGGCACACCGGGCCTCGGAATCAGGTGCTGTTTGAAACTGCGTTCTTGTAAAATCCAAATAAATTAAGAAAAAATTTTCCTTAAAATTTCTGGATCTTTACAATTGATCTGAATATTAAATAATTTGTGGTATTAATAAAAATACTACTCATCCTCATCTATAAAGGGGAACTGAGTCCCTGTACTTTTTCCCACCAATAATGCTATTAATCTAAACTAAATAGAAAAAAAAATATCCCCAAAATAAATTTCAACTTTCTTTCTATGTTTTCTTTCCCAAAATATCAATCCTAGTGTTCATAATTTGATATCAAATAGATATTTATCTAAGATAATGTAAACATCTTCAGTGAGACCTTTCTTTTTAACTTATTATTTTATATCCTCTAATAAAATCATAACAATTACAACATAATAACACCACTATATACCATATATTGAGATTTTATTCTATTGATTTAAGTAAAACCATTTCATATCCTACTCATATAACGAGATAGAAAATGACCAGTGGTGTATATGGAGGACTACCATCTCTTGAACCGATGTAATTTTTTTTCCATCGCTGACTCACATGAAAATAAATAATGATAGAATTTATAAAAATAAATGATACATAAGAAATTATTTTAATTCTTGAAAATTAATATATCATTCACTTCCTCTCCTATGAACACATTAAGGTAATGATATCAAAACTCATGTGTACATGCAACCTATCGTTTCTACAAAGCGATATGATTTATTTCCCATGTAAAACTTTCTAGAATGATAATAGGAAATACCTAAGGAAAACTATAATATTAACAACATTAATGATAATTTTAAGATGATGTATCAAAATCTAGTTTCCATGAAGAAAAAAAATATGTAAAACAATTCCTGAGAGAATGAAGCCATTAACAAATGAAATAATGGATACAACACATTATTATTAATGAATGGGTGGTACGATGTTGCAATATGAATATATATTACATTATAAATATTAAAATGTTTATGGTATAAATTAATATCATGCATAAAACCACTACAAATGAGTTTATAAAACATTTAACAAATGGGAATTCTGAGGTAAGGTATTTTGTCTCAATTTCCATTCCATTTATTCTAATTTTTCATTATCAACTTATTCCTTTTTATGTGGTGTATATAGTAAAAAATTCATGTATTTTACCTTAATATATATTTATTCATGATTAAAAGATTTCCAACTAATGTTTATTCATTTAATTTGTTACAAATTAAAAGCTTCTAAATTAAAGAGAATCTGTGTTATGATTTCACACACATTTGGGGTTGATTATATTTTCATTATTGGAATCATATATTTTATCCTTCATATGATGCAAGAATTTACATATATACTATTTATATATGGATTCTATATTTTTTCTTCCAATATTTCCGCTCATTTGAATTTAATTTAAGTATTTCAATATTTAAAATAATGATCAATTTTATTTTTCTTTTAATCTTATTTATTTTCTTTCAATATCCATGTTTTTCAAAATTTTATTAAAAAAAATTTTCATTAACACAGATTATTCACACTAGAAAATTTATGTTATCCGTAAATTTTAAAAAAATTGAAATTAATATTTATTATATTTTTAAAAAGTAAAGTTCATGAAATTCATTACAAAAACTAAAAATAGAGGGTTTTCAGTGTATAGTGTGACAATGGATTTCCACCTCATCATATCCCATATATGAAATTTACCTTAATATATATGTTTTAAATTATTTTATAGAACATAAAATTTCATCCAATATTATTTCAATATTTCACCTACTTTCCATTTATTCATTAAAATTTTATTTTATTATCTCATAATACTTATTTTTTCTCATTATTTTTGTTATTTATAGAATATAAATCAATCATCCCCTTTCATGTGACATTTTAAAATTAAATATCCCTAAAATAACAATATTAATTAAATTTTATATTCTTACATATCAACCCATATTTAGTTTCTCTATATATTTATTTACATTTAATATTTATTGATTGACCAGGGAAATATTATTAAGTCCATAATCGTTACTCATTATAGATACTTATTGATGATTGATATTATTGATGAATCGAATCAATCATTCAATATATTAGGAATAATTTAGAGATACCATTATATATGGGGGAAATAATTATATATTCCCTTGATGAATCTATATTTCTATTGATATAAATAATTTGGCCATATCTAATGGGTTTTCACACATAGTTTTAAATAGAATTTCCATAATTTCTTGATGATATAGATATCAAGATGTCTACGATAATCATGTCCGACATTATGAATTTACGTCATTGAGAATTTAGTTAATATTAACAAATACATTATGGAATTGATATAATATATGGATAAAATTAAAAAAAAATAGTTTTTTAAATGGATTGTGTTTTTTTATAATCCTTATATTCTAGATTTTCTTCTCATGTAATTGAATAAAATTAATTTTTTTACATATTAATCATTCCATAAAGATTATTTGTTATAAATAATTATAACATCCATCATAAATAACACTTATGAAAAATTTTAGATCACCATTATTTTTTTCATTTATATAATATATTAATAAGAAGTATTTTGATGTGTTCCAGGATTCCCAATGCTTTGATTTATGTATTTTATATTTTTTCCCTAATGTAAAATTTGTTTCATATATGCACTTAGCTCTTAAATACTACTAAACTAGTATGTCATATTGGATTTTATGCGATATCTTTTTTATAATGTAATAAATTATATACCATCTCAAGTTTACTAATTTGGATGATATAATATTTTCCCCATCTAGAAATTCATTCATAACAAATTGAATGTATGGTTATATTGGAAGGAAAACCAACATGACTTTGAGAACACAATGAATCCATATTACTAGAAAGGTAGAAAGTCATAATAAATTTATGTTACTTATAATATCATATAATTAGTAATGAAACACCTAAATAAGAATAATTTATATCATAAAGTTGAAAACAAATGTTTAATATGAAGTGTACCACAATAAATTGAAATTATGATAAGAATACCCTTAAATATATTCGTAATGTAATTGAATCCACATACTTATTCAATGAATTTGAAATAAAAATATTTATAAAATATTTCCAAACTTTATACATATCTACTATCTATTGAACCATGAAATATAATAATTCATTAAAAATATATTAATTAGTTAATTTTTATTTTCATCAACGAATGTTTTTAATTTTGATTGTTTCATATAATATTCATAAGAGTAAAGTCAGAACCCATTATATGATAATGTTTTCATATATAATAGATTATTAATGACAACTGAATCAATGAGTTATATTGATTTAGTCAATCACATGTTAATTTGATGGAATATATTAGTATGTTTTGAAAGCATTGAATCCATGATAAGAATGTTTTTTGATATTTATAGATAATGTAAATTTATATTATGATAACCATTCATGATTGAATATTGTGCTTATAAAGAAATTTATATAATATATTTCAAAATAATAATATAAATTACTAGGATTAATTTCTTCATACTTAATTATGGGGGAAATAATTATGATAGTATGATATTTTTTCATGTTTGTGGATGAACATATCAACAAAAGAACATTCCATACTAGGGAAAATTTAGTTGTATAGAGTTATATAATGGAATAATTATTTCTAAAAAATAAAAATGAAGTTAATTAAATAGAATTTTAGTGGAGTATTAAGTCTTTAAATATTAAAGATATGTATGTAATTGAAAATTATATGTATTATCATATATTATATATTAATTCCCACCTTCCCAATAAAAGTCTAGTTTCAAAATCTATGATTAAGGTTACAGTATTAAAACAATAATGTACTCAAAATTATTAATGGATTTATGATATTAAAACTATGAATTTATTCATGCTAGTTTTTATAAAACATACTGGGGTTTAAGTGGTATCTATGATATTATTTTATATATCAAAATGATTTATATTTATTTAAAATATATAGTTCGGTAAAGGGTATAGATGGAATCACATCAGAGTTAGGTTAGTAAAGTGAATAATGAATTATATGTATTTTAGGTATCAAATCAACACCTAAGATGTATATTTATTTATTCTATAATATAATTCTTTAAAATAAATTTCTCTTCATGAAAGAATTTGTTTATCACCCCTTTTACCAAGATTAATTTTTGAAATAATGTAATTTTTTTTATACAAAAAAAAGATTACATTTTATATGAAATTTAGCTACACTTATTAATTTTTTTAAATATTTTTAATCTATGTCAACGCCTAAATTATATAAATTTAAAATTTAAAATAATAATTATGATACATTGAAAAAAAAGTATGTACAAAAATATATTTTAAAAAAATTAGTTCTGATTAATCAAAATTTATATAAAACTCTAAAAAAATTAGTGTTAATATATATATATATATAATGATATTTTATTGATTTTTAATTAATATTAATTTAGTTTCTTTAGAAAAAATAAAAAATTAATTAATAAATGTATGTTTAAAAAAACAAATTTTTTACAATATATAATTTTTCTAATATACTATTAAATTTAATATTTCATATTTTGATTATATGATTTTTAATAGCTTTATATAATAATAATTATTTTGAATTTTTTAAATAAATAAAATAATTATTTATTAAAATTAAAAATATAATATTTATTAGATTAATTTATTATTTAATTATATAATATTTCAAAGAAATATTATCATTTTATTTTATTAAATTATTATATTTATATTATTGGATTATGTAATTTTTAATTTAAAAAATCCATTTGATACATAAATTGAACATATATTTGTTCACCATATTTTTAGTAGAAAAATATCCAATAACCATATTTTCCCTTACTATAAATATAATGGCCAAATTTTGTGTCCATATACATCCTTATGAAAATCATTTGTTCAATTTAATCATGTTAATATGAACAATTTTTAAATATTTCTAATTATTCTTCTTATTCACAGTTTTTTAATTGGAATGATATTATTTATTTAAATACCATTATAATAATTATTCTATATTTGATGAGTTTTTTAAATGAACATTCTTTACAGTTAATGTTTTATGAATGTTTTTAAACATTCAATTTTCATAATGATGCACTATTTATCTTGTTTTCTAATATATTATTTAAATAAAATGAATATTGGATTAATTTAGTTATTTGATTCATGTTAATGAATCTATTAAAATACTCTTTATACAATATAAATTAATATAATGTGGTGTTACATAATACAACCTCAAAAAAATATTACACCCATAATTTTAATATACCAAAGAAAAAAAATACCATATATTTTAAATAATTATATAATAGGTTTCCTCAATCAGTTTTTGATTACTTATGATTCATTAATAGAACATTAATGATGTATGTTTTCATAATTCATAATACATTATCCATACGATCATTATTTTATATTCTATTCTACACATAATAATTATCATATTCTAGATATACTGCTATTGAGTTCTATACATGTAATTGGATTTATGTGTATATTCTTGGGTGTTATAAAAGTAAAAAATCATGAATGTTGGTGAGAAATAGTGAGAGTATATAATTATAAATGATTCATGATGGTATATAATTCATCACAAATAATGGTCTTAAGATAATTTAATTTAATCTAAAGAAAAATGTAAAATTGATGTGAATAAATTTATCATTATTGTATATTAAAAAGTATTTTTTAATCTTATAGTAGATGGTAAATATTTTAATGTAGATATAGTGGAACAAATACAAATTAACTCTAAACAAGTCAAAAAAACCTTCCACATGAATTTCAACTAATGATGAAATTTTATCAATTTGATAAAAAAGATTAAATAATCTATTCTTATTATGTAAAATGTAATTGATAAAAGAAATTATTAGTTATATTTAATTTTTATATCTATGAATGTTTTTCATAAACTAATATTGATAAATATGGATATGGATGGAAATTATTCCAGATCAAGAATAAAAAACAACATAATCACTCATTTTAAACATTACTCTTGAATGTGTCACAAGAATTGAATTGCTAATCATCATGAATAGATATATATTCTTGAAAAAATAACTAAATGGGGTAGTATAAACACAACATAAAAAATTAAATATCTGATACTACCAAATATATTCGAATAGGGAAAAATGATATGAAATACCATACCTCACATTTCTTTTATTTGACATGATTTTACCACCTATATAATAGTTCTAAACTATTTATTAATTTATTATAAAGTAATATTAATATTTTATAAAACATATATTATCCTTTTCTAACATCTTATGACCTAATTGTCAACATACTTTATTTTTATAATTTTTTGGGTGTCAACTTCATTATTTTTGAATGAGTTTTGTATTTTGGACATTCCAATTCATGTACATTTATTTTGGTTCTATAACCTCCATAATTTTAATAATGATATTAATATCATTTATATTCATTATTTCAGTCCTTATTACCTTCCATGTAAATTGAAGATGAAAAACAGATCAGATCGCTATATGGAGGAGGTAGTCCACCTGTATACATGAGGGATGATATCATTTTATAATTGAATAGGAGGTGATAATGATTATATTATATTAAAAATAAATAGAAATATTATTTTTCTAAATATAATATATATTTTTTATTTCCTTATTTATATCCATTAATGTAATGTGGTGTTTACAGTCTAATTACAACACAATATGGATTTGGTAAGTCTTACATTCACAAATGTGTTGTTTTAATTTTTCATAGTATAGAAATGCTAATGAATTTTTTTAACAACAGTAACAGTCACAACCCACCTTATTCGATATTATGTAAGGGATAATAAGATGTTGAGATCTTCCTTCCTCTAAATTATGTAAATATAATAACCATCAAGTCCCTCCTCCAATATGAATCAGGGTGGTGATAAGCACCAAGGGTATGGAAATATCACAAAATTTGGGTGGAATATCCCTTTTTATTGTAACCAATATCGAGAGAAAAGATATATCAACCTCCAAAAAATCCAACAAACATATATCTAAAGAAACCAAAATCTATCTCATATGATGATATAATGTAAAACAACTAGAAATACAAAGGAAACATCAATGTATGTTCCAAAATAAAACCAGGATGTTACACAACACCTGTTCCCAACAAACGAGCTAGTATAGTCCAATACAGTCCGCATAATCACCCAATAAACCTGAAAATATATTATATATATTTTGGTAGAGAATACAAGTATACTCAGTTAAAAAAATCACTTGTTCAGAAGTGTGAGTATCATACAAATTCCCCTATTATAGAATAGCATATACTCAAAATCACCTAAAAATGTATACTATGCAGCCCAACCTCACCACGGAATGCTCACAAAATAATGAAATTAATGCAATGTAATGTAGTAAGCACATCGATATTTGGGTACCCCACACCAATTCCCATTGTATAAATTCTCATACCTAATGACGAATGTCTTAATACTACAACACTCTTCCACAAGACCAACTATCATTACTTCCCTGCACACACTTGGGTCATATGACACATCATATCTCACCCACAAGCACCTGGACCACAAACCACAACACCACACCAAACACACTTGGGAATCACTAAACAAATCACCCTAAAGAAACTTTGCAAGCACACATTATCCGTAGACACCAAGGCCTCACAACAGCATCACTACCTGCCTGAAGAGTCTAGGGAATCCAATCCCATAAATAGGCAGTATAGAAAAGGTTATGACCATCCATCCATCCTCTCACTTAGATATTGGGAAAGGAAACACTCCCCCATATCAATGGGGAGTTCAATACATAGTTCTTAACACAGGTGGGGTAATTATTGAAAACACAAGTAACTACATGTATATATATAGGTACAAACACTCTTCCCAATCTATGGGTTTTCCAAACAACAATCAGCCCACACAAAAATTCCCTTGCTGCCACCAATTAATGAATGTATCAAAACGAACAATGATCACTTCCCAATTTGAAAAAAATAATTCTAATTCATTAAAATCCACAACTGAAGACATACCCCCATCCAATTAATTTACCGAATTTTCATTTAGAATTATCAATTCATTCATTTACTTATACCAACCCTACATGAGAAACTACCAAACACTACAAACGCCATAAGGTGAAGAAACCATACAAAACAATCCCATATTTTAACAGGGAAGTAAGGTCCCAGGTAAATGAATCCATTATAAAACCCACTCATAAAATAATGAACTCTAGAAACATTAGGAGAATGGCCCACTCATGGTAACACCATCATTCTTCAAAATCATACTGACATATCCTTTATCTCAAAAAGTAAAACCCTCAGCACAAATAATTTCTAAAACACTTGGTATACCCAATATAAAAAAAGCATGCACAACAAAACCATAAACACAGACATCACATAGATCAATATTGAATCCCCGCTGGCCAACCACTACCCAGATGTAGTCTAACTACATAACAAGTTTATCCATTCCACAATCAATCAATCTCTCAGCCTGATTTCCCATTACACTGTCTGTACCACCCCACACTCAGGAACACAATCCCATCCAAAAAAAACATGACCATCAAAAATGAAAGGCCAAACAAAACCACACATAGCACACAACCACACCAACAAGCCATGGTTTATTCATATATAGCCACACTCGTTCATTAAATCTACTTGATAAAATATGTGTTATAATAGAAAAATACCAATTGTGGGGAATCTATTTATTTATGAAAATATATGTGGTTAACCAATTTTTATAATTCCAACGTTCAAGATATGTTACATAATAATTTTAAATCATCACCTATGGCCAATAAAATACACCCAAGGACCATGATTTTTAGAAGTCATACATTACTTAAAAATCAGGACATGTATCAAGGAGAGAATATAAAACAATGTGATCATCATCATCATAATCCTAGTACCTCATTTATTAACTATTATTATATTAGTTAAATTGGTTTCAACCATAAACACCTAAATATATAGTACACCCACCGCACATGATACTGAAATAATAGAGAGATGAAGGGATCACTACCAAGAACAATAGGCTGGAAAAATTTCCTCATTGTACCCAAACAAGGGGAAATATGAGAAGCAGGAAAGAATCTACGGGAAAACCAAAGAGACTGATACACCATAGGGGCCGGACTACTAAGGGAATAAAAGATCTCAGTGAATTAGGAGAAAGTGTAAGGGTTCAATGGAATAAAGCATTTTGGATTTAGAATGTCTAGATCCTACATCAATGGGTGAATCATTTTCAAAGGAAATTAAAGTCGAATCAAGATGAAGACCACCCAGTTTTGGTGTCAATGTAAGATTTATTTGTTTTGGAGATAAATAAAATTTTAAATGGCCCAAAAAAATCATTAAATAATGCATTTAATAAATTTAACTTCAAATTAAACGTTAATGGGGAGAAACTGAAAAAACAAGGAAAAATGGAAATGACACGCCAATTGGTGAGTCACTAACAAGAGTCACTGACACTTGACTCAAGGATGTATGTGCCCATGATGCTGATCCACTAGTGACTCACCTACATGACTCGCTAATGTTGGAATCCATAATTCTTGACCTATCGATGACCCGACTCACTAACGCCTCAACCTACTAACAGCCAACATACTAACGCCTCGACCTACCTATTACCAACATACTGATGCCTTATACTACCGGCACCTCAACCTAACAATGCCTTGAACTACTGATGCATTAACCTACGGACTCCTTATTTCACCGATTCAAAGCTACCAATTCCAACCTACCAACACTGAGCTAGAGACTTCTGACTCACTATTGAAAAAACTGGAAATTTTGAAAACTCATGAAAATGGATACAATTGCCACCCAGAACACCACAAACATTGTATTTTGCAACATTAATGGACCCTGGAGGTCCATACCATTACATCAAATACCTATCAAACTATACATTCCAGTGATATTTTAAAACCAATCACCAAAGAAAGAGGTGTCCAAACAACAACATTGTAAGATACCCCTCAAGGATAAACCAACCTGTGTTGTTCGATTGACAGAGTGAAGCCTCAACATCTAATAACACATACTCCCACATATTCAATCCAATATATCCACAAGATACCCCATATAAGAACCAATTATCTAGACATATTAATTATTGAACTCCATCCTCCATGTCGGGATACTATCTACCCTTGTCGGCATTGACTCGCTCACACGGGTTTAAATGCATCTCAGTTAGTGCTTCTGAATTAGGAATCAGGTCTCCACTTTTTCACATATTAGGACATAGTCACACATTATGACCAAAGAAGAAACCATTCTTATATTAATAATGGTTCAAGCAGTACATCAAAAATTTCAAAACACAATAAAATCTCACAACATTTGTGGGTACTATGCACACATCTATGTCTACCTTTCCCAATTTATGTCTTAAGGGCCACCATGCCTCCATAAGAAACAAACCAAGGTAATATTAAATCCATGAAACACCTTATCCTAATGATCCTAGGTCCATACTACCCACTCAACAAACATTGTTTCATCCTCGATATCCAACTCCCCATAGTCAATGATATGGGAGTCATCGGGAAGACACCGATGAAGCTGGGTGAAATGAAATAAATCATGGATCATCCTCAACTAAGGTGGAAAATTCAACTAGTAGTCCACCTGGCCAATTCATCCCAACATCTCAAAGTGTCCGACAAACCTAGTATAAATTTTACCTCCTTTTTCGTACATCTCTTTCCCACATTTTGAGGAATCCCTCAAGATCTCATGGAACACAACCTAAAATTCCATGGGCATTGTACTATGATCATCATACATAATTTTCTTGTATTATGCTTCCATTAACCTCTCATAGAAAATATTCACCTTCTCTATTGTACTATGCACCTTGTCTGGACCAAGAACAACTTCTTTCCCAACTTATGTCCCACACAAGGGTCAATGACAGGACCTTAAACATAAATATTTAAATTGAGTTGTGAAAATGGAAGAGTGATATGTTGTATTGTAATAAAAATCTACCCAGTGAAAATGTCACACCCAAGACCCATTAATGTGAAGAAAAAATTCCCGCAACATGTCCTCCAATTTCTTGATGGTCTTATTGATTTAACCATCCATCTGCCGATAGAAAACAATACTGAGGTGTATCTAAGTGTTAATTCCATAATTAAATCCCCTCCCGACTCAAAAAAATATGTGTATCCCAATCTAAGAATATAGATCATTGTACACAATGCATGTGTACCACCTCACCTACATAACTCTATGATATGTCTTCTTCTGTTCTCGACTCACTGATCTCTATGAAGTGAGTCGATTTTGTAAACCAATCCAATACTATATAGATTGCATCCCGTAATCCTTGTTCCCTAGGTAATCTTGCGATGAAATCTGTTAAAATGCCTTCCCACATTCACTTTGAAAATATAATAGCTTAAAAAACCACTAAGAACACAGTACTCGACCTTAACTTACTGGTACACCAGACAATTCCCTACATACTCTTCCACTACTGGCTTCATCTTGAGCCAGCAGAACTCTTTCCTCAAGGCACGGTACATGATATAAACTGTAGGGTGTACCGCTTGGGGTGAGATATGAAACTTATGGAGAACTACATCAAGTATCTCCTTGGTAACAAATAGGCTCCATGGAACAACATATGATTCTAACAATCTTAACACTGTCCCACTAGATCATCACCCTAGTCAAAAGCCATCACACATTACCTCTTCCTGTGATTCTCCCTTGAGAGAATCCTCCTCCTGTTGCCTCCAGGATGACTTCTCTTTCATCTGAAATATACATCCTCAATTTTAATACATTATTTCATCATTGTGAATCGTAGACAACTCTTCTATTTATCTATAAGCATCTTTAGATTCATGAAGCACTTTCTTCTTGAACTTCTAGCTCAAAGAATTTGCCACAATATTCCCTATTCATAATGTGTGGGAGATCTCAAAATCATAATACTAGAAAATCTCTATCCACCACCACTATCACATATTCAAATCTAACTAGAAAAATATGTATCTCTAGATCATGTGGTCTGTCAAGACCACAAAGCTCTCCTTAAAGAGGTATTGTCACAAAATATTTAGCGCTAACATGACTGATACTAAATCCATATCATGGGTTGTATATTTACATTTATGGGGACATAACTGCCTAGACATATATGAGATCACTCCCCATTAAAAAATCTACACAAACCCCTAGACTAAATGTGAATCATCACAAAACACCTCAAACATCACCCCTTCCTCTGAAAACATTAGCACTGTGGCACTGACCAACATCCCCTTCAGATAGGAAAACATTGAATATAGATTCACAATCTTCATAAAAGAATTTCCATTATGGGTTAGATTCGTCAATGACACAACAACTCGATAGAAATAAGGTACGAATATCAGATAATTGTTTTCCATACTAAGAATACTGTGAATTCATCCACATTATAGAGTGTTTCCCAATAAAAAAGCATCCTAGACCATTGATGGATCCACTGCTACACCATAACAAGACACCACATGTCCATTTAAGTTGATCTCATCTGTCCAAAATAAGCACTTGGACAGCTCTCTGTAGAGCTGGTGGTGCTGACAGACCTCTAGGACAATCGTAAGATGCTCGGTATGCTCTTACTCTAACATCAAGTAGATCAGGATGACATCAATGAATAAAATGATGAACTATTCTAGGAGCTTAATAAAGCCAGTGTTCGTAATCCCAATTAACATATCTGGTGTATTCATAACACCAAACAACATAATCAAAAACTCAAAGTGCACATACATTCACCAGAATGAAATCATCAGGATGTAACAATACTTCACCCTCAATAGGTGATACCCATAATGTAGATTGATATGATTAAACCTACTTGATCCCCTTGGTTGGTGGAAAAGATCATCTTTCCTCAGGAGAGGGTAACAAGTCATGAACATTACCCAATTAATCCTATAGTAGTGTATATAAAGCCTAAGACTACCATGTTCTTTCTTCGCTTACAAGACATGAGCCCCCACATTGACACACTAGGGCTTATAAATCCATTCATCATCAAATTGTAATCCTGTATCATCAGCCCCCACATCTCTGAAGTCACAGTCTGATAAGGAGCTATCAAAATTAGACTTTCACCAGGTTGTAATCCTATCCCAAACTAAATTTCATGTTGAGGGGCTAGGTTCAAAACTTCTTCTGGTAAAACATCCATGAACTCCTTGAAATGTCCTGATACCTCCTCCATCTCATCATCCACTGACTCCACTGATTAGTAGGAAATACAAAAATGGAAAAGATCCACACACCGACTATCCCTATGATGAATCTTCAAAATAATGAATGCCACACATTTTCAACCCACTTTTGAAAACACAAAACTATTCTGGAAGCAGTAAATAATAGAATGAATATAGTACAACCATTCTATGTCATAGATAAAATAGTATTGTATCATCTATAGAGAAAAGAGATGCCCACTTGATTAATATGTCCCCAACATATTTGTACATTCTCAAAAAACATCAAACAAGTTGGTCTTACCTTATACTAGTGTTGGTAACTCTAGTGGAATGAAAATGATAAATATTTAAAGACCCATAGAATGGTATAGATCGGGTGAATCAAAGTAGTGTGAATATCATGAATCAAACAAGGTCTAAACAAGATTACTGAACAAACTGATAATACCTTGAACGATCTTATGACATTCCAGAACTGCTACAAATATTGAATGAAATTGACCACTCCCAAATCCTCTGATACTATTTTATTTTCCACGTTCTAGACTATGACTGAGTAAAGGTCTATGTAGAATTCCCTGAGGTTGGACGTTTCCTTCTCTGTCTCCCCATGGTGGAGCAAGAGATTGTTGTCCCTATTACTGAAAATTCATGACCAAAAGCTACTGTTGAGGCAGGCACAAGATGATCTGACAACTATCATAAAATTTTTTGAACTAGTAACATAATCTAAAGGTTACCAAAACCTCCACATGTGAATCACCTTGGTCCCAAGCCTACACTAAAAGGACAATGACAAAATGCTCTGAACTGAAACTATGGAGGTCAGATCACCGTAATCTAAAATCCAGAAGATCCTGACACTGGAGAGATTTTACTAATAGCCTTCCCCTTTTAAGAACCATAATGTCTCTCCTCTCATGTTAAACCTTCTCGTGAGTCCATACATTCAACTAAATTACCCTTATTCTAAACCTATATGTATTTCTAAAGGGTGAAGGGTGTACCTATATATAGTAGGGAAGGACGGAGTGCCACATCTAATCATTTTAGTGACTCCACATCTTGAAAGTGATCTAGAGAGAAGAGGAGTTTCGTAAACATGATCCAAAACTCTCATACCGACATTCTCCCCTACTGGAGGGAGAGTACCTTATTTTGATTCTCAGCCTTAATGCTCAAAGAAAGGATTTCTACCCAGATCTCCTTCTCAATGTCATCCCATGAAACATCGGTCACTTTCTTATCTATGAGGAAACTTTTCCACCATTAACATGATTCTCTCCTCATTTGAATCTTTACCAGAGGAACCTAGTACTACATCGGAGCCTGAATCAAGATGAATGTGATCAGAAGCTCCTCGAGAAAACCCTTCATCTCCATGTCCAAGACACTATGATGGCGTTTTTCCAGAGTTTGAGACTATAAATCCTAAAGGACCTTCTACCATTGGTCATCCTTCTCCACTCATTAAACCCATATTCAGTCGACCGGGTCAGCATGCTGATCCTCCATAGATCATACCAGACACAAGGGAAATCAAGGATCCATAGTTGAAAGAAAAATAGAGAACTTTTAATCTCAGGTAGTATGTAATTTATTTGGGATTCATTTTAAATCATGGTTTATTTTGATTTCATGTGAATTTAGAAAACAAAAAGCAATGCAAATCATCATTCACTACATAAAATAAGGATTTTCTCAGTGCTAAAAACCACCATTAACAATGCTAGAAAAGAGTTGTTGATCACAGTAATGATAAATGGGGGGTCCCATTTAAAAGTGCTAAAAAAGCACTGATAAAGGTCCCTACTTTATCAAGGCTCAAAATAGAATTGATAATCGATGACATAACTATGATGTGATGTTTATTTAATAGATCACCTAGTACCATCACTAACACATAAACAAAAAATAGCACTTGGACACAAAAATGCTGCACAAAACAACACCAACACACAAAAAAGCACAGAAGAGTGAAATAACATGCGCAAGAGTTTTTCAAACAATGAAATATAAATTTACTTGATATCATGAATACAAAAAACAAAATTATATATTCATTTCAATCAATGATTTATATGGTTACAACGAAAATTATCCAACAACAGTAACAAAAATTAATTTTTCATCTTTTTTGAATCTATGATCACCTCTCAAGAATTTTCATCCATTGTATAAGTTATCGAACAACGAATCCAAAGTAAAAAAAAGATTCTTTCTATATAAAGAAAACAAATATTATGTTAGTAAAAAAAAATTAAATAAATTAAAAATTAATATTAAATAATACATTAATAAAATATCAAATTTTATAAACAATGTAACATTTAGAGTTATACCAGTCACATTTTGTGTCGTATTTAGGTGGGGATAATTACTACATGTCAAAAATGAGTTCTAGATCCATCTTATAAAATATTAAAACTATCTGAATGGGCCTTATCATTTTTCAGTATTTCACTTTTTCATTTGAGTATTTCAGGACTAGGTATAAATATTATGGTTCGGTGCTTTCATCCCCAGGAATGGGTGATAGACTATGTTTAGAATAGTAGAAAATAGTTTTTTTAATTTTATATTTTACAGTTGATTTTATTTCCACCTCAGGTGTCATACTTGGGTGTGAGATTTAGATACTATATATATTTTGTCTCTTTGCATATAATGGCGAGGGAGGTTTAATTACACATCATTATAATCACTTAGGATCATATGATGTATGATTTCTTATGATTTTCATTAGTAACCTGGATTGAGGTAATATGGGATGGACTGTTTAAATTTTTAGCAATGAAGCTAAATAATGTTTTCTTACATGGCCACTTTTGGTAGAATTCTACTTGTCCAACCAAGAAAAGGATTCTAAGATATTTGTATGTGAATTTATATATATATATATATATGATATATTGTCATGCCCCTGATAAGGGTAGACATAGATGGTGATTGGGGGTGAGTTTTTTAAAATGTCAACAAAGAATCTAAATAGTATTTTTCCTGTATAGCATCTTCAGTGGAATTATGCTTAGATAATGTGAATTGATATGTGGGATTAGATGTATGTCCTTATCATGGGTCGATGGAAACAAACTAGGAATTAATTATCAAGGGAGGAGCATGTACAGAAGAGTTGAAGAGTGAGGTATGAATTAGAATGAAGCGCGATGTGAACCCGCAGTTGGAGGGAAATGAATCTGATCTTGGTTTCTGGGATACTAGAATCATGCCTCATTTAATCAGTTACATGATTCACAATGTGGAGTGAGTAATAAATTCCAAATTATATGGGGGAGGGTTGGAATTTCAAGGTATGTCATCTCAATTATCGACTTGACCACAATGGAATCATAATAGCCAGTATAGGAAACTTTTTAGGAAGGCAACAACATTGGCATTAACACAGTCGAGTTACATAGAATGTACATACTACCTGTGATATTTGTATTCAATACATATAGAAATTGTGTTTTAATGATCTTTCCTCAAAGAATTACTTCCACTTTGGAGTTTACTACTGCTTTGTTGGGACTCATAAGGGAATGCATCTTTATGGGGGCATTTAGGAGGTTTGATTCACTGCTAGTAGAGGCCTCTAAGGTTGCTAAGGATATCTCTTATTTAGCTGGAAATTTGTCATATTTCTAGAAGTATAATGGTGATATTCAATGTTCATGTGCCAAAATATTACCATGGGGGAAGAAGACATATCTATTAAAATTGATGAGGATGATTTAAATAGTTCCATATGTTCATAGAATGATACATGTTGTGTAGTTTTGTCTTTAATCTAGGGTTATTTATAGAGGTATGTGGACATGGATTCATCGAAAAGTAGTCTGTATTTCGGCATTAAAATAGTTTTAAGAACTCATTTTCACAAGAACAATGAGTAACAATCCAGTCCCAGTAGATTGTAAGTTACCCAAGATGATTTTCCAAGGGGGCTTCCTGAATGAAGGTGACAGCTGTGAGTTTTGGGTGGTGAGTGGGAGTCTATCTCATAATCTGACATTTTCATGATGTGATTTTATTATATTATGACAGTTGGATATGCTCTTTTTTGGTGCACTCGCTTTCGTTAGAATGGTTTATAAAAAATAGATAGAAAATGTTGGTCGATCAAAATTTTGATCCAAGGAACTTCAAATTTCATTTTAAAGAGGTTGTAATAGAGTAAATCATTGATTATTTTGGATGATCAATTCCGTAATAGAGTCCAATGAATGGAAAAGAGGAATACCTTAATCACCAAAAGGGTCACCCTTTGAAGAACATAAAAAAACGACGAAGTCATGAAGTAGGAGACCATTTGGAGTGAGGAATGCACGTCACTTGCGTGCCACCTGTGGGTCGTGCAGTTCAATTGCGTGCCTTATTTAGTTTTTTGCCCATGGTGCATGGTGGCCTATAAATAGCCCATGTGGGATTCCATTTTGGGGATGAATTTTTCAAAAGTAAAATTTATGTTCTGGTCACCAAAGTCTTCAACTCAACTCTTTCAAAAGCTTATAAGGTACAATTTTACCTATAATGGAAGGCTTTATGGAGTAGAATAAGACCTAATTGTTTAGAATTCAACAACACTTTCTTGCTAAAGTATCCTTACCTCGTTAAAAATGGAAACACTTGTGCATCGTCCTACCCTTTCGATAAAATTGCATGCCTCCCTTTTGTAAATATATTAGGATAATACTAAAGGATTGAGTTAAGTCTTGCCAAAGTGTTATCTTATAGATTATTTGTTGTCTAGGTGAACCCATTCCTAGAAAGTACACATGCACAACCAAGACATGAAACCCAAATGACTTACGTTACCTATACTAGCATGTCAAATTCATTTGGGTCCCTCTCTCTCGTTCACCTCTACTCATCAAGATATTATCCCTCAAACCCCTTTCCAAAGACATTTATGGCATAGTTCCTTTGATTGCATCCTTATATAAAACGAATTCTGTGAAAAAATCTCCCAATACCTTGGGACATACATGCTTTATGTCACTACGGATAAAGGATTTCCTCTATACAACCTCATCCTTTAAAATGAGAAGATATTTTTATTTTGGGCCTCCTTCTCAAGAGTATGTCCCATGTCCCCTTAACCTAGGCCTCCTCCTCATGAGTAAGTCCCAATATTTATTTATATTGATTTGGGCCTCCTTCTCAGGAATAAGCCCCAATAATAAGTCCCTTTTAATTTGGGCCTCCTTCTCAAGAGTAATCCCTAAGTTATATGTCCCCTTTAATTTAGGTATCCTAATTTGGAGTAAACCCTGGGTTAAAACACCAAATCTCCATAATGTACAAGTATGTTTATTAACCCTACTCTTGGCCTTATTTCATGATGTTAGTCTTGGTCTTCATCTACTTGGGATGTCATGCATACATAAGCGCCACATCATTTCTTGTGACTGCATCTTTCATGGAACAATCGCCAGGTTTACTGATACCTCTTGTTTCTCACATCGAGCATGACTCATGTGAGCTTAGAGTGTAAAAGTAATCCCGACATCTCTTTTTGGGATGTTAACCATGCATAATCCACATATTTCTTCATCCAATCTACATGTACATTGATCTATTCCTTAAATGTAGAGTACGTAGGATGACATTCTATGGTTCAATCCCATATTTCATTAATTATTTTCTGTCCCTTGTTACATTAAACTATATACTTATTATCAAACTACGTGGGTTCTGATTCCTTTTTAAAGATGATACATAGGTATCCCATATACAGGTATGATCCCAACTCTGGATTAATCCATGTCTTTTTGAATGACAATAAAATTCAAGTTCCCCACTAAGTGGCATTGAAACCAGTATGGTCATCATAATGTCCATATAAAAGATAATCTAAATCCCATACATATCAATCATTGATTTCCAAATCTAAAGGAAAACTCATTTTCATGCTTTGTGAATTAATAAGGATTCTTGAACATAACTAAATTCTATAAAAGAGTCCCAGAGTAGGCAATAATTCCCCCCAAAAAGGTGTGATGAGACTGACCTCCCATCCTCTAGGCCAATGTAAATTCTTAAGTCTCATCTATCCACAACTAATGAGCACCTACATTTGGAATGTATGTCCAAATGGATATAGAATCAATTGGTGTTTCCAGTTCTACAAATAAACTCATTAGAAACCGATTGGAATGTTTGAACATAAAAAAATGTCATCCCCATTTATAGAAGAAACAAAAAATAGTGAACCCAACGTGAATAATTAACCATGTTAAATGATGTTTTAATTATTTGTTAGGCCCCTATTAAACACAATATGAGGGCCAACAAAGCAATTAATAACATATGTTCTCATTCCAAAGATGTAGTTGGGCCAGCCTTATCTTGATTATGGCTGCTATATCAAACATGCACTCCTTTCCAAGATCTCTCTGAAACACAAAAAATGGCTTCATTATGGTTCACACCTGTGAGTGCCTCGACCGCTACTCCTGCTGGATCCTCGTCCGCTCTGAGGATGACATCACCTACTCCGCGTCTTCAATGATGGGTCTCAAATTCATTGGTGAGGAAATACCATCAATACGATAACATCTCGACTCTGGAGGCTGCTGGACAAGCCCTCCAAATTAATAGCTCACCATGGTTGTCCGGACAGCGACAACCAATGAATAAGATGCAGGTGGTACCAACTACTGCCTCCAACCGTTTCGGGTATTTATCCTCGAAATGCAACAACCCATCCCTCCCATATTATATGTAGGTGAATCAATAGGTCACTCAATGCCTCAGTTCTAGAAGACAAGAGTCCTTCCTGAGGAATCCCACCAACAATCACGACCATACTCGTGCTGTAGTGCACCCTCAACATGATGGGGGTTTCACCTCTAGGTGTTCGGATTAGGTTCCACAGATGCAAGCATGCAAGAAAAACCTTCTGAGGTGAAATTTGGTTGACAGGGAGCAGTTTCATACCACTTCCACTTCCAGAAAAGTCCATAAACCTAACTTGATTGAAAACCACAAGCAAGAATATACACATGTCCATCCTAATTTTACTTCCTAGTAGATTCTTCTGGTATTAACAAAGCAATCCCACTAGGAAATTCTGGCGAAGTACTATAGATAGGCACATATACCGGTTTATAAATCATCAGCCAGTCAGTAGGCTCATCTGACTGCATCCAAAGAAGCCTGCTAACCAAATGTGGTGACCACCTGTAAACAGGCACATATATATACTTACAGTCGTCAATTCTACCAGTAGTCTCATCTTACAGTATTGAAGGAAGTTCATTAATCATATTCAGTGCAGAACAATCAGTAGGCACATACACCTGCAATTCATCAAGCTAACCAATTGTCTTGTTTTGTAGCACCTAGAGATGTCAATTGTAAGGCTCAAATGAAAAACATGTGGCATAAAAAACTTATTACCCCCACACATGAGTACTGTCAGAATTCACTAATAGTAAAAGAAGGACATGAGTAGAAACACACACCTACTCCAATAACAGAATGAACGTATATTCCCGTTCCGGCAGCTAAAGTCACAAGCACATTCTTACAATGGTGAAAAAGCATAAGAAAATCTCTACCCATATTCTGGATACCAGTCGGAATATTATTACAAATTCAATAAAATCATAGGGAAAGAGGCATAAATATATCCCTATCAATTGAGTAACTCATCAATATGTCACCCCAGAGTAGATACACATCTCTATTTCAGTCCAGGAGGTTCATGGGGCATACTCTGCCATGTCATACGGAAAATCAAGTCAGGCACACACACCCGATTTAGATTGAGATAGTCAGACTAACTCGACAATTTCTCCTGAGCAGGCACATACACCTGCCCATAATAACCACTTTCATCAACAAGTGGATTCCAAAGTGGGTATGAAGGCATCTAAGAAAAAGACTCATCTAGCATATTTAAAAAATTACGATCCATTCTGCAATATAGCTTTGGTCAATGCTGGATTTCTTGAAGCCCTCAGACAATTATTTGTTGAAACTCAAGATTCTACTCTCTAATTTACAAATTCTATAGATAACAACAATAATTCATAATGTCTTCATCAGACACTTCCTCATGAAGGCCTGATTCATGAAAATTTGGTCAATCTCAATGAATCATCGTTAGATGAGAGCCACAATAACCCTCTGTTTGTCCAGAAGACCAAGGAGCTAATAGTTTCATATTTTGCTGTAAACCACCACGGTGGTCCTCCACATGATGATGAATTTAACTGTGAATGACCTCTCTACAGTAGTAATTCCCACTACCTAGAATATTCTTCAATGGGAAATGCAGCAACGAGAAAAACCTCTTATCTTGAGGCACTTCCAATTGTGAATCCAGTCATGTGTGATGACTTACCGCTAGCAGGTGAAATATTTTCTCAATCAGAAGATAGCTCGAGGTGCAGGTCATTCTCTGAACCACCCTTGGGAAATTCATTTTCTAATTTGACAAATTAATTCTCTACCAATCATCTTCAATCTGATTAAGCATTAAAGAAGCACCATCTTTGGTCCAATCAGGTAAAATACTCATCATCAAATGTCAAAGTGGATGTTCCGAATATGAGAAAACAATTGGAGAACGGTGATATACCAGTCATGTTTTGATCTTTGGCTGACTCTCAGTATGATATTCCAGAAAAGTTGACAGAAGATTGTGTTCATGATATTCATCTTGTCATATGGAAAACTATTTGTCACTTAAAAGAGAAAATATTACCTTTTGAGGAATATCAAACTCATGTTAAGGTAATAGAAGGGTTGCAACACCAAATAGACTTGGAATCTCTCTCATTTTCTCAATATCCAAAGGTTGAAAAGCAGCAGAGATCCCTTCAGCGTACATGCCTTGGCGCATTAAAATGGTTGTGCCAGTAAAATACCAATTCCCTATCTGGTATTCATATTAGGGGATGAGTGTTCAAGGAGCATTGCATTTCACTCTGCTCTCTTGTCAACAAAGCCCACCAAAAGTGGTCTCATGCAATGTTATTTCCCATTGATGGCCACATCTAACTGGTTTTGTGTGTAATCAAAGTCTTTCTCAACAACATGCATCAACTATTCTTCCCAAAGTAATGCATATAAAGAAAATGTTTTTTGAATTGATCTTGCATCAAGAAAATGAGATTATCAAACATTCTTCTTGTTTAGAGCATGCGCATCATCAGGTGAAAGAGGTGTCAGAAATAATCCAAAGGTCATCTGAGCCAGGTGATTTGAGTGGATGTCAGAAGATGCATCCATCCAATTTCTGGACTAAAATCCACAATATCAAGATAGATTTTAAGAATGTTTCAGATGTAGAAGCTCAAGAGCCACCTCATCTTTCTAGGTTGGGGACTCATTTAATCCAACCCTCAAGATCAACAGACATGATTCAAGGAGTTGAGTAGGAAAAATAGAAACAACCCATGTCCACCAGACTGGGGAAGTTTTGAAATATTTAATCTCTTCCATAGTTCAAGTCAGTCTTTTCTAGATTAGGGAAGAATCCAAAAGAGGAACAAATTGCCATATTATCAGGAAATTCCCACCAAATTAGGGTTCATCAAGAAGTTCACGAGGGATCAAACAAATGAAAGGATATGTCTCATAAAGGACGTGGAAGAAGAAAGTATCGCAGAAATGCTGACAGAAGGGCTGCAGTGCATTATGCATCGATAAATGTCATCAATGTCGTTGCACTGATCCCCCGAAACATGAGACTCAATCAGAGGAATAAGATGAATATGTTAATGTTCAAGAGGTTGTATACATAGAAACTAATGAAGGAGGTGTGCATACAAGATGTCTAGGGTTGCCCAGAGGCATGAAAATCCTTCTAGTAATACCCTTCCGTACTCCAAAAAGGCATATTCTAAGAAAAAGGGTAAAAGTTAGGTTACATCCCACCCTACCTCTGGATAAGGTAAATCACTCTCATTAGAGGAAAGGTTCGCCCAAGAAGAAGAAGATATTAAGGAGTTAAAGAGGTTAAATGCAGAACTACTTCATGGCAGTCTTCCTCCTAGGCATGTTGGAGTGTATCAATGATGGGAATTTGTTGCAGCTATTGGGATTGATAAAAAATATCCCACTTTACAAGTACACCCTCACAGGTCCAATCCTATGGGTCATACACAATCGCGATAGACTATACTACCATTAGTGGTAGTACCGGTCGCCACACCCGTCCAAACACCAGTTATTTCACCTGCATAGGTCCACGCTCAACCAGATGATTCTCAAACATTAATGACTACCATTTAGTAATTAACATCTCTAGTGAAAGCTATGGAAGGATAAAGTGCACTGGTTCAATAGGAGAAGAGAGCTTACCCTGAATGGGTGGATGTAATACCTCCCCCATCAAATTTTGGGAATACCACATTCCCAATTTTTTATTGTTCGAGAGATCCAGAACAACACATAACACATTTATTTTCTCATTGTGATCCTATGATGGGATCTCCTCAATAACAAGAAGTTGTTAAGCTCAGGTGTTTTGTGCAGTCATTACAAGGACCTACTTTTATCTGGTATACAAGTTTGCAATCTCTGTCAATTACTAGGTGAGAAGATCTCAATCAAAAATTCCTTCATCAATTTATCTCAACATTTACAATGATGACAGTTTTTTATCTTACCAATTGTAAAAAATGAAAAATGAATGAGTTTCTGATTTCAATGCTTGCTGGAAAGGATTCACATATTCATTTTGTTTAGAACTCCTTCAAGAAGAGTTGCTGCCAATATGTGTGGAAAATCCACGTGATGAATTACACACATCATTGATCCTTTTGAAATACACAGGAGGGTTTTGAGACCTTACTTCAATCGCTCACCATAAAGAATACTCTCTTATGGAGACTAGGGCTAAAACTCCTATAATTACATCATCCCTGATAAGGAGAATAGGGAATTCAAATACTGATATAGTTACACATAAACAAACACTTTTACCTACTTCCACTTCAAAACCATCATCATATTGAAGGGATCCATCTCTTGAGCGTCAACAACAACGACCTCCTCATCAATATGATTAATGAGATCAAAGGTGAAAATAGTTTGAGGATTTAAAGAACAATGTTTATTCTTTCTAGAATGAACATGTTAATGGTAACTTCATCTCGGCTCTGGAAAAAAATATGGTTCAGTAGACAATGCCCAAAAGGCTGAACAAAGAAGGAGATTAAGACCTCCCCAACTATTTCCCATTTCATCAGATTTTGGGGCATCCCATTCCTTATTTTTTTGTCTTCAAAGACATCATGAAAAATATTGTAGACTTTGGACAAGTAAAACTGAAAGGTACATCAACCCAGGTAGCATGTGTTACTAATACTGATATAGAGGAAGAAGGCGAGTGGCATGAAGTAAAAAGTAAAAATGTGCAGAAATATGACGGTTGGATGGTCAGTAAAATGATCAACCAAACTCAGGCCATTTTATGAACACAATTGAATCAACCAATTGTGTCTTCTACTATTTATACTACAGTAAAACTGCCTTCATTGAAAATAAAACCCTCAAAGAAGCGGCATAATTTGAAGAAAGAAGAGGAATTAGAAGATGATGTGCTAATGCCGAAGCCTAAGTTATATTTGACTGTGGCATATTTTATGATATCTTCTTCAAAAGCATGGGCACCGCCCCACCAAACGGCATAGCCTGAACTAGTTCATCAAGAAGAGTCTTCATTAGAAGAAGAAATGATCTTTGGTTCTGTTAACATGATTCATATAATATATCCCTATGCTAATGAAAATGTTTATTATGATGAGACTATGTTCTCTGTATCTACCAGAAGAATTATAGGAAGAGATAGAGGTCTAGGAAACAGAGGAAAAAGTGGAAATTCCAAAAGCCACTATTTCAATCCTACCCCTCCTAGAATTGTATATGTGGTAGAAACACATAGAAAAGCCTTTCAACAGGCTCAACAGGAACAAGGTGGTTCTTCCATACATAGAAGATTCGGTCCTGACACAGTTATTTTGGAGGACTTGATAGAGGTTACACCACCTTCCTCTAACAAAATACATAGACCTAGTCGGTCTAATCTACCGAATTTAGGAGTGTTTCCAATTCCTGCACTGATATGGGATGCATCTGCTGCCAAAGCATCAACTTCTATGGCACCTGCAAAACCACATTTTCATGCTGGGAAACACAGACCATTGGACCAAAATGATGATGTCTTGAATCATTTGGCCCATGTACCAGCCATGTTATCAATTTTGGATTCCATGATTCAATCAAAAGTTCTTCGAGAGGCGATTTTTGAGGCTTTGTCAAGTCCTCAATAATTAGAAAATGAAATTTATGCGGCTGAGGTCTACCATATAGATAATGGTCCTACATAATTCCATGAAGTGATATCTCTTATAGATGAAGATGAAGATGTTGTTGTACAACGACATATCAGACCTTTGTATCTATCTGGAAATGATAATTACATATACATCCAACGAGCATTCATTGATAATGGTTCATGAGTCAAACTCATTCTTATTCATACACTTCATCGTTTGGGCCTCACCAAATCTAATTTATATCAATATACATTGATTTTGAAAGGATATGATAAGAATTAACAAGAACCTCA
This sequence comes from Viscum album, assembly GCA_963277665.1. Lineage (NCBI taxonomy): Eukaryota > Viridiplantae > Streptophyta > Magnoliopsida > Santalales > Viscaceae > Viscum > Viscum album. The sequence continues at coordinate 1,120,861,842 of OY728146.1, forward strand.
AGGAGATATAACTCTCAGAATTTATTTTGGATACCTTGTGTCTAATTCATATTTCATGGTTGTTCGTCAGGACACTGCCTTCAACATTTTTCTGGGAAGACATTGGCAACATTAACATGTGTCTGTACCTTTGTCATACCATCAATGTCTCAAATATTTTTTCAATGGACAAATTGGGACAATGTATGGTGACAAGGACCCATTCAAAAATTTTCAATCTCAATACATTGAAGTAGAATTTTATCACATTGTGGGAAAGGAAAAATCCATGGTAAAGAAGGTCACCAAAATTAATTTTCCAAATGGTTTGGAAAATATTCCAAGAAAACCATTCATACATGTGAGTACAAATTATGTGTTTCCTATCATTCAAATTTACAGGATAGACCTAAATCCAAACACTCTTATGGAAACTTCCATTGTGTCAACTATGACAACTAAGCCATACAACATGAGAGAAATTGTTGATTCTCCAAGAAGTGATGAAAGCTTAAATGGAGATGTGTTTATTTCATCCGCTGAAATCCATCGGTTCTATACTTCATCAACCTGGCCAGAAAAATTTATAGCAATACCAGAGGAAAACAATGATGTCAATTCTCAATCCATTATCTCTTATCTATCACCTCAGGAAGACCCTTCATCATCAATAGTGTCAGAAATGACAGCCTCTTCTTCAAGATGGTCAAATTTTATCTTCTCCCATGACCATGGAAATTATGAATCTTTATATATTATGAAAGTATATATAGAAGATGTAAAACATATTGAAGAAGAAAAGGAAGATCTCTAGGTTGCTCCTCCAGCATTTTAAGAGGGTATCTCTTCAACTGTGGATGAACACCCAGAAATAAAGCTTGGTACAAAAGAATATCCACACCCCACTTTAATTAGTGCATCCATGACTCTTGAAGGTCAAGGAATGTCTACTTCATATCTGAAGAAAAATCTAGATGTATTTTCTTGTAATTATACAGAAATATCAGATCATGATCCCGATGTTTCCACTCTTCATTTGGGTTTGACAGAAGAACATCAAGGATTCCAGAAAGTAGCAAAAAGAACACACCCATCTTATGCCTCCAAAATAGAAGCTGAAGTTGATAATCTTATCAAGGAAAACTTTTTTAGAGAAGCTCAGTATCCCAAATGGTTGGCTATTATTGTCCCTGTAAAAAAGAATAGTGGAAAAATTAATTTTTTCATAGACTTCAGTAATCGTAATCGGCATTGTCCCAAGGATGATTTTCTAGTTTCGATCACAAAATTCTTATTTGATGCAAAAACTGGCTACAAATCTCTTTCCTTCCAGGAAGCATACTCTAGGTACAATAAAATATGAATGGCCCCAGATGATGAGGAGTTTATATCCTTCAGATCTTCTCGAAGTTTTTTTTTGCTATCGGGTAATGCCCTTTGGCCAAAACAATGTAGGTGCGACGTATCAACATGACATGCACCATATCATCAAACCCTTTTTAGGGAAATTTTTAGAATGTTTTTTGTATCATTTGGTGATTAAATATAGACAAAATTCTAATAACTTGGCCAATCTAGAAATCATATTCAACAAACTTTGAAACACAATTTGAAGATAAACCCCTTGAAATGTGCTTTCGGGGTAACCTCAGGAAAATTTCTCGGCTTTGTTGAATGCCAAAGTTGTATCACAGTTGATCTTCAGAAGTCAATTTCAATCCATGATATGTCACCCCCAAGACATTTGATGGAATTAAGAGGACTTCAAGGATATATGGCCTATATTTGGCATTTCATTTCCAATTTGGCTTGAAAGTGTTTACCCTTCACCAGATTAATGTAGAAGAGAGTCACCTACTAGTGGAATAAAGAATGTCAAGAAGTATTCAATATCCTCAAGAAAAATATCTTCAGTACACTGGTATTAATAAACCCTATTGAAGGAAAACCACTTACTCTCTATATGACGTCTTTATAGTGATCATCGGGTACCTTCCTTGCTCAAAAGAATGATGTTGGGAATGAAAACATCCTTTAATAACTTAGTCAGACTATGCTTGAGGCAGAAAATCGATATTCATGTATTGAAAAGTGTTTCCCAGCATTAATCATTGTAGTTCAGAAATTGAGACACTACCTACAACATTATGAGGTCCAATTGGTATCTCGCAATAACCTGCTCAAAATTATCATTAGTTGTCCAATGCTTACAAGATGTCTGGAAATGTGGGTAGTTATTTTGCAGTAGTTTGATATCTAGTTTGTCTCTCAAAAGGAAATAAAGGTCCAAGATCTGGAAGATTTTGTTATTGAACACCCATTTGTAAAATATACATCTTTAAATATTTGACATCCTAATAAGGAGGTCATGACCATTCAAGATAATCCTAAAACATGGGAAATGTACTCTGATGGTGCCACCATAAGTCTAATATGGACAAAAATGGAAGATCCTAAATTCAAAAAATTTGGGTTTAGGAATTGTGATTATTTCACCATAAAAGGTCATACTACATTATCCATTTTTATTGTTGGAAGGCGGTACAAACAATGAAGTAGAATATCAAGCTTTCATCGCAGGTTTGGAATTGGTGCTTCATGAACAGGTGAACCAATTGAAGGTAAAAGGTGATTCAAATTTGGTAATCAACTATATCAATGGGGATGATGCCATCAGAAAGGAAGATTTAATCCCTTTGTGTGATTACGTCAGAGAGTTGATGGTGGAATTTTCCTCAGAACTGACATTTTCTTTTGTCCCACGATCAAAGAATGCCCAAGCTGATGCACTGGCTAATGTAGCCACTGCCCTGGCAGATCCAAATCAGGACGAAACAGTCATCAGTATTTCCTACCGTTGTATAGTTTCATCTTTTGTTCAAATCAGAACACATGAAATCAATAAAATCTGTCCCATTTCTGAACCATATGGTCATACTACAGGATGGTTGACACCAATCAGGGAATACCATCAAAATGGAACACTCCCACCTGATAGAGCCGATAAATAAAAAGTCATGCTACGTGTGGTCAATTTTATTCTTTATGATATCTCAGATCCCCAAAAAATTATCTACAAATATGGTTTGATGGATTTATCTTCAGATATATTGATGGCAAAGATACAATAGCTGTCATGAATGAAGTACATACTAGAATTTTTGGTTCCCACTAGTCTGGACATAGACTTTCTGGTCAAATTCAAAGGCTTGGATACATCGGGCTTTCAGTGATGCCTAATTGTGTTGATTTCACTATGAAGTGTCATTAATTCCATGTATGTGAAAAAATCATTCATCAAACCCTAGTGTTTCTTTATACGGCTAAATACTCTTGGCCATATTCTACATGGGGAATGGATGTAGTAGGACATAATCCTTTATCTAAAACTATGTAGTTTAAGTATATTCTTACTACTACAGACTTCTTTTCCAAATGGGAAAACGAAATACCTCTCAATGAATTCGGTGCTAAAAGAATTTTTAGATTTTTCAATTCCAACATCATTAACATATTTAATGTTCCTCATAACATATTTATAGATAATGGCACCATCTTTTTCTCATCCTAGGTAAGAAAATCTTATCAAGAATACAATATAAGATCCAACCGTTAATCTCAGAATCATACAACGGCCAATGGTCAAGTAGAGGCATTCAATAAAACTATTTCTAACATACAACAAAAGATGGTGGATAAAGATATGAATTCATGGCCTGGAAAACTTTTTCATTCTCTATGTGCTTATCAGAGTACCACCCACACTACTACACGATCAACTCTATATTCATTGGTATGTGGAACGGAATCAGTCTTGCCTATTGATGTCCAATTACTTTCCTTATGAGTCTCCATTTGTGATTTGTTATCTATAAATGAACAATCTCAAAAGAGATTGGATGAATTTGGATGACTAGATGAAAAACGATTGTGCACACTGCACCATTTAGAAGATTATCAAGAATCGAATAGCATGAGCTTTCAATAAAAATGTTCGTCTTCATTCATTCATTCATGGATAATTGGTATTGGTCCTTAGAACTCTAATGATATTGGGAACTAAGCTTCCAAAGCATAAGCCAAGGTGGGAAGGACCTTACTAAATAAATAAGTTCTACTCCAATAGAGCTGATTCTTTAATCTCAATGGATGTAGAACTCATTACAACTCCAAAAAATTCAAGATTTTTGAAGAAGTATTTTGTGGAACACAAATACACCCCATTGTCCTTGCTGCAGAACAATAAACATCATATCACCCTTTATCTTCTATCATGAATTTAAACAATGCGTCGTCCATGATGCAGGATGTGAAAATGTCAGGCACCCCATGTCTATGACACGTGACATTAAACTGTGATCATCGCATGTGAAATTGTTGTTTCAACGTTGTTGCCATGTGTACCCCAGGTAGAAAACCATGAATAAGCCCCACACCATCCTTCTTGGTCGCATCATTCACAACATGATTGTTAGGTCTGTTTCTGCCTCTTGTTTCTCACACCATGCATGACTCACGTGTGCTTAGAGTAAGCTTCAACCATGAAATCTTCTATGGGACACTAACCACACTTATGTCCCAACATCATCTATGGGTAGTTTTCCTCATGTACACCTCTATCACTGAATCCATTTCAATTGAACTACGCAGACATTGATATTTACCTCCTAGGATAGGTACGTAGGGAACCTTATGAGGTTCAAGACCAAAACCACTTTCTTCACATCTATTCACCTTCATCCCCCTATTATGTTGATCCTTAAATCCCCCGTCAACCGTCTTATTCATATCGGTTCACTTTCATCATACATGATGTTAAACTGTGTATGACCCATAACCCAAGATATATGATGTTAAACTATACAACCCCCCATTGTACTTACTATAGGACATTAAACTGCGTAGCATTGGTCCATGCATATGACCTTAAACTATTTTCACTTTGTCCTATATGAATAATAAATTGCAACAATCCCTGATACCCTCACTTGAGAGGAATCATCATTGACATGGTCACCAACCATGTCATATTTCAAGAACTATGTATGGATTGAATCTCATCCTTATGAGATATGTAATGACTCCCTAGTCTTTAATCATGGGTCAAGCCACAATTTCAATAGAATCATATTTACCCCTCATATGTATGAACCAAATCTGTACAAAGGCTATTTCATGAACTACATGCAGCTTGATTCTCATCCTCATGGGATACATAGGATTTCTCGAGCATTCCTCGAGTCCAACCTCGAGCCTTTGGGCCTAACCCCAAACACCACTTTCGGTTCCTTGGCTAAAAAGTCCCCATGGGAGAACATAGTGTGATATGGAACACCCTTGTCTTTATTCACATCAGATTTATAAAAAATGCATGATCTTTCTTCCTCACTATGGTCCAATATCTACGAACCTAATCTATGATTTTCCATGCTCTTGTCCTGCAAGACATTAAACTGTATTTCATGAACTATATTTTTCTTGATTATCATCATAATGAGATATGTAGTGACATCCAGAATCTCAATTTAGGACTTAGCCACAACATTATATAAATTATATTCATGGTCTCCATAACCCATTTATTTACTTCTAGTCGCAATATTTCTAATACCTTCGAGTTCTTCTTCCTGACTATGCAGCACGTGCCCTTAGGTGGCCTTGCATAATTTGTCTACATAACTGACCTGTCATCCAAAAGATGCTAATATTTGACTATGCATCTTATTCCCCAGTTGGCCCTGTATAATTTAACCCCCATAATGGGTTTGTCATCTAATGGTAACATAATTATTAGGAGAATCCTCTTTTATCCCTATTGGTATTAATGACGATATGTAGGGATCTGCAAAAACAATTGTCATCTATAACATATTTATTCCATACTATTTTTACTGAGCTAAATGTATTCAAGTCTATGGTTTAAACTTTCCTCCTTCTCCATATATTCCGAGAAATATAAAATAACCTGGACCACTTGACCATATGTCGTATAATGTTTCTATCTCATGTTTTAGTCATGTGATTTAAAACCACAGTTATCTTTTCTTCCAACGATTGGGTCAGACCTTCGTAGAAGTCACATTCCTCCAATTCATTGAAAATTCTGATTAAAAATTTCTACTCCATATTCAATTAACTTTCTCTATAATGTAGACTCTATTATTTGGAAAATTTTAATCTCCATAAAACATTCTATGGATTTTATCAATAGAAAGTCTAATTTCTGAGAGTTCTTTTGCATGCCTATGCAGCATGTTCCCTTAGGTGGACTTGAATAACTTGTATGCATAACGGACCGATCAACCAAAATATTCTACTATTTGACAGTACAACATATTCCCTAGTTGGCCCTGTATAATTCAGCCCCCATAATGGGGTTTTCATGTAGTGGTAACTTCATTCTTATAAAAGACTTCCTCTAATGCCTTTTAGCTCTTTTCCCATGTCATTCCTCAGATTCAAAATTCCTCAGGTCACATCTTACAATTTCCCCCCTACGTACGTGAAAATGGTAAAATGTTTCCAAATAATTTATCAATAATTGAGTCAATATCGTCCCATCGGTCAAAGCTATTCGACCTTAAATATTATCATTTTTATAGTTTAATGTGCATTACTTTAAACTGGCCATAACAATAGACTTGGTACTCATTAAATTGGGATCCTATAAAGGATACTCTAAATAAATGTCGAGTCCCAACTCACTAAAAATACATTTTGTATGATTTAGGAAATATTGACCAATTAAAAGATTCAAATATTGTGGGGTTGTTTATATAAATCTAGTAAAAATCACACTATGTTTACTAGGACAATTGTATTATGCAAAAATAAGAGCAATTATCAAGAAAATGAAGGTACAAATGGTTGAAAATGAACTGTTTTTCATTGATGAACAATATTAGAAGATCATTACCAGACTGATGTCTCTTCTCTTTTTTCATAATTTACTAAAGACTTTCAACATGATTTCTCATCTGTTTCACATCATCCTGAGCTTCATTAGTATCCACTTGAAGATCATTTACTCGACCAGATTCAGTCCCTTTAGCTCGATGTAGTGATTCTTTGTCATCATTGATGGATTTTATACAATCCTCTTGGACTTCATACAATGAATTATGGAGCTGGTCAAGCTCCATAGTAACAAAATCTATCTCTTGTTGAAGGTCAAACAACTGGACAATCATCTCCTTGATCATCGAATTCAGATCCTTCAGCTTTGCATCATGATCAGCCTCAACTCAGGACACTTCAGCTTGAAATTCTCTGATATTGGATAGCAATCGAACTATGATCAGGTCTTGACCACACCTTTTCTCTTGATCCCCATTCGTATGACTTGTTTCACTATGACGTGGATTTATTGATTACCAAAAATTCTAAGTCACAGCATGATGAACAATGATGAATGTCTTTGAATTTTCGAAGGAAACTCTTCAAGAAGAACCCTAGATATTATCATCCAAATATTTTTCCATGACTTACAACGTGAGAATTGGAGCTCCTTTTACACCTCTGGGTCTGATTCAACATCCCTATCACAGGGAGGAACATAGTCTGGGATTAATGCACTTAAGTTAGTTCCCTATTCTGATCCTTCCCTAGCCCTAGTGGCTTCACCTTCTACTACTGTTTGGGATGAGGCAGAGGGTTCACCTCTAGATCATGACATTGATGTTGACAGACCTTTTTGGTCAATTGAAAGTATGGTTAGTTTCAATGGATATTTAAAGATGATTTTTTTAAAGGTTATGTATGCCACAATTATCCTAATCTTTCACCTAAAAATATATTAGAAACTTGTGAAAACACCTCCCCATCATTCCTAGCTTCAACATGATTTTCAGGATGGGTTTTTGGATGGTATGACATGCTATGTTCTACCTGATCCAGTGTTTCAGCAATAACAGGGTTGACATCAATGTCTAAACCACTTTCAAGCATTGTTAGTTTAGCATTTTCATCAGATGGAACTATTATTTTTTAACTAAATATGGTTATAAGTTTAATCATGAGAAGATTAACAGGACAAATGATGAAACTCAAGTCTAGTTGATTCTATAACTAGATCTCAAAATTCTTCTAATTGACATGGTAATTTAACATGTTCTAAAAAAATTTCAAAGGACATTCCAAAGTTCATAATTTTATCTAATGATTTCCCAGATCCTAGGATAGTCTCACCAGTGGGAGCACTCGACATGTCTTCTTCATGACATTCATCTAGCAATCTCTGGCCCTAGAAAGATTCTTCAAAGACATTTGTGGGGTCAGCTTCGTTGGTTTCCAAATGATCTATTGCATGTGATGAACCTAAAACATCACAGAATGGAAGTCAGTTGTCATGTCATTTGAGGTTCTATGATGTATTGTAAATTTACTATAAGTCTTTTCTCTCTTGGCATCAGAAACAAGAGCGGTGTTGGGAAGAGATGCCAACTCATCTACTCTCAGTATTTCATCAGGAACAACTGTTTCAGAAGGATCTTGCAGACGTCCTATAGAAACCTTCGTTGCACTCTAGGAAGGTCAGTCTATTCCCTTAAATGGGAAACTGATGAAGCCCCTAAAATCCCATGAATTTTGAGCACTTTTTCATAAGTAAATATTCATAACTACCAGAATGCCATACCACTATTGATAAATTGTTTGACTATGGTCATCTTTATATGATTCCTTTGATTTTTGTCCTTTTTGGTTGGATAGGCATCATCATCTCTGAAAACATGTATCAGATACAATAACTCCATTTCTAGCATCTCATCCATGACTTGATGACCTGGAGATAATTCACCCGACTCATGGGGAGATTCAGTGGCTCAAAGATCGGTGCCACTAGGACTATACCTCAGCGAAGGAATATCAGTGGTTCTTTCTTTTACAAACTGCAGGATGAAGAATATTATTTCATTGAATAACAATGCTTTGACTAAATTGAAATTGCAAATAAAATAGATATTTGATAAAAAGGAATATTACATCTTCAGAAGCCACGTAATCATGCCACTCTTCATCCATTGAAGGACTGATCCCCTCAGTGGTACCACGGTCCATTATTTCCTTCACCTGCTTAGTGATAGGAATTGTCTCCTCAGTAGAATATATGAGCATTTCCTTCTCTTTAATGTAATCCCTTACTTTATTAGGGTTGTCCTCAAAACAGATGTCAGGGGAATCCTAGAGATTCCCCACTCTAGGGATATGTATCCCTTCGCATAAGTCAATATAGGAGGTTTCAGCATAAAAATATAAGCTCCGCCATGTTTGGACAGCCTCTGGTCATAAATATTCAGAATGTGCACTAGAAGGCCATGAGGAGGGTCCTACAATTTGGGACTTCAACATCTTTCCAGCTCTTGCAGTCAAAGATGAAGGAAAAAAATGAAACGTTTTTCTGTTCAAAATAATGGTGACTAAATATCCTCAATTATGTAACTCACCAAGAGTCGATGGAGTAGGACTCTTGATTCTGGCAGAAAGATTATATCTGGAATGAGGCCGCTTTGACGAATTTCGAGCCTCATCATCCTCATCCTGGGAATCTGATGAATCAGCTATGGGTGGGGAATAGTCACCTTCCAAATTAAGACCTTCTTTCCTTATGGTTATCTTCCTTATCCCCACCCGAGAGACCAACTGATTCAGTACCCCTTCAGGGTATGATTCTACATAGCTCTTGGCATACCATATAGTCAATCGACTTGCCGCTTCAACAGCTGGTAGATCAAATACCACCACATTATTATTTATAGATGTAAACAACCATATTATACGAGAAACCATCGGATGGTGCTCTAATCAGACATGAGCTGGAAGGGATATGGTAATTTTTTGCAGACAATTGAATTGACGTGAAAATCTGTATGGGTTATAGGCCTCACATATAATATCTCGATCAATCCTTATGGCTAATGTACAATCCCTATATGCCAGCATATATTCCCTTAACTCTAGTCTGGTTGTTCCATCATTAAAAAATATCCATATTGGCTGATTTTCAAAAGGAAATATGTGAAACTCCTTTAACATGATCATCCTTATTTTGATATCATAAGCATTGAGGGATAAGGGAGAAATTACAAAAAAGGCATGAACAGACGACTGAAAACAACTTCCAGAAAATTGTACCCCACTTTGTACAACATATGTCTTGAAGTTGGTGGTGATCCATCCCCATAAAACATGTAATGGTCCCTGTATTATTAGAGGATACTTACCCATGTAAACATGAAGTAAGATTCTATGAATCATTTCCAAAACTAGGGTGGCCAACCCAAACATCTTCCTTTCAGCCAGCTTGCCTACAATGAAAAAGGTCCCTGGCCTCACACCTCCTTTTGAATCCTGAACTGGTAATAGGTAAACACTGATCCAGAAGGCCAACAAGCATGCCAGATGGTTCATCACAAGAATTTTCTGGTTCACTTTATACAACCACACATCAACCACTACTGCTTCCAGAATTGGCCAAAATATGCAAGGAGTACCACTTTTTTGCAGCACTAGGGAAACTATTAGGATGAGTGCAGGAAGTTACTTCCTCTCTCTTATTAATCTAAAACATGTCCATCAACTCCTCTAGATGGATATATTTATTGGAGTGGGTTTTCATGGTGGTGGTATTCTTAAGCTTGTAGAAAATTTTCCTTAAATCTTGAGCCAAAGATGGAGTCTTCTCCAAATCATTCAAGGTCACCTTAGTGGGGATGAATTCATCATACATATCTCCCAAAATTGGATCCCCTGAAATCGTGTAGATGTCCCATAAACTAATGCCTACTTCTCCATGAGTCAGATGCGATGAATTCTTTTTCGGGATCCAGTGGCTGATCAACACCGTCACGAAATTGTTATTCCTACAGACATATGTCTACCCAACCCAGACAGCTTCATATATTGCAGTTCCCTTCAGATCACCAACAAAATCTGCATAGGTTTGTTATACCAAATATGACCACATCCAATTAGGCTTCACACCTCCTCCAGGACGGATATCCCAACTCTTATTCCTTCCCTAAGATTGGTCGATATGAGAATTTCGGAAAATATAGGGATAGCAATGCAGCTGCAGCTTTGGCATGTGAGGCTTCAGATCAAAAGCACACGAGCTATGGTGAATTATGTATGCCTTCTCTAATGTCCCATCATTGAAAAATGATCCTGCAACTGAGACATATGCCAAAGAAAAGTTGCTGTAGGTCCGAAACCATGAATGAGGGATATAATTCATTTACTCTAGAATGTTGACTCCTTGCATATGACCATTGCCATACATAGTCAAGTAGATTCTCCGTGGGAAAGTGGCATGATATTTCTTTAAGTACATTTCCAAATCCGAGATAGTGTTGTCACAGATAACATAATAGTCATGGACGATGACATTCTTGATGTCATCTATTCTCTTGCTGGCCAACTCATCAGCTGATCCAATTCTTCTGGGAGCCATTGAATCTGAACAAAGATCAAATAATCATCTTTTATGTAAGTTTGTTTTGTGAAATTTTGATGAAGGAAATCGAAAAATGGAAAAGGCACTAAGGCGCGCAAGTCCCAATTTGGCTCGCAAGTCAATACGTTCATGCATGTTTTGTCACCCTAGTCCTGGCATGCAATTCAAATACATTCTGTAGAAGCGCGGAAAAATCCAGAAGGGTGATTCGAAAAAGACAGAAGCACCTGCGTGACGAGAGCTCATGTTACTGGAATCCGAGTGAGTTTGTGCAGGAGTGAGCCTGTATATATATGAGATCCAGACCACCTACGTTCCATACTTGCATGCCCCGACATCGGCATGTCGAACATGCACGCCACATACCGTTGATTTCTCTGGCATTACCTCGGAGCTGGATCCTGTTTTCATTTCGGATCCAACTCTAAGGGGTGACATTTGTTGATGCTCCATTCCATCACAGAGTCCAACAAATTGGAATGCAGAATACCTTAAGCACAAATAGGGTCACCCTTTGAAGAACATAAAAAAATTGAACAAGGCATGTACTATGATCAAATTTTGAGTGAGGCGTGCATGTAACTTGCGCACCGCACGAATCACTTGGGTTCCACCTATGGGTCGCGCAACACAATTGCGCGCCCTATTTGGATTTTCACCCATGGTGCAATATGGCTGATAAATAGCCCATGTGGGCACCCATTTCGAGGATGGATGCTTCAAAAGTTAAATTCAATCTCGGGTCACCCAAGTCTTCACCACAACACTTCGGAAAGATTCTAAGGTAACTTTTTACCTAGAATGGAAGACTTGAAAGAGTAAAATAAGGCCTAAGTGTTTAGAATTCATCAACACTTCCGCACCAAAGTATCGAGACCTCCTTAAAAATTGAATCACTTGCATGCCAACCTATCCTTTCGATGAAACTTGAGTGCTACCCTTTTGGAAATAACATAGGATAATACAAAAGGCTTGAGTTAAGTCTCGCCCAAGTATTACCCTATATATTCTTCATCACCTCGGTGAACCCATGCTGTGCAAGTACACCTGGGAAGCTAAGACATGTGCTCCAAATGAATTACACTACCTACACTTGTGCGTCAACATCATTTGTGTGCCACTCTCCCGTTCACCTCTCCTCATCAGGATATTATCCATCGAACCCCTTTTCAATGAAATTTATAAGATGTTTCCTTTGCTGGATTCTTTATCTGAACAGAATTAACTGAGAACCTCTCCCAAAACCTCATGACATACATGCTTTATTTCACTATGGTTAGAGTTTTTCCTCTATACAACGTCATCCTTTATGATGAGAATATCATTCTATTCTGGGCCTCCTTCTCAAGAGTTTTCCCCATCTCCTCTTAACCGTGGCATCCTCCTTAATAGTAAGCCCTAATCATAATTTTTTTTTATTTGGTCATCCTTCTAATAAATAATCGCCAATCATAAGTCCCTTTTAATTAGGGCCTCCTTCTCAAGAGTAATCCCTATGTTATAAGTCCCCTTTAATTTAGGCATCCTGCTTTTGAGTAAACCCCGGGTTAAGACTCCAAATATCCAAAAAGTACAAATACATTTATAGACCCTTCTCTTGCGCTTCTTTCCGGATGTATTTTCTAATCTTCATCCACTTGGGTTATCATACATAAGTAAGCCCCACATCATTTCTCGTGACTGCATATTTCATGGCCGACTCGACAGGTTTACTGATGCCTCTTGTTTCTCACACAGAGCATGACTCACGTGAGCTTAGAGTGTAAAAGAAATTACGAAATCTCTTTTTGGGTAGTTAACCATGCATATGCCCCATATTTATTCACCCAAACTTTGTGGACTTAGATATCTTCCTTAAAAGAAGAGTACGTAGGAAGCCTTTCTATGGATCAAGCCCATATTTCATTAATTATTTTCCATCCCATATGATGTTAAACTATATACTTCTTATCAAACTATGTGGGTTCTGATTTCTTTTTAATGTGGATACATTTTTAGACCATCTGTGGGTATGATCCCAACTCTGAAATAATCCACTTCTTTCTGAATGAAAATAAACGTCAAGTGCCCCTTTGAGTGGTTTTAAACCTAATATGGTAATTATAATGACCATATAAAAGACTCTCTAAATCCCATACATATCAATCATCGATTTCCAAATATAAAGGAAAACTCATTTTCATGCTTGGTGAATTAATAAGAATTCATGAATATAACATAAATCTATAAGAGAGTCCTGGAGTAGGGATTAATTCCCCCCAAAAAGGTGTGATGAATCTCACCTCCCATCTTCCCGACCAATGCAAATTCTTAAGTCTCATCGGTCCACAACTAACGAGCACCTACCTTTGGAATGTAGGTCTAAATGGATATAGAATCATTGGGTGTTTATGGTTCTATGAATAAACCTGTTAGAAACTGATTGGAATTTTTGAACCATAAACAAACATGGTCATCCCCATTTTCAGAAGAAACAATGATAGAGTTGGGTTCATTTCTGCTATTATGCATGTCATTCAACATTGTTGTGTACAACTAAAGAACGATATAATATTTATGTTTCATGTTTTAGAACATAATTATAGGAAGAGGGTGTTGATCATGAATGGTCATGATTCGACGAGTGTGGAAACTAATGTGGTGAATGACTTGGAACACTCACACACGTCTGACAAGATACGTAATAATGGAAAGGATGTTGAGTAACATGCTATGGTGTCAGCTTATTTGATCATACATGAAATGATTATTTGAAATCTCAATTGATATTGTCTAAAGGCGCGTTAGGAATATATTTCCCAAAATGGAGTTCTATATCACCAACATATTGTGTAGGGATTCTTTGTTCTGTCTAAGGTTTACCCGAAGAGAAACATGGCTGCTGCTCTAATGGATTTGTATCCATGTTTGGCTAATTTCTATGCCCATAAAACTGGTGGCCCATCTGCTCATATAATAGAATTATCTGAGATGAAAAATAAACCTAAGATCATTTCTAATTATCAAAATAAGATTGTTTCAAAAGGGTGTAGATTCCTTCCATTACAACAGAAAAATACTAAGTACATGAATTTGGATTCTCCACTTTATAAGGTAGAGCTACTGAAATAGGGAAGTATATGTCAAATAACATTAAAACAACACAAGGGTGTCATCTGATGATGGGATAAGTGTGAAATGTACTTGAACAGCTCGAGTAACCCCACTAAATAGATGTTGGATGAAATTATCCACAAAAATAGCGGTGTTTCGATCAAGGTAATGCCTACTTCTAAGAAGTTGATGACCTAGGGGTGAGACCAAGCTATCAAATAAGAAATTACCTATGAAAAAAATTCATGAAGGGGGTGAATGGCCATATGAAACCTCTTGTGTTTTTAATAGATGTGATTTACATATTTTTCTCATTGTTTAGAAAATTGGGTGCCTAACTGTGCTTAGTGTGGTGCTTAGATACTGGTCATCATACTGGAATTCATCTAAAATACCATTTTCATTCAATTTGGATCACTTTTGAGGATGATATAAAATGAGTAAGCACATACTAGTATAAGTTAGGTGGTTCCATGCTTTCTCCTTGATTTTGTGAGTGTTTTGTGGGTGTATTCATATACACTATGTGGGTTGTTCAAGTGAGCACCAAATTAATTGAATACATGATTATTAAATTTTTCTAATAATTATATTGGATGCCTATGGGCATGATCTTACTCTACTATGATTGGTTAGGTTGGGTAAGAGGTTTAGGTAAACATGTAATGTTTACACTGAGTGTAAATTTGAATTAATTTGAATTTTTATAATGGTTACTTGATTATATAGGATTGTAATGGGCACGGCCTTTGGATTGAGGTGTGCGATGATTTTCTGGATTGAGGCAATGTGGTTCTTCAGGTGAGGAATGACTCAGATAATTTTTGTGATTATTATCACCATGTTGCGGTGACATGGTCACCAAGATTTGAGGCGATGAATTCATCAGGAAAGGGACATGGATCTTGATACTTTAGAAGTTTTTGACCATCATGATTTTAGACACATAGTCATAGGGGCATGAGGAGAGTCTATTGGTTGAAGTAGTTTCCCATATTTAATTCATGTATCTACAGGCCATGCCAATTGTCCTTGTAGTCTCTTCACTTCTATACAGGCGCCTAAACATTGGAATAATTGGAAAGTACCATAAAATTATTGGATGACTGGATTCATCATTCTTGTATAGAGAAGTACCACAATTTGGGCATTCTTTAAGTGGTTTTTAGTCAGTGGTAAAAAAATATATATTCATTCGGGAAGGTTTTTATTCGTTCAGAGATCATACTCATCAAGCGTAGCATTTATTCTATGTTTTATGTTCGGATCGGAAGCTCATTATCTTCTACGAGCATGTAATTTAGGATAGAAATTAGTTCTGTAAAACTAGTTTCATTCCACCTGTTACCTTCTTTCAAATTATATAGCTTCAGTATGGCTGAAAATGCAGTATATTTATCCAACCAGCATACAGTGGTTTCTTTGCACAAATATTTATCTTCTCAAAATTTTTTGGGAAATCATGAAGTGCATCTTCAACTGTCCTTATCATATCCTCAATATGATCTTCTTTATCATTTACATCTATAATCACATCCTTCATAAGATCTTCTTCATTGTTCATGCTTGTAATCATATTAGATGATCTATAAAATGCAGTTCTATCCCAACCACTACCATCATTCGTTTTTCCTCCATGTTTATTCTATCATGTGTAACTTAGATCTGTTTTGTGACAGATCATGTGTTCTTCCAACTCCTCTAGACTAATGTTTCTTTAATAATAATAGCATAATTGCAAACAAAGGATTTGAGAAGGGACATATGCATGATATTTTGAAAACATGACAAACTCTATCACAACATCTTTTATCTCTATTGTCAATTGATTGGCATTCATCCATTAATTCTTCATATTCATCCTATTTGATTCAATATTATTATTATTTAACAAAATAATTACACAGATGATGCTCAATGAGGGTCATCATCCTACTATAATTAATGGAACTAGATATTGTAAACAATACCCTTACCACAGTATGCTTTACTCAGGACTAAAGTAGAGAACACAAATCTTCCCAACCACCTGATCAATATAACTAGCTATGAGAAGCCCATGCACTAGAATGTTTTACTATCCCACATGGGATATTCATGAATTGTGGTAAACCAGTTTTTTAGTGTTTTTCTTGGAACAAAATTTCTCGAGTCAGGAACTATGGTACTATAATAATAGGTGGTATTATGTTCAATATATTGCTTCTAGGTTTAAGGATTCATTACTTGTATTGATTTTTTTCATTTCACTATGGTGTCCATTAAGTTTTCCAAAGAGTCTTCTAGTGAAGTGGTTTTCTAAGATTTAGTGGCATTGACTAGTAAAAAAGCTGTGGTTCCATTGAAATTGGTAAGGTTTGGATTTATCTTTTGTTGTGGAGGAACAACAACATGTTAAAAAATGTCATACCCATCATGAAAACAACCACAACACCATACAAACACACAATCGTGCTCACAATCACAACAAAATACAAACCAAACATACCCAATTTTAGATTATACAAAGTACCAATTATATAATTCTATTTTTTAATTAAGGGTTTATCACAGATGTTTTATCATCCTGGGGCATTCATTCATTAACCTTTATTTTTCGATTACTAATTTTTATATTCATATGTTCAACAGGAACCATCCAACATGAAATTCATTTTGTGAGAAAACATGGACCACTAACAAAAATGTTTTTTAGTGGGTTGTTTATACCATACATTCCAAAACATAACCATAAATATAAAAATTTGATAACATGTGATCAAGAGGAAACCAATGACTACGAGGAGAAAACACACCGTAAAGGAGTCTTTCAGTGCGCGATAGAGGTGCTTTTGTGGCAGAGGGGAGGCACACGAGAGATGAGATTTCCAACTGAAAATAAATCATAAAATGAGAACTCATATGTTATACCTATACAATATAGTTATAATTAGAATTAGGAATGTGAAATGACTGGTTAAAAAATATTATTGTTCAATAGTGCGATATTATTTTCTATTTTTGAAAACTACTTCCTGTTTATTTATTTTTGGCGTATCAACTATTTTCATAGATACCCTACTTATGAATGGAACCTGTCTGTTTTTAAAGGGAAAGATCATTTTCAATTTACTATAATATAAGGGTAAATCTTCATCATTTATTATATCTTTTTCCTAGGTGATCGTTGCTATCCAGTAGGGATCACGAATGCCTTATAGGTTAGTAGAAAGTTAGGTCAGTTGTTGGTTATGATACAAGCATTGGCTGTATCATTACAATTCCAATTGTAACTATCCAATATATATTTAAATATATGATGGGGTTCATACAATAATATATTCCCAAATCCAATGGAGTTCCTATGGGGGTTTGTCCTGATAGTATCATATATGATAAAACTGTTATTGATTGGATATTAGAGTACTCACTGCTAAATATTACCTCATTTGTATGGTAGTAATGATTTTTGAACCTAGTGTGTGAAGTAGAAATAAGAAAATAATAAGTGATTAGTACTTATTATATGGCATCATAACCTATAGAAAAATACATAAGAAATATCTTAGAATTATCATTGAATATTAATAAGATCGGTTTCATTAATCATATAGTTACACGTGATGTGGAATGTGTAAATGATAAGCTTGTGGGACTGAATGATGTAGATATGGTGTGTAATTAATTGTAAATGACATAAATATAAGGGAGAACAAAACATGACTCACAAAAAACACATAGGAAATCTGGGAAAACATGCATCACAGTACAACACAAAGGGTCATGCTAGAATGGGTCCCAAATGAAAAATAACTATGATACCATGGATAAGGCCACACCACAATGATACCTATTAAGTACACATCTAGAATACACATGAATGGTCAAGAATGAGATCTTATAATCTTTAGGGAAGGGACAATAATTCATTATTCATCACTACACCATAACCTTTAATCCCGCACACACCAAATAACATCCTCCGATTTAGCCTAAAATGGGTAAAAATGAGAAACCATAAAAAGGTAAAAAGGTAGGAAATATTAGATTAACCAAGTATAAAACTATATGACAATTAAATAAAACTTAAATAGAAGAAATAAGATAGGTAAAATTATCCTAGGATCTTTAATACATGTGCTGAAATATGAAACATAACCTAGCTGATGGAGAACAACCCAAGAGGGGATGAGGGGGAGGGTGGCATATCACTGAGTTGTTATGGACGAGAAAAGGGGAAAAATAATGTAGAACATAAAAGTATCAAATGGTTTTTTTGTAAAAAAATCTCATTTTAAAGGGGTTATAGGTTCATCCATATGGGTTTCGAAACCATATTCAAACTATATAGTCTTCAATATCCTAGACACACCATTTCAAATGGTTAATGAAAATATTTTAACAGTGTGGAAACCATGGGAAATGCCTTTAAATTTTATTAATTAATTTTTTATGATTTTCTATGGGCCATCCCATGATTTAAACCAACTATGTGCCTATGAAAACCAATCATTACTGTTGTGGTTCATGGTATTCAATAATCATGTGCAAACCATACTCCCTTGTCTGCTACCCCCAACAACAAAATTTATACTCCTAAAGCATATGTGACTTGTTAAAGAACCTAAGAACATCTCGAGCATCAAACTACATAAAAAACTCTTTATGATGTCCTAACTTCCTGGTTCTATATCAAATGCACATATTTAAAAATTGTTTGTCCACTAATAGAATAAAAACTTATCTCATCCTGAAAATTCAAATGCCAATGTGGGCGAGGAACTAAAAACACTCTACCATTGTGCTTAACATACTAGATACGTCCTAGTGGTAATACTATTGAATCACCTCTATCAGTTATCTATTTATAGTCAAACAAATGCATTCAATTCTTGAACTCCCAACATGATCTCAAATCATAACACCCAATAGAAAACATAATGCAAAATGATCCTAAGCCAATTCTCATAACCATAAATGAGATGATGATATGGTACTTACATAAGAATGCCCATTTTGAGAAATGATTATGTTAATGTTTAGTAGATCACCCATTCTAAGACACTCTCCACCATAATACCTATCTCATGAAAGCCAATTTTGATCCATGGTGCCTCCCACCTACAAAAGTTTCTACCAAAACCCATTTTAATGTTTTAATAACACACATAGTGCCACATATAATGAAACATACCCAACCACACATGATAATTATAGTACAATTATGGTCTTCACCTTAATTACAATATTTCTAAACTTTACCAATACACCTCTACCATCCTAGTACAACATAAAGATAAATATTTTCCTTGTAAAGCCTAAGATAGATATAAAAACATCCCATCATAATCAATATTAAATAATCATTGCATGTTTCATATCATTGCATATAACATCACATGATAGCTTAAGTCGAACATCCTCCAAATAAACTACCTCAAAAGGGTTGGAAACCACTAACTTGTTATCCCACATTCTAATATATATTAATAAAAACAAAGGAGTAAAAAAACCTTCCAATAAAACACATCATATTATGAACCCAACATCTTATATCATTTTACAATCAAGACTCCAGATAACCATGTTAAATAATTATTGACTTCCACCACCAATATTCCATTTAGTACTAGAGCATGATTTTTTTCTTGTTGGGGGAATCCCAAGCCCATATTCATATATCATCATCTAATATGTCCCCTAATGTGATACCATAGTAAAAAACGGGCTGAATTAAACTACCCATTATGCTATCACTAATGAACCAACATGCAACCTATTGAAACCTTTATAGACTCCATCATCTATCTCCATCTCAAAATATCGTCTCAGAATCTAATCATCACCAATCAAAAAACTAATTGGACTCCACAAGGCATCTAGATTTCATAAAACCCACATGCTCACCAGTATCTTGTGCTTTCACAGTGATGCAAAGATTAGATATACACACAACTTTCCCTTCTAATTCATAAGAGTACAAATTAATTACACAAGAGACTCACTGGGAAGAATTCATGCACTATAAAGGAGGCTTTCGGGATAGTCATCAGATGAGGATGGTTAACTAGAGAAGGTAACCTTGGCATGGGGGACACATAATAATTATGAGGAAGGTAGGCATAGAAGGAGGTGGAGGTGGAGGAAGTGGTGGAGAAGTTTGAGTCGACGATCAGAGGAGGAGGAGGGGGTGGAGGATGAGGAGGAGATAGTGGCGATAGAGGAGGAGAAGAAGAAGGTTCGTCAAGGAGGAGGGGTCGTGGTGGGAGAGGAGGAGAAGGAAACAATGGATGAAGATGAGTAGGGTTGTAATGTAGGAGTAGGAAAATGCAGCATCGGCGGATTAGGAGGATGAGGAGGACAGGTCGACGACAGAGGAGTGGTTGATGTCACATGGTTCAACATCTATGAAGGCTTGAAAGGGTGCGTGGTAGGAGGAGCCTATTAGGATTATTTTATAAAAACTAGTAGATCCATTATTAGTGATACTTAAAAGTGCTAATAAAGGTATGATATATTAGGGCTAAAATAATAAGTGTTGAAAAAATATACCATTATTGGTGCTAAAAAAGTGTTGATAGAATACCTATTTATCATCCCTAAAAAAGCGCTAATAAAGGCATAATTTTATTAATTTATCTATATTATTATATATTTATTTAAAGTGATATATAGGATAAATGAATATTTATTTATTAATAATTATTATGATAAAAATTATATATTTATAAATATTGGTATATAATTGTTAGTATATATATATATATATATTAAAAAAATTAAATTTACAAATGTATTTGAAAAGTATTTATATATATCATTAAAAATATATTAGTATATATTTATTATTTAAATATATTTAATGTTATTTTATAAGATAGAACATATATAGTTCATGTAGGTAACATTATGAATTAATCAATATACCACATTAATAGAAAAACAATATAAATTAATTCATGCATGTGATACATAACTTACACGCATGATCAATACAATATTTCACCAAATTCATTAGAAGACACATATAAATTCAATAATTATAATTAAAAATATATATATTAAAAATTATTATATATTTTTAAATAAAATAAATAAAATAAATATGTTAAATATAACAAATATAATAAATACAATGAAGTAATCCAATAAATATAAGAAATCTAATAAATTACTGATAAATATAATAAATCTTATAAATATATTTGTTATTTAATGTAATTTATAACAATATTTAAATTATTTAAATATATATATATTAATTTACTTATATTCTTATAAATAATTTTTTCAATTAATACATTATATATATATATTTTTAATTATTAAAAACTATATATTAATTATAAACATTTTTTAATTTAATTTTTACAAATAAATAATATTTTTGAATATAAATATAATAATTTTATATAAATTAATAATAAAAACTTCTATCATCGCTAATAATAGTTCAGATTACGGCCCACCCCTTTATAACCACTTTTTTGCGCAATACTGATAAAATGCAGTAGTTCCCTTACCCTGTTTTGTGGCAGTGATGATGTATGTGCCTTTCCTCAGGTCACTACTATGCAATCAGTGTAGCCTCAATTGGTTGTTTGGAATGGTCAATGTATTTACATCAGATCATGTGGAGTCCAAAAATTTTATGTACTAGCTTCTCTTTCTCTGGCTTATATCATGTACCATGATCTCCTAACATTGTTTCCCTACCATCCCATGCCATCCTCGTTGTGCCTAACTTCAAACACAGTCGTATCACTCAACCAAAACCTATGATACCATTACGTCATGACCCTCCTTCTTCCTGATGAGGTGAGGGATTGAAATATGCTATGAAATTCCTTCCACAAGATAAAGGAGAGATAATAACTCTGAGTTCCACCTTCAATAGGCCCCAGGGTGGTGACCATCACCAATGGTATATAAATTACACAAAAAATATGTGGCATTACCCTTTTAATAGTAACTGTGGTGGGGAGGTAAGATGTATCAACCTCAAACATCTCCAAGAAACATATATATTAAGAAACCAAAATCCATTCCACATGAATGTTTAAAGTAAAAATAATATAAATAAAAGGAAAACTCCAATGTATGTTCCAATAAAAATTTAACAACGTCACAACAACCACCCCCAACATTTGAGCTAGTAAAGACCATCATGGTCTATATAATATCCCTGGAAACATGAAAAATATTTTTATAAATTTAAGGTGAGCACACATCTACACTCAGTAGGTAAAATATAATTAACCTAGGAACATGTGGTAGAAGCATACTAATTATCCTATGAGAAAACAACAAAAAATCAAAATCACTTAACAACCTAAACTATACACCCAATCCTCACAAAGGCATTCTCACCTCATAAATCAATTCATGTATTTTAATATAGTAAGCACATCATTATTTTTGTACCCTGCAAAACTATCCACTAGTTAACTGATCTTATCAAATGGTGAATGTCTTGTTTCTACCATTCTCTTCCACAATCCCCACTTTCAAAACCTTTCCCCACTCACCAGAGTCCCCATCTATCCCACAAAAACCTAGTCCACAACCCAAAAACCTATTGGGATGAAACCATGTAATCATCACACAACTCATCCGGGGGACACATGAGAAGCAAGCAATGCCCACAGACACCAGGGAATCATAACCACACCACAACATACCTAAAGGGATTTTGGATACCAATGCCTAGAATAGGGAGAAGATAATATGGAATAACCATCCCTCCATTCTCCCACCAGGATGTTGGGAAAGGACACCCAAGCCCATAACAATGGGTGTGTTTGGAAAGATGTTCTCAATAGGGGTGGGGTGCGTATAGAAATCATAAAAAACTACATGTATGTTTATATGGGTAACAAACACTCATCCCATCCTTTGGGTTTTCAGAACAACAACCTTCACACACAAAACTACACATGTTTCCACCTCAAAATTCTGTTTCAAAATGAATTATGGGAATATCCCAATTTGTTAAATGAATTATTCTTCACAACAAACCTCAATTGGATACATAACTTCATCGAATTCCATTAACTAATTGTCATTTTGAATTATCAATTCAATCATTTCTTTATGAAATATTTACTTCGGAAACTACCAAACAATAAAAACTCTATAAGGAAAAGCAACAATACCAACCACATCATAATCAAAAAAATTAATGAAGGTCCAAGGTCAATGAATACATTATAGAACCCATTCATTAAACAAAAACCTCTAGAAACACCGAGATAAAGGATCACCAAATGTAACACCACCCTTCATTAAAATAATGTGGCCATGTCCTTCCTCTCATCAAGTAATACTCCCAAAAAAATTAACTACATCCACACTCAGTATCCCCATTGCAGAATAACACTACACCCAACACAAAAATAAAAATGTACATGATATAACCCAGTCTTGTAGCCCAACTACCTAACCACTTCCCAAATGTATCCCCTAGAAACAACATGTTCATCTATTCCATAATAAATCAATATCTCAGCCAGATATTCCACTACATTCCATATACCACCCCACACTCACAACCACACTCACAACCGCATCCTCAAACAAATAGAATAGAAACAAGTCCAAATAGAACCACACACACCACAAAGACAACCATGAAAGAATGGGTTTTCAGATATAGTAGAACTCATTATTTAATTCCACATGATAATATTTGGGTTATCACAAAACATGTTTTATCCTGGGGAACCCACTAATTTAACCGAATATACATGGTTAACAAATTTTGATAATTCCACCATTCAACCTGGGATACATAAAAAGTGTAACGCATCACCCATTCACAAGAAAAGAACAATAATGGACAAAATTTATAGATGTCATACAGCTCAAAAAAACTCATGGAACAATGATATCATATAAAACAAAGAAATCATCATCAACATACCCCAATCCCTAATTTATTAATTCTTATTATCAGTGTTAAATATGATTCAATTGTATCCATATGAAGATATCAAGACAACCCCCCCCCCCAAATGATACAAAAATAAATTAGAGACAAATGTATCCCTACATGGAACTGCATTCAGTTAACAATTCCTCCTTGTAGCCATACAGAGTCGTCGTGTGAGCATTGGGAATGAATCAAGGGAAAAACTGAATAGACTAATAAGGAACAATTGCATAACTCCTTATGGAATCAAGGTTCATGGTTAACAACGATAAAATGGAAGGGTTTAAAGGAATAGGGGATTTCATCTTTAGAAAGTCCATATCATAAATCTACTAGGGAAAATTGTTCAAATTCCATTAGAGATGGATCATGATCAAGATGACACGATTTATGATTCAAATGAATCTTCTATGTTTTAAGAGATAGATACAATTTGAAATTGCCTATAAACAAATTAAATATGGAATTTAACTCATTTAATTTAAATGGAAGCATAAATGCACAGATATAGGATAAAATGGTAAAACTTGAAATGACTCATCAATTGGTGTGTCAAAGAAGTGAGTCACTAATGCTTAACTCCCCAATGGATGAAACACGATTGAAACTAACCAACTGTGAGTCATTGATTTGACACCACAATGCCTGACACATTTATTCCCATCCTAAAAATTTCATGACTCATTGATGCATCATCCAACAGATGTTAGGCCATCTGATGCCTTGACCTATTGATGTCTGACCTACCAACGCCTAGACCTATCGACGCCTCATCCTACTAATGCCTTGACCGATAGATGCCTCAACCTAATGTAACCCTAATTTAGTGATGCTGAGATACTGATACAACCCTTCCAATTCGGAACTACTGATGTGACACATTGGTGCCTGACTCACTAGTGGAAAAAGTATAAATTTGGAAAACTCTGGAAATAAACTAATGTTGGCTCCCAGATCAAGCCAAACATTAGATTTTGATAAATTAATAGACCATGAAGTTCTTTTCCAATACAATAACAATAATATATCATTATTTTGAGAATATTTGATTTTTGATTTTTGTATGGATACATAATATTTAGAGGAAAATTAATATGAATTCAATTTGAAAGGGATGGTCAGAACAATTATATCTTCATCGAATGTGCTCAATTTGATCTTCTCATATGGGAACTAGGGTTGTAATTTTATGTTGGCTATATCCCCTAAAACATATCAAATGATTTTTTTGAAGAGAAGTTGGTAGGTGTATTTCAAGCTAAATGGATCGATGTTTTGTGATGAATTTACTGGAGGGATGTGCATTTATAATTTATTAGAGGGTAATTCATGGAATATATTTAAATAAAAAATTAAAAGAAACTATTTTCTATCTGAAAATGGGAAAAAATAAAAAATTCATGAAATTAGATGATGATGGGTTGATATCAAATCGTCTTAAATGATTGTTTTCATAATTTGGATATAACATTTGCATTAGGGTCGATCCCCTTTGTTAAAAAGACAAAAATACCCTTTTTTAACCTAGGTAAAAAATACCCATTACATGCTAGAAAAGGTAGAGGGATCATTGTTGATTCTCATTTCCATCACACAGTCTAAACGACTGAAAAAGGGAAATATCTTGATCCCAAAGTGATTCATCCTTTGAAGAAACATAAAAAATTTAAAAAGGCATGAACAAAGATTAATTTTCACTTGGTTCATGAAAGTTCCACCAAGGTCTCCAAAGTATACCTGCGCACCGCCCAATGGTCATGGAGGTGACTTGTGCACCCTCTTTGATTGTTCGCCCCTGGGCTTCCCTGGCCTATAAATACCCCTGGTGTGCCCCCCATTTCAGGACGGAAAAATTCGAAAA
The DNA here is from genome assembly GCA_963277665.1 of Viscum album. NCBI lineage: Eukaryota > Viridiplantae > Streptophyta > Magnoliopsida > Santalales > Viscaceae > Viscum > Viscum album. Next base: position 1,120,888,137 of record OY728146.1, read on the forward strand.
CTCATATTCGAACTCCCAGTGCCCTAGTCTCTTCTTAAAGCCTTCCTAACACTTATAAGGTAATTTATTACCTTGAATGGAAGGTCTAAAGAGAGGGAACACGGCCTAAGTGTTGAAATTCATCATCACTTGCGCGCCTAAGTGGTGAACCCTTAAGGGAAATGGCTATACTTGCGCGCTTCCTTAACCCTTCAATAGAACTTGCACTCCACTCTTTTGGAAGCCTTTAGGGATAGTACTAAGGGCTCGAGAAAAGTCTCGCCCAAGTATTTATCTAAGGGTTGACCATCGCGCAAGTAACCATGTGTCGTGAAAGTATACTTGCGAGACTTGGACTTGCGCGCCCACGTAGGACTTTCACGCCTTTCTCTTTTTGGGTGAACCTCCTGGATATTCACTTGTTTTCTCCAAATTCACCTCTCATCTTCAAGGTTTAGCCTTCAAAATCCAATTCAGAGCCATTTTTGGCATGATTCCTTTTTGGCTACCTTGTTTAAAAGGAATTCTATGGAACATCTCTCAAAACCTAGTGATTTATATATCTTTATGTCACTATGGTTAGATAATCCATTCATTCAACCTCATCCTTTAAAATGAGAAGACTATTCTTGGGAATCCTTCTCAATAGTAAGCCCCATGTCCCCTTAAATCCGTGCCTCCTTTTCCGAACTAAGCCCTAGTCATAATTTATCTAATTTGGGAATCCTCCTCAGTAATAATCCCCACTCATAAATTTCATTTAACATAGGCCTCCTTCTCAAGAATAAGACCTATGTCTTTAAGTCCCCTAACCTAGGCCTCATTTTCTGGAGAAAGACCCAGTCTTTAAGCTCACTTAATTTTTGGCATCCTCCTTAGGAGTAATCATCATGTTCCCAAACATCCAAATTCTCTTAACCTGGGCTTCCTTTTTAGGAAGAAGCCTTAGTCATGATTCCCTTTATCCTGGGCCTCTTCTTTAAGAGTAAGCCCTAGTCATAAATTCTATTAACCATTCTTAATTTACTTTTGATTTGTGTTTCCTTCTTAAGAGTAAAACCCAATCATAAGTCTTATCTAATTTAGGAATCCTTCTCAGGATTAAGTCCTATATTAAGTATCTAAATATCCATAAAGCACATATATCTTTATAGACCTTGTTCCCAGGTTTTGTCCCTAATGTATATCCTAATATTCATCTATCTGGATAGTCATACATACATAAGCCCCACATCATTTCTTTATATTTCATCTTTCATGGAACAATTGTCTAGTTTTAGTAATACCTCTTGTTTCTCACACCGAGCATGACTCACGTGAGCATAGAGTGTAAAAGTAATTTTTACATCTTTCTTTGAGCCATCAATCATGCTTAAACCACATACTGCTTTACTCAAACTACGTGGGTTCTGATTCCTTTTAAAAAACAAAGGATATGTAGGTAGCACATCATCGGGTACGATCCGAACTACGAATTAATTCATGTCCTTCTAAATGAAAATAAACTTCAATTACCCCACTAAGTGGATTTAAACCTAGTATGGTTATCATAATAACCAAGAGATTTCTATATATTGTGTTGAACGATACCATTGACCAAGAATCTCTAACAAATACATATTATATTATATTGATGGAGAACCTCAAATACGTATAAAAGATTCTCTAAATCTCAAACATATTAATCGTTGATTCTCAGATTTAAAGGAAAGATCATTTTAATACTTGGTAATGTAATAAGGATTCAAAAACATAAAATAAATCTATAAAGAGAGTCCCAGAGTAGACAATAATTCCTCCCAAAAATGTGTTATTAGTCCGACCTCCCATCCTCTTTACCAATGCAAATTCTTAAGCCTCATCAGTTCATAACTAGTGAGCACATACCTTGGGAAAGTAGTTCCAAATGGATATAGAATCATTGGATGTTTCCGGTTCTACGAACAAACCCATTAGAAACCGCTTGGAATGTTTTTACCTTAAATCAACAAGGTCATCCCCATTTTCAGAGGAAATAAAAAATGGCAAACCCGACTTGAATCCTTAACCATGTTAAAATGGTATTTTACTTATTTTCTTAGGCCCATATTTAAACTCAATGAGAGGGCCAACATAACAATATATAACATATGTGCTCGTCCAAAATATGTAGTAGCCTAACTTATCATGATTATGTTTTTTATGTCAAACATGCACTCATTTATATGATTTTATGCATTACAGAAATGGCTTCTCTTAAGTTCATGAATGTGAAAACCTCTGCTGTGAAAGCATCTGCTGCTGCTCCTTCTAGATCGTTGTCTGCTCTGAGGATGAGGTCACCTACTCAACGTCTTCAATGGTGGGTATCAAATGTTCAGATTAAGGAGTACCGTCAATATAGTACTATTCTCACTCTGGAGGCCACTAGACAAGCCCTCCAAATCAATTATTCACCCAGGTCGTCCAGACAGTGAAAACGAGTGATCAAGAAGTGAGTGGTTCTAACTACCGTCTCCAACCGTTTTGGGTCATTATCTCAGGAACAAAATCACCATTCCCTCCCGTATTCTGAGAAGGTGAATCAGAATTCTACTCAAGGCCTTAATTCAAGGAAACAAGAGTCCTTGTCGAGGGCTCCCACCAATAATCGCCGCTAGACTCGTGCAGTAGTGCGCCCTCAACATGATGAGGGTATCGTCTCCAAGAATTCGGCTCAGGTCCCTTGAACACGAGTAGGCATGAAAACCCACCAGAGGCGATGAATGGTCAATAGTGAGCAGGTTCATATCTCTGCCATTTCCAGAGAAGTCCACCAACCTAGCATGGTGGCATGAAATGACCGGGCACACACACCTGTTCGTTTTAATTCCTCTATCTATCAGTCTCGTCTGGGAGCAACACGCCAATCCTGATAGGAAATTCTTGGCAAAGTACAATAGATAGGAACAGACACTTGTTTATAAATCATCAGCTACTCAGCAGGCTTGTCTGACTACATACGATGATGCTCGCCAACCCAATGTGTTGACAACTGGTAAACAGACACATACACCTGCTTACACTCATCAATCCTACCAGCAACCTCATCTGTCAGTATTGAAGGAAGATTGTCAACCACATTCAGTGGAGTGCAATCAACATGCACATACACCTGCTAGTATTAATCAAGCCTACCAACAGTCTCATTTGGTAGCATTTGGAGGAGTCAGTCGAAAAGCTCTGGTGACAAATAGGAGGCAGACTCAACTCTCTACCCCCACACTTGAGTACTGTCAGAATTCACTGATAGGAAAAGGAGGAAAAGAGAAGGAACACACACCTACTCCAAGCACGGAATGGACATATATTCTTGTTCTGGTAGCTAAAGTCACCAAACATTTTCAACCAATGGTGAAAGAGGAGAATCAAATCCCAGCTCATATACTGGATGCCTGCCGGGATATTATAATAGCTTCAGCAGCATCGCAGGGAAAGAAATGAAAATCTATCCCTACCAGTGGAATGACACATCAATAGTTCACTCTATAGTAGACACACACCTCTGTTATAGTCCAAGATGGTTATGGGGAATACTCCCCCATATCATACAGATAACCAAGTCAGGCACATACACCTAATTTGAGTGGCGATAATCATCCTAACATGATCCTTTCTCCGGAGCAGGCACATACACCTTCCCACAATAACCCCTTTTGTCAAAAAATGGTTCCTAAAGTGAGTAAGAAGGCGTTTAAAAATAAGACTCATCCAACACAGTCAATAAATCAAGGGCCAATCTCTAATAAGGCTTTACTAGATGCTGGAGTTCTTGATGCACTCAGACAATTATCTGTTGCAACTCAAGATTTTACTCTCTTAGTTCTAAATAGTGGGAACATTATTTTCAAAGGTCTACATTAGACACTTCCTAATAAAGGCTTACTGCATGAAAATTCGGTCGATCTCGACGTTTCATCTTCAGATGAGAGCCACAAGAACCCTCAGTGTGGCCATGAGATCAAGCAGCATAATGTTTCATATTTTGCAGTAACCCACCATGGTGGTCCTCCCTATGATGATGAATTTAGCTGCAAATTTTCTCTCTGCAGTAATAATTCACATTGCCTGGAAAATTCTTAAATGGACAATGTAGTGACAAGAAGGCCCTCTTATTTTGAGGCACTTGAAAATGTGAATCCAGTCATGTCTGATTCGTTACCACAATCTGGTGAAACAATATCTCAATCAAAAGATAGCCTGGGGTGTAGGTCATTCTCCGAACCACCCCTGGGTCGTTCATCTTCTAGTTTGATTTGTAAATTCTCTACCAATCTTGTTGAATCCGATGAAGCAACAAGGAAGCACCAGATCTGGTCTAATCAGGTAGAAGAATCTTCATTGAATGATAAAGAGGATGTACTGAATATGAGAAAACAATTGGAAAAAGGTTATGTGCCCGTTATGTTTTGGACTTTGGCTGATTCTCAGTATGACATTCCAGAGATGTTGATGAAAGTTGGAATTCATGATATTTGCCCCAACATATGGAAAACTCTTTGTCAGTTGAAAAATAAAATATTATCTTCTGATGAATATGAAAATCATGTCATGATAATGGAAGGGGTACAATGCCTAATTGATTTGGAATCTCTCTCAGTTTCTTGATATTTGAAGGCTGAAATGCAGCAGAGAGCCCTTCAGTGTTCATTCCTTCGAACACTAAGAAGATTGTGCAAGTTAATTTCCAATCCCCCATTTGGTTTTCATATCAGGGGATGAGGTTTCCATGGAGCACTAAATTTCACTATACTCTCCATCCAAAAAAGCCCTAAAAAAATGGTTTCATGCAATGTTATTTCCCATGGCCGGCCACAACCAATTGGATTTGTTTGTAAACAAAAGCTCGCTCAAGAACATGCCTCAACTAGTTCTTCCCAAAATCAAGAATACAAAGAACAAGTTGACGAATTAATCCTGCATCAAGCAAACGAGAATTTTGAACAAGCCCCTCGTTTAGAGAAAGCACATCATCAAGTGATAGAAGTGTCAGAAATCAACCAATGGTCTTTTGAGCCAGGTGATAAGAGTGGATGTAGGTTAATGCATCCAACCAATTTCCAGACTAAAGTCTGTAAGATCAGGAGTGATTTTAATATGGTCTCAGATATAGCAACTCAAGAGCCATCCTGGCTTTCCAAACTAGGGAATCTTTTAACCCAACCATCAGAATCAACAAATAGGATTCAAGGAGTTGAGAAAAGACAGCAGGAACTGCCCTAGTCCACAGGACTGGGGACTTTACAAATCCTCAAACTCCCCCTCAGAGAAATTCAGTATTATCTCGATTAGGGAAGAAGCCACATGTGGAAAAAGAGCCAAATTATCAGGATATTCCGTCCAAATTACAGTTCATCATGAAGTTCCTAAGGGTTCAAATTAGTAAAAGGCAGTGTCTCAACAAGGACATGAAAGAAGGAAATATCACAGAAATGTCGATAAAAGAGATGGAATGAATTATGAATCAATTAATGGCATCAATGCCGTTGTTTATGATCCCCCAGATGAGGCTCACTCAGAGGGATCAGATGAAGAGGTTCATTCTTAAGAAGTTGTACACACAGATACAAATGAAGAAGGTGTGCGTACATGAAATCAAAGGATTACCCAGAATCTATGTAATCCTTCAAGTAAAACACTTCCCCCTCTTCGAATGTTGTCCAATAAGGGGAAAGGAAAGAATTAGGTTACATAACCTTCCTCTGGAGAAGGACAATCGCCCTCATTAGAGCAATTATTTTTCCAATAGGAGGAATAAATGAAGGAATTGAGGGGGTTGAATGCAGAACTACATCATGGTAGTTTTCCTCCTAAGCATACTGGAGTTAGTCATTTAAGGGAGATTGTTACGGCTACTCAGATGGATCAAGAATATCCTCCTATGCCAGTATACCCTCACCGGTCTAATCCTACAAGTCATGTGTAACAACAATAGGTGGTGCTAAAATTAGTTGCAATACCAGCCACCACATCTATCCAAGCTCCATTCGTTGCACCTGCTCAGGTTCAAGCTAAATTAGATGTTTCTCAAAAGTTAATAACTAGTATTGAGTCATTAATAGCTTGGTTGGAAGCTATGAAGGGAAATCATGCTCACATTCAACCAGAAAAAACATCTTACCCTGAATGGGTTGATGAAATACCTCCCCCATTAAATTTTGAAAGTACCACATTACTAATCATAAATGGTTCGGGAGACCAAGAGAAACATTTAAAACATTTTGTTTCTCGTTGAGATCATATGATTGGAACCCCTCAGCAATAGGAAGCAGTTATGATTATGTGTATTGTACAGTCATTACAAGGGCTTTCCTTTTTCTGGTAATCAAGCATTCAATCCAGGACAATTACTGGATTGGAGGATCTACGCCAATTATTCCTTCTTTAATTCAACTCAACATTGCCAAAGACAATAGGTTTTTATCATAGAAATTGTATGCAAAGGTAGAATAAAAGGGTTTCCGATTTCATTGCTCACTAGATGGGATTAACCTATTCCCTAATCAAAACAATCCCTCAAGAATAATTGTTTCAAAACTGTGTGGAAAATTTGTGTGATAAATTATGCACACCGTTGATCCCTGTGAAATACACATGAGGGTTTCGAGACCTTACTTCAATCACTCAGTAGATTGAAGACTCTCTTTTAAAGACTAAGGATAATGCTCATGTGATTCCACCAGCTCCAGGAAGGAGAATGGGTAAAGTAGAAACTGCTACAGTTATTCTTAGACAAGCACTTGTACCTGCTTCTACATCAAGGACTTCATCTTCTTGAAAGGCTCTGCCTCCTGATCATTAAAAAAAGAGACCGTTTCATCCAGATGATCAATAAGATCAATGACGGAAGCAATTTTAGGATCAGAAAAGTAAAGTTTACTCTTTCCGAAATGAAAAAGTTCATGGTTACTTCATTTTGGGTCTGGAAAATAATTTGGTTTGATTTCCAAGACCCAAAAGGTCAAACAAGGAAGGAGCTGAAGGCCATCCCAACTATTTCCCATTTCATTAGATGTTGGGGCATCCCATTAGGGAGTGTTTTGTCATCAAATACCTCCTGCAAAAAATGGTGGACTCAGGACAAGTCAAAATTAAAAGGTCTTCAGCTCAGGTAGCATGTGTTACTGCTACAAATCTATGAGAATAAGGCAAATGGCATGATGTCAAGAAAAAACTACTAAAAAATATGATGATTTTATGGTCAGAAAAATGATCTACTGAACTCATGCCATTTTGCGAATGCAACTGATGAAACCAATTCTGTCTTCTGCTATGAATTCCACAGTAAATCCCCCTTCATCAGAGGGAAAATCCTCAAAGAAACGGAACAATTAAAAAAAGAGGAACAATCAGAATAATATGAGATAGTGCCAAATCCAAAATTGTTTTTGACTTTGCCAGATTTTATGCCATCTACTTCGAAGCAATGGGCACCGTCCCACCAAACGGCACAGCCTAAACTTGCTAATCAGGCAGAGTCTTCATCAGACGAAGAGTTGATCTTTGGATCTATTAACATGATTCACTTAAGAGATCCATATGCCAGTCGCAATTTTTATATTTATGGTCCTTAATTACCTATATCAAACAGATGAATCAGAGGGAGTTCTAGAGGCTCAGGATACATGGGAAGACGTGGATCATTCAGAGGCCACTATTCCAATTCTACCCCTACTAGAACTGTGTATGAAGCAGTAATTTGTTGCAGAGCCCTTCAATGAGCTCAACATGAACACGAAAGTTCTTCCACACAAGTCAGATTCAGTCCAGGAATAGTTATTCTGGAGGATCAGTTAGAGATTCCACGTTCTTCCTCTCAGTAATTAAATAGACCTAGTCAGTTTAAATTTCCAAATCCATGAGTATTTCGAAATCCTACCCCGATACAAGATTCATCAAGTTCCAAAGCATCAACTTCGAAGGCACCTGTGAAACCACATGTTCCTATTGGGAAAGGCAGACCTTTGGATCAAAAGTATGATGTATTGAAACACTTGGCCCAAGTACCAGCAAAGTCATCAATTCTGGATTCTTTGAATTTATCAATGGATCATCAGGAGGCACTTATCGAGGCTTTGTCAACTCCTCAAGAGTTTGAAACTGAAATTGCTACGGCTGAAGCCTACCATGTTGTGAATAAACCTACAGAATTCCATGTAGATGTATCTTTCACAGATGAAGATGAATATGATATTGTGCATGGACATATTAGACCTTTGTACTTATCTGGAAAGTTCAATGGTATAGACGTCCGAAGAATCTTCATTGATAATGGTTCAGGAGTCAACCTCATCCCCATTCGTACACTTCTTCAATTTGGCATCATAGAATCTGATTTATCTCCTTCTACTTTGATGTTACAAGGATATGATAAAAATGAACAAGATCCACTTGGTGATATTACACTCAGAACTCAGTTTGGAGATCTTGTATCCAATTCAGATTTCATGGTTGTTGATCAAGACTCAGCCTTCAACATCTTTCTTGGTCGACTATGGCTACATCAACATGCGGTTATCCCTTCACCATTCCATCAATGTCTCAAATATTGTTTTGATGGTAAAATTGGGCAATTTTATGATTATAATTCCCCATTTAAGACATGTGAATCTCATTACATTGAGGTAGAATTCTATCACATGAAGGGAAAGGAGAAATCCACAACAAGGGATTTTACTTGTGTTTATGCTCCATATGGTTTGGAAAATATTCTAGTAAACCCATTTACACATGTGAGTACATATTATGTATTGCCTATCAGTCAAATTGATAGGATAGACCCAAATCAAATTACTCTTATGGAAACCTCCATAATGTCAATTACCGTAATCAAGCTAGACAACATGGGAGAAATTGGTGATTCACCAAGCAATGATGAAAGCTCAAATGGAGATGTCTTCATTTCATCCATTGAAATATAGCAAGTCTATGCATCGCCAATCAGACCAGAAAAAGTTATAGCAATGTCAGAGTTGAATGATGATGTGGATTCTCAATCAATTATCTCCTCTATATTACCCATGGGAGACCCTTCATCATCAATTAGGTTGGAAATGGAAGCCTCTTCTTCAAGTTGTTCAAATTTTAACATCTCTTCTGATCATGGAAATTCTACTTCTTCATAAAAAATTCATGTAGAAATAGAAGAAATAACACATGTTCAAGAAGAAGAGAAAGATGTTAGGGATGCTCCTCCAGCATTTAAAGAGTGTATCACTACCAGTGTGGATGAACTCATAGAAATAAACCTGGGTTAAAAAGATGATCCACACCCCACATTAATGAGTGCTGCCATGACTCTTGAAGAGCAAGATATGTATATTTCTTTTTTAAATAAATATTGAGATATATTGGCTTGGAAATATACAGAAATTCCAGGGCTTGATCATGATGTTTCCACTCATCGTTTGGGTTTTCCAGAAGAACATCGATGATTCAAACAAGCCGCTAAAAGAACACACCCAACCTATGCTTCCAAAATTGATGCTGAAGAGGATAAGCTTATCAAAGCTAACTCCATCAGAGAAGTTCAATATCCCAAGTGGTTGGCTAATATTATCCCTGTGAAAAAGAAGAACAGAAAAATTTTGCATTTATTTTAGAGATCTTAATCGGCATTGTCCTAAGGATGATTTTCCAGTTCCGATTACAGAACTCTTAATTGATGAAACAGCTGGCTCTGAAACACTTTCTTTTATGGATGGATATTCAGGATATAATCAAATCTTAATGGCTCCAGAAGATGAGGAATCTATAGCTTTCATAGCACCTGAAGGTTTGTTTTGCTATCGAGTAATGCCCTTTGGCCTGAAGAATACAGGTGCAACATATCAGTGTGCCATGCATCATATCTTCAAACCCTTTTTAGGGAAGTCTGTTGAATGTTATGTGGACGATTTGGTTGTTAAATCCAAACAATTTTCTAATCACATGGCTGATTTGGAAATCATATTACACAAACATGGGAAACATAATTTGAAGGTGATCCACGTAAAATGTGTTTTTGGGGTAACCTCATGAAAATTTCTCAGCTTTTTTGTACGGCATCGTGGCATCAAAGTCGATCTTGAAGAGAAAAATTCAATACTTGGTATGTCACCTCTGCAAAATTTAAAGTAATTTAGAGGAAATCATGGACACTTGGCCTATATTCAATGTTTCATCTCCAATTTGGAAGGAAAAAGTTTACCCTTCACCAAATTGATGAAGAAGGGAGTCACTTACCAGTGGACTAAAGAATTTCAAGAAGAATTCGATAATCTCAAGAATTATCAATTGAGTCCACCGGTGTTAATGCCACCTGTCGAGGGAAGACCACTTATCCTCTATGTGACAGATCTAGAGCGATCATTGGGTGCCTTTCTATCTCAGAAGAATGATACTAGAAATGAAAACAGACTCTACTATATCAGTCAGACTATTCTTGAAGTAGAAACATGATACTCAAATATTGAGAAGTGCTACCTAGGATTAATATTTGTAGTTAAGAAGTTGAGACACTACCTGCAACATCATGATGTCTAATTGGTATCTTGCAATAACCCGCTCAAATTCATCCTTAGTAATCCAATGCTTACAAGACATCTGGCAAGGTGGGCAGTTATTTTGCAGCAATTTGATATTCAATATGTGTCTCAAAAGTCAATAAAGGGCCAAACTCTGGCTGATTTCCTTACTAAAAATCCTTCAGTAGAAGATACATCTTTATATATTGAACATACTTATGAGGAAGTATTCTTTATTCAAGATAGACTTCAAACATGGGAAATGTACTTTGATGGTGCTTTCAGAAGTCCAACAGGGACGAAAATGGAGAATCCTAAATTCAAAAAAATTGGGTTGGGAATTGAGCTCATTTCTCCAGAAAAGGCAGTGCTACCCTATTCCTTCTCATTGTTGGGAGGCGGTAAAAATAATGAAGTAGAATAACAAGCTCTCATTGCATCCTTGGAGTTGGATCTTCAAGAACAAGTGAATCAATTAAAGGTGAAATGTGATTACGACCTGGTAATCAAACAAGTAAATGGAGATTATGCAATCAGAAAAGAATAACTAATCCCTTTGTATCATTATGTCAGAGATTTAATGGTGGAATATCCTTCAGAACTAGCATTTTCTTATGCCCTGAGATCACAAAATGCCCAAGCTGATGAACTAGCTAATATATTCATAGCTCTGGCAGATCCAAATCAGGACGAGACAACCATCAGTATTTCCCACCGTCGAACAATTTCACCTTATATTCAAATCAGAATAGAGGAAATCAATGAAATTACTCCCATATCTGAACCATATGGTCATACTAGAGGATGGATGACACCTATCAGGGAATACCTTCAAAATATAACACGTTCACCTGATAGAGCTGGGAAAGAACAAATCTGATGATGTGTGGTCCATTTTACTCTTTATGATAGCCCAGATCACTGAGAGAAAATTTTCTACAGGCATGGTTTTGATGGAATTATCTTCAGATGCATTGATGGTGAAGAGACAATGGCTGTCATGAATGAAGTGCATGCAAGATTATGTGATTCCCATTAGTCTGGACACATACTATCTGATCAAATTTGAAGGCATGGATATTTTTGGCCTTCAATGATACACGATTGTGTTTATTTCAAAAAGAAGAGTCATTCTTTCCAAGTACATTATAACTTCAATCAACAACCCCCATAGTTGATTCATACAACTAAATACTCGTGGTCATTTGCCACATGGGGAATGGATGTAGTGGGACCTTATCCTTCAACTACAACCAAGCAGTTTAAGTACATTATTACTGCTACTGACTTCTTTTCCAAATGGGAAGAGGCAATACCCCTCAAAGAAGTCAGTTCTAAATGCACTGTTAGCTTCATCAAGTCTAACGTCATTACCAAATTTGGTGTCCCTCATACCATATTGACAGACAATGGCACCAACTTCTGTTCATCTGAGGTGAGGAAGTTGTATCAAGAATACAACATCAAATCCAATCATTCATCTCGGTATCATGCAGTAGCCAATGGCCATATAGAAGCATTCAACAAGACACCATCAAACATACTTCAAAATATGGTGGATAAAGATATGAAATCATGGCATGATAAACTCTTTCATGCTTTATGGTCTTATCAGACCACCACCCGCACTACAATGTGGTCAATTGCATATTCAATGGCATATGGAATAGAAGCAGTCTTTCCCATTGAAGTTCAATTACCCTCGCTCAGAGTATCAACTTGTGATCAGTAATCTATAGATGAACAATATCAAAAGAGATTGGATGAATTGGAACAGTTAGATGAGAAAAGATTCTGCACCTTGCACCACTTGGAAATCTATCAGAATCGAATAGCACAAGCTTTCAAAAAAAAGTTTGTCTTCGTTCATTTGTTCTGGGAGAATTGGTATTGGTTCTTAGAACTCCATTGATACCAGGAATGAAACCTCTCATACTGGAACCAAAATGGTAAGGACCTTATTAAATACAGAAGGTCTACTCCAATGGAGCTTATTCACTAATCTCAATGGATGGAGAACTCATTACTACTCCAACCAATGTATGATTTCTGACAATCATTTTGTGTAGGACAAATACTTGATCGTCCAATATGTCATTAAACTGTGCTATCGTCCAACATGACATTAAACTATGATATCGTCCAACACGACGCTAAACTGTGCTATCATCCAACAAGACGTTAAATTGTGCTATCGTCCAACATGACGTTAAACTGTGCTATTGTCCATCATGATGTTAAAATGTGCTATCATCCAACAAGACATTAAACTGCACCATCCATGGTCTATGCATATGACTTTAAACTATTTTCACTTATGTCCAACATGACATTAAACTGTGATGTCCTAACTATATGACGTTCAGCTGTACAGAAGTCACATACGTCCAACATGACGTTAAATTATGACATCCTAACTACATGTATTTAAATTGTACATAAGTCCCTTATGTCTAGAAAGATGTTAAACTGCATAATCTCCAGTCCATGCATATAACCATAAACTATTCACACCATCGTCCAACATGACGTTAGACTATGAAAAAAAAACCTAATATGTCCAACATGATATTAATCTGTGTCGTCTTTTGTCCTTACTGCATGAAATTAAACTGCATAGTCCCCCTTTCATCCCACATGATGTTAAACTGTATTGTCCTCATCGTCTTAGCTACGAGACACTAAACTGTATAGCAACCTTACGTCCAACAAGACGTTAAAATGTGTCCCTATATTTGTCCTACATGATGTAAAACTGAACAAAGTCCCTTAATACGTCCTACATGACATTAAAATATATTTTTTTCGTGCTACATGACACTAAACTCTACAGCACAAATAGTCTGCAATGCAAGACTTTAAACTGCATAGTCCATTCATACGTCCTACATGACATTAAACTGTGCATCATTAAGGTTGTTTCTTCTTCTTGTTTCTCACACCGAGTATGGATCACGTGACCTTAAATTAAACATCAACCATAACACCCTCATAGGGCTGCTAACCGTGTGTTAGTCCCAACACCATTTTTAGGTCGTTGTCCCCAAGAAAAACTTGATCACTAATTCATTCTTTAATCGAACTACGTGGACTTTGATCCTTTCCTTATAGGGTGAGTACCTAGGAAACCTCCTGAGGTTCAATGCCAAAATCAATATCTTCACATCGGGTCACCTCCATCTTATATAATGTTGATCTGTGAAGAAACCCTAGAACCAATACTTTTTACAATGGTTCACCTTTGACCTTGCTATATGACGTTAAACTGTATAGCACTTTTTTCATGTATGAAAATAAACTACAACATTCTTTGATACCCTCACTTGAGAGGGAATCATTATTTACATTGATCTTCAATCATGTTATATTCCGAAGACTACGTGCATACATGGAAATACCCAAAACTTTTATCTTGGGTCAAACAATCATTGAACTAAATTCCCCTTCACCCTTCACTTGTCTGAACCAAATCTTTACAGAGGGTATTTCTAGAACTACTTGAGGCTTAATTCACATCATGGTGGGATACGTATGAAAGATTGAGCATCCCACGAATCCAGCCCCAGGTATTTGGGCCTAACCCTAAATTTTATTTTCAGTCCCTGGCTAAAAAGTCCCTATGAAAACACATACTGTGTAATCATTATTATGGTCCGAGTTCTATGACCCTAAACTAATATTTCTTATATTTTCGTCCCACATGACATTAAACTGTATTTCATGAACTACGTATGGCTTGATTACCATACTTATGTGATACATAGTGAAGTCCATCACCTCAATTCAGGACCCAGCCACAACATAATCATGGTTACCATTGATCTATGTTTCTCTTTCATGCATTTATCAATACCAATTTTCATTATTCATACTCTCAACCTTAAATAATTCTAGATCTCTATAACCATTTCCTTGTCATATGGTCACCAAATGTTTGATACTTGAGCGTTATTTTTCCGGAACATGCAGCACATGCCCTTAGTTGGCCTTCCATAAATAGTCTACATAATAGACCTGTCAGCGAAATGATTCTATTATTTGACTATGCAGCCAATTACCTTAGGTGGCCCTGAATAATTCAACCCCCTAACGGGTTTCTCAAATAGTGGTAATTTAATTATTGGGATGAAAATCACTTTTTTCCTTAGTTGTCCTAATGACAATATGTAGGGATCCGCAAAAAATATCCATCCTTAACATATCTGTCACATACTATTTTTCATGATCTGAAAGTATTCTTGTATATGTATTATATTTCCCTTCCCTACGTTTGGGTCAGACCTTTGTAGGTGTGACATTCATCCAGTTCTTAGACAATATTGTTTGGAAATATCTTTTCTATATTCAAGTACCTCTCTCCATACAGCAAACTCTATGCTTTGGAAAATTTAAATCCCCATAAACTTCCACGGGATTTTTATAAGTATAAAAGTAAATTTCTATGTTTTCTTTTGCCTGAATATACAACACATTCATTTAGGAGGCCTTACATAAGTAGTCTACATGACGAACCTGTCAGCCAAAAGATGCTATTATTTGACTATACATCCAATTCCCATAGGTGGCCCTGCATAATTCAACCCCCTAACGGGTTTGTTAAATAGTCGTAACTTTATTCTTGGGAACTACTTATTCTAAATCCTTTTTTCCTTTTTTCATATCATTCCTCAGATTCAAAATTTCTTAAGTCATCATTTACATATTTTCCCTCATACTTGAACATGGTAATATGTTTTCAGATAAATTATCAAGGAATTGAGTCAATGTTTATCCATTTGGTCAAATCTATTTCGGCCTTAAACATTAGCCTTTTTATATCTTATGTGCATGAATTTAATCTGCCCACAAAAGAAAATGGAACTATTTAATGTCATGTCCAAGCTCACTAAACATACATTTTTTATGATTTAAGTAATATTGAGCAATTAAAAGATTCAAATTTTATAGGATTGTCTATTATAATCCTAGTAAAAATAAAACTATGCATACTAGGTCCATATTCTTATGTAAAATTCTAAATCAGGAAGAAAAATAAGGCATGCACAAATGATTGAAGATGTAAGTGTTTTTCATTTATAAACAAGAGTTAGAAGGACATCCATAGATTGGATACTCTTCTCTTTTTTAGGAATTACAAAAGGATTTCAACATATCTCTACATTTGATTTACAGAATCCCAAGATTCATCAGCAATAACTTGGAATTAATTCACTCAACTGAATATAACAAGAGATGCAGTGATACAAGCTCTTATTGGAACATTTGTAAAAGAATGTTCTTGAGTGCAGTTTGATAAAAAATATTCTGATCAAATAGTGACTCTGTTTCCATCCAAGAGGCTTGGAAGATGGATACATGGATTTGATAATGGATCATTAGAAGTAAAGTGCCATTTGGAGAGATTAATCTTTTCAGATATTGTTTCTAATGTCATGATATTCTTCTCTCCATCAACCGGATGTGGAAAACATATCATCCCACAGTTTTCCAATTTCATATCTTCAAGGGAATGGCATGGAAGAAAAATTTGAAATTTCACACCATTGTTTCTACTATTAATTCACAACATAACCGAAATAAAGGAGTAGTAGTGTGTTTGCATCTCGGGAAGATAGTTCTTTACATCTTGAATGTTGACTCCTTACAGATAAGCATGGCCACATAGAGTCGAGTGAATGCTCTGTGGGAAAATAATATGATACTTCTTCAAGTACATGGCCAAAACTGGAAGAGTGATATCGTAGATAGTATAACAATCATTGATTATAATGTTCATCATATCATCAATTCTCTTTCTCCCTAGTTCATCAGTCTTTCCAATTCTTTAGGGAGACATTTAATATGCACAAAAGTTGAATAATTAATTTTTAAGTAAGTTGATTTTTCAATTTTTTTTTAGAAAATAAAAAATGTCTAAGGCATTAGGGCGTAGAAGTCCCAAAGTTGGCGCGCGAGTATCAGTGTGTCAAGCATGTTTTGATGCGCAGGTATCACCACGCAAGTCCAAATACCTCTATAGCAGCGCGATAGCAAAGAAATACCGGAATCTTGAGAAACTTGCACGGTGAAGGAAACATGTGCGGTGAGAGAAAGAATTTTGAAATTCGGTGCTTTGCGTGAGGAATGGACACATATATTTAGGACATGCCTGAACCCTATGTGCCTAAAGCCAGCGTGTGCAACCCTATGCAACTCTCACTTTCACGCCTCCATCTGCACGCTCAACATTTGCGCACCAGAATTCCTTGGTTTTATTATTCACCACAGAGTCACATCTTCTTTCTTTTGGATCCAAATATGAGGGGGGGGGGGACTTTTGTTGACGCTCCATTCTATCAAAAAGTCTAAACGACTAAAAAAGGAAAATTTCTTGAGGCCAAAGTGGTTAATCCTTTGAAGAAACATAAAAAATTAACAAAGGCATGAACAAAGATTCATTTTTACTTGGGTTGCACAAGTTTCACCATGGTCGAGCAAGTATACTTGCGCGCCGCCCAATGCTCACGCAAGTGACTTTCATGCCCTCATTTATTTTTTGTCCAGGGTCTTTTCTGGCCTATAAATACACCTAGTGGGCCCCCCATTTCAGAACGGAAAATTTCCAAAACTCAGATTTGATCTCCCAGTGCCCTAGTCTCTTCTCAAAGCCTTCCGAACACTTATAATGTAATTTCTTACCTAGAATGGAAGGTCTAAAAATAGGGAACAAGGCCTATGTGTTGAAATTGATCAAAACTTGTGCACCTAAGTGGCCAACCCATAAGGTAAATGGCTATACATGTGCGCCGCCTTATCCCTTCAACAGTACTTGCACACCGCTATTTTGGAAGCCTTTAGGGATAATATTAAGGGCTTGAGCCAAGTCTCACCCAAGTATTACTCTAAGGGTTGACCGTCATTCAAGTAACCAAGTGGTGCACAACTATACTTGCACGGCTAGGACTTTCATGCCCACGGTGGACATGCACGCCTCTCTCTTTTTGGGTTCCCCTCCAACCTATTCACTTGTTTTCTTCAAATTCTCCTCTCCTCTTCAAGGTTTATCCTTCAGAATCCAATTCAAAGCCATTTTTGGCAGGGTTCCTTGGTTGGATTCCTTGTTTGAAAGGAATTATATGAAACATCTCTCGAAACCTAGTGATTTACATATTTTTATGTCACTACGGTTAATGATTCCATTCATTCAACCTCATCCTTTAAAATGAGAAGACTATTCTTGGGAATCCTTTTCCGGAGTAATCCCCAAGTACCCTTAATTATAGGCCTCCTTTTCAAGACAAAGCCCCAGTCATAATTCATCTAATTTGGGCATCCTCTTTAGGAATATTCCCCACTCATAAATTTCATTTAACATAGGCCTCCTTCTCAGGAATAAGTCCTAAGTATTTAAGTCCCCTAACATGGGCCTACTCTTTAGGAGTAAGCCCCAGTCTTTAAGCTCTGTTAATTTTGGGAATCCTCCTCAGGAGTAAGCCCCATGTTCCCAAAAATCAAAATTCCCTTAACATAGGATTCCTTTTCAGGAATAATCGCTAGTCATAATTCACTTTAACCTGGTCCTCTTCTTTAAGAGTAAGCCCCAGTCATAATTCCTCTTAATCAGTCTTAATTTACTTTTGATTTGGGCTTCCTTATCAAGAGTAAAACTCAATCATAAGTCCTCGATAATTTGGGCATCCTTCTCAGGATTAAGTCCTAAGTTAATTATGAAAATCTCCATAAAGCACATATACCTTTATGGACCTTGTTCCTAGGTTTCTTCCCTGATGTAAATCTTAATCTTCATCTATCTGGGAAGTCATACATATATAAGCCCCACATCATTTCTTATAATTGAATCTTTCATGGCACAATTTTCTGGTTTTACCAATACCTCTTATTTCTCACACCGAGCATGACTCACGTGAGCTTAGAGTGTAAAAGTAATTGTGAAATCTTCTTTTTGAGCCATCAATCATGCATAAACCTCATACTTCTTTACTCATACTTTGGGGTTTATGATTCCTTTTCCAAAACAAAGGATACATAGTTAGCCCATCTGCGGGTACGATCCCAAATATGAAATAATTCAGGTCCTTATGATTGAAAATAAACTTCAAGTGCCACACTGAGTGGCTTTAAAACTAGTATGGTTATCTTAATAACCAAGAGTTTTCTATATATTGTGTCGAAGGATACCATTGACCAAGAATCTCCAACAAATACAGATGATTCTCTATCAATGAAGAACCTAGAATACATAAAAAATATTCTCAAAATGTCATACATATTAATAATTGATTTTCATATTTAAAGGAAGGCTCATTTTCATACATGGAAATGTAATAATGATTCACAAACATAACTTAAATCTATAAAGGGAGTGCTAGAGTAGACAATAATTCCCCCCAAAAGGGTGTGATGAGTCCGACCTCCCATCCTCTCGACCAATTCCAATTCTTAATCCTCATCAGTTCATAACTATTGGGCAGCTACCTTTGGAATGTAGGTCCAAATGGATATAGAATCATTGGATGTTTCTGGTTCTACGTACAAACCCGTTAAAAACCGCTTGGAAGGTTTGAACCTTAAATCAATAAGGTTATTCCCATTTCCAGAGGAAATAATCATCCCACTCAAAAACCTAGTACAAACCCATTACAGTGGCGTGGAATCCCAGATGGGAATAACCTAGTACATTCCCAATGGCCAGAGATCCAAAAAAACACCCGTCCACAACCAAGATCCAAACACGCTATAGTGTCGCTCGAACCAGTACCACTCGAACCAGTGCTTCCATTCCCACCACCAACCCGCATAGTCCATCAAACCATAACTACCTCAGACTAGTGTCCCACCTCTGAAACACCCATCAGAACATTCTTCCACCGGAGATGATGTTGGGGATGCTTCCAAAGATAAAGACCGAAGGTGCCTGCCACTGTCACAACTTACTGCCAATCACCACCGACGACCCCATAGTGACACAACAATGACGCCTGACAGTGATTCCCACTAATGACCCCATCACAACCTGTAGAAGACCCCCGATGATAAACCATATAAAACGGAATTGTGCCACCATGAACGTCCTGCAGACCATCATACCCTAAAATTCCTTTCTATAAACGATATCTGAAACCAGATCAGCCAGGAAAGATCCTGGGACTCCACCCAACGCCACCTATGAAGGAACCACCCCTTCGTCATCTATAACCATCAATAAACTGACATAAGATTACATTAAACCAACCAAATACCACCCAAATAATCCATTTCACCTCAAGAAGTCACCTAGGAGATGAAGGCAAGGGATTGAAACCCTAGAGGAGAGCTCTCGGTCAAAGCCGAGAGCCGAAATCCAATGACTGAATTCATAATTTAGATTTTTTTCACTCATAACATTTATATTTAACACCTTATTTTACCTATTGAAAATTACCATAAAATTACATTTTTTACCCTTTAATTATCATTAATGTTACAATAAGGTGTTTAAAGACCCATAAATGGACAGTGGTTTAAATATTAATGCATATCCTATTCATTTTTAAAAAAATCAAATATGTTTTTGAATGTTCAATCATGTCATAGAGTTTTATTTATTATAAAATACCACTAATGACAATTTTGACTTTAGTAATTTAAATTTATTTAAAATACATCATGAAAAAAATTTCAATTCAAATATAATACATTAACATATTAGTATCATGTTGAATATATCTAAAAATTATTTGAACACAATGATTATTTAAAAATTAATATGTTCAATAATTTTTAATATCATTTAATTTTTTATCTACTAATCAAATACATGTTTTATCTTTTCTCGTGAATTTAATGAAAATATTTCATAACAAAAAATAATAAATGAAGTACCATAATAAAAATCACATTTCATTCAAATGAATTTTTTGAATTGAACTGATGTTCTATTTAGAACATTAATAAATTATTATAGGTGTTATAATATGAATATTGACATTTTTTATCAACAAATTAAATATTATAAAGGGCCAAATATATGAAATATAGTATAATGTTTTAATATTTTTTCCAGACGGACGAACATCACAAAAATCAATAAATCTGATAGAATAAAGGTATGTGTTGGATTCAATTTTAAATCCTTCTCCCAATATTTTTTTTAACTAAATTACATTATTTACACCCACCATAGTGAAAATAATTCATTATGGTTATTAATCATATGGACATAAAATTATAGTGGAATATTAAATAAACATGGAACTCCTCATTCGAAATCAGAAATCAATCTTCCTAATTCTATTTAAATATATTAATGTAATTAATTTAAATTAGAAACATAAAATATAATAAAGAATAATTATTAAAAAAACATCATTTTTTTATAAAAATAGTTTTTGTTTCGAATTCAATCCTGAAAATGATTATAATATTTTATCACAAAAATGATTTTTTTGATGAAAACATATTTATGAAGAAGAAAATAACATTACTTAAAATTAAATACTAATTTCCTAAACATTAATCATTTAAATTTTATTTATAAGATCATATATATATATATATTAATTTATTTAATACTATTCGTAGCCTCAAATTCAATTGATAGGCACTATCTATTACATAAAATAATTATATTTCTATTAGTATATTAAAATTCACGTAAACTTGTTGTTTCATATCATATATGTTATTAATCATATAGTTATTTTAATTTAATTGAATAATAAATTATACACCACATAGTTAAATTTCACCCTCAATATATTCATTTGATCAAAAATCATTTAACCTATTTTAAAAACCTACATTATAGAGAGGCATAAAAAAGATTCTTTTAAAGTGGAAAACTGAGAATCATAATGGGTAATCAAAATATTACATAATTGGGTTTTAAAATAGCTATAACATTAGAGAGATGTTAATAAATATACATGAAACAGAATAAAAACATTCAATGAATAATATAAAATGATATTAATTATTTTTATGGGAAAGATAAAAAAACAAACACTAAATTATTTATTGGCGAAGAAAGAATAAATTCATTCGAAATAAAAGTAAACATGTAAATTTTTTATTTCAATTTTATTTCCCTATTTGTGATTGATTATTTTAAAATATTTGTAATTTAATAGATAAATTATAATTACATGACCCCCATTCATATTATAATCAAAATCACATCATCTCGTTGTCCTAAATTCAATTTCCACATCATCCCTTATTCCATTAGATCAATATTCATGCTGATTATTTTCATCTTAATGTAATAATATTATAATTCAATAAATCACAAGATCCATAAAAAAATGAAATTTTATTCCTCCTCTATAGATATATTTTATAATAAAATTGATAGAAAAAGTTATGTTATATTTTCATAATCATTAAAAACTGAATAATAACAATAAAAAATTTAACAAATTTTTTTCAATAAATTGTTATCAATATGCCTATTACAGAATTTTTCCATAAAAATTAAATATATAAAAAAATTATAAATAGTATCCATAAATCAACTTATCATTACTCACCCATATATCTTATTGTTAAAACATACCATATTGGAAATTTTCCTTATCACATTGTCTTTGGAAAATGGTTATAACCTAAATTACCATAAAACCACAATGAAAAAAATACTCTTCCCAAAATTAAGTATTTCTTAATTCATTAAAAAATATCATTATTTATACAATTTAATCCTTATATATGAAAAAAAATTATCTCTATCAATCCTAATATAACCAATGTTTTCATGTAATCAATAGCCTTTTTCAAGTGAACCAATTTCAACCTACGTACTTTTTCTACAACAATATTCTATATAACACAATAAATTATTAACTCATCATTATAAACATACTAGGTATTATCATCCCTTATTCATTTATTTTGAAAAAATATCACCTTAAAATTAATTAAAATTCTTTGTTATTGTTACCATTCAACATATTCTTTCAAATACAAGGAGAAAAAATACTACAACACCAACATTTTATGTTCGATTGTTTTTATAATCATATAATCATTAAGAAAATATATGCCCAACATAATTATTTTTTATAAATTCATAGTGATATTAATCATTAATATTTGGTTATAGTAAAGGAATTAGATTTAATTTCTCCCATTAACTTCCTTTGAGATATATGATAATGACAACTGGGAAAATCATTTTTATAGTGCCCCATCTATTTATAGATGAAGAATTTAACATTATCAATTTATTCCATAACTTTTAATTCACACACGTATAATCCAATATCCTTATATTTGGATAAAACTCACATTCCTTCAATCATATACTAGAGAGTTCCATTCAAAAATTATAGTATATTGGAAATTTAATATATCTCTTATTCCCATCGTATAATTTTTATTGTTTTGTCATATTCTTATTATTTATTCCTTCGAATAAATTAGTCATTGATAATTCATTCTCTAACTTTATAGAACATGAAACTATATCCTCATATTGTGAGAGTATCTATAACTAACCAACCCCATTTACCCAGAGTCGGTGCATTATTACTTTACATCGGCATGATACAAGGAAATCATGTCCCAAAAGACCAATCGGTTTAGTAGCCTTGGAAATACTAGATACATTCATAAGGTCAACATTACAACTTGAAAAGAAAAACGACAGTAAATTATCACATTGGAAACATCCAAGATTCCTAGATTATGCCTGCAAGTCACTCATAACCTACTTCTTCACATCCTAGGAAAAATAAAACATAGAAAGGGGTGAGCTCAAATTCTTAGTATGGATAACAATACAGTAGAAACTTTCATAAATAAGCAGAAACATTTTATTCAATGCATAACTAAAACCAAAGCCTTTTAAACATGATCATTAGCATAATATGAAAAAAAATCAAATATTTCCATTTACATATTCACATGGATATTCGACTAGTCGAATATTCAAATGAAATATCAAAAAAAAACATTCATAATGATGGAATTCATAATGCCAGACTATCATAATCACGTAGCCAACGCCTCGTGCTAAGACTACAATGAAGATTTTGTCAAGGCCTCATGCCAAGACACTAATTTGTCTCATGAGACCTACTGATTATTTTAGGTGCTATATCGGGCTCCACCCATCGCTTACTAAGTCCAATTCAATCCTCAAATGAAAATTTTGAAACATAACATAAATATTCGTTTTAAAAATAGCATACTAAACGTCAATACTTTATCAAGAAACCAGGAATGGTATAAAAATAGCACATCCAAAATCAAACATAACTCATTAAAAAAATATGGAAGATTTTATTTTAAAATATTAAACTTAGTCAAGAATAATGAATGATATTGATATAGATGAAAATATTCATCAAAACTATTTGAGAGAAATATCATGCTTTTTCTAGAAAACATGTATGTCACACTATTTATCAAGAAGCTGTTTAAAAATAGATTTTTGAATCAAAGTGTCCCACACCACATTGAAACATTTAAAAGTAATTTTAATTTTAAAACATTAATGTCCATATATATAAATCCTTAAAACAATTTTTAAAATAAGGATATTAATTATAATGATTTAGAATAATAAGTCATTAAAACATTTAAAATGATATTTTAGTTTTATTTCCTAACCAAAGGAGAGACACTTGAATACAAATAATTGATGTAATAAAAACATTATAAAATCATGACAATAAAGGTATTTTAGGATATAATATTTCAAAGTACATTATATACACCATATAAAAGTGATTTGGTGTATAACAACAATGAAGTCTCAATGGAATGTAAATTGAGATGAAATCTCTTATAAAGACTATATCCTTAGGTTAAGGATAAATCAATGACATAAATTATGTGTGTAAAATGAAAATACACCCTATATGATTGGATATAAAGTTTAAATCAATCAGATTAAATTTACACATATTCTTGTAAAAACAACACCAATGAATTGGATATTTAACTCAACAAATGGAGATTGTGTTAAAATTAATCGTATCAAGTTCATATCGATGACATGAGATTTTATCAGGGTAGTGATTATGTGTATCAAAAGTATATCCACAGAAAAGGTTAGTTGAAATTATGACATAAGAAAATGATTTGTGATTCCACACATAATCTTGGAGTAAAATAATCGATGAAATATGCGTAAAACTGAATGACTGGAAATTGCAATTTCAAATTCCCTTATCGATTTGGTAACTTACGAAACATACACCCATGAAAGAAGGATCATGAAATGATGATGTAAATATCCATAAATTAATTTATATTACACAATGAATACAATCATGGGTATTACACACACCACGTGCAATAAATAAGTCGCGTACAATGGAAATATCATAGAATTAAAAGTGAGATAAGATAACCCTTACCACAAGCCCGAATTGTCTTGTGTGTTCCTTGTTCTTCCTGAATAATAAAATTATGTTAATTTATACTTTATTATGAAAAATTTTATATTTTATGATTCCTTTTGTTTCACTTAATACATTTCTATAATAATTATTTAATTATTTGAGTTCATATTGGATATTTTATTAATGTTCGGAACTTGAGTCAAAAATGAAATTGTTATAATTACAATTTGTCCATCTGGTCAAAAGTACGTTATCTCCAGAATGATATGAATGATTTAAATATCATATAAATATTATATATCCAGTATATATATGTATTTATAATAGTACCTAACATTTGGAGATAAGAAATGAAATGAACCTTTCATGGAGACGGTAAGCCGTACGTATGCATTAACGCTACTTTCATGTATATTGTTAATTTTAATAGAATTAAAATATAATGATACGTAGGTATATTATAATTACAGTATAATATCATATGATATATTATTTACATAATTCAATTAACTCTATCTTTTATTTGTTCCATGAATGTCATGAACAAATCATATCACCTTGAGGGGGCGGTAGTCTGCACTTCCTCAAATGAAATTATCTTGGTCAAACATATTGGAAATCGTATTGGTGTGTTATTAAATTAAAATTACAGAATAATTGAGAAAACATAAATATAAAAAACATAATATATAAATACAGTGCCATCATAATGGCCACCATAATAGGCGGTAGGAGAAAATCGAACAATCATCATTTCGTGAGGTGTTAGTTTTCCATCCACAGAAACATTATGTTCTTCACCATTAGATCGAGGTGTGTGTACGTGTAGCTCAAATAATTATTATAAAAAAAATCCTAGTATATTTAAGATACTGGTGTTGTTACATAATAAATGAATAAAAATAGCTCATGGGGTTGGAGTATTAAAATAAAATAAATGAATTTAAGATAAATCGTTACCTTTAATTTGGGTAACTCAATTTGGTTTGAACCTAAAAAACTTATTGAAGTGCCTTATGCCTAAGTTAAGGATTCTTATGTGGAGTAGAGGGATATAGGGAGCTTAATTGGGCAGAGTTTGGAATATCCAAAAGTCATGAGTGGTGTGATGAATTGGTTAGAAGTGGTGTCCTTTTATAAGGAGGAGGAGGGGCTCTTTAGTGAAAACTTAAAGTATTATTGTATAATAAATCCATATTCGGTTTCAAAAGGCTCAAAAGTGGATTATTAAAACTCTAAGGTGGGGATGGGTCTAAATCATTTCATTGAATATAATTAGATAGGTTTGGGTCACTATAATGACCTTATCTTTTTTATTTAACTCTTAGTTCAATTTTTTGACATTTACCATGTCTCTTTGTATTTTTAAATTGTATAGTTAATAAACATACTATATACTTCCAAGAGACCAAAAATGGTACATTAATGATACACATATCATTATATAAGTACTTTGGCCAATACATAGATTTTTAGGAATAGAATATGAATTAATAATATAATATTGGTTTTAAAAACACTTTTATGTCAATTTTGACACTATTTAATAATTGATTTTATTAAAGTCTTAACAACTTGATGAATTCGGAGAAAATTATTTTAAGAAATCATAAAATGTCATATTATGCAATAAAATTGGTGTATGGCATCAAAACTTTAAAATTATATTTATTTTAATATTTATAATACCAATTATTTGATTCATTCATTAATAAGGAAAATACTACATCATTATTGTGTCATAAATAAATTTAATTATTCAATGTAAAAAAATTATAAAAAAAGTTAAAATATGTAGGTAATATTTTTATATTTCTAATTAATATTTATAGTGGAATATTATACATATATAACCATATGTAAAAATTCTTTTTCTAAAAGATATATGCTTATGTCGTTTTTGTTTTTACTTTAACTTGATTAATATAAACTGTCATTATCACTTACAAGTTGATCCATGGGGTCCCAAAATCGACCAAAACATGACCATTGTCGTCCATGACTCATCCAATAGGGGTAGGATATGTTTTCGGGTAATTTAGTATTATTATAATATTAATTTGTTACCCTTATTTAACATATTTACCTTTTAACCATGGAAAATAAAATATTTACCGAAGTAATTATTCAAAATGTCTAAAAATAAAAGTTACCAATTTAAAAAATATTTACCTCCTAATTCTAAATATGGAATCCATTTTTCTAAATTCAAAACATAGAAGTGGCAGAAATTAATTTAAAATTAATTTCCGCTTTCAAAACAAAAAAGCGCGTTTTTAAGAAATAATAATAATCAAAATATTGCCACTTGTTTATGTCCGGTTTAAATGTGAAATTACTTACAATGACAAAAATTGTGTTAACTGGTAAAAATATGTTCTAAATATACCTTAAAACCACTCAAATTCATAATTTATCACTATTAATTAATTTGATTAAAAAAGTTGTTTTTAGTTAAAATTTAGTAATTTTCACTATTCATCAAAATACCAAAGTTATCAGAAAAGTACCAAAAATTCACCCTGAGCTAAATTCGATATTATTAATCCAAAAATGAAGTCCATTTTGAATGATAAAGTGTATAAAATTTTAAAAAGTGGATATTATTATTTATAATGGAAAGTTTGATTGGGTGTGGTGTGTGTTTGAACTCGAAGTTGTGTACAACACACGCTACTGTATTATTCAAAGAGAAGAGTATCGTAGAAGCTTTGGGTGTTACAATATCAAGGATACATCATCCCTTCGATTGATTAGATTTAAACCATACATTAAATAGTAAATCATAGAACATGTATGATGTATATATTCCAAAACATTCCTTGTTATCCAAATAACAATACCTTAATATGTTAAATAATCTTCCTCTTCCAATTTTCATATAATCTCTAATTTTAATCCTTTATATATGCAATGTTTTTATGTAAAATAATTTCCCAATAGAAAATTTTCAAAATATATCTATTCAATTCTCTATCTTTCCTCCGAATAATTTATTTTTGGATTCTGTGAAAACCACTTATATGAATCCCTTATGATATAATTCAAATCAGTGATAAACAAACCCCTTTAAATACATCCCAATATTTGAAATATCATATATAAGAATCTTATCCAGTACATAGTTACTAATGGTTTTTTTCAACAGGATGATTAATATTGTTGATTTATGAACCAATCTGACATTTTTGCACCACATAATGGATCAACAAGAAACATCCAAAGGGAATGGTTATTAATCATAACTATAATTATCTACCCTAATATATTTATAATTCATTCATCTAATGATACAATTCTATCTCATTTATAGTAATCATTTTAAGGAGAGAAATCACTATAGGGATTATCTGTATTAATACAGTTGTCATTACTTCAACTAAAAACCCTTTATAAATAATTGAATAAATTATATTATATCATATAATTATAAATCAAAATATATTATTTTTGGAATTGTGATAAAATCATCCTAAATTGATAATTTATAATCAACTCATCTCAAAATCAGAAGTTCTGTTTTTAGTGAATGTCAACAATGTTCATCAGAGTGTGATTGTCCCTAATCTATGATTTCATAAATCTTTTTACTGATTCTTATACTAAAAACTTCATGATACCAACTATAACAATCTCAACTACAATAACAAAAATATGGTATGTACATTATTAAACTAGAATACAAAGAAGGTATGTCACCACTCATGATCGATTAGTTTTGAAGTCATTGAAAACATGATACATGCATGATTCCCATAATACATTTGAAATATAAAATACATAGCATTTGATTAATAATTTAATTGTTAATATAAATCCTAATATTGTAATTTAAATATTGGAGAATGAAAATCATATTGATTTATGATATCATATTCTCAAATAAGGTTATGTACAGTTGAAGATATCATGATTAAATTAACCATAATTAAAATTGAATGTTAAATAACTAAAAACATTCCATTTAATCAATAATATAGATAAAAAAATTCATAAATGGATAATACCAATAAATTAATCCTGTGAATAAAAATAACTAAATTATCAAATATTAAAACTCCTAAAATTGGATATGATGCAATTAAACATTTTTATATCTATATCATAGTGAACTCATTACAAGGAACATTAAAAATATGTGTAAATATGAATCCAATTTATCTAATATATTTGTGTCTTGAGACATATCATTGGATTAAGGGGAAATATAATTGTTTTCACGACCAGCCTTATCCAAGATGGTGGAAGGGATAATAAACTGTCAGACCCTTTCTTCTTCAAGATGAAGGAGAGATAATTACACCTGAGTCCCACATTTATTGGGCCCCAGAGTGGAAATTAGAACCATGTGTATTGAATCACACATAATATGGATGTGATTACCCTTTTTATTTAGTAGCATCTTGAGATAATATGGTAAAAACCAAAATATCTCCAAAACTAAATATAAAAGTAAATCCAAACCCATATCATCCAAATCACCCCACAAGCATCAAATAAAACATTTGTTCTTATTATAAGAACAGAACAAGGGAGTTTTTTGATATTTTACCACACAATTTATCAAATTGATTCCTTTCATTTTGTAAACCGGGGAGATCACACAAGGACTCTTATTAATTGGGCATCTATTTAATCAATTGAGTTTATGTGATTAACCAGTTTATACATTACATCAATTAAATAAAATGTTTATATATAGAAATAAAGGTTCATTAGTGATCAAGTAAGGAACACCAATGGCCACTATTTTCAGTGGGCAGAATCCCATACAATTAAAAACATATGAATGAAATAAAATAGTACTTCATTACCATCAAACACACCCTTTAATTATTTATAAATGATTTGTTTTATTAATTAAGGTTCAGTTTCATCCACACCCCAAGGAAAAATTATCATAACGACCATGCACGATACACAATAAAGAGAGATAGAGGAAGATCCTACATGGATGAACAATGATTAAATTATTCTCCTCACACCGTGAAATATGGATGTAAAACTTTCACGAAAGACCATGGATCCATGGGGGAGAAGAAAGGGATCAGGAACAGATCATTATTCACTTATTGAAGAGGGACTCCAACACACCAAGGGATAGAAAAAGGAAATGGAGAGATGATCTCATCTAAAAAATGACAGATGCAAAAATTAGAGAGTCAATTACTAAGTACGTAAAAGTTGGATCATCGCTTGACCACATAGTTTGGTGGTTCCACACATTGTGAATAATTGATATTTAATAATTATCCTCTGAGATGGTATGGATAGTTGTTGTGAGTTAATATATTTCCTTTAAATTGAGAAGAACTTGTAACAATTGAAAAACTATAAAACACGACAAGGGTGTGACACTGAGGAAAAAGGCCCATTATTTTTCAGTGGCTCATGGTTTTCCCCACTATTAGGGAATTAAAAAATATTTTACTTCCTTTAAATATATTTATAAAGATTATTAAAACACATTTACATGAAAAGATAAGATACCGGTGAAAAATTCAATGGTCCTAGAAAAATGAGGAAGGACTCACCGTTAGGTGTGTCACCGTCGCCCTGACACTATCACCCTGGCACCGTCATACTGGTACCATCGCCCTGGCACAATCACTATTACATTGTCACCCTGGAACCATCACTCTTGCAACACCACCTAGGCACCGTCGTCCTACCACCGTTACCCTGGAACAGTTTATCTGGAACCCGAACCCTAGCACTGTCGATGACACTGTTAACCTTCGGTGCCACCAACGCCCATCTATGCCACTGACACCCATTACTGCCACTGATGCTGATTGATGCCACTATTGCCGATCGGTGCTAGAAATTATCATCAGAGCCCATTGGGGCTACTGTTGCCGATCAAAGCCAATGATGCCCATCTGTGCCAACGACACCCATCGATGCCACTATTCGTTCAACCCTAAATTTTGGAAAACTCTCTAAAGAGTAACTGTTGGTCCTTAGGACACTCCAAAAATCTAAAATTAGAAATTTAATGGACCAGGAGGGTATGAGACATTACATCAGATACCCCTCAAACTATTCTCATTCGTGAGAATCCATGAGTAAACCCTGAGAAAAGAGAGGGGTCAGAACAAATACTACATATGATACCCCACAGGAGTAAAACTATGGACATATATGAACACCTCTACTTCATAATGATCAACTGTAGAGGCACTACAGCTCCCCTGCCTTAATAATCTACACATCATGAAAAGTTCATACTATCTACTTATATGGATTATGGAGTTCCCTCCTCCATGTCAGTATACTATATCCTTTTGGAGGCACTGAATCACATACATGGGTTTAATCGCATCCAATTTGATGTGCGTTGATAAGTGATCAGGTATCCTCTTCCCACTGTCAGGAATCTTCACAGTCATTCAAATAAAAATGGATACAACACATCTCATTGTTAGAAAAGTCAATCACTACATCACAAACATATACAAAAAAAATAGAACTCAAAACTGCTCTGGGTACAGGGCCCACATCTATGCCTCCCATTCCCATTTACTCTCCTCGAGGCCACCATGAATCCATAACACACATACTAATAAAAAGATTCACCCATGAAGAACCTTGTCCTCATGATATTCAATCACCAATGGTCTCTCTACGAACGTCGCATCGGCCTTGATTTCCATCTTTCCCCGTACAAGGTTGTGTCAATCATCGTGTAGATACCGACGGAGCTTAGAAACTACACCGACCTGCCGGAACACCTTGAAGGGTCTAACTAACCTGGGAGGGAGAATAATACCCCTACCAAACCATTTTTTTCCACACCAAGGGGATACCTTCAAGAACACATGGTCCCCAACATTTAACTCCAAGGTTCTACTCATATGATCTGCATATTACTTATGATCAACCTTATTCGCCTTCATCCTCTCTGGTATAAGTCGAACCTTCTCTTTTGTTTTTTGCAGCACCTATGATCCTAGATGACCTTCTTCCTCTAGCTCTATCCAGCACACTATTGTGTGTCACATTCTTCCATACAAGGCCTTAAAAAATGACATTCCAATGTTATAGTGTGTTCTATTGTTGTAAGAAAACTCTTCCATAGGCAAGTGTCATACCCAAAATCCTCCGTAGTCCAAAACACATGCCCATAGATAATCATCCAATTTATGGATTTTCAACTCATTCTACCCATATGTCTGAGGGTGGAAAGGTGTATTGAGGCATATCTAGGTCCCAAAAAGCATGTTGCAATCCTTTCCAGACACATGAGTTAAACCATGTATCCGGATCAGAGACTATGGACCTCAGAACACGATGAAACTTCAACACATCATCCACATTCCTCTATGTAAAGGCATCCAATAGACCAACACTACAGAGATTGCATCACAACTAGATAAAATCATTTGTTGTACCATGACGAAATCCATCTAGATGTAATCCAATTTCTAATTGGGGAAATATTATGGATGCAACAAACCTACTAGGATGTGGTGTTCTTCCTTCACCTGCTAACACATGAGGAACATCGCTACAAACGGTTTCACTTCCCACTACACCTCTAGACACCAAAACAGACCCTTGAGGCTCTAGTACATCTTGGAAACTCACGGGTGTACTTCCAGTGGTGCGATTTGGAACTCACTGAGAATTCTATCACGCATTTCAACCAGGGAAAATGACTTTCAGTGAAACAACATTTGATTCAGTCAATATTCCAACCATTCATTTTGATGCACTGCACATGCTAATGAAATCATGCATCACTTCAGCCACTATGTCCCACCACTAAGAATCCTCCAAATGATATTAGAGGGAGGATAGTACCATCAACTAAAACAAAGAGCCCATACCACCATCCCCTCTTGCATCTTAGTGTATATTAGTCAACCCCTCCATCACCTTCCAATCCTATGCTTATTCTCGAACCACATCGTTATATAACTTTCAGCTCAAGGCATCGGCAACCACATTCACCTTTAATAAGGTGTATGATATCTCAAAGTCATAGCCCTAAAGAAACTCCCTCCACCTCTACTTTCACAAGATCAGGTCCAGCTAGGAGAAAATATAACTCAAGATTTTGTGATCTATGAAAAACATGAAGCATTCCTCAATGAGGTAATTCCTTCACAAAATTAGCATGAACACTACTGCTAAATGATCTAGGTCATGGATGGCATAGTTATGTTTTTGAAGAAATAAATTCCGAGACCCATACAAGATCACATCTTGTTGTTGCATCATCTCACACCCCAATCCAAGGCCTAAAACATCATATAACTCATCAAATGCTATACCTTATTATGGAATCCTCGGCACTGTGGCACATACCAATATCCCTTAATGATGGGTAAAGGCTGCTTGGAACTAATCACCCCATTCAAAAGACTGGTCTTTCTTTGTCATGACTATCAAAGGTGCTGCAACTGAGAGAAGTTGGTAATGAACTTCTTGTAGTAACCTGCTAGAGCCATGAAACTATGGACATCCACTATGTTCTTGGTCGCTTCGCAAGAAACAATCACCAAGTCCTTCAATGGGTCCACTATTATTCCCTACTGTAACACCACATGTCTTTGGAAGTTCTCCTCTCATGTATAGTACTTTCACTTGGACAACTTCCCATAGAGATGGTGTTGTCATAGTACCTCTACGAAAATCCTTAGATGCTCAGCGTGATCCTCCTCTTATCTTGAGTAGATCAGGATGTCTTCGAAAAAAATGAATATAAACTAGTCTAGATATTCTCGGATGACAGATTTCATGAGTCCCATGAACTCGACTGGTGCATTCGTAATGCTGAACCAAATGACTACAAACCCAAAGTGTCCATATCTGCACCTGAAAGCAGTATTCAAGATGTCATCCTCCTTCACCCGCAAATGGTGATATCCCGATCTCCAGTAGGTCTTAGAGAACCAACATGCTTCCTTCAACTAGTCTAAAAGGACATCGATCCTCAAGAGGGGGTAAAAGTTCTTGACCATCACCTAATTCAGCCTTCGGTATTCTATACACAGCCATTGAATCCCATCTTCCTTCTTTGAGAACAATATTGGAGCAACCCAAGGTGACCATCTCAGTTGTATAAAACACTTCATCATCATATCATCAATCTGAATCTATAACTCCAACAAATATGAAGTTTCCATTCGATAGAGATCCACCAAAATCGAACATTCACCAGGTTGAAATTATATCCCGAAATCAACATCACATTGAGGGGTTAGCGTCCCCACCTCTCTAGGGAAGACATCTAAGAACTGACTAGAGATCCCAAAAACATTCCCCATCCCAATATCTGATGACTCCACTGATAGATTATCTAACAAATATAGAATGGGCTTCACTCATTAGCATCTCTCCTAGAAACCCTGCTAGCTGACGAAAGTCACACATTGGACACCCTTATTGGTGAACCCAAAAATTTTCCGGAAGCAGTCGATAAAGGAACACTAAGAGAATATCCATTCGATGCATTAGATTAAATCATATCACTTCATCTGTAGCAAAAGAATGTCCCCACTTGATTGATGTGGCCCCACCATCAGTCTACATCCCTGTTAAACATAAGACATGATGGTATGACCATTGACTTGCATACTCAATACTAGAGGCACAAGAAGTCTCTCTCCTTCTACACCCAGAACATGGGATATAGTGCCTTCAAAAAAGGTGTGAAAATCACTATAATAAAACAAGTCACATCCATGAGTACTAAATAAGCTAGTCATGCCTCGAACGACCCCTGGCCTTGCTGAAACAGATGCCTCTTTGGTGGGAAACTACCCACGATCAGCTACTCAACCCCTCTGCTATCAGCTGCCCACCCAACCAAACCATGGTTGAGGTCTCTATGGAGCATCCTAAGATCGTCCTCCCCCTGCAACGTCTACTCTTGGTGGAACTCAATGTCCCTACAACAGCTGTTGAAAAGGCGCAGCCGGAAACTACTGCTGTTGAGATGATAGCTAAACCTTCCCACATCCATTGTACTACACTCGGTTTGGAAAATGATTCTTATGGTGTCCAAGACTACCATAGATAAAGCACCTTGGTCCTAGGATCACAGAGAAAGGGTGGGAACTATGGGATCAAAACTGGAATTGCTGAGGCATGCTCCCTGTCGGATGAAACCTTTATGGCCTTGATGCGGGAGGTCTACTGTTGATAGTATTCTCTTTTGATAAGATCAACTTTCTACCCACACGTGGAAAACCTCTCCATGTGTTCATCATCACCACTAATTTATCCTTCTTCTGAACCTCTAGGTATGTAGGGAAAGTTAAGGGAGTAACAAAAAACTAATGAGAAGCCTGTAGTGCTACCTCTAAATGTCTCTCCAAGGACTCCTCATCTGGAAAGAGGTCTGGAGAAAAAACTAAGTAGATCCTTGAACTTAATCCCCAATTCCCTCACCATCATACTTCATTACTGGAGGGAGAGTATCTCTGGCCTCTTCTTTAGCCTTCATTTTGGAGGAAATGAATTCTGCCTAGAACTCCTTCACAAAGTTTTTCCCTGAAACCTCACCTTCCAACATCCCTCTAAGGATGAGTGTACACCATTAACAGCCTGCTCCCCATATCTAGATCATATCCAGAGGATCCCAATATAAAATTAGTTCTCGGATCAAGCTGAAATCTATAAACAACTCC
Organism: Viscum album; assembly: GCA_963277665.1. Lineage (NCBI taxonomy): Eukaryota > Viridiplantae > Streptophyta > Magnoliopsida > Santalales > Viscaceae > Viscum > Viscum album. Next base: position 1,120,923,606 of record OY728146.1, read on the forward strand.
TTGAGTCATCTTTCTGTATCTATGTATGAGATGTTGCCCTCATACTTATCAAGGGACAGACGATGAAAGGCATAATGTGTCTTCTTCTACAAGTCATCCTCCTCCTCTTGATCATCCCATTGATGATCATCCAAATCATCCTCCTAGTCCTCGATATCCTGTACAACTCGTGGTCATTGTCTGAGACCCATAGCAGCAAGGTAAAAAAGGAATTCCTAAGCATGTGTATTGTAGATAATTTCTTTTAAAATTTACTTAAACAATATATTCATTTTAAATTCTCAAAACACCCCAAACACACATGAACACAATTCATTATGATGCATGTACCTTTCCTAGGGACTATAACATTCAATCAGTGTAACCTCTCCAAGTTGTTCAGTAGGTCCAGAGTCCTTGCATTGGATCATGGGGGAGGAGGCTATAATATTGTGTCCTAGCCAGTCTCAGTTGACCTATTTTACGCAATATTACCTAACATTTTTCTCTACTATCATATGAAATCCTCATACGCCCAACCCATAACACCATTATATCTCTCAACATCCCTTTGATATCCTTCTTCCATGAACCTCCTTCAATAATATGATGGATGAGAAAACAAACTCCCATACCCATCCTTCCTCAAGTTGAAAGAGAGATAATGACCCATGTGTGCGAACTTCAGTAGGCCCTAGAGTGGAAACTAGCATAAAAGGTATACAATCACATGTAATATGAATTTAAATTACCCATTTTATTTAGTATTATCCAGAGATAATATGGTAAAAACCAAAAAAACTCTATAACTAAAGGTAAATGTTAATCCAAAACCCATTCCTATCCACGTAACCCTACGATCATCAAGAAGAACATCCATTTTAATTCGTATAACAAAAAAAGTTTTCATATTTAACCACATGATTTATCATCTTTTTTCCTTTCATTTGGTTAACTGTGTTGATCACACAAGGATTATTATTCATTGGTATTCTATTTAATCAAATAACTCTAATTGATTAACTATTTTCCATGTTACGTCCATTGAATCACAAGTTTATACAGAGAAACAAAGGATCATTAGTTCACCTGGAAGTACCACCAATTGAAAAAATTTCACTGGCCATAAGCCCCTAAAATTCACAACATATGAATTAAATAAAAGAGTGCATTAGCATCATCAAACTAACCCTTTAATTCTTTAGAAACTATGTATCATGTTAGTTAAGGTTTGGTTTCCTCCATGGCCCGAGGAAACATTATTCCAAAAACCGTGCCTGATAAATAGTAAATAAAGATGAAGGAATACACTAATTGGATGATCAACAATCGATGTTTTCTCCTAGGACCAAGAACTATGGATGAACCACTTACAAGAAACTCCAACACTCCCTGGTGAGCATAAAGGGCACAAGCATGGTGCATGATTCTTCTATGGAAGAGGGACACCAACACCCCAAGAGAGAGTGAAAGGAAAAGGGGATATGATATGGGCTTATAAAATGCCACATAATAAAATCTAGAGGTAAATTTAAAAGTACATAATATTTGGATCGTGGCTTGACCACGTCGTTCAGAAGTTCCACATGTTGGTATTAATTTGTTTTAACAATATTCCTTATAGATGGCAAGGATAATGACATTGAGTTTATAGAATTCGTTTAAATGGATAAAAACAGATAATAAGGTTCAAATATTAAAACACGGCAAGGGTGTGACATTGAGAGAAAAGGAAACATGTTTTTGGTGGCTCAAGGGTCTCCCCATTATTAGGGATTTAAACTATCTTTTCCGCCTATAAATTTAGTCAGAAAGGGTATTAAAACCCTTTAATGTTAAAAGATACATTACCAGGGAAAAATTGGATGGTCTTGAAAAAACAGGGAATGACTCACCATTAGATGAGTCAATATCACCATGGCACCGTCACCTTGGAATTGTCAGCCTGGAAGTATCACCCAAACACCGTCACCCTGGAACCGTTGCCTTGGAACTATCGCCCTGGCACCGTTGCCCTGACACCGTTGCCCTAGCACCATCACGCTGGCACCATTGCCCTTGCACCGTTTCCAAGGCACCATTGTCATTGCACTATCGCCCTAGCACTGTTTCCTTAGTACCATCACCATGTACCGTCGACGCCACTGTAATCCATCAGTGCTACCAATGCCAATTGGTTCAAACGATGCAGATCGGTGCCACTGACGCTCATTAGTGTGACCAATACCCATCAGTGCACCCATTGCCGATCAGTGCCACCACTGCCCATCACTCCACCATTTATTCAACCCTGAATTTTAGAAACTCCTTAAAGTGTCACCATTTGTCCCCGTGACATCCAAACTCCAAAAATTTGAAATGTAATGAACCACGACGGTCTGGGCCATTATAATTGTACTCCACACCCATCAATTCATGTCCAATTATTTACTAATGTTTCATAAAATTAATTTAATTCATTAATAATGTACCATGTCAACAATTATATATATTTACTAAAGAATATGGAAAATATGATTTCACAATGTCAATCAAATAATATTCACTGAAAAAAACCATATACTGAAATAATAAATGATTTATGAAATAATCAAATCCATGATCTATATTAAGTTATTATCTGATGATTAATTACAACATGAATGAAAATATTTTTAGATAATGTAAATGACACAAAAATTAAAATTTCATGCATGAAGATATTGAAATCATCATGTTTTTTTAAACAAATTAATTTATTTTGGTGAAGAAACAAAAATTGAAAAGAAAAAAATTTATCATAAGTGTTTTAATCATAATTTTTCTGATATCATGTAATATAATATAAATAGTGTAATGTGGTTATGGTTGTGGGAAGGACTATGAATTCCGAATAGGATAAAAAACACACCCTTTGAGTTATTGGTAAGAGATATGAAATTAAATCCATTCATGAAAAAATTAGAAATATTCCATTCATTCCATGTAAAAATTCATGGATAACACATAATATCATTTAAAAAAAATATTTTGAACAAAAAAAATTGTAAATTTTTTCAAACATATTGATATTAAAGAATGATAATCCTCATCAAGAAGAAAAATAAAAGAAATTATTTTAATTTTTCATATTGAAATAGAAAAATTAATTAAATAAATATTTATCATTGATAAATACATTTTTATACTAAATTACTAAATGTTCTATTATATACACAAAATAAAATAATATATTTTTTTTAAAAAAATATGTCTCAATTGCATGGAAATTGATATGAAATCTTTTACCTCATATTTAGTCATAGTTGGGTATAATTTAACATCATCTATAATCATTTAAAAAATTAATATATATATAAATATTAACATTTACAATATCTTATATAATCATCATATAATATCATTTCACCCATTGTCAAAAATCATCATTATTATCATTTTTGGTTATTATCTACATTATTTTCACAAGAATGTTTTATCATCAATGATCTACTACTTGTGAAATTAGTATGATTTTATAATATCAATATTGTTAGGAATGATATAAATATCCACTATATATATATTATTCCATTATTATTATCGTCCTAAATAATAAATGAAAAACTGACCACATCACCTAAATAATGTTGTCCCTTACATGTATACAGATTAAGAGTTTTTGTTTTAAAATGGATTGGTATGTAATAATGATCATATGATATTAAAATTGAAGAGAAATATTTATTTGATAAATATTCTATATACTAATTTCCTATATCATTATAACCATCCCTGTAAATTGGTGATGAAAATGAATCACACCCCTATGTGTATATAGCATGTTATATGCACACACAAATAATTTTTTCACATTTTATATTAGAAAATATATTGAACATTGACGAACCATAATCACTATAACATGTACATATCATTCTGACATCAAATTTATTATTTTATGATGGTTAACATAAATTTATTGCATGTTAAAGATTAATGAAACATTGTTGATTCAGTAAAGATAGTTGGATCTTTATTGAAATATGTCATTTAGATCATATCATGTTGGACATAGGGTTGTCTATTTGGAAGAAAAAAACATAAAAATCCTAAAAAAAAGAAATTTATAATTGATGTTGTCAAGGATTTATAGTAATAGACAACTCAAAAAAAATTTTATGGATTGAGAGAAGGGGTATTATTTTATAATTTTGGGGAGTGAAATTGATGTATTTTAAATGACTAATGAATTAAAATAATTTAATTTTTAATTTCAAATGAATAAGACTTTATATAATTATAAAGATATCATATGCTAAATTATAAATAATCTAATAAAATAAATGTTTATCATGTATCCATTACGTTTTCATCATTATATTTTAGATTTAATCCACCATAAAACCTTTTTTACAATTACTATACAATTAATTTTTTTATCCAATAACGGTAATGATTCATAAAAGAAAATAAAATAAAATTAATTATCCTTTAACAATGTTTAAACTCATATTCTAGTCATTTGACCAAATAATTTTTTGTATGATTTATAAATCATTTTATAATTTTTTCTATCATAAAATATCACTAATTTCATTTTTAAAGTATCATATTATTTTTATATACAATTTTTTTAAAATGATGAAATTCATTTTAATATAATAACACATCAATATAATTTTATATTGATAATAGAAAAATTGTGCAAAAACTAATTAATTTAAAAATATTATTATTATCTATTATAAGTTCACTTATTTAATTTTTCTATTAATAAAATTAGTTCCCCCTGTCAGATGTGAATTTTAAGATAATATTTTATCACCAAATACTCGAAATAAAATAACCTAATAAAATATTTATTGAATTTAATAATATTATTTTTAAATTAATGTATGTTTTATTTATTCCTATATTAAAGTATTATATATATTAATGGGGAAAAGTTACAATTTGGATTTATCTATGACTTAAATATTATAATGTTCAATAATCAATGATGTATGTCACTAATGTGCCATTTTTTTAAACAAGTATTTAAATGGCTGATTTAAATCCATCAAATATACTAAATGTAGGTATTAGGCATATTTTAAGGCCTTAAAATATATATTTTATCATTAATTATTGAATTTACTCTTATTGTGGGGTTAATTACTTACTTGGACTATTATTCATAATGAAAATAATAAAATGGTTAGATTTACCAAATTTGTTCCTCCTAATTAAAAATATTGAATTTATTTTTCATGATTCAATTTATAGAAGTAGAATTAATTAAATTTATATCAAAGCAAACAAGAAAATAATTTTTCTTAATGAAAAATGCAATTATATATATAATTTTTTTTTCTAAAATAATTCAATAATTAAATTGATTCCAATAAACATAATGGGATTATTAAATATATATTGTAAACTGTTTTTATTTTAAATAATTTTAAAATAAAATGGAACTATGTATATACTGTAAAAAATATATTTTACAAAAAAAGTGTTAATATTTCACTAATATATATAAAACAATTTTATCAAGAATAATATGTAAATTTGACAGTAATTTTTTTCATAGTATAACATACAAATTTATTTCAATTTTTTAAAAATTAAGTTCATTTAATTTCTATTGATCATGTATAACTATTTCTCACAAAAATCAACAAAAATCTTATATGATGAATTATTTTATTGAAAAATAAATTTATTATACTGATAATTGAATACATATCTTCAAATCCGTAATAAATGAATTTATATTGAGTACATTCTTGGTGTTTATTACATAATTAAGTTAATAATATTCATATCCACAAATTCAATGGATTATAGTAAAACATGACCTTAAATAATAATATTTTAATAGTATATAATGGTTCTCCTAAACTATGTGTTACATATCATCTACTCCATTGAATATTTCCTTCATTTATAATATTTATAAGTTAAATTTTCATACCCAAAAATATTAGTGGGATATTTATCTTTTTTATTTTAATATCCATATAGAATGATGAACTATTTGAATCATCTAACAACTTATTCATTATATCAAATACTGATGAGACATATAATTATTTCCCTAATAATATAATACCGTCTCTATAAATATTTAACACTAGAATATTACATATCGTCATAAAAATTTATTTAAACATATTCTATATTTATATTATTTAAAATTTTATGGATAAGTATGAATTTATTTTTGAAAGTTGTTATTGTTCCACATCCATTATTTGTTGAAGTCTCATCCTATAAATTTAAAGGGGTATTGGGTTTTATTATATCATCATCATGTGTATAATTTCTTTATAATTTTTATTGAGAGAATTGTACAGTATTTTTCCTTCCAATGGTGGTAATATATTGATATTTCATTGTCTTAAATCTACACCAAATATCTTCATTGATTTTTGTAAAGCACTTATTTTTAAATATATATTTCACATTCCTATAATGCCAATATATTTTACACTTTACACTATAGAGATAATTCCACTATATCATAAATGACATCACTATTAGATCAAAATATTTTATGGTTGATTATATATCATTAATATTTAATTAAAATGAGGCCTAACTGAATTCAATGTCAATTTTCATGGAATCTTTTCTTAACCCCTTCATTTTTTTATTTCTATCTTTTACAAACAAGTATCCATTGTATAGTAATGTAATTATAGTTACCATGAACAATCACAATTTGAATTCATCGTATCATTATATATATTTATATGTCTAATGTTACATTACTCCACTAAATTTAACATGGTTAGTATATTTGATATTTATACGATGTTTCACAAAAAATAAATAATATCAAACCAATCCTATAAAACAATACATCTCTATAATAATGGTGGTCCTGTTTCATTATTAAATTAAATATGTGTGTGAAAGATGTACATATATACAGTATCCTATAATAAATTAACAATAAATTATATTTTATATTAAAAAAATTAACATTTGATAGAATTTTTCATAAAAATATCGATTCCCATGGTCTTCAGATATTCCATCAAATGATTTTGAAGAAAATTTTTACTCGAACAATATATAATAATATCATCAATAATATGTACTAAATATTTTTGAAGGTAATTTATGCAGCCTCTATTCATTAGTAATGTGAAAATAGATTCATAATTTTTGTGCTCAAATAGAATTATTATGAACTCATTATTCCCATATAAAATATTGAATTATATCTTGGGTATATGATCTCTTTTGTTTTCTATTCTTTGAAAAAATATGCATGAATTTTCAATTAATGTGACGTATTTATTCCCCAAAACTAATTCAATATGTCATAAATATGTGGTAAATTTTACCTGTTGTTGATTATTATTATTTTGATCATTATAACTCATCTAGAGACACATTAACACATAATTGTTAATTACAATGATTACATATGAACACCATATTTAATAATTTTAGTACAAAAAACACATATACATATTACATAGGTGATTATTCTAAATTTTCATAAATTCAATTAGATTAATTATATTTTGAATCATTGATATAGGGATATGACAAGGTATGATGTCCATTAAATTCTCAACATCCTGATTTAGTAGAATCCTCGCTAGATCATTGGGAAACATATCATCATATGCAATAATAGTATGTATCTCTACAATATCACATTTTTACAAAAACTATTTTATTTAAATAATATTTATCATTGTGCATATTACTGATAAAATAAATGTAATTTGAATTGGATGATTATTTTTAACATTTATTTGATAAATAAAATTTGTTGATGAAAGATATTTCATGGGATTTCCATGTCCCAGTAAATGGTTTGAGTGTTCTGTTTTAAGAGAAATTTTTTTCACAAATTCTCATCAAATTCTAAAAAAGGGAGAAAAATATTATTTTAAAGATTTATATTCTAATAATAATCAATATTGAAGGAGTAATAATCATGTGATGAATTAATCGAACTATTGAGAGTATTCAATGATTAGAAAATATCTAGGCATTAAGGTTGTGTGTTTATTATTTTATAAAAATTTATGAAATGGGGATGTGGTTATATCTTGAATAACATAAAGAATTTATTATTCTATATTAAAAGAAACATTTACTTCTTAGAAAATTATTCATGTTGTTAACAATAATAGTTTATATTTATTTTGATATCCTATTATCTCATTAATATAATGGTTTTTAAAAACTAATTTCATCATTAATTCTTTTATAGGTGTATAAGATGGATTATATTTTATAATCATTAAAATTAATTCATTTTCCTACTACGATGATATTTCATTATAATTATTTCATCAGTTGGCCTCACTCCTTATACTCATGAATCAGTTTCTAATTTATTTGGGAGAATTTCTCCCATTATTATTTATAAATTTATTGTATATGAAAATATTAATTTTTTTCCACTATGGATTTTTTCATTTGAGGTTCCGCGTACCTATATTTTTCTCTTTTGGTCCATAAAATAAAATGAAAAGGGGAAGGCTATCCTTTCCATTTACACCATGTGAGAAGAAAAAACTATTTCTTCGTATCAACCAATTTTCATATAGATAAATCATTTTGGAGGCAAAATTTGTACACATTAAATTTTTTTTATTTGTAATTCAGAGAGATTTATAAAACTAAATTATTACAAATAATATTTGGTCATGTTACTGTAATTGATACTAAAGGATTATTCCTTCTTTTATTTCGTCTTTTAGACTCATATCTTTATTTTATTGTGAATATTTGAATGATTTTTTATTGAAAAATACCATCATAATCTTGTCCCACTCCATGGATTAAATATCATTATATTTCTTTTCATTCATGATGAGTATCTACAATTATTTAATATCGCCTTCAAAAAAATATTCATCTAATATAATAATTTTATTCTTTATATAGTAGAGGATTGAATATATCATCTCTGTTACATTAATCCATTTCACTAAAATAATAGTGTATGAAATACAACTATATTAGGGTAGTTGTTTCCATAAAAATGACTCATTATAGTGCTTATACTTCCATAGTGAATCAGTGTGTTCCCGATAATTCATCATTGTCCAAAACTGTGAGGTATGTGTGAGAATTTAATATATATTTTTCTATTATGACCCCATTCCATTTCTTAACTATTTGGGAGAATCATTGAATTCTATATTGCATTGAATTGTAAATAAATTCAATATTTTTTGGGAGTTGAATAAAAAAAATGGTTATCAAGAACCAATATCACGAGAAAAAAATAATATAAATAATAAAATCATTACTAATATTGTAATATTAAAAAATTTAAATGACAATGAAACACTATTCTATTTTTAATTTGTAGGAATTTTATGAGAAAATTATTTTTTAAATAAAAATAACATTATGAATAATAATTGTTTTTTCATAAAGGTAAATTTATATATTAACACTTCATAATATTTTATTGAATATTTTTATAGATAAGATCTTTTTTAAACAGGATTCTGACACACATGGATCCTTTATATTGAAAAAAATACTATTTTTATAATATAATGTCTGTATATTGGGTTGTTAAATAATTTTCTATATATAAAATGTTTTCTCTAATTGGTAGTCATTGACTGCATTATATTCATAATTCATGATTTACTGTTGGAGATTCATTACCTCTTGGTACATCAGATGGATGATTAAATAACATGGTAGGGTAATTATTATTACCTATTTTATTTCGATATTGACTTTATTTTTTTATATTATATCAATACTTTTTCATTTTTCTCTTTCCCATGCACATTTAGAGACCCCCAATTTCATTCATGTTGTTGAATCAAAAACATGAATTGATTTCAATTTGACACATTTAGATTTGAAATGAATTATTAGGATTTATTTAAACACTCCACCATGAATTATCAATTTAATACAAGATAAAATTTGGGTTTTTATTTGTTGGTTTAATAAATTCTGAACACATGTGTACCAGTTCCATTTAGCTAAAACAATTATATTTAAATCTTTGTTGAAACCATCGATTTCATGAGACCTTAGGTGTCCTTGTGTCTAATCCGCTAGTCCCATTTTTCCATATCATGCCACGACCCCCCAACTTCTTTTCAACCCACACTATGTGCTAAACATAAAACGTAACATATTTTTTTTAAAGTTTTTATTTTATTTTATTTTCTTCCATTTTCCAAACTATTAAATTATGAAAAAAATATGTTGTTATGATTTTTCATTATGATCACATGTTTTTATATAATGATAACATATTTTTATGATTATATGATATAAATTCCAAATATATTATACCTTATATATGTGATACCATTATTTGGATGTTATATTTTGTATGTGAAACATGTAGACTATAATGAGATTTTTATCCATTATATGGGGATTTTATTTGGCATATAAAAAGGTTGATGATATAATAAAGTATGAAGAGTGGGAATTTTATGTCTATGGGCTAAACCCTAGGTATAATTTTAGTGGAATAATTTTTTGGGGGCATTACATGAGATATATAAAGAGTATGATATTCTTTGGTACTAACACATAATATAACTAAGATAAAATTGTCTGTGGGGTGATTATATTGAATTTCATGAGACCACTGGGAGATGGTATTTCTAATATAGTGGGTTTTACTTTCTAATTTATGACATTCCATTTTTATCATACCATCGCATATTGAAATCAATTATAGTAGGTGGTTTTTGGTTCCATTGTTAGCACAAAAATGCATGTTTTTTATTGTGTACATTTTTTGTTCATGATTTTTAATTGTCATGGAATACATTTATTTTACCTGTGAGAAATTTTCTAAGGATTCATTGGGGGTGTCCTACTATGGTTTTCATTATCACTCTACATAATAATTTTGAAATCATTTTACATTTTAGGACTAGAGACCTAGAAAACAACAAGGGTCCCACGAGGGATGGCTTTGTAAAAGAGCATGGAATGACTAGAGGATGGAGAAAACCTTACAGGACTTAGAATATATTTATTTATTAATATTCACATGTTATTGAGTTTTTAATTTCAATTATTGGAGTGGTATATTATTGATATGTTATGTATAACCTCATTACATATTTATTTTCATAATTTTTACTTTGTAAATTCATTATATTTTTCATGATTTATCATTGATTATATGACATGATACTCATGGTATAGTCTCCACACTATAAAATTTAAATCCTCACATCTAGATGGAAAATTCAATCATATGGGGAGGCATGCATATCGATATGTGGAATACATGCGTAGACTCTATGTATTGGATCATGGTGTTTCAAAATAATATGATATAAAACTATAATTCACATAAGATAATATAGTATTTTCCTTGATTTGGGACAAGTAATAAAATATGAATGGATGTTTGGGACATTGGAATGTGTACGATGAAATTTCATATCCCCCACAATTGAGTGTATCATTATGTTGACATAATTTGGTATAAATTACATTGTGATGTTACCGTTGATTAAATTGGAATTGGGGGATTCTTGTTACATTTAAATTTGGTTTATGATATTTTAGGTGCATTCACGAATCATGGATATAATCATAGGTCCCATATTATTTTTATACTTTTTTTATTCTTTAAAGTACTTCTTTAGTTAAGTTCATTGATTTTTGATATCGGTTTCAGATAGTTTCACTTTATATGATATATATATATGTGTGTGTGTGTGTGTGTGTTTTTGTTAGTTTATGATAATTTATTATTGTTATTAATTAGTTTTACTAACCATGTTGTTGTGTTATTTGATAGATTTATATATGCATCAAATGATCATGAAACTATACTAGGTTTAATGCATAGAGTTTTATACCATGTGTTATAGGTATACACTTAGGAGAACATTGTGTGATCCATTAAAACAGTTATGATCATTAAAATTCATAATTTTCTATTTCTTACATTAGATGTATCATTTTAAATGATTGTTTTGGACTACCAACTATCTATGAGGTGAAAAATATTATATTTACAGGACAAATATAGTGGTATATGCATTCATCTTTCTCCATCTATGAGAATTTTATCAAATTTACACATTTTACTGAGCTAGTGATTTTTATCTGTAGTATTTTTATTTTATTCACCACACCAGAGGAACACATGAAGATGATGTATATATTTATATAATTGATGGTATCTTTAAACTAGTCGAGAAACCGAATAAAAAAATGTGATGTGGACATTTTTCATTCATTATAAACATTCTAAGAATTGGAAGGGAGTCATGAGTGAGGAATGTTGATGCGATTGAATCACATGGGTGAAATTAATGGGCATGTTATATGGGGAGTTTATTCTTGATCTGGTGAAAGAAATATGTTCATGAAGATTCTATAGTGATCAATGACATTAATTTTCTACTCTATATGTTTTAATGAGATTATCTTCTTTATGTAGGATTGGGATTCGAATTATAATTATAATTCTATAATGTTCAATATCAAGATTTTTTTTGATATTAGGAATTATGTTTGAGGTATAAAACTTGAATCAAATAATAATTTTGAAAAAAAATGAATTGTCCATGAAGAGGATATCATACAAGGGTTATGTATTTAGCCTTTTTCTATACATCAATTCTAATATCAGTGGGCTCCTACAATTTTAAGGTGTACCTTTTATAATTGTAGGATGAGGATTAGTATTGATGAGTTTTATGTATAGAAGAGTGTAGATTAATTATCCACTTTAGAAGTTGATCCACCATTCTTAAACATTGGAATATTCATAGACTACAAATGGGACTTTGAAAAATAATAGAATTAGTACCAAAAATGTAGTTTGATATGAAATATCAAATAGTTCCACACATGAGCATCATGGATGGGGTTCCCTAGAGACCTTGAATATAATATTATTGTGACTCAAATATTTTTCCAAAAACCATAATAATAGACCAATAAGAAAACTCAAACAAGTAATGTATTTTTAGTATGTATTATCAGAGCTAAGATATGTTTTGTGAACATTGTTGATTATGTCTAGTATGGTGGTGGTGAGGGTCCATCTAATATTCAATAAAATTGGCTGGTATTTTCCAGAAAAAACTAATAGTTATACTTCTCAAGGATAAGAAGTCACTTGAGTTCAATAATTGTAATATAATAAAATCGTAATTTATAATTATACCTTTGATTTCATAAATTTATTAGTATTTACATTGAAAACGTAATATTTAAATTAAATAAACATTATAAACATTATATGGTTTTATATAATGTTGAAATCCATTTAAACAATTTATGTTGATCTATGTAATTTTTTTTGATTTTGGTGTTGTGTTAGTATGTGGTTTTGGTTAAACAATAGCTTCAATATTCATATAAAAAAAATATATTATATTATATCATTCATGTTTAGTATTTTTATAATATAATAGATTATCTCCAAAATAAGTTTTTGAATGATAAATATGAGACCTCTATTAAATCTAGAATTCCTATTTTACCCTAGGAACCATATAATAGTTATGAGCGTTTGGATTTGGGTTAAATCTTGTGTATGGGTAATTTTTTACACTTTTTTATTTTATTTTCATTTCTATTAAGATTTTATTTTTTTCCTTGATTAATCTCCCCCACATACAATGTGAAAAATTTATCCCACACTTACTTTTTTTCCATTGATCCAAAAACCACAAAATCAACTCTCTTGGGTCCCTAAAAATATTCAATGAATTAATTAGAAGATATTAAACACTAAAACATAAATATTCACTAAAATTAGTTCTCAAATATTGGATTTTATTTTTATGTTTAATAATTTTTAAATATACACATATATGTTCTATATAGCTAAACCATTCTTATTTCAATTTTGGTTGATTAAGTAATGTTTATATAAAATTTGATACCCTTTTATGTGATCCACACGTACTATATTTGTAACTCCATGATTAGCCACCTATCTTCATTCTTTCCCACCATGCCACACCATATCCATACATATTTTGTGTTATTAATTTTTTCTAACAATTTTTACAAAAATAAAATTAAAAAAATTGATTGTTGAATTATATTATTTTAAAAAAACCTTCTTATTGTTGTGGAATAATTCCATAAGAGAACAAGTCAATAAGATTAAAAAAATGGATAATTCATTAAATTTATCAAAATATACTTATAATAAAGTATGAATGGGTAATTTTATGGAATTATCCTAGGATAATTTCAAGTAATTATTAAAGGATAATTTATAAGAAAATAATAAAAACTAAATTATAAGAAATTATCATTGAATAAATATAATGTATTACTAAATGATATTTACAATAAATTAAAAAAGGATAAATATCAAAATTTATCGAAACATAACTATATTAAATTATAAAATGATTCATATCAATAACTAATAAATGATAATGAATATTAATTACGAATGGATAATTACTAAAAAAGTAATTGTTAATTGATTGGTTTTATGAACAAATAAATATAATGATTATAAATATAACATTATATAATAATGTTGAATTATAATTATTGAAACATATCAATGGATGTATATGTAAATTGTAAAAAAATAATATATTATTTATCATCAGATAATTATAATTAACTATCACACATGTTTTATAATTAACCTTGATAGATATTATCTACTTTGAATTTTTAATTATTCTAAAGGATAAAACCACTAGTACATGTGTTTTCATAAGAAGATACTTAGTAATTATCTATGAATATGTAAGTATCCCTATATGTGATATTTTTTATCTAAATTTAATTTATTTGGTTTAAATATCCATTGATGAACCTTGATCATTGATGTGTTCATAGGTATGAAAACAAGGAATTAGAGGAGGTGTTTATTAATCATATATTTTCCATCCAGTTATTTAATCACACAAGGGGATTGATTGTTTTTGTTGTATTCGATTACATTGATGAACAATGTTACTTACATATTGAGGCTTTTGACACACATATTTCCATATTATAATTTATTGTTTGGAAAATATTATAATCATTTTTCTGTGATTTCATTTTCTTCTATAGCCCAATAGACCTATTTGGATATTTGATAGCAGTAGTATTACTACAATACCTTGTTTTCATGGTGGATTGTGATCACATAGTTTTATATTTTGTATTTATATTCTAGTTGTGATATCATTTGGATGCCTTGTATGGTTTTTGCTATATAATTCTTACAATGACCTAGATGTTGTTATTTATTATTTGAGACGACATTACTATTATGTTTTTTTATCATATAGAGGGGGAGTTTACATTAAATTTGATGATTATAAAGATAGACCTATGAATAGGGTATGATGTGGATGGTCTAGAGGCTTGAACTAAGTCATCATGTTTTGGGCATGATGGAATGAGGGTATTAATAGAGTATTGGATATGGTACGATCATTTTGGGGATTAGTCATTTATAGAGATGAGATATGATACATTGGGGACATAATTTTACTGAATTCCATGATACTGCTAAGAGATCATATTTAGAACATATTTGTTTATAAATGAAAATTTATGATATTCCATGGCTAACATTCTAGCATGGACATGAATCTTGATCAATAAGGGATTTGTGGTGGCTTAGTTAGAACATAATTGTATTGTTTTGAATATTAGTCTAATTTATTTATTTTTATGGAATAGACATGTTGTAAAAAACACATAGATAAGGAACCATTGTTGGGATTATTTTGAGATATGCAGTTAAACTGTACTCATGAATTTTTGTGTGTTTGTAAATTTCATGACTATAGGCCAGTGAAGTGAATGTGAATGGACAAGGATTGATGATCCAAGAAGCATTGAGATTTTATATAATTGGGATGGACACTAAAAGAAAAAACATTTATTTTTTTACATATGTTCACTCTTTACAAATTTTTGGAATCCAAATGTTGTCTAAAACTACTGCTTGTATGATTAGTATTCTATTTTAATTATTTATATTCCACATGATAAATATTATTTTCATATGGATAATAATTTTTTATTGATCATATGATATGAGTTTATCTGTAAACTAACTAAATTAATTTATACATAACAACACTACTAGTTTTATGCTTATTGTATATGAGAAGGCATGTATGAGGTCTATTTGAACTCAAGACTAGACAAGTTGATTTGGGTAGGGATGTTATAAATATGTCTTATACTATTAAACATTTATTTCAACCAATGTATTGTAAAGTTCATACTATATAATATTTCATTCATAATATTTTTTCTTATTTAGTATCATTTAACATTATGTCCACTAATACCTAATCCTGACTATGATACTAGTTTATAAGAACAGTGAAAAACATATATATGTATTTCCTCATTTTAAAATAATAATCATTATATCACATAATGAATAACACTTAAAATATGAATACTTTATTTTCACTGTAGAATATATCCAGTATCAATTTATTTATAGACATCTTTATCATATCCAATAAATATTATTCCTTCATATAATCATATGATCATCTGTGATAATATACTCACATAAATAACATTGGGAATTGAAAAATATTAATGTTTAATCTCTTAATCATAGAAAGGGTAAACATGAGACAAAAAAATCAGTGATTATAACTGATAAAAATATTAAAAAGTTCATATATGTAAATAATAAATGTTAAATTTCCCATCATTATAGTTCCAGGAAAAATAATTTATAGATCATAAATCAATGATCATTGAATATTTTTTATTATATCATATGATATATGTGAGAGGATTTGGGATATATGATAAATTGACCATCATCTATGAAAACATATAATTGGAATAAAAATGTTTTAGATATTGAAAATATAAAATAATTTTTTACAATATGATAATTTTTTAGACCATTTTCAAATAATGAAGAGGCCCACGGGAGAAGTATTTTTCTTCCTAATCCTTTAGATTTTTGTATATGAGTTATTAATTTTTCCATAATGCATTGGTGGACAATATTATTCTACAACTAGCTGAAACATAGGGGATTGAGTCCCTTATGTATATAAGTGTACTCTATATTCCTAGTCATATATTTAGTCAATTATTTATGAAAATCAATAGTAGGTTTTATAATTATTGGCCCACCTTTCACAAAATTATGATAATATGAATTGTGCCACAAGAATAATAATACATTATTAGCTCCATCATATATTTAAAAAAAATACAAACAAAAAAGCTCACCATAGATGTCAATAAGGTATTATAATAATACACCCATAGAAAATAAATGGATTACATAATTGGATTATATTCATAGTGTAGAATAAGAAATATAGTGCAATATATGGAAAATAATTTTATATGGCCATATAAATTTACATTTTCAAGGAATACAAAATTATCTTTATATATGTAGTACAATTTTTATTACATATTATGTTATTAAATAAAGTGGAAAAACATCATAAAAATAGGGAAAAATAGATAAACTTTTTTCTAATAAAATCCAATGAAAAATATAACAAAATTGTTTTACACATAATACATATAAAAAAGTATTCCTTTAATAAATAGTGATGGAGGTAAAAGTTGAAGGAAAATAATTTTATAGAAAATGATAAATGAGGATTCATTTTAATGAAACTAAATCCAATTGAAAAAATAGTAAAAAATTATTAATATAGAGTTAATGAAATTCATAAAATAAAATAATTATTGTGTTCATGAAATAAAATATTTTCATACTAAAAAGAATGTGTATAGTCAGTTCTCCTACTGGTATTTCATTAGGAAAATTATATAACATAAGTGAGGTGGAATAAATAAATTTTCTATAAATATAATGAAAAATATATAAGAAAATATAAATGTGATTTTAGATATAAGTATGATATATGTTCCTTATATGGAATGATATTCACAATAATCTCTAAAAGCGTGTATATTAGAAATAAAATCATTCAAAATTTGGTAACTTTTGAATCAGAAAACCATATAAGAATAAACATCATATGGATTATTAAGTCTATTTATTTTCATGAAAATTGTGGTGAAATTATTAAATTTTTACTATATAGAAAATACAATTGAATAATAATTTAAAAACATTGATTATATCTCAATTGAGGGAAATTAAGATGGGATAACCCATACCATTACTCCCAACTATCATTAATGAACTTTCAAAGCTAATATACTAAATAAAAATATATTTATACCATATTAAAAAATCATATATATATTTATAATATTTTATACCCTTCCATTACTATCATTCATTATACATATATTAATTTTTCATATTAATTTTTTATCATTGGATATTGCTAATTTAAATTAATTAAAACTAATTTTAGAATGTTAATGTCATTACTAGTTTATTGAGAAATTGTAATCATTAGAATATTAGTAAAATATTTGGACTCACTTTTTATAAATGTTAATTTTTTCCATGATCAATTTATTGATTTTATTTGAATTTTTATTAAAATGGAATATATGACATGTATGTTTCTATTAATTTATTGATTACAATTTGTTACAATATATTTATCATTCATTTATTAGCTCATAAAAATAAAAACATATTTTTAAAATAAATTATTCATTAATATATTATATTACTATTATTACTTTCTTTGAAATTATTAATTTTGATTAAAATTTATAGTTGTATAAGATCATTGATGCAGGTGGTTGAACCGAAAAAGACATGAACATGCAGCACTATTAAATAAGTACAAGTAGAAAATCATTACATATAATTTTTAGTTTATTAGAAGAAAATTTTGAAAATATATTATAACTAATGTTGCAATTGAGTTTTATAAATA
Organism: Viscum album; assembly: GCA_963277665.1. Classification (NCBI taxonomy): domain Eukaryota; kingdom Viridiplantae; phylum Streptophyta; class Magnoliopsida; order Santalales; family Viscaceae; genus Viscum; species Viscum album. The sequence goes on from OY728146.1 coordinate 1,120,942,304, forward strand.
TATTAGAAAAAAATATAATTGATAAATTACATGATGAAAATATAAACAAACCAAATGAATTTACACTTTATCGAGAAATGTAACATGAGACTTGGGTATTTAGAATTCATTTTTTTGAAATTATAATAAAACCAAAATATCTTAAGTATTTATGATATAAAAAATATCATGAATTAACGATATTTTAGAATTTATAAACTTTTTAGAGGTGGTATAAGATATATTTATTTATTGGTGAAAATGAAAGATATCTCTTTTTTGAATTTATAATTTTTATTGTTTAATATTGAATTGTAGGAAAATTATGTGAGGAAATTATGGTGAGGAATTTATGTATTATATATATATCTAAAAAGGACATATAAGATTTCTTATTTTGAATATGATTTAATAAAATTTAGGGCATGGTGGATTAAATCATGTTTCCACCTTTTACATTACTGTTTTATGTATTTTTTATTTGACTTATAAAATATGACAAGACATTTTATTAACATTCAACATGATAAATAATAAATTTCAAAGAATTTAAAAAAATTGTACTAATAATTTTATAATTTTATTTTAAAATTATATTTAATATATATTTGTTAATATTTTTTTAAAAACAGGTGTTTTAAAAATATTAAGTGTAATATGTTTTTTATTATATAAATTAAAACATTTATTGTTATTAATATATTTCTAATATAAATGATCATTTACGAAGATTAATTATATAAGAGGGATACATTTGAGTAATTTTTATCAAATTTAAAATAGTTATCAAAACCAATTCATTAAAAATTAGCATTTTTAATATTACATAATATTTACTATATCTTATTATGTTCAATCATTACTTCTCAATGATTTTTCTTCTATTAATACATTGGTATTAAAATATTCTATATAATATAAGAAATACATCAAATATATCTATAACAATAACATTATTATTAATATGAAACATATAATAAATATGTTTTTATTATAAGACAATTTAATTATATGATAAAATATAATATCATTCTGGAATTATATTATTACATTAGAATTATATTACAATAAATTTTATAAAATCATAGTTTGATGTAGAAAATGAACATATATCCAACCAATATATATCAAAATACCATATATCCAACAATCATATTCTCAATGACGCAATATATAAGTGTGAAATATCATTTCACAATATAGAATAAATAAAATCATTCATTATATTCATTAACATCTCTGTAATCATGTATATAATATTCCAATTCAATTAAATATTTTCATAGTTGAATAAGGGTGATGTATTCATAGAAAACTAAAATGAGAAAAATATTATTTTCATAGTATTTCTTATTAATTTAAAATTTATTTCTACTGTATTTTTTTAACAAAAATATCATTTATAATTTTAATAATAAATTAATTATTGGCATATATTGAATTATTTTTTTTAATAAAATGAATAAATATTAATTATAGTTAATAAATTCATTTAAAATAAGATATTCAAACTATTTTTTTTATGAAAAGACATATAAAATAAAATATTTTTATGTTATAAGAGGGGTGAGGAAAAAGATGGGATGTTTTACCTATCCCCATATAATGACATGAGTGGGGGATATTTAATAAATCATGGAATAGTTCTAGGACATTCAACTAAATAATGATGAAGGAACTAAAAATTAGTTCAAATTAACAGTTATTTTTATAGGAATAGTTTGATGGTTGGATGAATTCACCCAATACTAATATTGTTAATTTTTTATTTCAAATATATATTTTGGTATATTTATTTATGTTAAATATAATTATTTATTCCCATATATTTTGATGATAATATTATATAAGTTCCACATATTTTACTTAGTGATTGTTAGTATTCCATATGTTTTCCTTATTTTATTTTTATTGAATACAAAAAATACATCAAATAGTTGAATTATAATTTCCAAACACATCATAAAATTATCTTCTAATTTACTATTAATATAGTTGGTATTTTATATTATTAATAATGGTATCAAAATTCCCAATTTATATCTATAAGTTTTATGTTTTGAATTATTAGGTAGCATATTATCCATGTACATTATGAAATATTGATATCTTTTTTTTGTTAATGTCATAAATACGTTTTTCATAAAATTAGCCAATAATTCATGAGATAAATAATTTTTTTGTGTGGATAATTATTTTTCCATGTAGTTATTAATTTTATAACATGATAAATCATTTGTTAATATGAATAGTTAATTTGTTATAAATCTGGTAATATAATTATTGTGTTAGTCATTTGATCATACTACTGATATATTACAGTATGTTATCATATTCTTGAAATCGATATGATCATCGTCGTCACTCTGGTCATCAATAACAACATTCAGTTTTATTTTTACACATGAATGGTCCATCAATTATTTTATTTCCACTAAATTTTAGACTTCCACATTTTTTATTATGATGTTTTCATTTAATTGAATTTTTTATTAGTTTTTTAGTATAGTTTTTTATTCCAAAATAACAAATTAATAACACAAAAAATAAGAATATTTATTTTCTAGTGTAATAAATTTATTCAAATGAATATATAGTTATTCTTCTATCACACGTTATTATACAACATTTAGTTTCATTATGTTGAATTTTTTATTATGATTGATATATTTTTGTATGTTTCTGACTTAATTTTTAGTCCTAATGAACATATTTTAGGTTTTTATTGTTTTTAATAATACATTTTTCAATTAATTTTATTTTCAAATATCTTCAGAAATGTATATTGTTTTTTCCCATATTTAATATCAAATATCATTAAAGGACTATCATGAAATATTTAATGGGAATATTTTGACTTATAATTATTAATATTTATAATTTTTTAATGAATCATTTTAATATTTTTGAATTATTATTTCGTTTATGAATATGTAATTTACACTCTAGAATACTAATTTTTTACTTTCTCTTTCTATACAATAATTTTAAATAAATATTTAAATTTTATAAAAATTGAATAGAGATTTTGTAGTTGTCCTTGGTTATAATTAAAGGTAATTAATACTATATAAAGCATCCCATAAGAGTAAAATACAAAAATATAATGATTTCATTTCATGTAGAACATTTATTACCTCTCATTGTATGCAATTTTGTTAAAAATAATGTGATAATAAGAGAAAATGTGTCATATTCGATATAAGCTCCCAAGATGACGAGCTCGTACCTGAGTGCCAAGGGCTCTTGCTTGGAATCCAAGATACCCAGGTTAAAAACCTGGTGGAGGCGAATTTCCGGGTAACTGTAGGAGTAGTGTAGTAGTCAATATAGCTGTTACAGTTCGGTACTGTAGCATCCTGATCTATTCACCTGATTTGGGCGTTCAAGCCACCGGTTTGGGCCTATGGGTCTTCAGGGCCTTCGGGTCATCAATGGCCTTCAGTAGACAGGGCCTTCGGGCCATATAGACCATAGAGTAGCCTAGTTCACACAGAACATTCCCTAGAAGTGCATCAGAGCAACCAGAGTAGCAAGCACCAGATGCAGGGATGACCAGATTGGAAGAATGAGGGGGTATGGCAGCCGCCATCAGGACCAGGCACCGTACAACTTTGTATGGGGCAATGCTTGGTGATCCACAATGCAAGGTGTGAGCTAGGTGATCAATGATGTAGAAAGTTGGGGAGGGGCGGTTCAAGTGGGCTTGGCCTACGGGTCATGTATTGGGCATGATATACCTCTGGGCCTTCGGGTCATGTATTGCGGGTTCGTCGGGCCTTATGCCTTGGTCCTACGGGTCTTGTACTGGTTCCCCTTCAACCCTTAAAAGAGGGATTATACATAATATAATAAAAAACAAGGCCTTCAGGCCATTTGGGGGATATAAGCTTCCAAATGGAAAAACCACTCATCTATAAATAAACCTGTGTTAGAGAGATGTAAATAATAATCTTAGAAAAACCAGTGGTTCTGCAAAAACATTATCATTGAATGCTCTATATAATTGGGCTTAATATTTCATTAAATATTTATTATGACTCTCCATGTTATATCATGGTTTGGGTTACACTTATTTAGAGAAATAATTATTTATTATTTGGGATATGACACATGGATCCAAATGTCATGATATTTGGGTTATGAGTTTCATTATATAATGATAGTTTTGCAACGCATTATACATATAGATTTAATGTCCGGTGTCATTTAGATAATCATCCATTAGAAATAGTACGTTTTAGGGAGCATTTTTTCTATACCAAAATTCAGGTCTATAGTATATACCAAACATCGCAATAAGTAGTTAATTTTATATGTAGATCTATGTACAAATTGAACAAAATGAAAATAAAAATCTCCTATATTCTATCACCTCTCACTACTGGAATTCTTAATAATTGCGTCGGCCTATTTGTGAGGGGATACCATCCCAAATATGATTTAGCGACGGGGCCCCATCGTTAATAGTCCGCTGCAGAAAACACTGTTGCAAATACAAGTATTTGCGACGACCTCATCACAAAAAATGTTATTTTAGATGGGAAGCATCGTCGTCGCAAATAAGCTTTCGATTATATGTATTATATATACAAAAACATTTTCGTGAAGGGCCTGTCGCAATATATATATATATATATATATATATATCACTTTCTACGATGGGCCCGTCACAACATATTATTTGCGACGGTCAAGTAGTACCGTCACAAATATGTTTTTAAAAATATTTTGTTAGACTATTTGTGACGGGACCCCATCGCAAAACATCCCATTGCAATTAATAAATTAATTTAAAAAAATAAAATTTAATAAAATTACGGTTGATGAAAAAATAATATTAATATTATTAAAACAAAAAAAATAAAAAATATTAAATTTCTCAATATTAACAAAAAATATAAAAAAATATTAAAAATATTAAAAATTGAATTATGTATTATTTTCATTGATATAAAAGACAGAAAATGTAAATAATTCATATTACAATGTTATATTCAAATGTTTGTAATAGAAAAAGTCAATGGGGGTCGTCTTCTGGTGGAGGTGAAGGCGCTGAAAGAGGTGGTTGAGGAAACTCCATCCCTAAACTACGAGTTAGATGGTGAATGTACTCCATTTGCTAGTCATGCTGCTGCCATCGATGCATCTTCTCCTCGTAATGCTGCTCCTGCTGCTGTTGTTGCTGACACATCTCTTCTTGCTACTTCTTCAAAGTCTCTATATGCTCAGCCTGAGATCCCAACTACTACTAATACTGTGAGCCCGAAGATGATGCATCTCCACGAGCTCCCCTTGAGATGGATTCCGACATCACAATAGTACCATAAAAAGTAAAAATAGCCAAATGAGATCTGATGCCAAATACTCTTCCCTTCTCAAACCCATACCGAGTCTCCTACATCCGTGCCGCCTCATCGAAATGGGGAGCACTAGTATGCTCAGCCGTCTCATCCTGACCCTCAACCTGTGTTTGAGAGGTCACAGCCTCACATTACTCATTCAATTCCAATTTAAAATTAAAATTGTCAAAATAGTATATGAAGTTAATTTTTTAACTGAAAAAATAATACTAACCACAATCTGACAATGGAGATCACCTCTAATATCTCTAGTGGCTCGATCACTGTACATCCTCTAATTAACATCGTACTCCGTAATATCAGGATGCTCGACTACCTACTGAAATATAAAATAAACTGTTTATATTAAATGTTATCTAAAATATTTAAAAAATATACTTACCAGATACTCTCTATGAAAACTGACTATATGGATACCAGCTCAATGTGTCACCTCCTGTCACCACCGGTTCTTTCGTCCCATTGAATATCTCCTCTAAAATCCACCACCCAACTAGTGTAAACATAATCCATCCCAAAGGTGAGAGTAAATGTACTCAGGTCGGTGGGCTCTGCACGACTCATAAAATTCTATCATCGCTACGTTCTTAATTGCAGTCCTTCTCAAATTTTGCAAAAACTGGCGGAAACGGTCACCCATAGAATCCTTTCATGCCGCGTGGATAGAATCGTGCATGTTATCATCGATAGGATGTCATGAACCTTAAAAATAATTTATAATATCATGTTTTTAATAAAATAAATTTCATAATAAATATTATTTATTTACATACCATCCAATGGTGGAACATGTTGTGTCGCACATCAACGGGAATATTTTCCCATGTGACACATTGCTAAGAAAAATAATTGCACAATATAGTGCTCCCCTTTTCAATAGATACATGCTGGAAACTATTAAAAAGAAATTAACAATCAAAAAATTAGTATATATATAAATTAATTAATTAAATCTAACTAAAATATACAGGTTACCAAACCTTTGTGTGTGTGGATGAAAACCAAGATGTGGACGTCGATCAGGGATAGGCTTAAGAATCATCAGTCATGCAAGACCGCACCCCCTCCACATACCTCCTGATCCACCAGTAGCCTGAGTGTCAGCTGATCCCACATCCTCATCATCCAAAGGTAGCTCAACGTATTCTAACTCATGCAATATATCAGATTCCATCTGAAACACAAAATGATGTTTGTTAGTAGATAGTTGAAAATAACTATTATATATAGATATATATATTATTTATGATTATAACCATCATTTACTGGTGTCAATGTTCATCTTCATCCTCTTATCCATAGTTTTCAATGTCAATGTCTTCATCTTCCTCCTCGGCATCATCAATATCCATATGAGTTTCAGTTTTAGCATCTCCTGCCATTTCAAATTCATTTGTAACATCATTTCATATTCATCACCATTGATCCTTAATTGTGGGATGTCATCATAGATATTCACATATTATTGTGAATTAGATGGATTTTGAGCCATCTCTTATAAAAGTTCAATTCCTTCCACTTCAGCGGAACCACATTCAGTTTGAGTAAACTGATTTCCCGAGATTTCATTTTTATTATGCTCAACCAATTGCTCAAGTCTCTTGAAGTAGAACAATACATTGCATAATAAATTTTATGTGCCTATTGAGCCAGTAAAAATGGTTCATTTACTTCATGAATACTTTTATATGTAATATCGATGATTCCATGACTCAGATGAACACACAAACCTCTCTCAGTATCCAACCACCGTCATTTAAACATTGTTATGTAATTCTTTCCTATATAACACAGCTTAATAATTTCATCCAAAATGCTATAAAAGTCAACTTCATTTTCTTTGTGATGTGATCATCTAAAGAAAATTCCACTGTTCATTGTTTTTTTATGCCCCGTATGCATGTTCATGAAATCGAAAACTATTCACCACATATGAATTATAAGATTTAATAATTTAGGATGGTGGGTTACTCAATATACACAATATCTTATTAATTGTATCAGCATAATGAGACACCTGAAAATTTTTAAAACAATTATCAAATATAATAAATAATAAATGGAATAGATATTAAACCACCAATAATTTATGTTACCAGTTTTTGAAACCACTGAATTTTTTTTTCTGTGTTCTTCAAAATCACCTACTGTAATTTGTGGAAGTTATTTCTTGATATGATTATCAAAAAACCAACAAAAAAAAATTTAAATACTGTAAAATAAATTATAGAATAAGTGATTGAATAACTCATAGGAAAAATGATGTCATTTCTTTACAGTTGAGCAGAACGTATGTATGAGCTATGTGATGTTCATCATATGAAATTCATAGTTCAGGAAATCCACTGAAACCAAAATTTGGCTGATTAAAAACTGTTAATTTATTGTCCATTTTTTCATTAAAATTCCCCTTGTTTCGTCCCATGCGATTCTGTTTTGAGGGATATTTATATTCAAAATAATGAGGGCAGAAAAAATAAATTTCATCTTGCAAATAAGCCTCAGAAATTGAGCCTTCAACTGATGTTTTCTTAAGTATTTTTTTCTTCAATTTCTTCATGAATCTCTCAAATGGATACATCCATCAAAACTGTACCTAACCTCCACATTTAGCTTCATATGGAAAATGTAATATCAGATGTTCCATTGAGTCAATGAAATCCTGCGGGAATATTTTTTCCAGTTTACATCTAATTACAGTAACATCATCTGCCAGTTTTCTTAGCACATTGTAGTCTATTGTCACTAAACAAATGTCACAAAAAAATATGATATGTCTGTTATCGAATCCCAACTCCTAGAGTTAAAAAAACCTCTGAATCCAATCGGCAAAATTCTTTGCACTATAACGGGGCAATCATGACTTTTTAATACACTAATATAACCATTCGTAACACATCTGTACCAATTAGAAGTAGATCCACCTGGAAGTCTCAAATCTGCAATCTACTGACAAAATAATAAGCGACTCTCTTTGGGAAGTGTATAAGATTCTTTTGGCTTCATTAAACTCTCTGATCAGAAATTTTCTAATAATTCATGTTCCGGTCACCTACAAATTTGGGCAAGATCTAATCCTGCCTTTACAGTATCTTTTGTCTTACCTGGTGTATCCAAAACTGTATGAAATAAATTATCAAAAAAGTTCTTCTCAATATGATTAACATCGAACATGTGGCGGACCAAAAAATCCGACCAATAGAGAAGATCCGAAAAAATGCTCTGTTTTATCCCATTATGTTCTTTCAAAAGCCATGAATTCTTTGTTGGATTACTGTTGGTTCAAATGTGATGGGGGGTAATGAAAATAAAATGGTAGCTTTTCGAAAATGAGATGTGTTCCTCCGAAAAATATTATTGGTTGGAAGAAAGCTATGGTGAAAATCAAAATAGCAAGGTTTTTTTTCCATGGATCAACATAAAAGTGTTGTTTTCTTTCATATAGTAAGGACATGATTTTGGACCATGTGTACTCCAACCAGATAACATGTCATATTCCGGAATGTCACTAGTCATCAACATTAATGCAGCTTTAAATGTGAAATATTGTTTCGCAACAACATCATATGTTTTAACACCATCACTCTACAATGCATTTAACTCATCAATACATGGTTTCAAATAAACATCAATATTCTTTTTTCGGATGTCCTGATATTAATAGTGTCAAAAAGATAAAAGGCTCCTTCATCAACATCCATGGAGAAAATTGTACGGAGTTATAAAAATAGGATAAAATGAATAATGACTACCCTATGAACCAAACGGACAATAACCGTCAGTTGAAAGACACAATCGCACATTTCTAGCATCTATAGAAAAATACAGATGCAGACAGTCAAAATGATTCCATGAATCACCATCAGAAGGATGATTCAAACATTTATCAGTTGAAATCTTGGTTTTGTTCCATGGCATCGTTGACGCTGGGTTCTGAGACATAAATAAATGATTCAACCTGGGTGTAAGGGGGAAATATCTCCACCGTTTTACTGGAATCGATCTAGACATCCGTGGTTGAGCTTCTTTATACCTCAATTTTCCATATGTGGGAAAAATATCCAATGAATAATTTTCACCAGAATATAAGATGCAATCATTTGTACATGCATGAATCGTCCGATAACCAATTCCCAAATTACGAATCATCCTCTTATCCTCATAGTAATTTGCAGGAAACACATTTCTTTCAGGTAACAGTGTTTTAACTGAAGAATATATCTGATCAAAGTAGTTGTTTGACATTTCATTATCTAATTTAATAGCCATAAATTTCACAACCGCTTTTAATTTTCTTATCTTCCAACCAAGATATAATTCATCCTCAGCTGACCTCAACAACTCATAAAATTCGGATCGTTCCAAATAATGAGTTAAATCAATATCATCATGAGTTTCAGTTTTTTTCTCATATGGACCTGCAACATCATGTACTAAATTTTGAAATCGTGATGGATCTGGAATCAAGTTATTAAGATCTTCTCTGGAACTGAGTTCACCATGTTGATACCCAAAAAAAAAATTTGGTTGAAATCCAAACCGCAAGAGATGTACCCAGACCTTGTCAAATTTGTCAAATGTTCACAGAGAATTTTTTTTACAATGACACTTAATTGTGCCTTCTGAAACATATTCTGGTTTTGAAGATGAAAATGCTAAGAAAGCTTCAATACCCTTAATATATACAGGATTTAAACCAGAACCATTTGAATTTCTTCGCTGATTTATCCAAGCTCGATCATCTAATAATGACTGATGCCGACTTCCTTGATACATATTTTTCTGTATAAAATATAAAATCACCAATGTTTTTGAATAGTTTGAAATTATAAAATCACTATCTAAAAAAGAAGATAAATAATTACAACTACTTAATAATTATCATTAATTAAGGGTGACACAATTTCCAGTGGATTAACGGCTAGTCTTTTGTCCGACAGCTCATTTAATTGCATATTTCTCACACTTATTATTGATAATTATTTCAAATTACTCCAAATTATTCCAAATTATTTCTAATTATTACAAATTATTACAAATTGTTAGTAATTGTTACTAATTATTTTTATTTATTACTAATATTAAAATTTAGTACTAATTACTACAATTTATTACAATTTATTACTAATTATTACTATTTATTAATAAATTGTAAAGACTTAGAAATAATTAGCACATGGAAAACTGCATGAATAATTAATCAAAATTTGTTAATCATCATTGTGGAGTTGATTAAAAATTTTCCTTTCATTATCCAAATATATTTCATTTACCATTTATTTGTAATGAAAAAAATTTATATTATCAATATTTAAGAAAAAACAATATTAATATTAATAAAACAATAAAAAATTTATAAAATATTAAAATTATCAATATTCACAATAGACATTGTTCTATTAATTACATGTTCAAATATCAATGGGTCGTCAATTGTCAAGTCATGCACAATAAAAATTTTGTGTCAGTCATTTCCAATGTAAACAGTATAATTGTGCTTGCATTGTTGATCACCTCGCAAGTAGTGTTGCAATAGGACGACCAAAGTAAGGCCGTTATCATCTCTATGAATCATGTCACATGGCACTTTACATAGATCATTATTCCTTAATAATTTTTAGGGGATATCATTATTTTTACCTTAAATTTTCAAGGAAAAATAGTCTGTGTAAAGGTTCATGTGAGATAAAACTTATATATAAGAAGGTCATGACTTGGTTTTTCTGATTGCAAAAGTACTTGCGAGGTGATCAACCACGTAAGGACAATTATAGAGTTTACATTGGACATGGATAACACCAACTTTTTGTTGCACATGGCCTGCCAATTAGCATCCCTTTGAGGTTTGAACATGTTATTAATAGAGCAAAGATTGTTCCAAATATTGATTATTTTAATATTTAATAAATTTTTTTATTTTAATAATAATAATTTTTTTTTCGTAAATATTGATAATATAATTTTTTATTACTAATTATTGTTAATTATTGTTAATTATTACTAATTATGTCCAATTATATCTAATTGTTACTAATTATTACAAATTATTACTAATTATATCTAATTATTAATAATTATACTAATTATTATAATTATTACTAATTATTAGTAATTACTACTAATTATTACTAATTATTACTAATTATTACTAATTATATCTAATTATTACTAATTATATCTAATTATTCCTAATTATAGCTAATTATTCCTAAATAATGCTAATTATTACTAATTATATATAATTATTCGGAAATATAGGTAATTATTCCTAGTTATATCTAATTATTACTATTTATAGCTAATTATTCCTAATTATAGCTAATTATAATTACTTATAGCTAATTATAGCTATTTATAGAAAATTATTGCTAATTATAGCTAATTATAACTATTTATTACTAATTATTACTAATTATAGGCAATTATAGATAATTATTCTGAATTATTGCTATTTGTAGCAATTTTTGGCAAATTATAGCTAAATATTCCAAATAATTTCTAATAATTTCTAATTATAACAAATTATTGCTAATTATAGCAAATTGTTGCTAATTATTCCTAATAATTGTTAATTATTGCTAATAATTTCTAATTATTCCTAATTATTGCTAATTATTTCTAATTACTGCTAATTATTACAAATTATTTCTAACTTTTCCTAATTATTGTTAATTATATCTAATTATATCTAATTATATCTAATTATTCCTAAGTATATCTAATCATTCCTAATTATAGCTAATTATTACTAAATATATCTAATTATAGCTAATTATAGCTAATTATAGCTAATTATAGCTAATTATAGCTAATTATAACTAATTATAGCTAATTATTACTAATTAAAGCTAAATATAGCTAATTATAGCTAATTATAGCTAATTAATCCGAATTATTACTAATTATAGTTATTAATTACTAAATATTCCTAATTATAGCTAATTATAGCTAATTATAGCTAATTATTCCTAATTATAGCTAATTTTACCTAATTATAGCTAATTATAGCTAATTATTACTAACTACAGCTAATTATTGCAAATTATAGCTAATTATTGGTAATTATAGATAATTATAGCTAATTATTGCTAATTATAGTTAATTATAGCTAATTATAGCTAATTATAGTTAATTTTTTCTAATTATACCTAAATATAGCTAAATATATATATTTATTGCTAATTATTGCTAATTATAACTAATTATTGCTAATTATTCCTAATTATTCCTAATAATTTCTAATTATTGCTAATTAATTCTAATTATTGATAATTATTCCTAATTATTCCTAATTATTCATAATTATTTCTAATTATTCTTAATTATTCCAAATTATTCCTAATTATTCAAAATTATATCTAATTATTCGTAAGTATAGCTAATTATTCTTAATTATTACTAATTGTTCCATATTATAGCTAATTATTCCTAATTATAGCGAATTATTCCTAATTATAGCGAATTATTCCTAATTATAGCTAATTGTTCCTAATTATTTCAAATTATTTCAAATTATTTCAAATTATTACTAATTATTCCTAATTATTACTAATTATAACTAATTATAACTAATTATTACTAATTATTCCTAATTTTTACTAATTATTACCAATTATATCAAATTATTACTAGTTATTACTAATTATATCTAATTATTACTAATTATTACTAATTATTAATAATTATCTATAATTATTACTATTTATACATAATTATTTCTAATTATACATAATTATTACTAATTATAATTAATTATTCCTAATTATATCTATTAATTCCTAATTATATCTATTTATTCTTAGATATATCTAATTATTCGTAATTATATCTATTTATTCCTTATTATATCGACTTATTCCGAATTATATCTATTTATTCCTAAATATATTTACTTATTTCTAATTATATCTATTTTTTGCTAAATATATCTATTTATTGCTAATTATATTTATTAATTGCTAATTATATCTATTTATTCCTTATTATAACTATTTATTGCTAATTATTTCTATTTATTCCTAATTATATCTAATTAATAATAATTATAACTAATTATTTATAATTATAACTAACAATATCAATTTCATAGTAAAACTAAATATAAATAAAAATCAGTTGAAATCTAAATAAATTCGAACTAATAAACAACAATTAAAATTAACATAAAAAATTAAAATAAATATAAATATTTAAAATATAAATACGTTAATCTTTGATATTCTGAATATATTGACACCCTCTGATTGCTCTCGTATAAAAAACTTCAACCAAAAGAAAATTTCTCATTGAAACTGAAAAATGAAGGGAGAGAGAGCAAGATCTGAATGATTTGGGAAAAGCAGATGTGGTTTTATATAGGTTAGATTAGTTGCTATGAGAATATTAGAGACGGGCTTTCGGTCGCAAATGGTGGTATTTGCGACGAGACCTATCACAATTACCCTCACCCGCATTAATTACAGTCGGAGGATAAAAGGTTATTTGTGATGGGTCCCGTCGCAAATAGTACTTGCCGACAGACTTTTGGGGACGGGACAACATCCCGTCACAAAAAGGTATTGACCATCGCTGAGTATTTTTTACGGGACCCCTCGCAATTACCCCTGCACAGTTTGGCGAGCAAGCCGCATGGTTTGGTGCGCAAGCCCCACGGTTTGGCACGCATGTCACGCCAAACTATTTGCGACATGCTACTTTCCCCGTCACAAATAGCTTCCTGGACTGATTATTTGTGACAAGATTTCATCCCATCGCAAATAACTTGTCACAAATATTGAATTTTCCCGTAGGGTCTATTGTAGTACGTATAATTAATAGTTTTTCATTGTAATAAAAATTGATGAAAATAATTATCATATAGTTTTAAGTCAAATCATTATGATTTTAAACTAGTATATTCAACCCCCTTTACAACATCTACCTTCGTAACTAGTGTACCACCCTAAACCAAGATCCACTAAAATGGTTCCTTGAGCCAATTATACATATGGCCCCATTCAGAAATCCACATATGCCATAGTCTAACAATAAGTAGAGATGGTATAATGATGTTATTATGGGGTGATTATTCTTTCATGATCATATATATTAACAAAACATAAATAATAAATAAATTAATAGATGAAGAAGTAAAAATCAATGTATGTTGCAGAATAACACAAAATTGAGAATGTGTACTACACGAACTATACAACCATGCATGCATGTCCATTTCATTCCGTAACCTCTAATGAATTATGCATATAGAAAGTAATACAATGTATAATGTTAATAAGGAAATGAACAAAATCCCTAGGGGATATCTCCTTGGGAATACTATGATTTGTATGATTCATGTTCTCATATGATTGTATGTACAAATAAATAAAATATTTACATACATTATAATGAGACCTATAATCTTGACATTTGTTCAGGTACCCTAGTAAAATAGTGTCCCAAATAGGGTATCCGATATACTCAATAGACCACAAAAAATGATGAAAAATGTTATCCAATCCATCAATATAAAAGAAAACAATGTGAAGTTATAAAAATAAAAAAGTAAAAATAAATAATTCTAAACTAGTCAGAATCAAGTTCTTCATGGAGACATGGATGACCACACCTTCTTCATCATGAGCCATAATATTAATGATGATGCATCACCATATATTAATAATAATTTGAATAATTATTTATAAAAATAATATTATATGTATTAACATATATAGCGATATATTTACATAGTTCTAGACAAGACATGGTGCATAGATCAATTTTCAATGATTAGTCACAAATATTCTATGTAATAATATCAGACGCCATTAACGAGTAAAAATATTAATATGATATATCGTTACTATGTTGCCTTATACCCATGTTTCAAAATATATATAGGACAACAATAATGTCTACCACAATAAACAATGTATTCAATGCTTGATTATCCTAATATAGTAGGGTCGTCATGCCTAAGCATTCAAAATAACAAGGGACTCAATTCCAAAGGTACACCATATCCTTGTATCAAAATATAAAAGGTACATTATTCATGAGTATCCTTAATAATGAATTATTCTATTCCTTAATATAATAGTTAATTTATAAAAATGTATTTAATAATTAATTATTGTATATGTATGGAATCATTGCAAATTAAAATTCATTCCTACAATTAAATTAGGATGGTACACCATGAATAGTCATGGAATAATGGGTATGAAATAACATGGCTGGTTGAAAACATTGTTTTTATAAATATATTTTTCAATTTCTATTTCTAATAACAAATAACAATGTATAAACATTTAATATCATGTAAACCTGAAATTATGGTTCTATTCCATTTAACACATCATCTAACGTAATTTTTAACATAATTCAACACTTTATTAACATGACCTAGTGCAATTTATTCCCGATTTATCAATTATTTTTATTCCCACACACATCATTAACATCCATTACCGTACATAACTGTGAGTAAATAAAATAATTACCTTTCATTTAATAAATCATGACAAGATTCTCATAAAGGGAAATCTCAACACATTCATGTGTTGGGTTCTTATACAGGGAAATAATGATAAACTTTAGTTATTAATTGAAACAGAGATTAAGTGGTGGTTTATTTATAATCATAGGACACCAACCATGATAGGGGTCTCATAAATATCTAGATTTATGTCTTAAAAATTAATTAAAAACATTACATATTAAAGGATAAACGCACTAGAACATCATCACATGGAACAACAATGCATTTGATAAATGATGAAAATTATGGGAAAATCATATATACCACATACCATATAGAAATAGAGTTCCACATATCTATTATAATCATTTTCAAGATATATAATGGTACAAATATTAATATTTTAAAAATTCCGAAAAACAACAGAAAAATATGTCACATTTATTTAGTATTCCATATTGAAGAATAAATGAAGCAAAGAAGCACAAGGAATCAAGAGAATAAAATTAGTTATCTAATTATATATATGGAAATTTTATTAGATCATGGATGCATATGTTAAAAATATTCATAAGATGGGGATATTAGTAACTTTTGAGTCCTCAATGGTGCCTCCATTTAACTAAAGAAAAAAAATGTGTTGAGCCCCAATTAACCTAAAAAATTTATCTTTATGATTCATGATAGAAAAATGATTCATGATGTCAATTCCAAATAGAAATTCCATGTTATTTTACATTAAATGTACTCCCTTGATAAAAATATATACAGCACATTCATTTCATGAATGTAAAAGATTTCATGAATGGGTAGTTGTATTTGTTTTCATCTTCTTGAGTAGTCCTTTCTTCTTCTGATGTTCATATGTACTCTCCTTTATCAATAAAATCAAAATCGGTGCCTGAAAACTAAACAAAAAATTTATTAATCCCTAAAATCCTTACCCAAGTTCCATGATTCTATTTCAACCCATCCTCTAAGGGAATTTTTCAAATTATCTTGAAAATATAATCTGACTTAAAACAAGATATCTTATATTCTCCAAATCATATAGCATGCCATCCCTAACAAGAAATTTTAAATAATAAAATCAATTTTGAGACCTATAAATTTAATGTTTTTTTATCTAAATGATCAATTTTTATTTCTAATTTACTAACATAACTCAATTATTAATTTTATCATATGGTACACATAATGTTGAAACTCAAGACATCAATGGAATCAAAATCCAAAAAATTGATAAGACTCTTAACAATGCTGATGAGACCCTAGTGTATGATCGAAATAATGATGTAGATGCTCAATATACAAGAGGGGGGGAGGGTTAATAGTAAACTTTAAAAATTTTCTTAAATAAGGAAAGATCTATGTTCAACAATGTTATACTAAGAAAATTCACAACACCTCTAACACCAATTGGAGAATTGGAAGAAGGTTAGAAGTTACAAACTTCTAGTTCTATGCACTTGCTTAAATCTGGAAAGTGATTATGAAAATAGGTTCGAGAAATATGGATCCGGAAAATTATACATTTTTTAAAATACAATATACAGCGGAAAAACAAGTAGTACAACTACATGTAACACGATATAAATCATTTAATCCAAAGATAATGGTATACATAAACCATGGATAAAGGTCCCTTGATTTATAATATCAAGAAAGTCTGGCATACCCACACCAGGGTAATCCCTGGATATGAAGATCAGAGTCTCTATCTTGCTTTCCCCACAAGCTCTCAACTTCAAGGTAGTTGGATCCTCTATCTTCCTCAGCAAGGAAGGCCTCAAACTTCAAGGTAGTTGGCACCTATGTCTTTCTATCCCCAGAAGCCCTCAAATGTAATCACCAACATTCAGAATCGCATGAAGCAATCTGAATGAGTGGTTCCATACACACAAAGCATGAAAAGCTTCTGTCTCTAGAAAACACCTTAATAGCATGTGATCTCTAGAGTGATCAACTTGTTATTTATCTCTATCAAATGAGATCCTATTTATAGGCTCGGTTGGAACGATCAGCTCCCTCCTCTAATGGAAATATTTTCCTTGAATATCGGAGGGACCTGTACACATGTCACTAAACCAACGGTTAATTAGAAACTGAATGGACGACATCGTTTTATAACAAAACATGTGTAATTGAAAGAACAATATAGTTTTATAATGAAACAAGTGTAATCATAAGAAAAAATCAAATTTTTAATGTAAGTAAATAAATGTTCGGAGTCTAACCAAAAAGGAATTGGAAGTCTATGTTAAAAAAATGTTCAGGTTCTGTTTTATAGGAATTCGGAACCTGAAATCTGTAGAAGTCCGGAGTCTGAATTTCAAAGGAAATTTGGAGTCTGGTATCACCAGAGTTCAGAATCTGAACATGCAGAGTTCAAATCTGAACTAGTAAAATTTCTAAGTCAAACTTCATAAGAGTTTGGAGTCGAACATATGAAAGGTCGGAGTCAAACTTCATAAGAGTTCGGAGTCGAACTCATGAAAGTTCGGAGTCGAAATTCATAAGAGTTTGGAGTCGAACTCATGAAAGATCGGAGTCAAACTTCATAAGAGTTCGGAGACTAACTCATGAATGTTCAGAGTTGAACTTAATAAGAGTTCGGAGTCGAACTCAAGAATGTTCGGAGTTGAACTTCATAAGAGTTTGGAGTCTAACTCATGAAAGTTCGTATCCAGAATTCGGAGTGGAACTTCATTACAGTTCACATCCAGAATTCGGATCGTAAAAAAAGAATACTCTAATTCTTGAAATTATATGATTTCGGGGTTTTGGGTATGAATCCGGTTATTATACTTAACAAAAATATTGATATGTATAAGAAAATCTAGGTTAGGGTAAATTTCCTTAAGGGTGAAAATTTTCCATATGGAGGTAAAATATATATTTTCTTAAGTATAAGGTGTTTGTGATTTTCAAAATAATAAGGAATGGAAAAGTCATAAGGAAAACCTTATTTACTCAACAATCTCCCCCTTTTTTGAAATCACAAAAATCCTTTCGAAAAAGACTATAAAGACATTGGAAAAAATTTTCATTAGACTTTGAAATTAAAACTTATCTCCCTTTGTTCATGGATGAAATTGAATACAACTAACTCACCCTTAGGCATTGAAACTCTAAGGATTGTATTCCAAATTTACGAAGTGGAGTTTTTATTATCATGGAAATAAAAAAAGTTCATAGAGAGAAACTCCCACTTACATTATGAAAATTTCACTTAGAAAGTTTTCCTCATCATTTTAAATTTTTCTTTCTCCCCCTTAGGAGTAGTTCTTTTTCCTTCTCCCCCTTTGATATTTTCAAAAAGAATGGAAGGGAATGGAAAAGAAAATATGGTACCTGAAACATTATTATATAACAAGATACAACCAACCAAATTTTCCTTAGGGTTGAGAAAATTTTACAAAGAAAGACAAATACAAAAAATATCGGAGTGAGTTCAGTGGTCTTCCTTTTCCTTTGGGATCAGCTTCTTCAACAATGTTTTGAGATTCTTCAAATCTCTTTAGTCTTCCTCAGCTTGCCACTCCAAGGCATTTATCCTTTCATCTTGTACATTCAAAGCTTCATCATGAGCCTTCATGGCCTCTTCCTACATTTTTATTAACTCCTCTTTCTTTTGTAGCTTGTCTTCAAACTCAATCTGGAAGTCTCTTTCCCCTTTTCAGTTCTGAGCTACAGAGTTAATATTCCCATTCATATCTCTCACCTGTTGATTCCGAGAACTTTTCTCAATAATCATCTCATCCCGATGATTTTTAATCTTTGCATCCTCTATTCCAAAGGAATCTTTCACCTCATTCTGAATACGTTCAATGTTAGTAATGTCTTCTTAAACATTCTTAGACCATAAAGTGATTTTGCTGCAAGACATCCTCTGAACATCATAGTTGATAATTAAATTTGTATGGTCGGCCTCAATCATTATACACTTATCCATTACCATGGATAGGGATTATGATTTTTTCTTCTAACTGTGTTGCAGCATCTGGCATCTAGAATCAATAATAGGAAATATCAGAATTATGTCCACCAACTTCTTCAGAGATTCAACTATAAAATCATGACCATGAATAGATGACTCCGAATCAGATAACTTTCTTGGAGATAGCTCTTCCCCAACCTACACTAGCTTTCTTCTAGAATTACCAACAACTTCTTTCTTACTTATGACGTATTTTATAGGTGTCTCAATGAGAGCTTGTTTCCCCTTGTCAGCTTTCGGAATAGATTCCCCATTATGATATTCTTCCTCAGATTCAGAAACTTGAAAAATCTGATCTTCATCTCGTTTCTCCTTTTCAACTCCTTCCTCTTGAAAATCATTCTCATAGGATTATTCGTCATCATAAAAAACATTTTATTCTTATTTCTATTTCTTATCATGATCCTTATTATATACCTCAACTCCATTTCCTGGAGTAAATAATTTTGCGGATTATACCTTATCTGGATAATCCTCTACTTTCTTTATCAAGGAATCCAAATCTTCACTTCCCTCTTCTTATTCTTCTTCTTCTTCTTCTTCAACCTCTTCCTCTACTTCTTCACCATATTGTTTTTCCGCTTCTTCAACTACCTCTTTATCCTTGTATTTTTCTAGAGTGACATAGTTATTAGTTGGAGTATCAGGTAAAGATGGTCGGATGTCAAATGATTCCGGAATGGGAACTTGCTGAGAAGCTCTTTCAGTATCTCTTAACAGAGATTGCACCTCTTCTGCTTCAGACAACTTCTTTTTCAACTTCTTTTCCTTTGACAGGTTTTATAACTCATCCGCAACTTTCTCTTTTAAGGCCTTTGCCTCTACAGGGTCCAATCCGAACTGTGGATTCCCTTCTTTCCTCTTTTTTTTCTTTCCTCCACTTCACAGTAACTTCATCATGATAATTCTTTTGTTTATTCGGTTTTGGGGGAGAAGACTTAGTTTCCTTAGACTTGGAATTTTCTTCATCAACAACCACTTCCTTAATCTTTCTCTTCATCCTTGCCTTTTTGGATGGTTCCAGAGTCTGTGTATCATTCTGAGCTGCCTCAACCTCTTCAATAGATAGAGGGTAGAATTATCCGGATTCAATAGAAAAAACCTATATTCATCCTCTTCAATGTATCATCACTTACTATCATAAGCATATAATTCCAGACTTTTGATTTTCATGAAACCTTGTAGGATTATATGCACCGAACTATTAGCTTAGATAGTAAGGCATGGTACATAATTAGTTGAGCTCTCAAGTTCCCTTGTTTTATATTCTTGATCGTAATCAAGTCACACCTCATCAAATTTATCTTTCATAGCTTTACCAGGAAATCTATAATATAGATTTCACTATTCTTCATATTATCCTTGTCGCCTCTTCTTGGTATGAGAAAACCATGTACCCAGAGCTATAGAATCTTATTGTTCGGAGTGAGATGAGAAATCTTAGTAGTCGTAGCATCCTTAAGTCCATGAAATTTTAAAGCCTTCACTTTGTTGAAACATCCTTTCTCATCTGGAAGATTATGTGAGAAAAACTCAGCTTCCCCTTTATAGGATAAACCAACCAAGATTGCGGACTTGGTGTAAGCTAACTTGTAAGTATTTTTATAAGACTTAAACAAAAACCACTCTCTTCCATCCTCCATCTGGAAGGAAATAGACTCATAGAACTCGATCAAAAAATCGGTGTAAACCGGATCCTGTTTCTCTAACTTGTACAAGCATACATCTTCCCAACTATTCAATCTGATATTCTTTGTTATAATAGAATCAAGCTTGTAAAAATCTGGATGCACCAACCTTTCCCTGAAGACTAACCATTTTGAGATTGGCTTTGTAATCGATATATCATGAGATGTTGTGTCAATAGACATTCAAAACAGAGAGATCTGAAAGATTTGGAACATCTTTGCAAAGATTGGAATAGTCTTTAAGAAGAGATGCAGGGGTTCGAGAGGCTAGAGCATGAAAAACCGATGTGGGACGACTTTGAGGGTTCCCTTTATATAGACGAAGCAAGTGAAATTTGGACTTCCAGAAACCATCTAACGATTGAAAATCCTTCTTATATGATCTAACAGTTGAGAGCATTCCCGCAAGAAAAACTTGCCTCTGATCTTTTTGAGGTTTTATGAAAAACATTTGGATTTAAGGAAAACAAGAATCCGAATAATTTTAAAACTCATAGGAAAATACCAGCAAGATAATATAATTACGAAAATTTAAGTAAGGAAATCATACATTTCAGATTAGCTAGAAAAACTGTTCATAATTTGTAATATTATTTTTGATAAAATGAATTAAAAATGAAATAAACTCATTAATAAATTTCCAGTACGAAAATCTCATTATGAAAGTTCCAGTATGAAAATTCTCATTAAGAATGTTCCAGTACGAAAATTCTCATTACGAAAGTTCCAGTACGAAAATTCTCATTACAAAAGTTCTAGTAAGAAAATTATCATAATGAATGTTCGAGTAAGAAAATTTTCATTACGAAAGTTCCAGTATGAAAATTTTTATTACTGAAAGTTCAGTACGAAAATTCTTATTACAGATAGTTCAGTACGAAATTTCTCATTACGGAATGTTCCTATTCCGAGAATTTCCATTCTGAGAATTTCCATTCCAAAAATATCCATTCCAAGAATTTCCAAAAACTTGTAACAAAAAATTTTAGTTACAAAAGAAGAAAAAAACTGTCAATGAAAATTTTAGTAAAACTAGCACACAAATTTTCTCCCCCTATGAAAAAGAGTTTATTACTATAAGGATAATTTTTCAACAGGTAGTTAAAGAAGAAGGATTACCTTATGGTTATCATTCCTAACTTCTGTTTAATTTATTCAAATCTATTGGAGGGTAATTATTTTTGTGAAAATATCAGCAAGTTGATCTTGTGTTTTGATAAACTGAATAACGATATCTATTTTAAGTGTGTGATCACTAAGAAAGTGATGCCGAATATCTATGTGCTTTGAATGAGAGTTATGTCCAGGGTTTTTACTAAGGGAAATGACACTTGTGTTATCACACAAAATTTGAGTCTTAGTAAAACTCAAGCCATAATCTATGAGTGTGTATTGCATCCACAACACTTGAGCACAACAACTTCCAGCTGCTACATATTCAGCTTCAGCTTTGGAGAGAGCTACTGAGTGTTGCTTCTTGCATGACCGAGAAACTAATGAATCCCCTAACAAAGGACAAGTTCCAGATGTACTCTTTATATCCATTCTACAACCACAAAATTCAACATTTGAAAAGCTTTTTAAAAAAATCATTTCTAGAAGTATAAAATAATCCAAGATCAATGGTTCCCATTAGGTAGCAGAAAATTCTTTTTACTACCTTTAAGTGAGATTCCTTAGGATTTGATTGATCTGTCGCACATAAACATACTGAAAACATTATGTCTGGTCGACTAGATGTCATTTATAGTATAATTCCTATCATAACACTAAAAGATGTTTGATCTACTGGTTTCTTAGCTTCATCAAGATCTAAAGAGTTTGAGGTACCGATGGGAGTACTTATACTCTTAGTGTTGTCATATCCATACTTTTTAAGAAGATATTTAATATACTTATATTGAGATATATAGGTTCCTTCTAGTCTTTGTGAAATTATAAAACCAAGGAAAAATGTTAACTCACCCATCATACAAATTTCAAACTCAGATTTCATTAGGCTTGAAAAAGAATCAGTTAAATATTTATGAGTTGAACCAAATATAATGACATCAACATAAATTTGAACTATCAAAAAAAATTTCATATCTTTTTTTATAAAAACGGTTGGATCCGCATTTCCCTTACCATAGTTATTTTGAAGAAAAAATCCTATTGGTCTATCATACCAGGCTCGAGGGGCTTGTCTAAGGCCATACAAAGCTTTAGTAAGTCTGAAAACATGATCAGGATGCTTTTTATCTTCAAATCCAGGAGGTTGTTCAATAAAAACTGCCACTTGAACATAATTGTTAAGAAAAGAACATTTTACATCCATTTGAAAAAGTTTAAAATTGAATACTGCTGCAAAGGAAAGTCAAATATGAATAGATTCAAGTCTAGCTACTCGAGCATAGGTTTTTTCATAGTCTATTCCCACTTGTTGATTAAGCCTTTAGCAACTAGTCTGGATTTATTTCTTACAATGACTCCGTTTTCATCACACTTGTTTATGAAGACCCACATTACTCCAATAAAATAACTTTCATTTGGTCTTTCAAAAAAGGTCCAGACTTAATTTCATTCAAATTCATTTAGTTCATCATGCATGGATTTGATACAATCCTCATCACCTAAAGCATCATTTTTTCTTTTTGGTTTAAATTGGGAAAGAAATGCTAGATGTTCTACATAATTTCTCAAGGAACTTCTAGTCTTTACAGGTTTATTTACATCACCAATGATACTAACATTGGGAAGTTTCTTAAGAATAACCCAGTTTGGGTTTGGTAAAACATTTTCATCAACATAGTGTAGAAAGTCTTCCTGGGTAAATGTTTCAGAAATATCTTCTTGATCATTTTCCTTATCAGAAAAATTTTCTAACAAAGGTCGATAATCAGTTTTTGTGAACACATATGAGGATGTAGGTTGGGATGGATTAAAAATAAAAGGATCAGATTCATCAAATTTTACATGCACTCTTTTCTCAATAGTACATGTATTTTTATTGAAAAATCAATAAGCCATAGAAGTTGTGGAGTATCCTACAAAATTTCCTTCATCAGATTTTGGTGCAAATTTGTGTAGATTATCTTTAGTGCTCTGGATGAATACCTTGCAACCAAAATCCATGAATTAGGAAAGTCTAGGTTTTCTACCATTCCATAACTCATAAAAAGTTTTATTAAGAAAAGGTCTAATCAATACTCTATTTATAGTATAACATTGATTACATATAGATTCAGCCCAAAAATGTCTATCTATAGAATATTCACTCAACATGGTTTGAGTTATCTCTTGAAGAATTATAATTCTTCTTTCAAATACACCAGTTTTTTGAGGAGTTCTTGGTGATAAAAAGTTGTGAGTAATACCTTTTCTACTACAAAAAGTTTCAAAATCATAATTTTGAAATTCACCTCCATGATCACTATGAATAGTTTTCATTGGAAGGTTTTTCTAATTTTTAACTTGGGGTCTGACACTTTTGAAGTATAAAAAAGCTTCGTACTTCATTGCTAGAAAATAAACCCATTTAAATCTAGTGTAATCATCAACTAGAACAAACACATAGTATTTGCCTCCAATGCTTCCAGTTTGTGTTGGACCAAAAAGATCCATGTGCCCCAACTGTAATGCATCAGTTTATGAGACTTCACTGATTGATTTAAAACTAGATTTATGATGCTTTCCATACTGACAAGGATCACAAAGTGTAGAAGAATCAAATATAAGATCTGGTAGATCCTTAACTAGTTTCTTCTTACAGAGTTTACACAAGTTCATAAGATTACAATGACCTAATCTTCTATTCCATAACCAAGAATTATCTTCCATTTCACATAGGCATGGTAAATCTTGGATCCTAAGGTCTTCTACGTTCAATGCGTAAACATTCTCTTTCCTATTGGCAGAGAGAATAAAATCTTCCTTGGAATTGCGTACTAAGCACTTATCATTCCTAAAATTCACAAGGTAACCTTCATCACATAATTGAATTATGCTAATGAGGTTGTGGTTAAGACCATTAACAAATAAAACATTTTAAATCAAAGTTTTACTAAGAAGAAAAATATTACGTATACCAACAATTTCTCCCTGAGCATTATCTCTGAAATCTACCTTTCCTCCTTTCATCTTTATAATATTTTCAAAATAGATTTTTTTATCAGTCATGTGTCAGGAATATCCACTATCCATGTACCAAGTATTGTTGTTGGTATTTCTTTTATTTTCCTGAAAATAAGAAAGGAATTAGACTTTTGGAATCCAAACATGTTTGGATCTGAGATTTCCTGATAACAAAATTCTGGGCACCCACATCTTTTTATAAAAATAATCAGTATGAAAATATAGAGATTGGGTTTTGTTTAAAGGGAAATTATTTGCCCAGTGACAACCACATTGACACTTGGTACAAAATGGAGCACTTTGTGGAACAAAGTAGTTGTTACTAAAAGTTGTTTTTTCATTGGTATAACAAAATCTGAATTTGTTTCTTAAAGGTCGTATTTGTGAATACAACTTATCAAAATTTTCTTTTCCATGGGTAAAGTTTGAAAAAAATTCTTTAAGGAAAAAATTTCAGAGTTGAGTTTTAAAACCTTGTTTTTATCTTCAAAATCATTAGGTTTAGAACTAGATCTAGGCTCGAAAATACTTTTCTTAGAAATTACTTTTTCTAGTTCTTTAGAAAGTTTTTTCTTCTCAGAACTTACTTCCTCATGATTTTTTGAAATACTTATAAAATCATCATTTTTACTATCATGATCTTTAGAAAGATATGATATTTCCTTTGTATGAACAGTATTCCTAGAGTTTTCCTTATGATGTTTTATATTGTGTTTGGAATTCTCAATCTCAAGAAGTTCAACCAACCTAGAAACTTCATCATAGGCAGGTAAAGAATTTTCTTCATCAGAAGAGGATTCTTCATCCGAAGAGTTATAATATTTATTATCATTAGAATTTAAAGAAACATTTGTTAATGATTCAGCATTTTGTACCTTATCCATAAAGAAATTATTTTTAATAGGTAATCTGGCTATAAGACCAAGATTCTTCTATCCTGATGATTCATAATCAGAAGACTCATCTGAAGAGTAACCCCCACTGGAACTCCAGGTGTCATTAGCTTTCATAACATTCTTAGCATTAATTTTATATTACTTCTTTCTGTTCCTCTATAAATTCCTTTCTTCCCTTTCTATATTTTTGAGGAAAGGGAAATCCGTTATAATATGTCCAGCTTTCTTTCATTCATAACAAGTTACTTCTCCATCTTTCCTATTTTTCCTTTCCTTTTTCTTATACTTAGATTGGAAATTTCTCTGTCCAGATATCTTGTTCATCCTTCGAGCAAGATTTTCTAACACATTTTCTAAGACTTCACTATCAATAGATTCTAATTGGATAACAACCTTCTTATACTTGGATCTAGTTACTCTCTCAGGATTCTTGGCTTTCATTTGATTTGAAGTTGTGGTAAAATCAATAGTACCATTTCCATTTTTCTTCTTGATGTTGTCAGCATCTCTCTTCATTCTTGTTTCATGTTGGAGAAGAGTTCCAAATATTTCATCTAAGGAGATTTGAGTGGCTTTCCTATTCTCATCAATAGTTGTTCTTTTTTATTCCCACTCATTGGGAATAATATCTAGAATCTTATCCACAAGGTATTCATCATATAACCCTTTTTCTCCCATAGAATGAAGACTATTCACTATAGGAAAAATCCTTTGTTGAACTTTACAGATTGTTTCTCCATATGAAAAATTGAATCCATGGTATTCAACTCTAAGCATAGCTCTCCTAGTTTCAATCACTTTATAAGTGCCAAATTGTGTCACCTCTATCTTCATCCAGATACAATTAGCTTCTTCACAAGAATAAATTTGGCTACATATATTTCTAGTCATTGAACATAGTAAATTATTGTGTGCCATATAATTGAGTTGATGTTCTTGCTTTTCCAGGTTAGTGAATTCTATAACTTCCTTTTCAAAAATTTTATAATCACCAGTAAGCATAACGAAATTATCCAGTCTAGTATTGATAACATAAGTGTTCATTCTATCTCTCCAATACTCATATTTATTACCATCAAAAATTGGTGGTCTTGTAGGGTTTATATTGTCAATAGAACCGACGTTGATTCATTCCATTCTAAGAAAAAAATTTGCAACCAAACTTGTAAGTAGGAAAAGTTCATAACCACAAAGTTTGAAATGAAAAATATGGAATGACAAAGTTCGGAATGAAACTTAATTTTTAATCAAGGATGAAGAATAATGAAAAAGTTATAATGAAAAACTTATATGTGAGTATAAGTATTTTATAAACCTCCTCTAATACCAATTTTTGGATCAAAATAATGATGTAGATGATCAATATACAAGAGGGGTGGGGGGTGAATTGTATACGTTAAAATTTTCCTTAAACAAGGAAAGATCTATGTTCAACAATGTTAAAATAAGAAAATTCACAACACCTATAACACTAATTGGAGAATTGGAAAAACGTATGATGTTACAAACTTCTAGTTCTATGCACTTGCTTAAATCTGGAAAGTGATTCAGAAAAAAGGTTCCGGAAATAGGGATCCAAAAATGGAAACTTAACCAAATATAAAAATATGAGATTCTACCATAAAACGTATAGAATCTAAATGAACCAGAGTACAAGTGTAAGGAAATATAAGAAATTATACTTTCCTTACAATACAATATACAACGAAAAAAAAGTAGTACAACTACAAGTAACAAGATATAAATCTTTTAACCCAAAGAGAATGGTATCCAACAACCTTGGATATTGGTCCCTTGATTTATACTTTCATGAAATTGGGTCTTACCCACACCCGGGTAAGCCCTCAATACGAAAATCGGAGTCTCTGTCTTGCTACCCAAGAAAACTCTCAACTTAATGGTAGTTGGAACCGATGTCTTCCTCAGCAATGAATCCCTCGAACTTCAAGGTAGTCGGCACCTCTATCTTCCTATCCCTGGAAGCCCTCGAATGTAATCACCACCATTTGGAGTCACACAAAGAAATATGAACGAGTAATTCAGTGCGCACAAAGCATTAAGATATTCTCTCTCTAGAAATCACCTTAACAGCATGTGGTCTCTAGAGTGATTAACTTGTTATTGAGCTCTTTCAAATGATATCCAATTTATAGGCTCAGTTGGAACGATCGACTCCCTCCTCAAATAGTCATATTTTCCTTGAATATCGGAGGGACATGTACACGTGTCACAAAACAAACGGTTAACTAGAAACAGAATGGACGACATCGTTTTATAACAAAACATGTGTCATTGAAAGCATGACATTGTTTTATAATGAAACAATTGTAAGAATAAGCAAAACTAGAATTTGGAATGTAAGTAAATAAATTTTCAGAGTCTAACCAAAAAGGAATTCGGAGTCTATGATAAAAAAAAATGTTCGGGTTCTGTTTTATAGGAATTCGGTACCTAAAATCTGTAGAAGTCCGAAGTCTGAATTTCTATGGAAATTCAGAGTCTGGTTTCACCAGAGTTCAAAATCTGAGCTTGCAGAGTTCGAAGTCGAACTAGTAAGAGTTCAGAGTCGAACTTCATAAGAGTTCAGAGTCGAACTTATGAAAGTTCGGAGTCGAACTCATGAATGTTCGGAGTCGAACATTATAAGAGTTCGTAGTCGAACTCATGAATGTTCAGAGTCTAACTTCATAAGAGTTCAGAGTCGAACTCATGAAAGTTTGGAGTCTAACTTCATAAGATTTCACAGTCGAACTCATGAAAGTTTGGAGTCGAACTTCATAAGAGTTCGGAGTCGAACTCATGAAAGCTTGAAGTCGATCTTCATAAGAGTTCGGATTCAAACTCATGAAAGTTCATATCCAGAATTTAGAGTGGAACTTCATTACAGTTCACATCCAGAATTCAGATCCTAAAAACAGATTACTCCAATTGGTGACATTATATGATTCCGGTGTTTTGGGTATGAATCCAGTTTTTGTACTTAAGAAAAATATTGATATGTATAAGAAAATCTAGGTTAGGTTAAATTTCCGTAAGGAATAAAATTTTCCTTATAGATGTAAAATATATATTTGCTTATGTATAAGGTATTTATTATTTTCAAAACAAGACGGAATGGAAAAGTCATAAGGAAAACCTTATTGACTCAACACCTAAGCACAAACCCATTGTTATCTATTTCCTTACACATCACATGGAGATTAATAATATATTTTCCAAAATTTATCTCTCAATTAAGATCCTAGGTACACCCCATAATCAGAATTTATTACTTAATAATGACCGTATAACTATACAGATGCTCATTACATGATTCATGGATTAATCAAACGATCGATTCCAAATCATCATAATTTAGCATAGCCAATATTGATTTTAAAAGAAATATTCAAAAAACATGTATAACAACTTCCTCATCCCAATGATGTTCTTGAAGTGGTCCCTTACCAACCCCATGCCACCAAAAAATATACCTAATGTTGAACCACCACTTGTCTAATAATTCAAAAATTCATATCATAGAAAAATGATGAATTTCAAAATCTATATTTAAATGAATTTTAGTAAAGTAACCTCTTGATTTTTTTCACCACATTCACCATGGCGCATAACTATAATCTGAAGGAGTTTATAGCAAAAAATATCATTTATATTGTAGTTCCATGTCACGAAAATAGATGTATACCCAATCCAGCGCCCATGGATTGTCAGGCTAAAACATCTCATATGAGAAAAACTATAGAATGGGTTCTCCATTGAATCATCAAATTGCATACATAGGGTTCATAAAAGGTATCCCATACTTTATCATCATATTTTATGATTTGGTACAAAATTGAAACAATGATTGACTCAAGAAGAAATATCTTATTTGAGGATCAAGTCAGAGCTCCAGATGGTGTCCAAGAGTCAATCTAAGACCTTCCAAAATATAAATTTTATTTTCACAAAGGATCATTCAAGACCCATTAAAAAAATACCTAAATATAAAAAATATAAGAATGTATATATATAATAACCTATGAAAATTTTTTAGAGCTTGACAAATAGTTGAATAACTCTCAGTATATCTTGTATGATATTGAGACAGAAAACATAATCATCACCAAAAAAATGTCACACAGAGGGGATATGAAAGATTACTAAGAGGACTATATATACTCCTATAATATCAAAGAATATGTTCCAAGGCATGTTTTCTAAAAAACTTTACCATCGACAAAAATGAAGATCAATAAAACTAGCTCTAGCCTACTTCATAAGAAAATGATCTTCTATAACTCTAGATG
Organism: Viscum album; assembly: GCA_963277665.1. Lineage (NCBI taxonomy): Eukaryota > Viridiplantae > Streptophyta > Magnoliopsida > Santalales > Viscaceae > Viscum > Viscum album. The sequence continues at coordinate 1,120,973,091 of OY728146.1, forward strand.
GATTATTTCTATTTGACCATGAATCCTTTACCATAAAATTAATCTTATGGTCTTTCTATAATGAAAATAAAATTCTATTACCAACTAATAGTGTCATCAAATGTTTTCCACAGTGTTAAAAATATCATCATTATACTACCTTATAGGCACTAACACATTTATATATTCCATCCCCATGAGAATTTGAATCAATTCTATCCATTTTAATATGGTCCTATATGTTTTGAACCACTTATGTGGAAGGACACACTTTAAAATATCTATAGGATTCTATAAGTATTCAGAGATTTATAGTTATCTTTAAATCAACATGGTAAATTATAAAATATAACACATCCCATCGACCACTAACCATGGGTCTTGAATGTGGCTGAAACATTATTTCCATTATACCTCCATAAAGATATAGACACTAGCTCATTACATGATCAATGGGTTTATTTCTTATTATATTTATTATATATTCTATAGTGGTTTATTATCATAAACATCATTACTACCTTGTATGCAATCAAAAATAATTTTATCAGTAGGTCAAACACCCAAACCTACCTATAGCTTCTTCTAGAGAATTGGGGATGAGTTTGATTTCCATTGACACACCAATCACTCTACCTCAAGAATTAGTGGTACTCAGATCATAACATCTCAAAGCAAAAACAATTATATTGGAACTCATACACATCATTATAACATATTATCAATTAGAGAGGTAACATGTGTATCGATATATACTAAACTAATATTTCATTTAAACCATGACACATCACATGATACTATACATATGATTATATCCCTGATGAAATCTATTATATCATGGCCATTAAAAAATATTTAACATTGAGGCATATTATTATATTTGATTTTTAATTTGTATGATGATCTCTAGATTTTCAATTGCAAATGAATATGTGGGGTCACTCAACTGAAATAATGGTCGACCAAACCATAGATCATCTGATATATTGAATATGAGTGTTAAATGATTTCCACTCCCTTTAACAGGGTTGAAATTACTTCAGAACCACACATATATCCATAGTGTTATTTTAGAAAATAAATTTCCTACATTTGGAAAATAGAAACAGGAAGGAACCTAATGTCTAAAAGCTCATCACAATATTTAGCACTACTATAATTTTGATGGTAAAAAATTAATTATGATACCCCCTTAATTATTCATAATACAATTATAATCTAACATTTTCATGACTAAACACTCAAAAGGAAATCTGTCCTACCCTTTATTTTCAATGGATAGATGAATAACACTATAGGAAAATATCATGTTCATCTTCCAAGGAAATAAACAAAGGAGCATTGGGCTTAGTACATACCTGGAGGATGAAAATAATAACACAATTTTATCATTTCAATTATATCCGTATATTAATTCATAATTAATTTATCTAATAGACAAAAAAAACAAAGGAAATATATATGAAACTTCCTTTATTCGTTATTTGTTAAATGGACATATTGTTATGATTGGATAAATTATCTTATAAAATTCATTAATTGAATATATTTATCCATAATCTATTGAATTTTTATAGTATGATAAAATTTCAATTTAAATATATAATGCTATATTCCTTTTAGGTTGTAATTATAATTTTAAGTAACCAAATCCTTATAATAATAAAAATTCAAAATAGTTGAAATTGATTTTATTGAATTTTTGGAACTATTTTAGTATTATTCCACAATTCATATATACATAACATCATATACGTGGTACATCCCACCTTAAATAACCATCACAACATTTCTTTAATACACCTCTATGGTTATAAGTACTAACACATATCAAAAGAAAGGTGACCTATGTGGGACTCGTTGTATCCAACTTAGGACTACATAAATCCATCCCAAAAGTAATTTCGTTAACAACTAATGATTCAAAACACCCATAACTAGTCTTCTCAATAGGAACATTATCCATCTAACTTATATAGTTCCTATTTTCCATTTAATAATTTAAACACACAAGTCATGATGTAATAATTTAGTTATACACATTCAAAAAGTCAAAAAAATTCAAGAAGAATTACATTTTACTATATTCGATGGATATATTAGTTGGTTTCACATTCCCTAATAATAAGTGCAATTTAATTTATGATTTCTGATTTTCATGATTGTTTCTAAAATATATTATAAATAATTGGCTTCAGTATATACCAAGCTTTTATAGAATTTTTAGATTACCTGATTTACTATTCCTAATTTAAAAAGACCCATTATATTTTTGAATTGTTATTATCATCCATTTAAGGACAACCATAAATGAATCATCCTATGTAATTAATGACTCATTGATCAAAAATTTCTTGATTTGTTAGTTATGGTACCACTATCATGATATTTGATAAAATAATATTTATCATGATGCTCATAATTTGATAAAAAATGTTATATCACAATTATAAAAAGGAATGCTATCACATGGCAGAAATGAAATAATAAATATAAATGGGAACCATAAAAGCATGTTAGATAAGAAAATAATCCTAAATAATCACATAATCCTTGTATATAAAAAACCATGCTACTAAATCACACAAGGAATATACCACAAGTTATCTAAAAGTCAAGAAATGGATCCTACATGACATAGAATGTGATTATCTATGTTCTTATAATTAGGCATGTAATAGTAAATCTATTATAAATGGTACCAAGATAATATATAGAACTGTAATTAATCATTTAGAATTAAAAATTACAAAAATAACTAAGAATCAAAAGAATAATCAACTATAATCCTGAAAAAATGAGCACAATCATGTTCTTGGAAAATTTCTCTTCTCGCCATTCAATTATTAATCACACCCATAAAATGTTATTTAACAATCATCAACACATTTATTCACATCATTCTACTAGTCTAAGATAATAAGAGAAAACAAAAAACTATATATTATACTACATTATTATATCCTGACCTAAGAACCACTCAAATGGTTCCTCAAGATAGTCAGTCAATTGGACTCAAGCACATCCTATTTTACACTATATTATATAGACTAGAAAAGTAGGTCAAATGATTCTAAAATTGATAGATTTTACCCAATTGATCGGAGAATAATAACATATTTGTAATAATTAAAGAAATATTCCTTTTAGTATAAATAGAATGATGTTGAAGGATAATGAAAAACTAAAAATGGACAATTCTAAACATAGAACCATGAATTCATGTCTAGATAATTCTTCAATATCTACTATTTTATGTGTATATAAGGTGATACAGTACAATCCATGAATAAAGAAAATTAAAAAACCCCCAGGTGAAAATGAAATTAGTATCTCGATCATTTTCTTAGTTTATTTCTCTTAAAATCCCATGTTCAAATAAAAAGCACAAACAGAAAAAATTACTCTGAACCTATAATAAATAGATCTTTTTGGGTACCCTAGTGAAATAAAGGGTTGAACAGGGTGTGAGATATACTATATAGTCCAAAATCAATAGAATATAATATCATTGAGTCCATTAATATAAAATAAATTAATGTGGAGGTAAATTAATAAATATATTAACATATATTAAATGTAATGAAGTCGGACAAGGACACCGGGATGACCATACCATATTAATCCCAATTCTGAGGATATCTACTGAGGTGTTACCATATGTTAGTTATATTTTATTCATGCATTTAATTATATTAAATATATATATTATCATATCAAATAATATATATATTTATATTTTTATCCGTGTAATTTGGGATTAGTCAAGTGTTCGAGCTATGTCAAAAACATCTCACTGAATAATGTGGGACACAATACCCATATATTACAATTTGTAGGCGATTCGATGGGAAAGAGAAGAAATTACAAATTATCCCAATATAAAAATGTCACTATACTGAATTATCACTATGATGAAGGGAATATTTGCCTATGTATCAAAATAATTAAGTAATATATGAATGAGTGTCATGAATAGTGAGGGACTTCATGCCCGAGAGACACTATATCCAAGTATCCAAATATATATGTGATTCCAGTCTTGAGATTATCAAATAATGAGGTAATTCATTCCCATGGAACACCATTCCCATTTATCACAATATAATTATTTATGAGAATATAATAATTAATCGTTGGCCTTGTTATTATGCATTCCACATTATAATTGAGGTAAAAATTTTAATTAGAATAGTCCACTAAAAAAGTTCAAGTACTATGTGGAATGTAAATTCTTTTAAAAAACTACAATGTATTCATTTAATTAAATTTATCATTTAACGTTATCATAATGAAGAGGAATGTATACACATATAAAATCATTTATATGTTCTAGTCTTGTTCCATGATGTTTAACACATCATTGGTTTTATTTTTTCACTCTACTCATCCATTTTTAAACATTGAATAGTTTAATTCCTTATAACCATTATCAATTATATTATTTCACATTCTAATCCTCTCAAAATCATTAAATTAAGTAAAAGTGTCAAATCCCTACTCATACATTTCATTTAATTCATCCTAAAAGGGAAGTAATTAGAGGAAAGCCCGACAAACCCATGTAGTGGTTTGGTAAATTGGGAAACCATGTTCAATTTTTCAGATTAATTCCCATATATATTAACTAGCAGTTTAGGATAACATCATATTTGACCAACCATGCTATGGATATCACAAAGGGGATAGTTTGATGTCTGTACAATAACATAAATCGGTTGTAAATTTTATTAGTAGTTTACATAATTTTGATGTTGTGGCACACTGGTCCATTATAAAAATTATGCATTATTAAGATAAATTCATATAAGTCAAATAACATATAAAAATGGTGTTCCACATGTCTATAATTTTTCATTAAGTCAATATGATTTTAAAGAATATTGATTTGAATGATAATGAGAAAATATGGAAAAATGTAATGCATTGATTTAGAATTCTATATATGAGGGTTAATGAAGGAAAGAAGAAAGTGAGAATTGAGATATTTTCATGGATTCTCCAATGCTAAAAAAGATTCATTAATAATATCATGGATGGAGGCTATCTATTGAATCATAGGATAGGTATAGGATCCAATATTGATTCCTCTTATGAGTAATCTCAATGCCTGATGAAAAAATGAAAGGTTCAAGACCCTTCCATCATTATAAAAATAATCCCTACTTGAATCAAGATGAGAACTAAATTCACATGATGAGAAACTATTGGAAAAACCACATGTATTTACCTCATAAATTATCCATGTATACACTCCACAAAACCCATTCACATCATCAAAATGAATGCATGATTCAAATTGCTAGATAAATAGTTTTTATTATATTGGGTTGCCTATCTTCATCCGTTATTTTCTTGTACATATATGTATCCACTAAATCATGAAAACATTCAAAAAAATCAATTATAGAAGTTAAAACCCTTTAAAAGTAAATAATATTTTTAGAAACTATTATGAAATGTCGACCAATGAAAAATTTCAAATTTCATTGGAAACATTGTCCAATTAAAAACAAGGGAGCTCAATACTGGAGAAAACAATAGTAATTAATGATTAAAAATTTTCGATACTGGTTCTGTTAATAATATTTTATTATAATGAACTGTATTTGTTATAAAAATAGTCTATATAAATGTATATTTCTATAATGAAAACAATATAATTATTGATAATTGGATTCCTTATAATTTATAAAATTTTAAACAAAATAAATAGTGTTTTTTTATTTCGAGAATTTATGGAAACCATAACAAATAATAATTGATCACTATAAGATATGGGTAAAACAATATGATGTACATAATTCATGGAATGATACAAATATATGATATTATGATTCTATTTTTTTAATTTCATAATTATTGATATTTTATGATTTAAAATTAAAAGAATATTTTTAATCATGTAAATTCTTGTAAGAAAAAACATATAATTTTGAAAATTATTATTAAAACATTTCATGGATAATAAAAATATGATAAAAACTATGGTTTGAATAATTTGGACTCACGAACATGAATTTTTTATTTGGGAAGATGAAATATAGAACTGCATATTTCTTCGAAACACTTGGAGTATTAATTTAATGAATCGCCTTGGAGAAACTATAGGACCATGAATTAGTAAACCCATACCTTGGGCTAAAATCAAACTCATCGTATATAAGTTTTTATAAAAAAAAATTCCATAAAAAAATTTAAATCAACAAATATTATTTCAAAAATAAAGACAATGTCTCCTACATTATAGAGACCGTATAAGATTATAATATTCTAGAAATATTGAATACATAACAAATAGTATACAAAAATTTAACTCATTTAAATTTATTTCCTAAAAAATAAGTTATATTTTTTTCCTTCCTTCTTAAATTCATGACACTTTTGCATCATTTTAGAGGTTTCAATTTTGACCATGATATATCCCTAAACATCACCAATCACTATATAATAATTTTATAAAATGTATTGAGAAAAAAAATCATATTTTATGATTTAAAAATAGGTGAAACATGTTATCCAATTAATCATTCATTGAAATATATAAGTAATATATAATTATCATGAAGTAAACATTTATAAAAACAAATGACTAAATCAAACATGAAAAATGCATTTGCATGTAGTTTATGAATGAAAATTTACAAAATGACTAATGGTAAAATCATAATTCTTTTTGGTCTATTTTAATGCCATGAAAAAATTTCATTTAAAATATTCTAATTAACCATTTTTATCAATAATCATATTTTAGTAATAATGAAATAATATTATTATATTATTAAATAAAATTATTTCTATAAAAAACATCAATAAATTTATCATAAAATATAGTATAACAATAATGTATAAATAAGTTCATGGATAAAATAACTGATTAATTTATGGTATAATGAATAATAGTTTTTATCACATTATTATATTTAGGGTGTCATGAGACACCGTCGGAAATAAATATATATGTCATACACTAAACACCCAAGATAGTTTTCCTCATTAGACCTCTCAATTCATCTAGAGGATGCATAATTGTGGCCAAACATTTTTACATTCTAATCCAATAAAATTCATTATATTAAATAAATAAAAAATAATATAATACATAATAAAAATATACACTTATATTGGAATACTAGCATAAGAGATTTTGATATGTCCCCGAGATAAAAAATTGAGAATCATGATAATAATAACTAAAAAATAATAACATGGATGGTTTTAATAGAGTATATCAATAATGAATCATAATAATCATTAAATAATGTTGGCATACATAGAAAACCATTATAATGAAATTTGAATTTTTATTTGAGCAGAAGATAAAATGTCCATTTCTATTGAAAGAATTTAAAAAAAAATTACAATAATTTTTGGAATATGATTTTATTTATGAAACTATTGAATAATTTAAATGATTATGGATAAATAAAAATTTCAATGATGATAAAAATTGGAAGTCATGTAAAAAATTGTTAAAAAATATTTTTTTAACTATTTGAAAAAATAAAAAATTACCCATATGAGAAACATTATAAACATTTATTTCCGAACCTTCATTAAGAAACTAAAAAAGTAGATAAAAAAGTCAATTATTAATCTCTGAACACTAAATATTAAAATTTGTGAAAAATTGTAAATAACGTCGAAATAGATGAAAAATATTATTAATAAGAAATGTTAAAATATTTTTTTAATGAAAACTGCATTCCATGAGTCTGGAAAATTATTTTACATTCTATAATTCATAAATAATAACATTATATTAATAAAATAATTTCTTGATAAACATTTTAATTTATCTCATTATTCAATTTAATTTAATATCTATCGTGTTTCATTAAATAACAAAATCATTCAAATTATCATCACTATTTTTCAGTCATTCTTTATGTAATATGAAAAAAAAAATTATTTAGGTTTTACAATGATGAATGGATTCTATATTGAATCATATAAAGAATATAATTTCTAGTATAAATATAATTATTATATAATTGATTTACATTGATAGTCAAAAATTTATCATGTTCATTAAAAATTAATCAATGAACATTGTGAAGATAATAGTCTATTTGTAGCCACTTGTTATGATTCCATTTCCGAAATATATATAATGAATTATATATAACAAACAATATAAATATGAATAAAAATAAATATGTCATAATAACCATATAAATTAATTAAACATATCCTCCCAACTAAGTATGATAGATTGAAATGTAAAATTAATCACATCATTTCATGGAGGTGTTAGTCCTCACATATTGATGCACATCATTATCATTCCAAAATGGATACGAATGTAATATGGTATATTTTATTCTCTCATTATAACATCATAAATTATACTAGAAATTATTTTATTCCAAATAAATCCTTATATATTACAATATGTGTTATATGGTGATGAAAAATAAATGACATCACTTCATTGAGGTTGTAGTATGCTTTTACACAGTCAAAAGTTTATCATTTAAAATTAATTGGATGATGTGATGGAATCGATTTTTACTAATGAGATAACTAAAATAAAATTATTTGAATAACTATTTTATATTTTATCATCTTGGATATGAAATTTTTTAATAGTTTTAGAAAAACAAATAAACAAAAAATAACTTTTTTAAGACATACACATCCAACTTCATTATTATTATTTTTATTGAGAAGAATGATATCAAAGTCTAAAATTATGGTTATACAAGGGTATTAAATAATCATGAATAGATTTTTAGAATTATTTAATTATATCATGTGGAAAATATATCTTCACTAATTTTTCTAAAATGATTAACGTGACTAGCGTTTTATAGACTATGTTAAATGGAATTTTATCAAATTATTAATATTTAAGGGTCATGAATGATGTTCTAAAAATGATAATAAGAACATACACGATCAGTGAATGATTCACGTAAATATTTTCCATATAGTACATATAATACAACATTTATTTATAAAAAGTGAGTTAAATATAATTTTTCTAAAAATAAATAACATTTAAACTCATTTTAATAAGTTTTAATGTATGTTTACATTAAATGATAAAAAAAATACAATTTCATTAGAAAAAGAATCAAAATCACTGAAATATTACATTTTTCTATTAATTTCATGAAACACCATAATTATTCAACCAATAATTATATTCATTTATTTTAAAAATTATTTAGTTGATCATTCCACACCATGAACAAAAATTGTGCTAGTTTTTTGTAATCATTAAATGAAATTATACCACAATTTAAAACTACAAAAAAGTAAGATAATTAAAATATTATTATAATAATAAAACCATTTATTATTATCAATAACTTCTTTTATAGCTATGAAAACAAATGGTATATACTAAAATAAAGTGATTTACATTTTTTTATTTTTCATTATGTAGGAAAAATTGGAGTTTAAATATATGTCATGTGTAACTATAAAATAAAATATAAGGTGTTAACCAATGAAATGATGTCACCCAAAAAGCAATATGATGATTTTTTCTGACCATATCATTTTTTACTATAACTGAACCATTTTATGTTCCACCGTGATGATAAAAAGTTACCATGGTTAATATTTATTAGGTTTACAAAAATTTACAAAACTTTTAAATGGGAACAACTAGATTCCACAAATTAAATATATTATACATATTTATATTTATATAAAAATAAGGAATTATTTTTAATATATTGGTTGAAAATAAAAACATAAAGTTTTCATTAAAAGAAATTGGCATTAAAAAAATTTATATAAATAAAAAACATTGATATGGATCAAATACAATTAATTAAATATTTTTAGTAAATGAGAATTCATAATAAATTATAACTGTATCGAATAAATTTTAAATTTAAATTCAATTATTTGATGTAAATAAAGGGAATTTTAAATGAATTTTAATTATCTTTATAAACTCAAAAATCAATCTTCTTTGAAAAACATATCACAATATAATATTTTTATAGGGTAATTTATAAAGGGACTTCCATTTTATCAAATATAATTTATAAAACCTTCATTATTAAAATTTAATATATATATAGAAAATGAAATAAATATCATTTTTAGAAAAATTTATTATTATGAAAATGTTACTGTATAGTAATTACATGACAAAGAATTTTTGATAAATTAATGTAAATTAGTAACATAATATTTATAAAAAAGTAATTTAATCGGATTCACTTATCAAAACAGATAAATTAAATAAATTATAGTAATATTAAATTATGGACATGATTTTTTTATTTTAAAAAATTAATTTTATCCTTATATGATGTTACACTAATCAATAATAAATTGAGAGACGATTTATGATTGAATATGAATTTTATTATTGAAATTTAATAGATATTATAATTGTGTGGACTATCCCATCCATTCCATTATAGTTTCTTGATGATTGTTAAATCAATAATGAGTGTTATAGTGTTTTTGAAACAAATAGATGGCATCAAGACATTATTAGAGTCGCCACAAGTTGGTGGTTGGTGGGGAAGTGACCTTGTTAGATAGTAGGTTTCCTAATATAAAACAGAATAGCACAAAATGTTTAGTTAATGGATTGGTGCTTCATGGGACCTCCTTTATAAATTTCAAAATGACTTATAGAATGGTTTATAAAGAAGTCAAGAATCTCTACTTCGTGGATATGTATGTTTATAGGTTAATTGGAATGGTTTTGGGTGATCTAGATATCTTAATGTTGTGTAACGAAGAGACATTCGAGGAGTTATTGTATTAGTTGGGGAGGGTAAACCCTTCGAATTTCATAAAACAATAAAACTAATCAACATATTATTAAACCCAAATGTATCAAAAATAGAAAATATTTGATGATTATATGAGACATAGTCAGAATGTGGATAGAAAATACAATTTAGAATCGTTTTTTTGGAAATTTTAACTGTCACCATTTTATGTTTACCCTTGGTATATATTTTTAATCAAAAATTATATTAAAAGAATGTTAAGTATTTGTTTAACTAATTTTGAAAATTATAAATTTAACTAAACTAAATAATATTCTTTATGATGATTCCAAATATAAAATAATTTTTTTAAAATGAAATTCATATGTGGTAGAGTTTATATCAAATAATATAAAACTAAACTTTATGAAAAGATATTATCTACAAAATTATCCGGTAAGTTAAAAAAATAGGAAGAATTTTTTTTACAATGGATTTAATTATATTATTGAAAATATAAATTTACTAATTTTACATTAAAATAAAATTATAAAAAATTGATTTTATTATATTTTTTAAATTATGATACATATATAAGAGATTTTAATTTTACATTATTCATGAAAAACATTATTTAAAATAACATACAAATTTCACTCTATGAAAATAATAAAATGGTAATTTAGAAGTTTATTTTTATTTTATAAATAATATTTTATTAAAATTTTATTGATAGAATTTCATATTAACCATCATAAATATTTATATAAACTCTTTAGATATAGAACAGTGGCTAACCTCAGGGTTGTTCTCGAGGATGCAATGTGTGTATCCTAGTGATTTCTCCAAAATCATTATGTATTTTTTTAATTTTAAAATATGTGTATGTAACATGAAACAATAGTGATAAAAATTAGAGAAATACAAACTATAAAAGAATAAAAATATAAGGGGAAAAATCAACAGGAATGGAGAAATATCCTGAGATAAATACTAATTGAATGACCGAAAAATATTTTCTTTTTCACATAAACATTTATGCACTTCTTCCAGTAAAACAACAAAATTTAACTCCCTCTCAATGAGTAAACTATAGTGGTAAAATGAATCTTCTAGACTTCTCCCAAGAAAATTCATCCCACCATTATTTATTTGAAGAGATTTCTCAATAATTAAACTTACCGACACATTTTGACATGTAGAATAAAATCTATGAGGAATAAAAATTTTAATGAAAAATTTTTGTGAAGAAAAATAAATAATAAAAAACCAATTAAATCTCACTATTACATTAACAAACCTAAAGATTCTTATTATTATCATTCATCCTTACTCAATGAGTGATCAGTCTCTCGACAGAGTACAAACCCCTTCATACAGTGAATAAATTATAAAATTGATCATGTGACGTAATGTGTGTTCACTTACACACACTTCACAATCATAATTAACCAAGATGATAAAAGAAATATATAATTAAAAATATATTCAATCTCATGGAAGATTAAATAATTACCTATTGAATTTTTCATTGAAAAAAAATCCATCCATGTTAGGAGGTTGATGATCACTCGGAATAATGAAATAAAAAAACTATATTCTTTACATGATGGATAAAAATTTACAAAAGAGAGAGAAAATAATGACGAAGGGATAGAGTATATAGAAGATGAAATTTTATAATGATTGAGGATGTTGCCTATTTATAAATGACCTGACACCTTATTTAATGAAATTAATGAAAAAAATAAAATAATACACAAAAAAGATGTTTCCACAAGGCAGCCTTCATGCATCTTGTATCATCTGCGTGTGAAAATAAAACTCATCCAAAAAACACAATGATACCATATATAATTTTGTTATTGATTGGTGAAAATTTCAACCTTCAATGACCATGTGTCAATAAAAATAACAAAAATAACAAAAAATAATCTCTAATGGATCTTACACATTGATTGGATATATGACTCATCACAACATCTTACTATAACTCTAAAGGAAATTATGATGAACACATCTGAGAAATATGGCCATAAAATAGAAGTCACTAAAATAAAATAATTACAAAAATAACTGAGTGTCAATATTTCCCATATTAGGAAAATTCTACATGAACATAGAATAATATAAATCCACCAAGGTTTGTAAAAAACATTGAAAAAATCTAATGAAATTAAATTCCTGAACTTTATCTATTCTTTAATGTGGTTCTACGATCCATATCTGGAATCATACATGATGTATTCACTATTGGGAGATCAATGATGAAAAAATATATTATCAAACTCTACTCGAGGATCCTATGGATAATATCAAAGCATGTAGATATAAAAAATAACATGAAAATACCCACCACTTAGGATTCATCATCAAACATTCAGAGTCGTAGTTCATGAATGATCTTTGGAATACATCCTCACCCTATCCCTTGACATCAGTTTCATCAACAAAAAATGGTAATAATTTTCAATGACATTGGTTCAATAAATTCTACATTATTATCATAATCATTATATTCAATTCGACCATAACTATATTTAATTTTAAAATATAATATCATAGATTTACCTCATTCTTGTCATTGGTTTGTCATCCTTGGTCATCACAGGATTCTTTAACTCAAATCTCATTCATGTACCCAATATAATTTTTAGCACCAACTACTATTAAAATCTTTCTCATGATATTGTTACATCCACAAATAAAAAATTATGGTCGGCTAGAACTATCATCCATTCATTTATAGGTCAGCATTGACATGTTGTTCATCAGAAAAATATTTGAGTATCGTGGTTCAGTGATCGATGATGGTTAATTTTAATGATTCTTACATAGAGTTGTCTCAACTTATCATCCTCGTATATTTAGGTTTTTAAATACTCACCAATTATTTCGGGTTAATAGGATAAATTATTCTTATAAGAAACTTTTTTATGGGATCCACTTAGGATTTTCTTAATGATTTTATTTAAGATACGATGGTGGGAACCGACTTTTATAGAAATATTTACCTTACATAGATTTCCCAGTTAGTTGTGGTGACAAAAAATCTATAATGGTAATTACAGTAATCAAAAAGATAATATTATGCTAATAATCATTTTCTTGATTACCATTAAAATTCTCTAAGATTGGATGAGTAAAAATATCTTCCTATAATGGAATATCAACACAACAAATAAAAATAAAACATTAATGAAAATAGAAGAGATTGATATTCATAATAAAATAAAACACTACTAAAATAATATGACAATAAATTATAATTTCATGAAAAATACATTCAATTCAATAATATTAAAATAGAAATTGTAAAATTAATAAATTTAAAACAATGTAAATAATGAAATAAACAAATAAAAAAACCGTTATTATCAAAAATATTTTCCACAGATTAAATTAAACAATTTCACAATAAAAAGTAAATTTATAAATTATGAATATATAAATATGTACACTGTAATTAATCACATAAATATGTATTTTAGCATTAAATTGATATAAAATAATTGAACAATGTGGAAAAATTCTTGGCATATATTCCATATCAAATTCTCGTTAACATAATATTTTCTTGTCCTGATGAAATTATAATATCAATTTCAGAAGAGAATAATAAATCTCAAAAATTTATAAAATATATTTCTATATAGAATTATATATCAAATGAATTTTTATACATATAATCTCTAATGTTAAAAAAGTAATTTCACCTTAAAAAATTTCAGTTAATATTCAATTTACATTGTCCCAAAATTAATTGAAATTGAAATTTTTGAAATGAATTTAAAAAATTCAGATTTTTACCAAAATGGAAGTCTAAACAACTATTTACCTCTAGGTGAGTCGACTCTTGTAATTAAAAATCTATATATTTAGGCACTCCTCTTAGATTAAAATGTTTGATTATTGCATTAAAATAAAATAACTCATCCATAATATTGAAGAATTAATGAATTAATTAATTTAGAATTTGTTGCTCAACCCTGCTTAGCATATTCATTTCATATTCCATTTGAATGAATATTTTATAAGATTATTTGTAAACATAAATCTATAAATCTATTAAAATTTTAAAATGTTCCATTGAAATTTAACCAAAAATACAATTATTCTAGAATGAAATTCATAATAATGAGCTCAATTAAATCAATGAAGGAGTAAATATTAATTTCCCCAAAGTGGCATCACAAATCATCAAACACGAGAAAAAAATTAATTGATTTAAAATGTAAATAAAATGTTGGGAATCCACTAATTATCTAAAATGTAATAGAATATGATGTTGTTCACATTATAACATAGATTATTTCCTTAAACGTGACCCTCTACACAACTCTTAAAACATGATTTTTCCCCAAATCAGGAATTCATATGTCGAAGAAAGAAATTAATCAATCACTTTACCATAACATTCCAATTTAGTATTTTTTTGAAATGTTACATGAATTTCTATGAAATTAAAATAGTGCGTATGACACAAACATCATGAACTTATTTCAAAGTAAAAATAATGAACATTCTTAAAGTTATTTTCACAAAACAGAAATTTTTTTATACGGATCAATAAGGCCCACATCTAACCATTTATTGCTGAAAATAAATTAATTTTCCAAAAAATTAAAAGTTAAAAGAAGAAATGGAATAATGGAAAATGTGAAGCGGTATTTAAAAATATTCCACATTATAAAATCATAAAAATTAATATAATACCCAATATTAATTGAATTTCAAAATCTTAAGGGATTTTCCACCCATCCATAACTTCATGAAATGTAAAATAATTAATAATAATATTTAAAATAAAGAAAAATAACTAAAACACTCCTAGAAATAGATGCGTTACTCATTTTAGTTCGTCCCATATTTACTCCCTATATAAACCATGATTGAAGTCCCCCGGATATAAGGATATAGTTCTTAAAAAATGAAAATTAGAAAAATAGTCACAATAGTAGAATGATTAATAAATAATTTAATAATATAGAATTTTTAGGTATGTAAATCAAAATTTATAAGGCTTTTACATCCAAAAAGATGTGTAGAACAATGAGGATTCAGCCAAAGAGACTCTACTTATCCTATCAATCCAATATTATAACACAAGAATAATTTTAACACTTGTGAAAAGATCCAGACTTCCAATGAAAAATTTGGTAGTATATAATCAATTACACATCAAATAATTATTTTTATTAACAAAAGTATCACAACAAAGATCATGGGTTAAATCCCTTGAGGAACTGATTTTAATTTCCTCAGTTAGACATAGTGAAAATTCTTATATCGAGAACATAGATGAAAAAATGTCCCTTTGACTACTCAAAAAAATAGTTTTTAAATATATATCCCTTAACCAAGATTGTTATATTATCTTCTCTAAATAATTCCAATGATCAATTGAGATGTTAATTTAAGATATTAGTGTGTCTTGACCATTTATGTTTATATTTTTATAGAAACTACATCAACTGGGATGTAAAATATATGACCCTCTAAAAAACAATAAATTGACTATTTTCACATCTAGATTCATGAAAATAATTATACCTCTCCTTATAAATTCAATGCATCTCATTTATCTCCATTACAATTTCATCTATCTCACTTAACTTTACTAACATCCTTTCGCTAATCTAATTTATAACATAGTTGAGGGATTTTATTTCCCAATAATATTTAATATAATGAACTAAACAAAATTAAAATTTTATAAAAAAATATAATTCTTTGAATATATATCCCTATGGGAGATTTATAATTGGAATTACCTGACCATAATGCCTCGTCCATCATTAAAAACAATTCAATTCATAAACTACTAATAGTTTTCTTGAGAATCATTTTTATTTCTCTATTTGAAACCTCCACCTAGTGGCTAGATTGTGGGTAATATGTGTTACAATTTTTATAAATATGAACATATTTACCCATCAATGATTTGAATTTTACGTTTCAATAATATGTAAAATAGTCTGTAAAAAATATCTCAACACACCAAATTTAGAGAAAATATTTTTCTTTATCAAATTCAAGGCAGAGCTATATCCTAAATCAAAATTATTGAAATATTCTATAGTGAAAACGATTTAAAAATTTGAATAAGAATACTGAAATTTTATCATGAAATATTACCGTAAAACATATAATATTTAAACACATATTATCCAATTTTTTGGATACTCTTGTTTCCTATCCAAAATTACAAAACATTGAAATTTATCAAAAGTTATTATAAGAATTATTCCATCCTTACATATAGAAATCCAGTTAATAACATATTGGACAAAAATTCGTCAATTACTCTCTACACCAATATGTTTACCCCATAGATAATAGTGGAAAATATATAAAAGAGTAACCATTTCCTTCATGGGAACACACCTCATAGAAGTCACATAAACAGACCTATAAACAAAAGATATCATCCCAAAAATAATACTTCTACTCAAAAATGATCTTATTTATTTTATTTTTGTGAATTTTCATTTTCCATGCCACAAATAGTTAATATTTTAGAAAAATGTTAAAACCATGTATATTTTTTCACAAATATTGGAAACAAAATATTCAACATGAAAAGATGTATTTCTTTATATTGTCTCACTAATTTGAATTTCAGTTGTATATAATATAGGAAAGTGGGATGATCCCACATTTTTAGCACCATTATTATCATTGATATCTTAAATAAATTCATGAATCAAAAAAACATCTTAAATACTAGGTGTTTATTCCTCCTTGGCTAAAAGATATTTTAATGCAGAATTATCATTGAATATTAAGAATTTTGATCATATGAGGTGTTTCATAATCATATATAAGGAATCAAATGATAGTTTATAACTCATTATCTACGGTAGAATAATTATTTTTTAGAATTATGAAAATAATTGGCATAATAAATCACATGAAACAACTTCAATTTTTATTGAACTAAAACATCCATAACTACCATTTATCATGCATCACATATTACCTCAAATGCAAATTTACTGTGGGGGAAGTAATTTGTTGTGAATATGTAAGATATTATTTTATCAAAATAAATTATTATTAGAAAATCCCATCGAACCCAAATAGTATATCATTCAATTATAGCAAAAAATGTGGCATATATCTTTTAAAAACCTATTTGATGAATCTTTGATAAAACCATAATTTCCTAGAAAACATATAACTCCTTTCAAACTATTAGGAGGTGGATGTTTTTAAATCAATTCAATATTAGAATTATATACTTCAAACCCCTCTTGAAAACAATATTTCTTAATTATATTCATTCGATAAACATGAACATCCATTTATCCTATTTTTGGAGTTGGTTTATTTCATCACACCTCTATAAAAATTTCCATATACTTTCCAAACAACTAAAAAAATTATATCCAAAAATAGAAAATACCTTCATGAATAATTATAAAATTATCTCAATCATTTCCTAAAAATTTTTCCACAGGTAGCTGTAAAAGGATGATGTATAACCACACTGGCCAAAGGGTATCTAGGTGTATGAAAATGTTAAAAAAAGTGAAGGTGGTATTTTTTTTGATATCAATGGACTATAGAAATTTCGTTGTAACTAGAGTAACGATCCCAAAATAGAAGGAATTCATTTTCAACCAATATTCCATGAATTTGAACTCTAAATGGAGTTGTAAAATGTTCATTTATTGTGGAAGATTTAATCATTCAAGAATATATATCTACCCAAAACATTATATCATTATTAATTTGAATATATTAATTTTTATCATTATTTGGGACTAGGAATTCTTCATTCATATGAACATATTGTACCAGACTTACTCAATGAATATCAGATATAAGAAAATTTATATCATTATCATGATGTTTAATGAATTCCCATATATCTACCTCTTTCATGTTGAAATTTAATATTCTTTTATATTTAACTCTTGGATTAGAATTAGGTGAGCTGTGTATTATAAGAATTCATAAAATATGGTAAATTTCTGAAAATAAATGTTTTTGGAATATCAAATAAAATAATTTAACTTCATGATAATAGATAGAGAAATATTTTCTAAACATTATGCTATTTTGGCATAAATTATGAGATGATATGTGGAATTTTTACTCATAAAACAATATTTTAGATGAGAAGGATGATGTTTCAACTATAATGTGGGTTATTATTGTCTAGATGGAAAGAACAAGGTCAAAAGAGTTCCAACATTCTCAATTATATTTCTGAATAAACTATGGGATATAAATTAACATTCCTCAGTACTTCTATCTACAAATAAAAAATCCACAGTATCAATTTCTAGTATTGTTTTTAATTATTTTATAAAGTAAATTTGACTAAGTTTTTTAGAAATTAAGCTACATAAACTACTCTCGGTTATACCTGATTTCTTGAGAAAATTACCCTGACTGTTTTTTCTTTTTTAGTATTTTACTTTTTTTGATCAACATTATTTTAAAGTGTACTTCTTAACTATTAAATTATTCTTCATATTCATGATAAATATCTGTCAATCAATTTTCAAGTTGTGGGGATACTCTTCATTTTAAAAAACATTGATATCTTCAATTTTCTATCCACAATGGAAAATAACTTTTGGATTCTAAAAATTTATAACAACCTCTCCAATCGAAAGGAATGGCCAATCAATAATTATAAGAACTTATTTATCTCAATCTATATAATTTATAATAAAATCAATCAGTAAAAAGGGTTTCCCAACATCATCATTCAAATAATCATCTCTTCCAGTTGGGTGAGTGATTGAGTGGTCTACTAATTGTGAACCAATTGTGGTTGAAAAAATATCTCCTAATATCAACTGCCTAAACATTTATTATTGAATAATATTGATATTATTTCCATGTTCATGATGGCAGTTGACGTGTACAATATTTTGAATGATTCACTAGATAAACAATTACCATGATCAATGAGATTATAAGGAATGATTTTTTTATTAATAAAACTACACACTATAGTTAAAGTAAAATCATAAAACTACTATTGTGATTTTTTTTTGAAATAGTTTTTAATTAATTTTAGAATATAATGAAACCCAGACTATATCTTGTAAAAATCATATATTAATGTGAAGCTTTATAGAAAAATCTAAAAAACTTGATGTTTAGGTTCCTTGTTGATTTCACTTAATTATAAGGAGAAAAAAAATTTAGTGATAAATTATTCAAAATTATAAGAACATATTTATGTTACTTTAATTATTTTACTTCAATTTATTTCTGATGATTTAATATCTCTTTATCATATTCTTTAACAAGTGGAACAGTAAGTGGTATATTGCTTTCAATTAGGCTGTCCAAATTTCTTGTTTAAGTTATTTCACTATTTGGGCTACCATATCCTTCCTGAATGTCGGTTTTAAAAGTTTTAGATTCCCTAAGGGCTATGTGGTGAGTCTTAAGACCACTCATATTACTAAAATCCATGATATTTTCCATTGTATTGACATTATTTGTACTTGGAAATTTTTATTTCTCCCTATGACATGAACCTCTAGAATGTTGTCCCATTTGAGTTTACAAATTTTTCAGTATTATTGTACGAACCTGAGTTTTTAGAAACGGGTCAAAACCCAGCCCTGTTTAATGTCCTGACTGGGTTTTGGGAAGTCTGGAAAAAGTTGGGCGGTTTCTGGAACATTCCAGACTACACGCCGTGTACTTTAAGTTCATGCCGTGTATGAGTTACCCGAGTGACCGACCATGTTCTCGCTGAGTACATTCCATGTGAAGACTGTGTAGAACTTCCTACTACACGGCGTGCATTTATAGAAACGTTGTGTATTCCTTACCCGTGCAAGGCCAGGTACATGTCGTGTGGTGCCCAGGTGTAAATTTTCATCTACACGTTGTGTAGCCTTCCATGACACCCCGTGTACCCTTGCCCGTGTAGCGGCCGAGACCCTGGTCATGTGCTGACCGTGTACCCAGTCCAAGCCATGTGCTGGACTCCGTTTTATTCGGAGTACGGAAACACATATACACGGTGTGTACTTTGGAAATACACATTGTGTACTTTTATTTTTATTTGAGCGATCGGACCACCATCGCGTCTCATTCCCAGAATCGCCTGCTTCATCCCCTTTGGACGAACATATCATCTAAAAAACCCTGAAAACTCAAACTCTCCCAGAATCTCCGTACGACCTCGGTTCTTCGATCCGTCAATGGAAGCGGGACCACATCGGAAAGGCTAACCCCACGCACCCTTCTTCGTCCTTGATACCTCAACTATTCCTCAACAGATTCCATCCAAAAGTAATTGCCGGATTTGACAGAAATGCAGATCTACCGTGATTCAGTCGGATTCAGAGGTTGAAATCAAAGGAGTGGAATCATACGAGTATGAGGTAGGTGGTTCATACCTTCATTCGTGTTTTCGTAGACTTTTGGGGGTGGAGACCTTCGGGTGCAGTGTCAGGTGTTGATTGAAACCCTGTTTATTTTGTTTTTATTTCATTATCTGCATTGTGGGATGCCTCTGGGCATTCCCTGAACCTGTTGTGGTTGAGCAAGACTAGGTTAGAGGTCATTGCCCATTTGGGGCAATTCGGTCGGGGGTGCCGAAATGCGTGTGAATTGGACCATTGTTTAAACTGCTGTGTTGAACTGCTTGTTGTGTGGGGCGTGGCTCGGATATATTGTTGAGTGATGGTGATCACAGGTCGGGGATTTTAGCTCGGGTTACTTTGGGTGGTTGCTACCACGGGTTTGGGCGTCACAGACGTCGGAAGAGATAGTTGGACTGTCACGTTGGGCTTGGCCCTGGTTACTGGATTGTGAGACCATGAGACTGGAGCGACAGGTTCGCAGGGACATGAGGTGTCAGAGGTTTTGTGGCTTGGGACATACTGAGGTGATTACCGCTCACCAGGTACTTTTGAGTAGTGTCCACACAGATAGACTATGATATGAGGTGGTACGGCCACTCACTGGGTAGAGGCCCCCAGTAGATGCGGTTAGGTATATTTGGTTTGGGGGTGCTTGCCATAGGAAGCCACGTGGAAGGTGAGGACCGTTCGGGAGACAGCTTTGAGGTGGTCAGGTTGGGGGTAGAGGTTCACCGTGATTTGAGGGCAGACATCGCTGTCCCTCTGGTTATCTTTTGAGGGCAGACATTGTTGTCCCTCCGGTTATATTTCGAGGACATGTATCATTGTTCCTCCAGCTGTTGTTCCTAAGGCAGGTTGAGCTTTCGAGCTGGGTTACGACGGTTGGGCGTGCCTTTGGGATGTCGGTACTTGAGACACATGGTGTAAGGTGGCACGAGGTGTCGGGCTGTAGATCAGAATTTCCGGTGTTGGCCGAAGTAGGTGACACTTCATGGCGGCTTCTGAGCACCAATGATGTCTTTGATTACTTTTGGGCATTGCATTGTTTACTATTTTTCTTGTATAAGCATGTCTGCCTAAAAACATATATTAGGTATGCACCTCTGGGTGGTATCCTATTGAGACTTGTCTCACACCCTACATGGGCCCTTCGGGACGCGTGTAGACTTTATGAAATTTCATGCAGGTAAAGGAGTCAGCCTCAGGAGATGGACTTTAGTGCTGTTGACATGGAGACTGGCACGAACCCTGAGGTCGTGCCGTATGGGAGTTATTTGTTTAGTATTCTTTTCTTGCATCAGCATGTTTATTTTATATTGTAGCTACATTTGGTTATCCATTGGTGCCGTGATATATATATATATATATATTGATTTTTATGAATTGTTTGGATGCATGCATGGTTGTATTAGTAGTAAATGCAGTTGATTGCTGGCATGACGTTCTGTTTAGTTTCCGATGTTGCTGTTTTTATATTGCTTCTGCTGTTTATTGTTATTGAATGTGCTTCTGCTATGCAGGTCTGGTTCGAGTATGCCGGGTCATTTATTTTCGATGCATATTTTAGTTTATTACTTGGACCAGTACTTTTAATTCCTCTGTGAGGTTATAACCTCCCCACTATACCTAACAGACCCTCGCTGATAGTCGGAAGCCTTTGGCGTTCAGGGGAGGTGCGCCTAAGGTAGTGACACCCGACCCGTTCGGCACTATTCGGGTGGCTGGCCGGGTCTGGGTCATTACAATGTGGTATCCGAGGAGTTATTGACAAGGATTTAGTAGCAATGTTTTTCTAGATACTAATTAGATTGAGACTTATCTTTTTATTTCTGCTAGTTTTACTATTTGGTATATGGTAGACTGGAGATAGGTTGTTGTTGGAACATGATTTTTGAACGTGTGTTTGGGTGCCTGCAGCCCCATGTATGAGGGATGGATTTAGTTGCCGAGGGAGGGAATTCTTGTTTGATTTTTTCTCAGATTACAGTTGATATGATTTCCACCTCGGTGGATCAATTGTTGTGTGATGTTGTTGATTATGATATGTAAACCTTGGCCGGTATGGAAAGGGTTTCTTGATTAGATTTTGATAGGCTGGTTTTAGGGTATTTCAATTTCATAACCGCACGTATGCTTTGTGAAGTGATAATACCATTGAATAAAATCAATTTACATGTTATGTATGCCCTGAAATGTGAGTAGGTAAAACTCTTGATAGAATTTATTTTTTATGGTAATGTATATTCCATTCTTTGTACTTTTATAGAATTGCATGTGCATGACATATGGGTCTGGCTCTTATGAGAGCAGGCAGGTACTATGGATGATGCAGTGTAACTATCATGATTGGGCGACTTGGTCGTCGGGACTGAGGCAACGTTGATTGTCAGGACGGGCACGACCCGAGGTACTAATGATACTTGGATCTGTTGAGGGCAGGTAAGGAGTCCATAGGGTCGGGATGCCATGGGGCATGGGTTTTGGTGAGGGGGAGTAAGGGTAGTTGTTATGCGCTGCCTTTTACTGCTTTCCTTATCTGCGTAGAATATATTGTTATATAGATATATGTGGGTTTTTTGACCATTTATGGTATTCATCGGGTTACTTATTCATGACACAATGGAGCGACAGGAAGGAGAGGATATGGTACCACAGGATTAGGTTCCGAATCCAGTGTAGGTAGAGCATGAGCCGCAGATATAGGCTCAGGGACAGGACCAGGTTCAGGATCCAGCGCAGGCAGGGCAGTAGCCGGGTTTGGCAGCGTTCGGACCGTGGCTCGACGAGCAGCTTCGATCTAGCCTAGTTCGCGTCTTACAGGGGATTGACAAAGGGACATCGGGTATAGAGCCTTATATGGCGCATCTGACACAGGAGTTCCAGATGCAGAACCCGCCGCTTTTTCAGGGTGAGGGTGGTCCACAAGCGGCAGAAAACTAGTTAGAGAGTATGCACATGATCATTGAGCTGCTTGAGAAGCCTCCAGGGCGGAGGGTCAAACTGGCGACGTACATGCTGAGAGGATCGGCGAAACGTTGGTGAGATGTGAAGGTACAAGCTCGTAGGCATGAGGGACTAGCGTGGAAGGACTTCGAGGACATGTTCATTGACCACTTTTATCTGGAGACACTGAGGGCAGAGAGAGCTCGGGAGTTCTTGAGTCTTCAGCAGGGAGTCGTGTCCGTCATGGATTATGCAGCTACATTCACAAAGCTGTATCGTTTTGCACCTGGTATGGTGAGTGATGATGCAGCTAGGGTGAGGCGCTTTGAGGACGGCTTATGACACCCCATTTGGGTTCAAGTAAAAATCATCAGGGTAGGTTCTTTCTCCGAGGCGAGGAACCCGGCACTCATAGCTGAGGGCAATGAGAGAGAAAAATCTCGTATTGGAAGGGTGACAGCTTCAGGTGATGATTCAGACAGAAGGAATCGTCGGAGATATGAGTTCCAGTAGGGCGGGAAGGCCAAAAACTCAGCTAGACCACCTCGTGGCAGTTCATCGGTGGTTTTCTTTTGGTGTGGACATCCAGGACATGTTTGGGCTCAGTGAGATAGGCCCCCGAAGGAGTGTCGGGCGTGTGGACAGGTTGGGCATATGTAGAGGTTTTGCAGGAATCCTTCTCAGACAGTCGGCTGGTCGGGACCAGGACAGACTGTGGTATCAGGAGTTGGTTCATGTTCGGTACCAGGAGAGGGTGGACGAGGTTCAGCTACACATGGAGGACGTGACAGGGACAGTAGGACCCAGCTTAGGGGTTCATGGCCAGAGACTGGGGCAGCACAGCAGGGAGGTCAGGCATCAGGCAGTCGGGCTTCAAGCCAAGTGCATGTTGTGGAGCTGCCAGGGATTGAGCAGGCCGGAGAGCCGACGATGGTGGAAGGTACACCGCGGGTGTGGCCTTGAGTTTCTTTACTTTCTTTTGGCATGGCCTCTAGAGGCAAGTTTGGTTGAGTGCACAGGCTGCACAAGATACTTGTGGACTGACTAGATTCTAGTTAGTGGGATTGGAATCATATCAGATGATTTTTATGTTTTATTTATATATTTGAGATGTGTGGCATCAGGAGCATCAAGGATGCAGGTTACTTGAGGTTCCATGGGAATCGGGGCATCGTGGATGCAGGTTACTTGAGGTGCATGGCACCAGGTTTGAATTGTGCTTCTATTAGATGCAGGACCTCAGGGAAGCAGACGCCGATGCGGTCAGAGTTACGTGGGTGTCCAAAGCGACACGAGAGCACCGAGGAGGTGCAGGGGTGACGATGTGTCACGGGAGGACCATGGGTCTGGGAAATAGGTCGTTGGCCCTTGTTTTTTTATTTGTTTTCTTTGAGCTTTGTTTGAGTTGAGACCGAGTAGATGATTCCTAAGGTGGGGAGCCCCCATCTTAGGAATTTGGCCAGAACCTTGAGACTGGGGTAGTCTAGGTTGTTTAACCGGGACGGGCGTGTTCAGTGCCATCTCCTGGTTTCATTTGGTAGCTCGGGGACAAGCTACATTAAGGTGGGGAGTTTGTAAGATCCTGAGTTTTTAGAAACGGGTCAAAACCCAACCCTGTTTAAACTCCTGACAGGGTTTTGGGAAGTCTAGAAAAATCTGGGCAGTTTCTGGATCTTTCCAGACTACACGCCATGTATGAGTTACCCGAGTGACCGGCCGTGTTCTCACAGAGTACATGCCATGTGAAGGCCGTGTAGAAATTCCTACAACACGACATGTATTTATAGACACGACGTGTATTCCTTACCCGTGCGAGGCCAGGTACATGTCGTGTGGTGCCCAGGTGTAAATTTCCATCTACACGGCGTGTAGCCTTCCTTGACAGGCCATGTACCCTTTCCCGTGTAGCGGCTGAGACCCTGGCCGTGTGCTGACCGTGTTCCCAGTCCAAGCCATGTGATGGACTCCGCTTAAGTCGGAGTACGGAAACGCATATACACGGTGTGTACTTTGGAAATACACGCCGTGTACTTTTATTTTTATTTGAGCGATCGGACAACCGTCGCGTCTCATTCCCAGAATCCCCTTCTTCTTCCCCTTTGGACCAATAGATCGTCTGAAAAACCCCGAAAACTCAAACCCTCCCCGAATCTCTATACGACCTCCGTTATTCGATCTGTTAGTGTCAGCGGGACCACATCGGAAAGGCTAACCCCACACACCCTTCTTCGTCCTTGATTCCTCACCTGTTCCTCTGCAGATTCCATCCAAACGGAATTGCCGGATTTGATGGAAATAGAGATCTACCGCGATTCAGTCCGATTCAGAGGCCGAAATCAAATGAGTGGCATCGTACGAGTACGAGGTAGGTGGTGCATACCTTCTTTCATGTTTTCTTAGACTTTTGGTGGTGGAAACCTTCGGGCGCGGTGTTGGGTGTTGAGCAAAACCCTGTTTATTTTGTTTTTATTTAATTATCTGCATGGTTGGATGCCTCTAGGAATTCCCCGACCCGGTTGTGATTGAGCAAGACTGGGATATAGGTCTTTGCTCGTTTGAGGAAATTCGGTCAGGGGTGCCGAAATGTGCGTGAATTGGACCGTTGTTTAAACTACTTTGTTGAACTTCCTGTTGTGTTGGGCGTGGCCCGGAAATATTGTTAAGTGATGGGGATCATAGGTTGGGCCTTTTAGCTCGGGATACATTGGTTGGTTGCTAGCACGGGTTTGGGCGTCACAGACGTTAGTTGAGACAGTTGGACTTTTAGGTTTGTCTTGGCCCGCGTTACTGGATGGTGATACCATCAGACTGGAGCGACAAGTTCGCAGGGACACGAGGTGTCAGAGGTGTTGTGTCTTGGGACATACTGAGGTGATTACCGCTCACCGGGTACTTTTGAGTAGTGTGCACAAAGATAGACTCCGAGATGAGGTGGTACGGACACTCGCTGGGTAGAGGCCCCCGGTAGATGTGGATAGGTATATTTGGTTTGGGGTTCCTTGCCATAGGAAGCCATGTGGAAGGTGAGAAGCCTTCAGGAGACAGCTTTGAGGCGGTCAGGTTGGGGTCAGAGGCTCGCCGTGATTTGAGGGCAGATATCGATGTCCCTCTGGTTATCTTTTGAGGGAAGACATCACTATCCCTCCAATTATCTTTTGAGGACATGTATCGTTTGTTTCTACGGATGTTGTGCCTAGGGAGGGTAGAGCTTTCGATCTGGGTTACGATAGTTGGGCGTGCCTTCGGGACGTCGGTACATGAGACACATGGTGTCAGGTGGCACAAGGTGCCAGGCTGCAGATCATACTTTCCGGCATTGGCTGAAGCAGGCGACACTTCATGGTGGATGCTGAGCACCATTGAAGACTTTGTTTACTTTTGCGCATTTCACTGTTTACTATTTTTCTTGTATAAGTATGTCTTCCTTAACACTTATATTAGGTACGCACCTCTGGGTGGTATCCTACAGAGACTTGTCTCACACCCTACACGGGTCTTTCGGGACACGTGTAGACTTTATGAAATTGCATGCAGGTAAAGGGGTCTACCTCAGGACCTGGACTATAGTGCTGTTGACATGGAGATGGGCACAGACCCTATGGCAGTGCCGTATGGGAGTTATTTGTTTAGTATTCTTTTGTTGCATCAGCATGTTTATTTTATATTGTAGCTACAATTGGTTATCCATTGGAACCGTGATATATATATATATTGATTTGTATGACTTGTTTGGATGCATGCTTGGTTCTATTAGCAGTTATTGTAGTTGATTGTTGGCATGACATTCTGTTTAGTTTCTGTTGTTGCTGTTTTTATATTGCTTCCGCTGTTTATGGTTATTGAATGTGCTTCCGCTATGCGGGTCTGGTTCGAGTCTTCCGAGTCATTTATTTCCGCTGCATATTTTAGTTTATTACTTGGACCAGTACTTTTAATTCCTCCCTAAGGGTATATCCTCCCCACTATACCTAATAGACCCTTGTTGCTAGTCGATAGCCTTTGGCGTTCAGGGGAGGTGCGTCTAAGGTAGTGACACCCGACCCGTTCGGCAATGTTCGGGTGGCTGGCCGGGTCCGGGTCGTTACAATTATGTCAGACAGAATTTAATTGGAATCATATTTTGATTTGTGATTGTTCAATAGTGTCATTAATGTTTTATTTTCAAAATAAATTCTATTCATAATTTTTTCAAGTTTATAAAAAAATATTCCCTAAAAAATAGCTTGAGAATTATATGGTTCTTTAGGTGGTTTATTTTGGTATTTCTTCATAGTTTTCTTTTAGAAACATGTGGTATAGTAGGTCTGAAAACTCACTAACCCTTATAAAAAATTATGCGAATATTTATAGAAGCTTAATTGAAATTTTTTAAAAAGGATCATCCCATAGTTGTAACTAGAAAATTTTGAATTCTCATATTTTTGGGAGGGAATATCAATGTTACGTCCATGATAGTAGGAGGGAATATAAATAAAACAGTGGTGGATTTTCACCCAATGTAAATTTCAATTATTTTCATTATAATACATAGAAACATTGAGTTCCACTTTATGAATGTTGATATTCACTTTTCTAACTATTATTCTTCTCCAAGAACCCTTATTATATAAATTTTGTGTGTTTATAAATAATAATTCATTTAATTCTTTAGTTTTACTATTAATAAAATTTCTTATATAATCATGATCAACTAATTATTTCTGATAATGAGTGAGGCTATTGTAAAATCAGTCAATTTTAAAATCATGAGTACACATAAGATTCAAAAAATACATTGAATATCCATAAATCTCTCACATGCCTCATGTAATAAATCACCATCATTTTATAAAAATCCTACAATATTATTTCTAATTTTGGTGGATATCCAATGTGGATAAAATTTCATAACAAAATCATTAAACACTAGATCCCATGTATCAAAAGTTTTCACATAACGAAGTTGAAATAATGATCTAGTATTTCCATTTAAGAAAAAATAAACATCTCTATGTTTTAGTTCCTCAGTACTCATCCATATAAAAGGAAGTTGTTTCTCAAAAAAAATTGAAAGATTCTTCATTATGATTTCCAATGTAAGATGACTACCTGTAAATATAAGACTATTTATTAACTTAATTTCAAGACCTAGGAGTATACCTAAATCATGATAGATTTTTAGAAACCATTGGCACAGAAAAAATCCCAATAATTAATCTCTCCTCTTGAGAATTCCTAGGAGGCTGAGGATTTAGATTCTGGTTTTCAACATTATTCAACATTTCCAAATTTTCATCCAATATTAATTTTTTTTATTTCCAATTGTCGAACATCTGAATTTATATTCCAATAATTATTGGGTTTAATTTTCAGATGATGACCAAGTATGCATGAATATGAATATTTAAGATTAAATTATTATCATGGGTTAGTTTTTATAAAATTTTAATGGATAAATGTTTTATATTAATATTTAAAAAAAAGATATATTGATTTATTTGTAGTTTTTATTGATTTTTTGTCATTCTGAATTGTATGGACTTTCTTTCTTATAAAATGGACCCAAATCATGAGATCTTATATTTTGAACTATCACTGGAACATTTATAATATCCCTATTTATATTTGAATGACTAATTGTTGTGTCAGTCTCAAAGAAGCAGTGTGTTAATCATTTTGATTTCACGAAAATCAATTTTTTTGTCCATTTCTGAACCTATAAAGTAAATTAGAAAAAGTTGTTATAAAAAATAATTGAAAATAATAAATGAAGAAATATAGAAGAGTAAATAAAAGAAATTAAGAAAGAATATTCATCATGACTTATGTATAAAAAGAATGGCCAAAAGAAATGTCTTCGTTATGAAAAAAATTAATGCACCACATCCACAGAAATAACCAGATTTACATCCATATATAGATTTTAAATCTAGTTAAAATTTGATTCATGCAGCTCACTGCCAAATAAATCCATCTGACTATGAATTATTTGAATAAAAATCACCATAATAGAATACTTCATAAAATTATTACATGAATAATGAAATCACTATTTCATACCAATTAAAAAGAATTTTTTTGAAGAAGTAGGGATAAAACCAAATGAATTAAGTATATCATCTATTATTAAGTAATCTAAATATTCATTTAATTAACATTCAACTATAAATAATTATTTCTAAATGTCTCAATACAGTACATCTCCTTTATTACAAAGAGTAAATTAAAAAAACTATCATGAGAATAAATGTCTGGTTGCATCATCTCACTTATCTTTCATAGTAGACAAGAAGTGATGAATAAATCAAAGATTGAAAATATATTTTGTATCTTAAAATATTAAATCATAAACTCTTGGATGTTTCTCCACAAATTATCCCTCAATTTTATGAGGTTGAAGATTGCTCTCGATGAAATAAAATGAAACTAATAACTTCATTTACTTATTGGATAAAAAATTAGAGAAGTATATGAAAAAAATTAGAAGATTTAAAAGAGAGAGAAAATTATGTTTTAGAATCATAGTTAGGGTCCTTAATTAAAATTGCTCTAATGCCTTATATAATGATATTTAAGAAAAAAATAATGTTTAATAGGAAAATATGTTTCAATGTGGAGGCCTGCACTCATCCTGTATCATCCACATGTGAAAAAAAATCATCAATAATACTCAATGCTCCCATGTACAATAGTGCAGGTGCATGGGATAAATTCTAATGTAAGATGAAAACATATCCAAATATCCCAAAACATTGACAACAAATATACTCTACTTGATCTGACACATGGCTCTGACATAAGGCTCAAAATAATTCCCTTCTAAAACAACTCTCATATATATGTTAATGAACCTGTCTGAAAATTTTAACCAAACAATAGAAATCACTATCATGAATGACTCGGAAAAACCCCAGTCATCTCCTTTTTTACTTAAATAGAATTTCGTATGATCTTAGAAATACATCATTCATGTATGGGTCGTCAAAATTATGCACAGATCTAACGAAATAAAATTCATTCACCTTCATCATCACTAGGATTTGGATGCATTAGTTCATCTAGAATATTTCCAACATGACTCACCAATGCTAGATCTGTGAGGCAACACGTCATCATTAATCATTGCTCAAGGTTCAAGTGAATGATATCATTGAATAGATAGAGCAATAAGAACCAGAATATAAATACCATTATGGATTCATCATCGGAAATTTGGAGTTGTAGATTAAGACTGTGAATTGGGATAAATCATCCATATATCTCATGGAATTAGCTTAACCGGCTACTGATAATGATCATCTTCATCGATAGTGGTTCAATAATTTCACTCCCAATATTAATGACGTCATATTTAATTAGACCATTACCATATTCATCGGGACCATAGTGGATCATATATCAATATCAAGCTTATATTGGGTTCGATGTCCACTTCAAATGTAAGATGATTCAACCTAGATATCCCTCATGAAACCCAACCCACTTTAAGCTCATCCTATGATTCAGAATCATCCCCAATTAAGAATTCCAACATCGAATTAAAAAAATTTATTTCTACAACATTCCTTTGATTGATTTTTTGTCGACATCAACATGCGGTTTAAAGGGAAAAAATTTGAGTATCATTTTTCTCTAATAAATGGAGGTTTGGTTTTAAAAATATTATAAAAATTCAACTTGATTTCTCGTCTTATACTATTTAGGTATTAAAATAACCACCAAATAACTTGGGTTTATTGGATAAATTAATACTACATGAATATTATCATTCAGGAACTGCAGTAGATTTTCATAAGGATTGTATTTTTGACACACTAGTGGAAATTAATTTAGTTAAAATAATTTCTTATAGTAGGCAACATGAAGAACAAAAAAACAAAAAAAGTGATAAAAAAAATAAATTAATAATATAATAAAAACTAAAAATACTATAAGTTTACGATGAATTAAAATTGAGAAAAATATACATGAAAAATTCATGAATATTAAATTATAAAAAGTAAAATTAATATTTTTAAAATAT
Source organism: Viscum album (assembly GCA_963277665.1). Taxonomy (NCBI): domain Eukaryota; kingdom Viridiplantae; phylum Streptophyta; class Magnoliopsida; order Santalales; family Viscaceae; genus Viscum; species Viscum album. Next base: position 1,121,005,055 of record OY728146.1, read on the forward strand.
AGTTAATAATGAAATTAACCAATAAATTAAAAAATTATCATAACACTTATTTTTTATTTATTAAATTAAATAATTTCAAAAAAATATCAATTTATTAATTATCAATAAAAAAATTATATCACAAAAATAGAGCACTTAAAAAATATTTTTCATTAAATCAATATAAAACAAGAAAAATTGTTTTCCAAAATGCATAAAATATGTGCAACATCATGTATAAATTAATTATATTATAATCACACAAAATTTAATGAAACCAAATTTGGGGAAAATTTTATTTTTTCTGTATGTAATTACATTACATATAATTGAGTAATTATTTGTCAGTATATTTTATTCATCTATATCTATTATAAATTTTATAAAATATAGTTATTCATATTCATGACTCTATTTTATTTGCTTGGATATAGCATTAAATTATAGTTTGGTTCGTTTATTATTTTTGATTTGTCTGTCACATTATATAAATGTCATTATTTTTGTTTGAATAGAAATAATAAATAAAATCTTATGGTGTTATGTTATACCCCCATAGGATGAATTTGACCTTAGAAATTTCTTCACCCAAATTACACAAAATTATGTTATATCACTTTCAAAAATACCGCAATTCCCTAATTAGATTCATAAAAAACACAATTACTCTAATGAACATTAAGTTAGTGAGTATTCTTGTCACACATAACACAATCTTTATGGTAAAATATTTCTTAAGATTTTTTATTAATGTAATGATCATACTAAGGTGGTATATCCTCATATTATGTTAAATATGATTGATTTAGTATATACATCCTCATGATAAATAAACAAATGAAATTAATAACATACCCATGGTTTAGTGAAACCACCAATTATTAATATATTATCTCTATATGATCAATAATCTAAAAGAGGCTAATATTTATAGATCATTATTTTACAACATTTCTGAATATCGCAACATTCAACCATAATGATTGTTAAATAATTACATTCTCATTAAAATTGAATTATATTTTTTTCTTATTAATTTCATCTTAATTTGTCATTCAACTATAATATATATTAATATGTTTCTAAATGTATCTTTAATTTTCTATAATTTATTATCCTAAAAAATTCCTCAGAAATGTTTTCCCACCAATAATATGTATTGCATCACTTCATTCAATAGAGGTAATCTTTATGAATAATATGAATACTTGGGTGAATGTTTTAGATATATAAAAAATTAGTTAGTGGATGTTGTTGATCCCAACAACATTTTAAATCCATACTACAAGATCAAGAAATATCATCTACTGTTGAAATATATCTCATGGACTAAGATTTATTCTTTTGATAATAATTGACAATAAAATAGAACACTAAATATAGAGATTGATGAATAATTAAACCAAATGTATATGTTATCATTGGTTATCATTCAGATACAATAAAATTTGTTATATCTCGAAACCATACGACATTATAATATTTATTCTATAAATACAAATATGACAAAAATATTTTAGGATATCAATGTGTTGAGATGTTCTTTTAAAACAAATGACTATAACAAAAAGAGAATAATTGATTTTTTTATATTTTATGGACTTCAAAGAAAAATTACATGGTAATGTTTTTCAATTTTCATTCTAATGTGGCTAATGGTTGAAAAATAACTTTATAATTTTGTCACTTTTCCTTAAACTACTGAAAAAGAAATCCTTGAGATACATACTCTTCAATTATTATCTTCAAGTTATCCACTTATGAACAATCAATCAAATATCTATACATCATTGGACTTCTAGGATATATTTTGAGATTTATCTATTAAAACCTACTTCATATCTAGTATTGGAGAGACGCATAAATTGTTTCTAAACAATATTATCCAATCACAATATAGATTGTAATCATAAACAATTATTACCTTATTCTTTAACACCAAATGTTTATTTTTTCCCTCTTTAAAATTAACATTGATAAATAGTTGAATGCATATTTGTGAAACATAAATACTCTCACATTACCTTAGTTTTTCTGGATATACACTTTTCAAATATATAAATACAAGATCCTATGTGATCATTATCATAGATTAACTAACAAGATCCTTTCAAATAAAATCATTTTAAAATTATTTTCATTCCTATAGTTGTTTCGTATTGAGAAATAATAATATTTAATAAACATAAGTCGTATAAATTGGGCTATAATAAACACTTTCTATGTGAAAATTCTTTTCAAAACATTATGATCATTATATATTCCACACATTTATCTATGAAGAGAGTTTATATATATATTTAACAAAATTACTACTACAACTAAATAAAAATCCCAAGTTTTTTAGTTTTACCCATATACGATATAATTTTTTGAGCGATAAGATAAATATATATCAATTTACAGAAGTACGCATCCTAGTGCATAATTCAATGCACCACTATAGATGAAAAATTAATTTCTCACTATTATGCCATGCATTTGTAGGTGCACTGTGTAACTTTATCTTATGTAAACTAACAATTCAAACATTTTGATGTGTCCAATGGATCTTCACTCCCTTATGAGATAACATATTGATTCTATTTGATATCCATGTGATTTTACCAAAAATGCATTTGTAACATTCATCCAAACCATGAAATGTATTGATATCAATCAATCTGGTTTATCATTGATGACATTGAATTATATCTATCATTGGGGGATCCACTAATATACCCACATGTGAGATTATATGATAAATAAAATGAAAATATTTGTATTTAAAATTTATTGACAGTTGTTTTTTAAAATTAAATTATCCTATATTAAGAGGTTTATTAAAATTTTCAAGGAATCTTTATGGTCTTATTTAATCATGGAATATATAATAATATCATCTATAAATTATATTAAAAATTGGTCACATTTTATATGAATACTGTATTAATTATTTCCATGAATGGAGAAGGTACATTAGTAAGTGAATATTGATCCTAATTAATATTATTTTTTCAGTACCTAAAATGAAAGTATTTTATAAATAAGTATTCCATTTGACCCTTTACAGTTATTGTCCAAAACAAAGGATGATCATTTAAATATATTGATCCTTGCATTATTGATAAAATAATTCATCAACATGGGGTAGAATATATATGGTTTTAATTGTAATCATTTCTAGTTATAAACAATCAAGGAAATAGTGCATTGACCAATATTTTTTGTTGAAAAAAGTTATAATTACACCACATGGTTATGAAATAGTTCTTATAAATCTAGTATAAATATTCTCCTAAGGTTGATAGTTCAATTTCTAAAACTTAATCTATTCAATTTAATAAGGGGTTTCTGATGTATGTGTTGCACCATGCATGAGAATAATCAAATCCTAATCATCATGATTCTGTGGAAGAATATCAAACATAATCTAAAATAAATCAATATACTCCCATGCTGTGGAATATCAATATTTTTGTGTTTCTCCCCATCCATAAGTGATAAATACAACTTATATTTTCATTGATAACCATATAGTGGATGTAATTTTTATTGGATATTCATATTTATTATCTAACTAACAAAAAATATTATATATGTTCAAAATATAAAATGTGTCATCACATCCTTTAAAATTTATATGGGATTAATATAATTTAAAATAAAACATTATCAAAATATCGTCAAATTCTAGTATAGTGAGAATAACATGATTTCCTAGATATAAAATCCTATAAATATAAATGATAAAAATATAATATACATGACATATTATCATCAAAAAAAATTGTGGTTTTCCCTAAGAACATGATATTGAAACATTTTAGTATTATTATGGAAAAAAATATATTTTATTACATATAAAATAGTTGGAATATCAGAATTAAATATGATTGTAACAGTCTTATAAGTGAAAAAATAATAGCCTTTACCCAATTCATTTTCATACAAAACATTGGTAATAGTGATTTTGTGATATTTCACTTTGTCAATTAGATTTCAAGGATACTAACATCAACCATAGTAATTTTTAATAACTTCTGAAAATATGTTACCATATTTAATTTAATCCGTTCATTTGAAACATTCTATTATGGGTGGTTCATTTTTTTTGTTATTTCAATAAATATTTATCTATATTAGTCTTCCCACAAAACTGTCATATGTTGGCTTGATGACATAATGTTTCATAAGTAATTCATTTAATAGTTTCCTTTAAAAAAATTCCCTCCCTGATTTCTTTAACATAATGAGGATAATAAAAATATCATTTTTTTCTTGATACTTTTTATTATTATATTTCCATTTAAATTCCACTATTATTTTTTATATCAAATCCTTGATATTTTTGTGTGATTCCAATCTAAATTACCATCATAATAGGAAAATTAATTAATTCATAATAATTATTGGATGCCCTTATTTATATATCCTTTTATGGACATTTTAAACCATTGATTATTTTCTCTATCTAATATTCATGTTGGATGATAGTACCATAGGTGTTCCATGAATTTTATGTAAAAATTAAAACATAGATACAAACATATTTATGAATCATTTTAATTAAGAATGATGAATTATTTTTATATTTTAATATGAAGAAAAATATTAATTTTCATATTTAAATATAATCATATAAGTAGGTCCAACCCCATGGAGTAAATTATTTACTACTACCTCATTTTATGGATAAGAGTCAAACATCTGTATTCATCTCCTTCAAATTGAAAAGTATCCAAATTTTTGTTTTAATATATCAAAAACCATAGAGTAAAAAATATTTTAAATGTTATGGTTTTATTTCATAGTAACAAATGGTTCATTAGAACCCCTAAATTTATGTAAATGTCACCACATCATGGGCACAATAGAATATTGTTCCTCGTTTTACCACTCTAAAACACAATGTTATTCATATATTGTTAATGTTGAGTTTGAATAACTATTAGAAATTACCTTCAATTTCTTGTAATATTTTTTTACTAAGGAACAACATTATTTTATTTCAATCACATTTAGTATTAACAAGGTTCCATTTGATTCCATAACATTACTAAAAATGAAAAGGACAATTCGATTAATAATAATCGTAGTGGAAAACTAAATAAATATAAAAGTATATTTTAGGATTTCAAAATCTTGAAACTATGTTTTTAGTCATTGAATGCTTGGATTTAACCTATGATATTCAAGGGCATCATCAATCCCAATTCTCCATATTAGATTATAAATAAAATTTAAATTAACCCAAGAATCTAAGTCAGGATTATCATGATAGTTATTCAGTAAGGGAAAATTAAAGGATCACCAATATGATGTATAAAATATACAAAACTAACTCATTTTGGGGTTACTACACCCAGATGAATATGGTCCAGAATAAAATGCACATGTAGGATCCAAACAGTACTACAATTATAGGAAAATAATATAATATCCATAACAACAAACCATAGGATGTTATTCTATACATATAAATATCCTCATGATTTCAGAAATAATCTCTAATCCTAATATCTATAGATTTACTAAACCTTTTTTGGATACCATCTTTAGTATCCCAAACAATTCATATATGGTTATAAAATTTTAATTGATGAATTATAAATATTTTTTACAAGTTCATACCCAAGGACCACAATGTCTTCAAGGATTTTTATAATATAAAATATATATATATATTTTTGAATGTTATTAAATATGTCTCAAAAATATCATGTCCCACAGTACTCTTCCATGACATAGACTACTTAAAACCATTTATAATAATTTGTTTAAATGAAACCTAAGAAACAACGAGCATTGATGATTAGTATTTAAAAAATAGAGTTATATGAACATTTAAGTATAACAAGGGCATAAGGGATTAGGAATACAAGATTTACATTTTAAAAATATATTCCTATATATCATAGTAAATAATACAATGTTTAGTATTAAATCAATGAATTTTAGTAGACATGAATTATCATTTAGTAATATAACATTAAATAAAAGATTATCATAGTGGAATATGACCTAATTTTTTGGAATTCACATAATCTTAGAAAATGATTTCCTTAAAAGTGAATCATTCCAAATAATATCATAGAGATTTTTCTTCACTCTGTATTTCATTGTATCAATTTTTATAGATAACTCCCATGACTATCATGGTGGACTATATCTCTTACAAAACTATGTTCACATCATATTCTAGCCCTTATTATCTCATGAGATATGAAAATGTACGTCATCAATTGTACAGATATTTAATTAAAATATCATCTATCACATTACTATAATACATTCATCTCTAAGTGAAAAAAACATAAAACATTATTCGTATATCATATCTTATGAAAGGAAACAAGTTTCATAATGATTTGATTAATTAATAACTATATATTCACAGAATATAAACTAGTTTCATCAAAATAAATTCTTAACGATCATTAGAAATATAAAAAAATTATAATTTATATACCATGGAATATATCCCCATTAATGAATGTATATCATCATTGGATTTTATTTTAAATGAAGAATTATTTAAAATATCTCATGGAATATTCAATTTGGAAAATAGAATTTTCATTTTGTATCACTTAATTAAAATATTAAAATATAAAAAATATTTTGTAAAATATTTAAATTGAAAATAAACCAGAACAATTTTAATTTAATCTATATATAATTTAATGGTAATTGTGATGGAAAATTTCATTCATTTCGTGTATGTTAAAAAATGACATCATATACAATTTTTGTTGAAATATCAAAAAACTAAACTAAATAAGTATCCAAATTTAAATGTTGAATGTATTTTAATTTAATTTAGAAAATGTGTTAAAATAAAATAAAATTATAATATGATAATAATTAAAATTATCTTTATAATATTGTAAACTAAACACATTTATTGAATAAATCAACTTCCAGTTATGTTTAAAAAAATTGGGTTTTTTAAAATTATTTTTTAATTATTTGTATATACAAGATAGAGGGATACTGTAATATTTAATGAAATTATTATTGTAATAATTGGAGAATAAATTTAATACTATTTTTTATAGGTAGGTCATAATTTTTCATTATTAGAAACATAATCATAACTAATCCTTGTAAATAATGAGATTAAAAAAATCATTTACTACATTGGTCCACAACGAATAAAAACATCATGAATGATATACCCATATATGGATATTTATATCAACCTAATTTTAAAGATAATATCTATGAAATAAATTCATTAGTATTATATATATTAAATAAATAAATAAAATTGTTGACTATATCATGTGCGCCATAAAAAATAAAGGTGTGATGAAAATACATTACCTCATGTTTGTCTTGCTATGAAAGAGATCAGACCTCAAATATAATAAACAAAAATTTACTATTAATCTATGAAAATTTTATTTAAATACATATATTACCATATATAATATTTTTGGGTCTAAAAGATTTTCTTTTGACGATTAAAATAATTTTATGTGATTTTAAAAGGATGCATCAAAATCAAACTGAGTTATTTCATGTATATTTAAAAGATAACGTACCATGATGTGTAATAAAACAAAAAAAATCTACATAGCATTCAAATTATGATAGTAAATATTCTACAAGACACCTCCTCCTAATTCCCCCTCAAATTATATTTTTGAAGGAGACGCTTGACCTTTTTATCCATTAGAAATAATTCCATTTACTATTGGTGGCTTCCCATTTAACATCCCAAATAAAATCATTTATCTTGTGAGTAATAAATATTTTATCACCTATTAATCAATTAGATTTTAGATGTGATTTGTGACATATTTTACCTCTTTAAATGAACGTTGTTTTTGGGGCGAGGCACAATATTTTATCCCAGTAATCAAAATTCACTTTACATTGTGAGGCATGATATGAATATCCCTAAAAAATTATAACTACAGGGAGGACCTCCATGTCCAGGCCCCCACATAAAATCTTATTTATTGTAAATAAATAATTTTCAATCACTGCGGAATTTTTTTTATTTGTAAGGTTAGGCAGACACCGGCAATCCAAAAATACTTCTAGGGGTAGTTGAGAAATTACATCAGCACCCCTACAAAAAAACCCCACACACTAACTAATGGGGTCTTGAATTTTTCAAGAGTTGATATCTTATGTTAGATAGTTGGATCAAGACATTAAAATAGGAAAATATTCACTACATATCACAAATAAAATTGGGCATAAAAATCGTACTAAATAGTATAAAAATTAGTCTATCTAGAAAAGAGATGTTGGGGGTTAACAATCCACAAAATTAATCCCTTTAATGACCGTAATTTCAAAAAATTTATATGGATGAATTATTTTTGTTCCAACGTCTCTCATAGAAAATTGTATGTGGTATGAGGTCTTTTTTTATAATATTTCTTTCGGTGGATCATTCGACATTATCTCATCCACTTCGTAAACAATTCCAAGATACCTCTCACTCATAATCTGGCATAAATCACTAGACCCTATGTTTTTTTCTTTTATAATGGATTCTTCATGAAGCGTTATGTCATTAAGTCTCACATTGACAAAACACAACAAAAGCCCTATTCCAATAACACTATATATGTATTATCAAAACCAAATGTCACAACAGTATTTCCTCTCAATCATATATTACCTTCGTAAATGTTGTCCTATTTTTATCCTAATTAATACAGAGGAAACTCAAAATGATACCAATCATACATTTATATGGTAATTAGGATTCCGAAACTAGGTATTATGGAATTATTCTCACTGGGATGATATGTTGTACACATTGTTCATTACCCCTCCATGATCCCCTATTCTATTTTTTGAATTTGGGTGAGGATTAAATCAGCAATAGGCCACACATCCTCAAGAAAGACACTAGCCATTAACATCATGCGTAACATGATGGGAATCCCGATGTTACTATCCTAGTAAGAAAAAGGGATGGAATATTGGAATATAAACTCTCTTTCTTCTTCTATAGTTTCCTCAAACTCTTCTACCAATGGAAGAATGTTACAGTTTAGTTCCTCATCTCATCCACTTCCTAATGTTTCTAGAAACAACGATGACTTACATGGTCTTAGACGATAGTGATGATCATGACATTCAAATGGTCAAGTATAATCCTTGGGTGTTTTTTAATTTTATTATCTTACAAATACCTCAAATTGGACTCCTCTTATTTGGTATATTCCCCAACAAAACTGATCACATAGCGATTCACTATTAAATTCCACCCTTAAACTATAGTTCTAAACTAATTTTGTAATGAATATTCCAAATAAAATAATAAATTAAACTTCATGTTGTATTCAATTAATTAATTTTTCTAACTGTTAAAAATAGAAATTATACTTATTTATATTTTCATTGAAGGTGGAGGTGATTTGGAGGCCTAAAATATGATCTAGAAAAAAATGAGCCAAAATTGCATGAGTTCCACGAACACCTATCCACTATTGGGTATAGTATGTATACGCCATGAATCCAAATAGACATTGAGTTTGTAGGCTGGTCCAAAAGGCAATTTTCTACAAATCTTATGAAAACACCCAATCCCCATTATACTATTAACAGACCCAACCGTAGTGATCTGTTCGGGCCACTGAATCTGCACGAAGTCAAATGTTGTGTGATGTGTGCTATCCATATCTAGAGATATAAGGGTCAAAATGAATTCAAACATTTGTTAGGGATATCCAAGACATGGGGGAATAAATTTATAGTTTTTTAAAAATATAATGAATACTTTCTGGAGGACTAAAACAATGGAAGAAGTGTTTTTACACAATCTGTGAGCCCAAAACCACTTCACAATTTCTCTATAAAAGAGCACCATGGGTACCTCATTGGGAGAGGTTTACCAGAATTGAAGATCTGACATTTTATAGTTCTAGAGGGTTATACTACTCATCCTAGATGTTTTTACCCCCTATCCTCATATGGGTATAAAATATGAAGGTGATGTTCCACCCAAGACTCATCCTCCTATCTATGGAGAGATAAACAGTGGATGATAATTTTGAGGGAACTACCCACATTTGGGAGGGTGTTCCGGCACTAGTTCATCTACTAGTATTGTATAATTTGTTCCTTAAATATTTTACTTATTTATCATCCTAAATTCCTTATCTCATGAATGCATTTCTTTTAATATTATTAAGTGAAACACTTTTTATTTTAACACCAATTGGGCCGAAATATCAAGTGGGAATTTTGGGTTGTTCTGATTGGACAACAGAAGAATTATTTATCTTTAACACATTTATGAGACTTCATTAGGATTTGGTATCCCATATTATTTAATTTGAAATAAATCCTTGAAAACACGATCGTTGTGTCATGGGATTCTTCTTTATACATATTTTCAAAGAGTAAGAGGGTAGTAAAGATCTTGACAACCTTCATCAGATGAATTAAATGAAACCATCTGAAATTTTAAGAGAAATGAACTATCCAAGATTCTTAGTGAAATTTAAATGATAATTTTATCCCATAATTCAAAAAACACCTCTTTTCTTTATCAACTATTAAACTCTTTAATTACGTCATTTTCTTTTTATAAATGTTTTCAAAACCACCCTCTGTTTTAGTGAAAAAATAAATTAAATTGAACACTAAAAACCTATAAACTCTCCCTTAGAGATGACCTAGGGTCATCCCAACACTATAAATAAATCTTAAAATCACAACCAATTTGACGTGTCATGAAAACACAGTCAAATTTTGGCACTGTTTCTGTGGATTGCTTTGGATTTGTTTGTGTTTTTGATAATTTTTTTGTGTGTGAATTTTATGAATGTTTATTTGTTTTATGTTCATATATTTCATTTATTTCTATATTATAATTTATTTCTTGTATAGGTTATGTGTATGATGCGTTATACCCTTGTAGACTTACGACCTTTTGAACCCTAACCGGAGAGGATCCTACATCAGCAACCCCGAGGTACACAAGAGGAACCTTTGAAGGAGGATGTACAAAACATCAACACTCATCTTGAGCCTTCTTCTTATTCTTCTTATTCTTCATCGATAACCCCCATTAAAAATTATATTAACATGAACAACATGGATGAAAATAATCCAATACTAAAATAATTAACTTCTCTGGATGTTGATATCCAACCCACATATATTCAAATTCAATGCGAGGCACCTGATTTTGTAATAAAATTTGGTCTAATTCATTTTAACCAAGATTCCATGGACTTCCTGGAGATGATCCACAAATGAATCTAAATGAATTTAATATCAAGTGTTCTACATTAAAACCTGCAAAAGTGGATGATGAAAAACTAATGATTAGGTTATTTCCTTTTTCATTAGAAGACACTGCAAAAGACTGGATTTATTATGTTAATTCACAAATAAGAGACTAGGTGGACATGAAATGACTTTTTATTGAAAAATATTTCATACCTCCCAAACTACAAATATAAGGAATGAAATATCATGGATAAGACAATATTAAGGGGAAACACTACATGAATATTGGGAATGATTTAAAATATTTTGTTCATGTTGTCCACACCACCAAATAAGTGGCCAACTTTTATTACAATATTTTTATGAAGGTTTAATACTTATTTATATAAACATGATTGATGCTGATGCAGGTGGTGAGATGGTAGCTAAAACCCCAATTGTTTCATGGACGCTAATTGAGAACATGATGCAAAACACTCAACAATTTGGTTTAATGTCCAATGTTCCCATTATAGGTGTCCATTAGGGGAAATGTACTGAATTTGAGAAGAAGGTGGACATAGAATTTGGGGAATTATGTACCCTACTACAACAACATGATCTCTCCCATGGGATATCTCAATCTTCTCCTCCAATCCATTGTGGAATCATCTCTTTTGAAACCCACTATTCTGTCCAATTCCGCAAATTGATAGAAAACTCGTAGAGTTGTGAGGCAGTCTTCCAAAGACACCCATATAACCAACCATTTAGGCATGAACCATAATATCCTTCCAACATTGGGTGGAAAGAAAACCAAGGTTACCGGGAAGGGGGTATTCAAACTATCCTCATCAACAATAGAACCAACAAGGTCAGAGTTTTCATCCACCACCAAAACCAATAAATCCTCAACCTCCCAAATGGCCTTTGGAACTACCCCCTTCCCCAAACAAATCCTAGCGAAGAATATATAATGAAACCAATCGCTGCCAAAAATTTCCAATTCCTTCAATCCACCCAAGCTCCCATACAATAATTCAATCCCAATTAGGCCAACTAGCTATCTCAGTGTGGGAAATTCAATGCCATTAGTTGTGTAAACTACCCTCTGAACTAGTAGTTAACCATATGGATAAAAGAAATGTTAGTTCCATCACCCTTAGTAGTGGAAATCTTCATAAAACCCAAATGACCCCTCCAATAAGGACATATACTCCTGATGAAACCACCAACCCATAGACTACTAAAACTTTTCACGACATGTCCCCTAGGGCCCGTATCATGACTACCCTATGCCCGCCTTCCATAGGCCTGGGGCTGGAGACTAGCACCAAAGGCATAATTCCCTAAAACGTGGAATCCATTTCCTTTATAAATCATAGACACACACAACCACTATACAAGCGGAAGAAAACACTAAGTAAAAGCTATATAACAAGTGTACTGAAGGTAATGGGGGCCCATTATACAAGCCCAACTGTAAAGTACAAAAACAACTGAAAGCAAGTACAACTAAAAAGGGACAACAACTGAAAGGTGAATTAAGCTCCCGGATCATCCGTCGTGGTTCCTACCTGAATGGTAGGTACAGATGGCCTCTACAGAATTCCACGTTTGTCACACTCCACCATGTATCGATATGTCGTAAGGTCCTACTCCAGGTACAGTCTAGTCATGGCGCTCTTGGCCTCTATCAGCAATATCTGTTGTCTGCATCCACCACAACGTGGTGCAAGAATGGCATATACAGGGGTGAGAATGAAGATACTCAATAGGGACCCCGAGACCCTCAAGGTCTCACAAAATCCAACAAGGATAAACCACAAAGTATGAAATCAACAGATAACCCTTACTTATATATATGCCCATACATATACCAAAGTTATCAAGTAACTCATCACAATCATTATTAAAAGTCAAAGTTCATTGACTCAACTCAAACGAATATATTCATTATCGAAACCACGACTTCTGCATAACTCCTCCTCTGTCGAGAACAGTGGCCTTCCACGATACCGAGGCACTTCTCACTAACCATGGACTACTGAGGTACTCCTCGTGTTGAGTACTGTAGGTCTGCTTCAAACTAACAGGCACTCCATCCACTATGGGTCTGCCACAAAATATTGGGATCTCCCCCTAATTTCCTGCAGAGGTACTCCTCCTATCGAGTACCATGGGTCTCCCCCCAAATACCGGGTGTCCATCACCATGGGTCTACCTCAAACTACTAGATACTCCCCACGGGGCTAGTCGAATCACTCTGAGATGAATCCGTCATGCAGTCGTCAGGTCTGTCAGCTACTAGGTCTCTGCACTCTGCATTCTCATCTCTAGGAGGATCCGCTCCATGAGCTACTGGTCGATACTTCAAATTTCACAAAGTCTCAAGTAGAAGTATCTCAAAGGACTTCCACGTCATAGAGGTCTCAAAGGAAAAAATGGCATGTCAATCAGACACCCGATATGTGAGTTATTGGCATTTCTATCCATGGGGCCCGGTTGGTTTTTAGGTTCAAACCAGCACGACTATACTCCAATTGTGTCCAAAACTCAAGTGGGATATGAAAAAGTAGTCATCTCATTGCAAACTTTTCGTCACCATAGACGGTTCGTCAATCGGACACCCGTAGCCCGAGTTTATGGGCGATTAGGTGTAATCGGGGCTGACGGGTTCGGGTCCGGTCCAACCGAGTGGGACCGATCTGACCCAACACAACCCAGGTCCAGACTAGGGTCTGAACCGGTCCTTGGGGATGACCCTAATTGAAGGGGTGGCCCGACCAGAAGGTGGCCCGTCCTGAAAGTGGCCCATCCCGGTTGTCTGACTCTATGGCCCGTCATGGCTAGCCGTGTGGCCCGGCCTGGCTGGTAGTGTGGCCCGGCCCAACTGGCCATGTGGCATAGCTGGGATGGTCGTGTGTCCTAGCTATCCAAGCCGTGGGGGGGTGTCTCACCACCACTTTCATAACGACCAATACAAGGCGCCAAGACATGTAACTGTTGGACCCTAAAGGTCATGCCTATGTAGCGTGTAATGGCAGCCGGCTTAGCAGCTCGCGCTCCCTTGTCCACTATGGCCATAGGCTGTGGGTCTTCATTGGAGAGGTGTGACAGAGCCGCACCCCTACTATCCCATAGTGTCCCTCCCTGGCTGCGGTCCTGCACCACCGGGATGATGTGACAGCGTCGCGCCGCTCCGCCACTGCCCGCCTTGGCTTTACGTCTCTTCCACTGCCCTTCGGGGCCGTGGTTCTCCTTCGTGTAGCGAGGTGGTTCCATGTCCTCTGGGCGACCCGGCGGCCTTTGCACCACCAGTTTCTTCCATGGTCGGCCCGTCACCAGCCGCCGTTGTTTGTCGCGGTTCGTTCCTCCATCATCAACAAAAAAGATCAACCATAGGGGGAAGGTCAGTTGTGTTGGTTCAGTCCAACCCCCCATGTTTTGTTGATAATATCTGGCATAACGAATACCAAAATATTAACAATGTAGAACGGGAACAAAAAAACTCAAATCCCTCGACATTTCATGACGATTGTTCGTTGACAAAGTCACGGGAAAAGGCGTCATCATTTCATTGATGTTGGGAAAGGAGAATCCCTGGATGGCATCGACATTCTTCAGGGGTGAGGCTTCCCTTTCTTGCCCCAGTCCATGAAGGAAGAAGATGGTGTTCTTCGATCATCGGTGGAAGGAGCATTCATTATGTTCTTCGTTGAGAGGAATATGTTCTCTCTCAGGTCCCACCAAAATGAATTGAAAAAAAATTAAATAATAACTTTGTCTATTATTTAATTGTTTACCTGAAGTCAAAAGAATTCAAAATAAGAATTAATTAAATGAGGGGGTTCAATTAATTCTAAGTGTGTTGGAACATTTAATTAGTGGGGGATGTTAAAGGTTCTCCCCCCACTTTATTGATAGTTACACGGGGTTAAATCCCGTGTGGTCCCCATGCTAAATATCCTCCCAAGGGAGGTTATGTGTGGGTGGGCCCTACCTCCATAACCTCTATTGGGAGGTTATGGTGTGGTGGCCCCTACCTCTAGCCACCTATTGGATCTTATAACCACCAAGAAATAAAAATTATCTATCACCTTATTTTTATTTATCTTTATTAAAGAACCCAAAAAACTATCATCCATTCTCATTAAATCGTAATTTCGGTGAAAGTATTACTAAGGAATCACTGACGCTACGAGTTCAATGGTGCCATCAAATTTTGATTCCGAGCACTAGTTCAGAAGTTATAAAACCCCGCTCGCAAATTTACTGAACATAATCGATAAAAACTTTAGAAATTGATTTCGGGCACACCGGCCCTCTGAATCAAGAAACATTAATTTTAGAAGACTTGTAAAATTCCCATGTATTTAAAAAATTTACATGGGAATTCTAGGTCATTAAATTCTCCCAACCATAGGGATTTACATCCCCGTAATCTATAAATCGATATTAGGGAAAAAACTGAGGGTACTGAGCACACATCTAAGCCTCACGCTCCCATGTGCTCTCCTGAATGTTCCCGTACTGCCAAAAAATGCGCACTAGAGGTATCGACCGTCGACATAGAACCTACTCCTATTGATCGTCATTCTCTACTGGAACCTCCGTGATAGCCTCCCAATCATCGATGTCTAGCTTCCCGTGGTCGATGATGTGGGATGGGTCGTGCATGTATCTCCTCAGCAGAGATACGTGGAATATTTCGTTCACCCGGTGCAACTGAGGTAGAAGATCCAGGTGGTAATCCACCTCTCTTACTTTTCTAAGGACCTGGAAAGGTTCAATGATCCCCAGATATAGCTTTCCACCTTTTCCAAATCTTCATAGACATCATCGAGGTGAGACCTGTAAGAAGATGTGGTCGCCATCCATGAACTCTAGAGGTCTCTATCTCCTCTCAACATATGACTTCTACCAGCTCTATGCGGTATTCATCTGCTCCTGGATGATCTACAGCTTCTCTGTGGTACCTCCTACCATCTCTGGTCCCACTAGTGCTGATTCCCCTGGGTCTGTCCAGCACAGTGGTGATCTGCATGTTCAGCCATACAAGGCCTCAAAAGATGTCATACTGATGGTGGAGTGATAATTTTTGATGTAGGAAAACTCCAAAAAAGGCAAATTATCCTCCCAACTGCGATCGAAGTCGAGGACACATGCATGTAGCATGTCCTCGATGGCCTGGATAGTCCTCTCGGTCTGACCATCTATCTGAGGATGGAAGGTAGTGCTCAAGCAAAGATGTGTCCCAAAAGCTTCCTCCAACACCTTCCATAGCTAGGAAGTAAATCATGCCTCACAATTCCAGATAGTAGAAGATGGTACACTATGTAATCACACAATCTCTTGCATGTAGAGGCGTCCCAAGCTCTCTACTTAGCCATGTTCTCTGATCGGTAAGAAGTGGGCCGACTTGGTGAGTCGGTCGACAATCACCCAATTCGAATCATGACCCCTAGATGAACGTGGAAGACCCATCCCGAAGTCCATGGATATCCCATCACACTTCCACTCTCGGACCTCTAATGGATGATCCAAGCTGGCTCGTACCTGGTACTCCGCCTTCACTTGCTGACAAGTGAGGCATCGTGAGACAAACACTACTACTTCCTTCTTCATACCTGGACACTAGGGCTATCATCGAAGGTCCTGGTACATCTTCGCCACTCCCAGATGTACCACTAGGGGGAGGTGTGGAACTCCCTAAACACTTGATCCTAAAGTACAACTAGTACCATGGTACGTCCTCTGAAGAGGATGATGTGCTCCCCACCTTCAGAAAATCCATTAGATTCTTGCCCTAGGGATATCTGATCACATCGCGTCTCACGGTCAGCATCCCCATGCTATGCCTCCCTGACTCACTTAAGAAGTGGGCCAATGACTTTAAAAGACTGATGATAGGATACTCCATCTCTATCCAGAATGGATATCAGTAAGTCATCCAGCTTCTCTATTTCCTATCCTATCAGTTGTATACCAGTCCTCATGCTAAGTGCATCCACAATAATGTTCCCCTTACCATGAGTATAGACTATCTCAAATTCATAGTCCTGGAGGAACTCAATCCATCACAGATGTCTCAGGTTCAGGTATTTCTAATAGAATATATACCCCAGACTCTTGTGATCCGAGTACATGGTAAAAAGTTCACTCATAAGATAGTGCCACCAAATCTTCAGGATAATACCAATGCTTCTTACTCAAGGTCATGGGTAGCATAGTTCTTCTCATTTTGTCTCAGCTACTGAAAACCATATGCAATCACTGCTCACTCCATCATCAAGACACTCCCACGTCTAGTCCCTGATTCATAGCATTAAACTACGTACCCTATGCCCTCCTCTGGAAGCCTCAATATGGGGGAACTAGTCAGCCTCTACCTTATCTCTTGAAAGCTTTGCTAGAATCTCTCTAACCACACAAAAGGTTTCCCCTTCTTTTTCAAGGCTAATAGCGGTGCTGCATCTCTGTAGAAATATTGAACGAATCTCCAGTAGTAGCCAGCCAAAACCCAGGAAACTTTGTCCCTATGTCACACTATTGGGTAGCCCCCAAGCTTGTATTACATCGATCATTGCTGGATCCACTGCAACTCCAACCTCTAAGATTTTGTGTCCCAAAAAGTTAACCTATCAAATCATAATCTGGCACTTCAAGAGATTACCATAAATCGGGTGCTCTCAGAGTGTTTCCAGTACTAAATTCAAATGGTAGGCATGCTCCTCCCCAGTAGCTGAGTAGATCATTATGTCGTCGACGAATACTAGAACAAATCGATCGAGGTAAGGCTAGAATATCCTATTCATGAGACACATCATCACTGCTGGAGGGGTTTTTATTCCAAATTTCATAACCAAGAACTCATAGTGACATAACGACACATGAAGGCCATCTTCGGAATATCCTTGTCTCGAACTCTGAGCTGGTGATAGCATGATCTAAGGTCTATCTTCGAGAACCAACGTGCTCCCTTGAGCTGATCAAAGTGGTATTCAGTCCTCATGAGTGGGTACTTGTTCTTCACGGTCACCTGGTTCAGGTGACGATAGTAGACAAAATTCCTCAAGCTCTTATACCCCTTCTTGGTGAACAGAATCGGGGATTCCCATGGACAAACACTAGGCCCGATGAATCCCGTATCTTGCAAGTCCTCCAACTGTACCCGCATCTCACAAAGCTCAACGGGAGCCATACGATATTCTATATTTGATATCAGTACCATCCCAGGTGTATAGGTCAATATATAAGTCCACATCTCTTCAAGGAGGTAGTCCTAAAACATCGTTAGGAAAACATCTCAGTACTAGTCCACCACTACTGGATATATCATAATCAACACATCAACTACTTCGAGGGAAAGTCAAGATAACTGGTGAGTGATTGGATGCACCCTCCTCCGAGTATGTCCCTCATGTGCTGAAAAGGTTACCTTCTCTCCGGTGAAGGTGAACTTGGTCTTATCTGTGTGGAAACACCTCACATTGCACATAATGCAGTCAATCTGAGCATGGAATGTAGATAACCAGTCGATACCCAAGATGACATTGTAAGGGCTTGATGCCACTATGAGGTGATCCCTATCGAAGCTCTCACCTCCTGTAGTATGCTCACACTATAGGAACCAGCGCATAATTGTCGAGTTTGCTCCTGTAGGAGTCTATAGAAGTAAGGATCGAGCCAATAACTTTGTTGGAATCTCCGATCTCCGAACGAGGGTAGTGGTAATGAAAGAGGGACTGGAACCTGTGTCTATACGATCTGTAGCTATGGTGGAGTAGACATAGATCGTACTTCGTATCATATTTGTAGCGCCATGGCTGTAGGCCTTAGCTGCCTGAAGTAGAGCTCTCCCTTGTCCTCCTGCTCCCAACGGTTGGGGTGGACCTCCAAGTGGTGGTGGAGGTAGCACCTCATATCGTCATCCACCACCAGCTGCACGTCTAGCTCCTCTGCCACGTCTGCCTCCACCCTACATACAACCATGATCAATCCTCTACCATTGCCTAGGACATCTCTCAACTATCTACTAATCATCATTACGGCAGTTCGTATAGTCACGAGCCATGTGACCAAGCCCGCAGAAGGATTATCACTATCCGCTCCTGGCATGACAGGCTCTTCTCTACTCTGGGTGCCCCGCACAACTGATCCTGATTGATGTAGTAGAACACTTATGGGTCTGGTCCTTTTGGACCTCTGCCTCATCATTCTACTACCAGCTTTAGAAGACTCTGTTGCAATTCTACTAGTGGTGGGTCTCACTGCTGGGGACAGCTCACCAATGAAACTCTCCACTAGGAGGGCTCGCTCCAACACTCCCGCCTGTGTCAGGATGATGTGGGAGATAACTGAAGCTCTAATCTATCACCCGATTCTATTCTCAATGGTCCAGGCACTGATGTATGGGTCCCGTACCATATCATTGGAGTAGAGCGAGAGGTCTGTTAACCATGATGAGTTCTAAGCTACACTCATTCTAACCTACTGCCGATGTAGTAGCTCCCATATCCACACCGCTTAAAGGTGATATGGTACAAACTCTGCCGGGAATAGGCCCTTGATGTCTTCCCTTGGTAGTGTCACCTCATCATGCATCTAGACCATCAGGCTCCACCATCTTCCCGCTACTGTCTGAAAGAGGCTGGCAGCAAGAATTACCATATTGACTGCTGGTGTCCCTAGTAGCCTGAAGACTCTCACCATAGTCTCCATCCAATCCTCAGCCACCTGTGGATCCAACTCTCCCCTAAACCTGGCTGGCCTATGGTGCTGGAACTCGCGTAGTGTGCTCAAGCGGAGTGTACTCTCTACTTCTGGGGCTGGGGGCATTGGTGGACCAACGGAAAGTAGTATCGTTGGTGCCTCAACTGGAAGAGGGCCCTGTACTGAGGCCTCATCGCTTGGTGGACTGTCAGTACGTACAACTCTCGGGGCTCTAGCTAGTCGTCTTCGGGGAGGCATACTGAATGAAACAGATGTTAAACGGTCAAAAGACTATACCTGGTGATCTGAACTAGTTTTATCTGACATAATGAAAACTTTTTAATACACACATGCAATTAGTTTTTTCTTGTACTAAGTCAGAAATTAGTAGTCAGGGTCTTGGTGTATGGATACGTCAGCCACCGCACCAACACTGGACTCCCTGAACTGAAATCCACACGTAGTACCCCTAACACTATTGATACATAAAAAAGAATGATAATAGTTTTGAGTTCTATTCTAGAACTGACTCCTCTGATACCAATTTTTCATGACCCATCCTCTGGGGCCCGTATCATGACTACCCCAAACCCACCTTTTATAGTCCAGGAGCTGGAGACTAGATCCAAAGGCGTAATTTCCTAAAACTGGGAAGGCATTGCCTTTATAAATTGTAGACCCACACAACCAGAGTACAAGAGGAAGTAAACACTAAGTAAAAGGTATATAACAAGTGTACTGAAAGTAATGGGGGTCCAAAATTCAAGACCAACTATAAAGTACAAAAACAACTGAAAGAAAGTACAACTGAAAAGGGACAACATCTAAAAGCTGAAAGCATCTCCTGTATCGTACTCCGGGGTTCCTACCTGAAGGGAAGGTATAGATGGATTCCACAGTGATCCACATTTGTCAGAATCCATTTTGTACTAATAGGATGAAAGGTCCTCCTCCAGGTACCATCCAATCTTGGCTCTCTCCGCCTCCGTCAGCGATGTCCATCGTCTGCATCTAACACAACGAGGTGTAGGCATAGCCCATGTAGGGGTGATTATAACAATACTAAGTAGGGACCCGGAGACCCTTAAGGTCTCACAAAATCCAATAAGGCTTAACCACAATGTAGGAAATCAACGGATAACCATTACATAGGTATATTCCAATACATATACCTTAGTTATCATTTAACCCTTCTCAATCATGAGGAAAACACAAAGGTCAATGACTCAGCTCAAACCAAGATTTTCATTATCAAAACCATGACTTCTGGATAACTCTTCCTCTGTCAGGAATAGTGGCATGTCATGACACCGAGGCATTTCTCACTATCCATGGACTGCTGAGGTACTGCTCCTGTCGAGTATCATGGGTCTACTGCCAAATACCAAGCACTCCGTCCACTGTGGGTCTACTGCCAAATATCGGGCGCTCCCCCTAATTGCCTGCAGAGGTACTCCTCCTATCATGTACCATGGGTCTGCCACCAAATACCGAGTTCTTCTCTTCCATGGGTCTACCACCGACTACCAGGCTCTCCCCACTAGGCTAGTAAAATCACTCCGAATCGAATCGGTCAAGCAGTAGTCAGATCTGTCGGCTACTGGGTCTCTGCACTCTGCACGCTCGTCTCTGGGAGGATCCACTCCATGAGCTACTAGTAGATACTCCAAATTTTATTACGCCTCAAGTGGAAGTATCTCAATGGACCGCCACTTCTTAGGGGTTTCAACGCAACAGACGACGCGTCAATCGGATGCCCAGTCTGTGAGTTATTGGAATTTCTGTCCCAGGGGACTGTTTGGTTTTTAGGTTCAAACCAACCCGACCATATTACAACTATGTTCAAATCTCTTTTTGGATATTCCAAAGGAATCATCTCATTCCATGATTTTCGTCGACACAGACGGTTCTTCGATCAGACACTCGTAGCCCGAGTTATGGGCGATTAGGTGTAATCTGGTCTTACGGGTTTGGGTCCAGCCCGACCTAGTTGGACCGATAAGGCCTCAAAAGGTGCCATACTGATGGTGGATTGATATATATTGTTGTATGAAAACTCCACCCAAGGAAATTTGTCTTCCCAACTATGACCGAAGTCGAGGACACATGGACCTAGCTTGTCCTCGAGGGCCTGGATAGTCATCTCGGTCTGACCATCTATCTGAGGATGGAATGCCATGCTCAAGGGAAGCTGTGTCCCAAAAGCTTCCATCAACCACTTCCATATCAATGAGGTAAATCTTTTCTCATGTTCAGAGACAATAGAATATGGTACTCCATCTAATCGTACAAACTCATGTATTTAGAGGAGTCCCAAGCTCTCTACTGTGCCATGTTCTCTGAACGGTAGAAAGTGGGCCGACTTGGTGAGTCAGTTGAAAAATCAATAAAATAGAGTAATGAACCGTATATGTATATGGAAGACCTATCATGAAGTCCATGGATATCCCCTCCCACATCCACTCTAGGACCTCTCAGGGATGAACAAAGCTGGCTGGTACCTGGTGGTCCACCTTCACTTGCTGACAAGTGAGGAATCATTTGACAAAATCCGATATTGCCTTCTTAATACCTGGCCACTAGTGCTATCGTCGAAGATCCTAGTACATATTTTCCTCTTCATGATGTACAACTAGAGGGGAGGTGTGGAACTCCATCAACACTTCCTACTGAAGTGAAACTGGTACCATGGTACATCCTATTATAAAAAATGTGACAACTAGGTCCTGGTGACTGCACAACCACCCCGCCTTAACATAGTGGTTGGGTCCTGGCCGACCAGGTACGACCAGTTTCCCTGTAGACACGTGGGGCCCACTCCAGGGTCCACCCACATGCCTGAACGGGTCATCTGTCTAATGAATGTCCTCATAGGCCAACAAATGTCTTTTCCAGTGTGTTTTTTCCTCACTCAAACATACCCTTAGAAACTTCCCAAAATGTCACCCATCTGGATCACGACTCTAGGCCAAAAATTCTTAACTGTGGAGTTCTAATCAAACAGTCTCCCAAAAAGGCAAGGTGCACCTTGTTGACATGAGTCATATAATTTAGTCATTTAACCTTTTATCATTTTTGGGGTGTTAGAATAACCCCCTTCAGAGCACAATATCCTCGTTTGGGCCCTACATTTCAACCCAGGCAGTGCACCTCACTTAAGGATGGGTTCCTCCTCTGATACCAAGTGTGAAAACTGGATCCTGGTGACTGCACATCTGCCCCACCTTAACATGGTCGTCGGGTCCTGGCCCACCAGGTACCAACAGTTTCCCCACAGATAGGTGGGGCCCACCACAAGGTCCACCCATATTCCTAAACGGGTAATCTAACTAATAACAGACCCATAGGCCAACACATGACCTTTCAAGTGTGATTTGTCCTCACTCACACACACCCTAAGAATATTTTTAGAAGGTCACCCATCCTGATCACTACTCCAAGCCACACACACATAACAGTGGAGTCCTAATCAAATAGGCCACCGAAAAGGAAGGTGCACCGTGTTGACATGAGTCATATCATTTAGTCATGTATCCTTTTATCATTTTTGCGGTCTTACGAAAATGGATCAAGAGAAGAAAATACTTGTCTTGGGAGAAGTCCTTCCAATGGAATGACTGTGTATGTTGATGAGTCTCATATCCCAACCATTCATCATCCATTTCCACAAAGGACCACCCAACCCTGAAAAGATAAGGAAACTCAACATGATATTGAAAGATTGGAAACTTTCCAAAAAGTATTGGTTAACATTCCTTTGATTGATGTCATCAAGAAAAATCCATGATATGCAATGTTTTTAGAGGAGATGTGTACTCATCAAAGGAAACTTTTTGGTCATGATAAGTTAAGCATGGGGTGGAATTTCTCGCCATGGATAGAACCATCAATGCCTACCAAATGAAATGATCCCAGAAATTTCTCGATTCCATGAACCATAGTGGAGTATTCATTTTCCAATGATATGCATGATTTAGATGCTTTTATAAATGTGATTCCTCACACCATTTACACTTCATTACTGGTTGGATAATTTAAGAAAACTGGGATAGAAATTCTGCTAGAAAAGCGGAGTACAACACACCCTTCTAATGTCTTAGAGGATGTTCTTCTGAGGGTTCAAAATTTTATTTTTCGTGCTAGTTTTTATGTGCTTAAAATAGAAGATGATAGGGTGAATGGTCAAGCCCCAATTATATTGGGGATACATTTATTGAAAACTACCAAGGCCATAATTAATGTCTATAATATTACATTATCTATTGAATTTGGTGGTTACATAGTCCATTTAAATGTCCTGGATGCCATGAATCACCCCAATGAAGAAAATTCCTCTTTCATTGTAAATTTAATTGATGTAATCCATTCCCCTGAAAAAAGATATTTACATTCCCCTAATCCCCTTTCTATGTTTCCTCATTGATTGAAATTCTCGGTAAGAATCATTCATTTATTGTTGAAGTTGTCTAGAAATGTGTCATGCATTTTTATTATTTAATAATTTCATGATCATCAGGGATCCGATGACCATCGATGATACTGATATGCTGGTAAAAACTCATTCATCATCATAGGATAATAAAATTGAGCAGTTAGATGTGATTAGTAACCTCTCCCATTCAAACATAATCCTGTCAATCCAAAATCCACCAGAATTGGTACTGAAACAACCACCTCAAGATTTATAATATTCAAATCTCGAGAAAGAAAAAATTATTATAAAATAAATACTTGCTAATAATTTTCTAATATAAAAAGGGTCCCGTGTCCCATGTGTGGGATTAATTGAATCATTCGGGAATAAATCACTATTCTATGAGAGAGTATTTTAGTAGAAAATATTTTTTTTTCTAAAAGGGTTTGAATATACCAACCAACCATCATCTAAATCCATGTCATTTTATTCCTAATTGGGTAAATCCAAGTGGCCTCATTCCTTTGGATAGTAGGTACGTATGAACTCAAAAAAAGTAAGGAGGTGAGGCCATTGGGGGAAAAATAGAGTTTGACATGACGTGAAATTTTTTTTACCCCATAAAATATTAGGTCATTTTCTATTTGTGTTCCTCACACAAAAAATAAATGGTGATCTGAATAGTAAACCTCAATTATGATTCTGTATTTACCATATGAAAGTCCCCCTAAAGAAAAAATAATATAGGCTCAAACACAGGTAAGAAAAGATGAGTTAGTTTTTTGAGTTTTTTATTTTATTGTTATTATCATTATTGTTTGTAACATATATTGTAGTAACATATTTCATGAACTGAATTATATACAATCCAATTGAATCATTTAAACTAAAATGAACATTTTAATCTATTTTATTTTCCTCATCAACTTAGAGGGCATCATCGTCAACCCAACACCTCCAATTCTAGATCTCAAACATAATTGTATGGGGGTACAATCAAAATATTTCCCACCCATCCCTGGAGGAATCTCAATGAGTCGCCTAGGTTAGGATATCCTTCCATCCTTTCACTCAATGAAGAATAGTGGTCTATATGAAGATGTCACTAGTTGTTGTGTCAAATTTTTGTAGTATCATGTCCCTAAAATGGTGAAAAAAATAATCCATTTTTAGATGGAAGATTATATAGATGTCACGAAATCCGTACCAAGTAAGAAAAGGGGTACCACCCAAGGGATCCTACTAGAAACCTCAAACACCAGCGATGTGTGCCCATAACTAATCCTCATCATGATGGTGAATATCTCAGGTGAATATCCAAGGTCACTCTAGCTCAGACACCCTTGATACATTTTTAAGGAATAAATCTGTTATTAGGGATCATGTTTGTATAATTTTTCACTCCAATGAATCTTTCTATATAAACATTATAGAAAATCATGATTAGAAAAAAAACACATTCCCACACAAATGCTAGGAGGAATAGTGTAGGAATATGTCATTCATTGACCTACATAATGGGAGTATATTCTCATTCCAAATGATGAATACAAAATTTATATCTAGTGATGATGTATGGAAATCTATTTAACCTCGTCCATATTTTTTATGCTATTTAAGATATATTTATAGCATCATTGGTGACTAGGAGTCAAGCACACATCCTATCCTTATAATTTTATTTTACTCAAAAAAATTAATTCAAGAGTCTCTATGTGGAATAAACATATTCCTTATCCTATGATTGAGGGTCATGAACCTTCCATGACAAATGGAAAACCATATTTTACACATATAATTTTTCTAAATTATGGGAATTTTTATACTATTATGGTCACCCTAGGGCATGAATGTATCCCTTCTAAAATTATATAATTTTTTTTGAAAATTCAAGTAACTTTTATGGGACAAATTAAATTGGTTTCTGTATGTGGAATGAGTCACCCATAATATGTGGACCAAATTTTTCATAGGAATACATCTAAAAATAAGCATCATACATTGAAACTAATAAATTAATAGCTAGTCCATGACTATGCTCTTATGAATACTGGTGTTCTTAAATTCCTCACTCACCTATGTAGTGATAAAGGATTATACTATTCTATTAATAAATTATGAAATAGTTGAGTCTGTATTGATGTTTATCCCATTAATTTATTGGATATATTGTCAGGAGGTACATAATAGATATCATATCCTGAATTCTCACATTATATTGAGAATCTGGTCGATCTATAGATCCTATAACTAGATGAGTTCAATGGTTGTACTCTGCATGGGAATATGGCCAAACATCACTATGTTCTTCCCAATTATATCATATTAATTGATGGTCCACACCAGGGAATATGATACATACATTACCTATACTACATGACAACAATCCATGATGGTATTCCTCCCCATAATGTAATTCTTTGTAACGGTCATAACTGCATCGACATTTCATTTAATGAATATGTTCCTCCCCATAATGAATTAAATTTGATAAAGACATACGTTAATGAGGTTCTTCGAAAAACGATTCCGGTAATTATAGATGCCTTGTCATCGAAAAATAATATGCATTCTCAAGACATTCATAACCCATGGAAAATGCCATTCTTCCTTCCCAATTTTGATAACATTCCTTCTAATGAAACAGAAGAAATCCCTATTAACCTATTATTTTATACTAAAGAAATGGGAAAATTTCCAGTCATTATATATTTTTATGAGTAACATATCGAAAATTAAAAAGGATATATATTATTTATGGAGAGATATATTGAAATAGGAAAATCTATATGTAGTGTTTTGGACCTTAAACATTCCCTAATTTAGTATTCTAGAGGTAATGTCTGTTGATTATGGAAATGCCATTTGCCCCAACATATAGAATACTCTAAATCCATTGAATTTTTTTTAACTTATGATGAATATAAAAAAATCATGGTAATAGAATAAATACATCATCAAATTTATCTAGAGGCCCTCTTAGATGCATGATCCTCGAAATATTCAAAGACTGCATTAAGTTGTTCATAGCACATGTATATATGTTTTAAAGGTACTTTGTCAATTTTTCATCCGCATTACATATAATTTTCATCACATAGTTTAGAGAGAACACAATTAATTTAATTTTATCTCATTCTGATTTTAATAGAGTCTTCTAAGAGTGAAATTATAAAATGTTGTTTCACTAGTAATGTTGTAAGAAACATACCCTATTTACAATATATTTTATTTTCACCATGATTGTCACAAAAATTCTCTCAACGAATGTATAAATGAATAAATAAATAAATTTAGTTATTTTTTATTGGGAATAATAAAATAAAAATATTTCATACCTCTTATATGAATTTGATCATCAGATATCCCAATATCTCAAATCTTACCAATGTATTATTATTTAGATCATTCAGGTGCATGTTTCACAAGACATACAAACCATGTTAAGAAAAAAGATCCACAAAATTATAAGAGAATCCATAGTAATTGATGATTTGGTAGTAAAGGAGAAACCCTTGACCCTAGGGTTGGATGATTTTTTAACACAATCATTGGTTTTAAAAAAGCAGGCACCAAATTTCATAAAAGATGATCAAAAACCACCCCATCCCAAAGGGTAATTCATATTTCCCCTCAAACTAGACAAAATACTTTTTTCTCAATAGAGAAGATTTATAAAAAATTAATATTCCTTGATCATCCAATTCGATGAAGATGTTTATTTTAAATAAAAAGGGGAAAAAGTTACATAGCTTTTCCTTAGGTAATCATATACTAGATATCATTTTAGTGTTCGATGAAACATAGAATCTGATATTTAGATAGTTTCAAATTGAAATTCCCAGTAAATACTGTAACATCCATCGAGAATCAATGATCATCACATAGATGCACGTAATACAATAGATTCCCTGACTATTTTGAGGCTGTTGAAATTATCACAATTCATTCTACTTTAGTAAAAATAATCAACACATCATACAATATTGAAGTGCATCAGAATAATGTAAGAGATAAAGAGGTGTGTGATTTTTTTAAAAATATTTTTCACATTGAAACTTTAAATAATTTTTGTGTACAAATTATCAATGGATTTTCAAAAAAAATTGTGAGACCACAAAATGATCCATTGTCACATCCATAATTGTAAAAGTTCAATGAATACCATATGAAATCACTTCAATCCACCTAGTATCCTAATGGTGTCAAATAACTTACACTTGCTGAAATACTATCTCAATAAGAGATTGAAATATGATATATGAAAAGGTGTTATGATGAAAAAAATAAGAATTTATATTCCTAATGGATCTGTTTTCTAAATAATACTCATTTCAATCCTCTTGCTCATGTCATTCGAACATAAGAGCCTATTCTTCGATGGAAAAAAGACTCATAATGTATTCCCACTACGTGAGAAAGAAATGAAATATCTTTGTAAACATTGAATTGAATGTAACAATATTTCCCTTATATGGACAAATTATTGGACCAATTTCAGTAAATTTATAGTTGGAAAGTTCAATCACAAATATAGATTGAACCAACACACATGTTCCCTATTTTTGTTTCCCCTTAACTATTCCCCACTCAATTGGCTACTCCCACATGAATTGTTGTTATTATTGAGTCATTGATTTCAAAACTAAAAGATATCGATTGTCAATGTGAACCAATGAAAACCAAAATGAAAACCTTCCTTGAATTGGATGATCTAAACTTCCTTCGCCTAATTTTAGAAATATTATATGTCTAAAATTTGAACATTCAGGATATCCGCATTAGTATTTGATGCATTATTTATTGTGGTGTATCCCCATGATGGGAACATTATTTCCACAACAAGATTCCTACATTTGATTTTTTGTGAAAACAATTCATGTACTAGCTTTTTTCAAGTGTTCTATTATGACTATAGGGTGGAACAATTGATCAGATTTCCAAAACCAGCAATTTCATTTTGAATTCATCTACATTCTATAATTTCCAATAGTATGTGACCAACATAATTTCAAGTAATGATCAAATAATATATTCTTAGTCTTCCAATAAAGGTGGAGGGTCCTAAATTAGTAAAAATATTTATAGTTTCTGAATAAAGATTAATTGGTTATGTTCATAATCAATGTCCATGAGGAGTTACAAAAAATATGCATTCCCTTAAAGTAAACTAGGGGGATTTGAATTCTTACTATAGTAGGACAAATATTTTATGAATCTATCTTATGAATGCCAACTACATACAAACCAATAGTTAATGCCCATGGAAAGGGAACATGAAATGTAAAAAATGAAACTATCACACACACAAAACATCAAATCCAAATCTTCCTCTAAATCCACTATTTTATCATGATGTGACCCCTATATGGAATTTTATTAACAAAATCCTCACAAAAATTAACTGATGGATCCAAAATGATCTACATTTTTATAAAGGAGGAGTATATCTTGCTTCTACTATGATGAGAATGATATTTTTTATTTCATAATAGGAATGAAATATATCATGTTAAATCTTTATGAACCTTGATAACTCAATATTGAATATATTTAATATTTACCAAATAATTTACTCATTAACTAACAATTGGGGGACACCATCTTATATTGTTTTGTTTTTTAATACATATATTAAAGGATTTTTTTATTCCAATATTGTGATGCCGGGTATACCACTGAAAGAAGTGGAATGCAATTATACAACTATTCTATCCAAGTTGTGTTAATGGAAGGAAGCTACTATAAATGTAGTGAACATGTTATGTGATTAGATTAATCAATACCAAATAACCTGAACACATTCTATTCTCAATACCCAATAGAAACAAACAACAATTTCAATAGCTTATTCATTTTTATCATAGACAGCTCATTAAAAAATGTAGTTTGCAAAATTCACATCTTGAAATGAATAATAGAGAATTAAGGGATGAAATAATATTGTGTAAGATTAACATTCACTATGGATAATGTTGTCTATCACTCTTCCAAACATCATGCCTTTAGTCTCAAGAGAACATGCATCACCCCTCCAAATATTAAAAGTGGCATTGAACAACCCAACAGAGTCTAAGTCAGATAAAATACTGATCATATATTCTATTAAGGAAATTAATATTATGTTTCCTATATCCTATGAAGATTTATTTACCATGAAAATATTTCTACACAAAATATGGGTGAAATGAGTTGGGGCCAAAGGGTTTAATGAAGCAGATGGAGGAAACTGTGGCTGAAGCTAATGTATCAGCCACAAATAAATTAGAGGAATATATTCTTATAAATTTCATAGGGATTCCCATTGACATGAAAAATAGGAAAATAAAAATCCACCATAAAATATTTTAAACAAATCAGTTTGGAAGACTGATCAATGAATAGGAGACAACTAGACCATCCATGGAATGTATGCCTGTCAGGGTTCCCTAATACAATTTCATATATAACTCCCCCAAATATGCTCAATAAAATGATAAATCTACTCTGTGTACACAAGATCCAAAATTTCATTCAATGGAGTAACCTCTCATGTATAAATGTATAAATATTATCCAAACAATAAAATATCATGGATGAATTACATATTGTTCCTGAATATGTTTTCATTCTAGATGCTCTCAATCTTTCAATGGTTCTATGGGAAGCACTTGTAGATGATTTTAGATTCCATCATTAATTTGAAGATTATGTTTTTGAAACTATTTTATATAATGTAGATGATGACCTATAATTATTTCAATTTGTTATATCCTTTACTGAGGAGGATCAAAATGATGGAATATGGGGACTCATAAGGCTTATATAAAAATCTAAAAGTTTTGATGAAATTGATATCTAACATGATTTCATTGAAAATATCTTGAGATTAAAATGCATTTCTAAAATAAATATTCACTAATTTGGATAAATAGAATCAAATATATCTCCTTCCATTGTAAACCCCAATCTGTATGATAATAGTGAATAGAAAATCCCTATTCATGCTAAATATAAAGATCATTATGTAAATTAGGAGTCTAATTTATGGTTTTGGGTTGTAAAAAATGTATAAATTTTAATATCTTGATAAGATGGCCATATTTTTACTCTAATGAAACAATCCCCTCATTATACCATCAATTCCATAAATACTAATGAAATTGGATGAATGAGACATTACATGTTGAAAAATATCACTTCGAGTCTTGGCGATCTTAGTATGTTGATGTATGATTCAACAATAGGGAATGTAAAAACCAATAAATTATGATGTTAATTAGGTTAATACTCTAAATTTTTCTAGAAATGACCCAAGATAAAAAATTCAAAGTCATCAATAGAGAATAGCTTCAGAACATCAATGAGGTCAAATATATCAGCTAAAATTCAGATGCATGCTCATAGAAATTTATGGTAATAGTTTTTTCTAGTGAACCCAATTGTATTGAAGAAATATTATAGTCACATGTTTTAATTAATACATAAAAACTAAAAACTCGATACATATCCTAAAAAACATCAGCAGGCCACAATGTCCTCCATTATACATTAAAAAGTCATCTTATCAATGATGTATGCTATCTAATGTGAATCTAACCTCATGGATTCCCCATAATCTTCAACCATCACATAATGGGTATATAATAATAACAACAGGGAAAATATTTAGATGATAAGAATGAGATCAAATATTTTTCCCCGTCATTCAGAGAAGGAGTCTCTATCACTTTTGACGATATATAATAGACAAAACATGAAACATTGGGGGATCTATGTCCCACACTAATCATCATAGATATTCTACACTATATAGAGAAAATATTTTCCTCTTTTAATTTGAAACAATTGGATGTTATTTCATTGAATTCCAAAGTAATTTCATTCCTAGATCATATTGTGGATACCAATGAATTGCATCTTTCGGAAGACTCTCTTAGTTACAGAATCTTCTCTAGATGGAAATATATAACTCATGATACCATGGTAAAAGATGATGTTGATAAATTATCAGTGAAATTTAATTTAGAATGTATAATAACATAATTCCATCACTAATATATTCCCTTTTCATAAAAACAATGGTCATATTAGTGTTTCCAACAATTTCATAGACCATATCTACCATTATACAGAAGATAGATCCCCATATCTAATCAAATAACATTTAATTGATGTGACATATTTATATCAATCCTCATAATTCATGGATGTTTTTCAGTGGTAGATTGAAATCAAAATGGGTAGCATAGAATAATAAGCTACATCCATAATGGCCACATGGTTTTTTCTATTTTTGGGTAATTACATTGCGTATGAAGAACATCAGCACCTCATATAAACAATTGAATCATCACAACATCAGACAAATCGTGGGAATATTAGTCAAGTGTTATATTGCTAGTTTTTTTTGGAAAAATCACATCATCATTTTTATCACCTTTCAAATTTGAAAATTATTTTTGAAAAAAACAGAATATACTATGAAGATAAATTCAATGTTATATTCTTTCGATGTCACTTGTGTGAAACATAATGGAATAATTTTTATTCCATCATAGAATCATAGTCGAACCTAGAATGACATAGGAAATTTTGGATATTTTACCTCTTTAATAACTCAAAGAGTTGAGGGGACTACATGGAAAAATTTATTATATTATAACATTCATAGAAAACCAATTTAGAAAATGTATTCCCATAAAAAATTTAGTGAATACATGAGTAGTATTTTAAAGTAATTATGATTATTAAGAATAATTTCTTTTTCTCGAGAAAAATCACATGATATCATTGCTGTTCATGACACTAGTTCAATTTGAAAAGCACGACTTGTTTGTGGTGACACTAGAATGATCACTAGGATCATTGTTTATATAAAAAATGACGTGGGTGGTGAAAAAGCTTTCATTATCTTGGTCACACCATGCTATAAAATGAAACTTTATATCAGAAAACAAGAAGAACTATTTGGCATTGATTTTTTTAATTAATAAATATAGGCATTACTTGTATCATCATGAGGACCATCTGATCTCTCAAATTTGCAGACTCAAATATATCCTCAATCATCCAATGTTGACTAGATTTTTGGCATGATGTCCAATTATTCTCCAATATATATACATTTTTTCTTACTAGAAAATTTGATAAAATCATGATCCTTTTCAAATTTCAAGTAAGAACATCCCTATGTGGAAGAATTACCAATGAGTTATGAACTATTAGAATAAAAAAAATTCTCTATTCAATAATCTTCTTAAATGTGGTATATATATTTCAATGGTATGTTAATAATTCCAATAATATTTATAATTTGGGATGAAAAAAATAACTGTGTCAGATTGGGAAATTTTATAATTGATACAGAAAAGGAGGTTCTTTTATAATCCTTTATTCTATAAAATAGTAGCACCAACAATGAGGCTGAATACCAATCTCTCATTATTAGACTGAAACAGAATTTTTCTATATCATTTAATCACTAATGAATCAAATGTGATTCTGAATTCTTAATTAATTATATTAGTGTATATTAAACCATTATTAATGAATATATAATTACTTTTCATAACTAATTTTTATGTTTAATAGTATAATTGACCTTCGATAAAACATTAATTAATGTCCCATGTTAAAAAATATCATTAATATGTAATAAAAAATGGTTTTGTGGCATTGAAAGATCTATATCATGATGAAACGTCCTTCATTATCAACCATTGCAGAATAGTATCAACAATGTTTTCAAATAGGCATGGAATATGTCAATGATATAAATTATACCCATCATTCAAGAAATAATAAAAATGGGTGGATGGTTCACATCCTATAATACATTCAACATAGTAACCTCTCTTAAAAAAGAGCAGTAAATTAATAGTTCAAATTACACGTACTAAATTTCAAATGTTATGTTTTCTTGGGACATAAAAATGATCTTTTTATGTGATTCTTCATTGTAATTATACATAGATTCAATGAATGAGAAGATATATTTTCCACCATGAAATTAATTAATATTGAAACTTGTGGTTACCATCAGTCTAGAAAAAATCATAATCATCAAATCAAGAGTCTTGGATATTATAGGCATTGGATGATGTAGGAATACACATAATTGGTAAAAATGTGTCATTCCTTTCAAGTTTTCTCTAACATCATCCATCAATCATAGATTTTTTTCGTACAAAACTAAGTAGTTCATAGAATTCAATATATATTGGATGCATCATTTAAGACCATGCTCTATATCTATGGTCATGAAATTCATGTAGGCCCATGATGCTACAGAATTCTTATCTAAATAGACAGTGTTGTTACTACATATGGAATACATAATCAAAAGAATCATAAATTTTTTGAAGTAAACCGCCATCACCATATTTGATTTCCCTCACACCGTATTGATGTATAGCGAAATAGAATTGTTATCGTTCAATTCGAATATGTTGTTTCTGATGCTTTCACCAAGGCGCGTGCGTCCATCTGTTTGAGTGCAATAGGCTTGAAATTTTTGTTACCATGCATTCCATCTTTCAAAACATGGGCAACATCCATTCCATGTTTAGGTATGTTTTCTCTTTGATCGAAACGAGGTGATGGGATGTCGGTTCTTCCTTCCATGGATTCCTCTTCAGAATTCATCACCTAGTCCGAGTCTCCGTCATAGATTTAATACATTGTTTTTGAAACTCTTCCCGGTGCCATATCTTCAGGGACACCATTTAATTACACTAATTTTGTCAGGACATTCCAAGGGGTCCGATCAGGGCATCAACCGTCAATTAGTGGAGTAGTCACACTGGGAATCACTGGTGTGTCTGGACACTGGGGATTGATGTGTCTCTTTTCTTTCCCTTATTATAGGGCTTCTCGAGGGCGCATAAGCCTAAGGAATTCCACATCAAACATGGGGAATATTATGAAATAGGAATTTATCTGAGGTTTTCCTCAACTTTCCTTGTTTAAAACAGGGTATTCCACAAGTTTAACATCAAATGGGATGGATCAGACTGATCAAAACACTGATTAGAGTGGATCAGGTTGAGGAACTCCATGCAGGGAACACCGATTTTGGGGCCAGTCATGTGGGAAGCTTCCTGAATTTTATGGAGGGGAATGAGGTATCATGATCTCACCGGGATGTGGCGGCCTAGGTAAGAATCAGGATGGATGATGGTTTTGGGCTTGAGTCCCGAAGAGACTTCCTGTGTATCCCCGTGGTAGGGAATCAAAGCCCGCTTAGTACGAGTGGTGGGGAATACGGTATAACATTATGTGGGATGAGGGCATTTGGGGATTACGCTCTATGCGGACCAAGGTGTTTGTGAACCGGCATGGTCTAAATGACCGGGTGGTGGGGTTGAACCTCATAGAGGATTCCTACGTACCATGCCTTGATATGGATCGAAGTCCCCGTATTTCAGATGGAAAGTCGACAGCGAACCAACGTCAATGTGGACTCGGGGATCCACTGGTGGTGGGCTTGAACTTCGTGGAGGCTTCCTACATACCATTCCTAGACATGGATCAAAGTCATCGTAGTTTTGGATGGGGTGTGTCAGTGAAATGACGTGAAGATGGACCGGTGGTCTGATGGGTGATGGGCTTGAACCTCGTGAGGCTTCCTATGTACCATGCCTTGACATGGACCAAAGTCATCGTAGTTCAGATTGGTGAGTGTCAGTGAATCGACGTGAAGATGGAATGTGGGTCTGATGGGTGATGGGATTGAACCTCGTGAGGCTTCGTATATAGCATGCCTTGACATGGATCAAAGTCCTTGTTGTTCAGAATGGGGTGGGGCTTACCCTTTAGGCTTCCTAAGTGTTGGTGAACAGATGTGAAGGGGGTCAGAGCAACCAATGGGTGGTTTTCTTGAACCTCATGGAGTCATACCACATACCATGCCTCGACATGGATCAATGACCATGTAGTTTAGTATGGGGATATAGTTTAATGTCAGGCATGATGGGGGAGAAATACAGTTTGACGTCATGCGGGACAGGGGTATTTGGGGATTACGCTCTTGGTGGCCCAAGGTGTTTGCTGAACCAATATGGTCGGAACAACTGGGTGGTGGGCTTGATCATCATGGAGGCTTCCTACGTACCATGCCATGACATGGATCAAAGTCCCCGTAGTTCGGGTGGCGAGTCGGTAGCAAACCGACGTGAATGTGGACCCAGGGATCCATTGGTGGTGTGGTTGAAACTCATGGAGGCATCCAACGTACCATGCCTCAACATGGATCAACGTCCCAGCAGTTCAGGTTGGGGGATACTGTTTTACGTCATGCGAGATGTGGGTGTTGTCATGGTCGATGCTTACTCTATGCCCACATGAGTCATGATCGTTGTGAGAAACAAGAGGCAGTAGAGACCCGACGATCACATCGCGAAAGGTGTGTCTGTGGGATGTGTAGTGGGGCTTATGAATGGAGCGGCCCAGCGAGGGAAAGATTGGGAATTAATCTGAAATGGAGGCCTGAAGGTGACAAAGTGCAGTGGGAGAGGGACTTGGGAGTGAATAAGGGGAGAGCCCCATTCCCTATCACACCCTCTACTGGCCTTGTCCCCTACGAAGTGAGGTGGAGCAGGGGTGCTGCCTCCTGGATGAAAAGATAGTGGCTTGCACCAGGTTGGCTGCCCATCCCCATGGCCAAACTCCACTAAAATAAGGAGGATATCATCCCCTGTGGAGACTATGGGGAATAGATAATTCCCATGGTGGGGAGACCCTGTATGTGAGACACGTGGTTAGGTCACAGTTTAACATCATGTGTTGGGGATGATGATGCTTGGTAGTTTAACGTCCTGCATCTTGGATGAGTTGGGTTTTCTCTACACCCCTAGGACTTATATAACTGGTACCCTCTGCTCCTTGGGGGTGGGACGACATCGACAACTCCATACTAAGGGGGTGTCATGGAGCAAACTATCGAGGGGTCCACATTAGCGTGGCTATGCGAAGAAGATATAGACATTAGCATGCCTATGCGAAGAAGCATTAGATGATGTAACGCAACGGGTGGTATCATCCAGGGGAATTTAAAGTCACATTGTGAAAACCTGGAGGGTCTCACGGGAAAGAGGATTTCCAAGAAGAGGGGTCCATAGGCAAGGGCCTTATAGAGATTTGTTGCTCTGTGTGGCCGAGAGCACTTGTGAAGGGGTGTGCTTCGAAAATATTGGTGTCATAGTCTTAGCATGGGGCATAGGTGAAAATGGGAGGTGCTTCACGAAATGGAAGGGTGATTGAGGATCAAAAACTCGAGGAGGAAAGGTGCCTCATGATGCATGGTTTCAGGAAGCAATGTACTTCGTGAGGTACAGTGACCCTGCCT
The DNA here is from genome assembly GCA_963277665.1 of Viscum album. Classification (NCBI taxonomy): domain Eukaryota; kingdom Viridiplantae; phylum Streptophyta; class Magnoliopsida; order Santalales; family Viscaceae; genus Viscum; species Viscum album. Next base: position 1,121,042,659 of record OY728146.1, read on the forward strand.
TAGCATGTGGATCATGCGTACATTAAAGGTGATTCACGAAGCATAAATGATCTACGACGACCGGGGTCCCCTTGGGGATCCCCTTCTTGGAGAAATCCCATAGGCTTCACAAAAGGAATTCCACTCAGAAAAGGGGGAAAATGAGACAATGGAGAGGCACTTCACGAAGAAAAAGTACATCGCACTACTCATCATTCACCAAGCAGAAGAGTGCTTCGCAATTCCGGAGATGATAAACCGAAAGGTTGGATTGTCCATCCTTAGTGATCAGGTGGAGCCCGATAGTTATAGGTAAGAGGCGCCACTGAGTGGAGCTCTCATGGAGCGATGAAGGGCTTGGGGGCTTCACCACAGGCTCTCGAATGTCAAATGGGGTCGCGGAGCATCCTGCATATGTTGCTTTGTGGAGGAATTGTGAACGTCAAATCCATTCGCGGAGCATCCATCCTCCCATGCTTTGTGGAGGCTTATGAACTTCAAGTACATTTGTGGAGTGTCCCGCCTTCATTTTTCTACAGCGGCCGCGGTCCTAGGGGACTCCACGAAGGTACTTCACGAGGCAGTATGTGGGTTCATCATGGAACCTTCTCTACACTCCAAATTTTGGCACCATAAAATCCCCCCCCCCTCAGACTTGGAGCCAAGGAGAGATCTATGGTCAATGTTTGAGGGAAATATCAAAACTCCTCAGTCATTGAAGGTTCCAATTTTTCAGGCATGCTTACGAGGCAGACATGGGATGCACGGGGTGGGCACGCTGTGAAGCTCCGTGCGGACTGGATGTGCTGGGATGCTCCAACAGTCGTCACCTATAAAAATGGGGCCTGCCATATCTTTCGTCCATTCCTTTCTCTACGATATTGTCTTCTTGCACTCTTGATTCGCGATGCTCTGCGTAGTCCATGAGTGATCTCTATGAATCGGGTCTTCGCGGCACACAGAGAGTCCTCGACTCCACGTTTGCGCTCTTCGATCCAGCTTTCAATGCCGAGGTAGTTCCCCATGAACTTTCTACACGAGCAGTCTTCGTAAACATGCTTTGCAAATGATATTTGTGAATTAGGAAACCAAACATCCAAGATCCAGAACCTAATGGCCCATAAAGAAGTTTCCCAGTGGGTCCTTGTAGATGTCGCCCAGAGGTATGAAATGACGAATAGCCTGGGGCTAGGAGATCTAGTTCGGAGCCACTCGGACCATAGTTCAATGGTGGAGCTACTTTTGGAGAGCCATAAAAACTATCCACAATGCAAGATGTTTCCTTTGTATGGATTCAGGACGAGGGATGAAATCTTCATCCATACAGCAGGTAGGGATGAGCCAGCTTACATGTTCTGGAGCAAGCCATGTCTGCACTGATGGTTCAGGGTTCCCGATGTTCATGACCGGGAGAATTTCACACCTTTCATCGCTAACTTCCTGTTCAATTATCTGAAAAAATTTGACAGGAAGGCATTGCAGCCAGAGACGTCCACTCCCTTGTATCGAACCATCCTCAAAGCAGCCCTGAGGAATCCCATGAAGGGGTGGTCCAAGGAATGGGACCTGCGCTGGGGCATCATCTTCACCGACGATTGGGCTTGGCCCTACTGGGTAGGCGCTTCATGCAAGTAGTTTGGAGAGGAGCTAAGAAGAGTGGGGATCTATGAAGTAGTTTGGGATTCCTAGTTCCACATCTACCAGCCGAATCAGTTGTTGCCAGAGCTATTGATTTGGTGGTCACTGAGGACCAATACCATTCACCTGCATAATGGGGAGGTCAGAATCAGCCTATGGGATGTGCATCAGATATAGGGGGTCCTGAAACAGGGGGCAATGTCAGAAGAATTCCTCAAGGCCATGGGTGCCTTGGAGAATCTGGACCAGATGTTGTGTCTAGCGATGGCATTGATGGAGCTCGTGCCCTAGGAGAATTAGGAGGTGGTGAGGGATGTCCACTTCAAGCACTGGTTCAAGAAGATCTTGAACTTCCCAGAAAACATGTAGTTCTCGGGAAGGCCTCGAACATGCCCGAAGGGTGCCAGGAGTAAGAAAAACTCATACTGGTGGATGCTGGAGGATAGCCAGTGGAAGACCTAGGGGTTCAGTGTCAGCACTGAACAATGACCAATAGTCAGGCTGGCGGCATTCATCACAACCCATATCTGTGGTTGGTTCGTTCCGGTGATGGATACAAACATGGGACTGTGACGAAGAACTTTCGTCATGGAGTCCACTTTGGCGACAGAAGGGCGGGTCAACCTGGTGATCCCAATGCTCTCCAAGTTGTACAAAATGCGGTGGCACATCTGGGAGGGGAAATGGTTGCAGAGGGTTTGCGGGCCGTTGTACCTCCTTTACGGGTGGATGGATTTGCACATTAGGGGGATCTATGAGTATCTGAACCCCATCTCAGCTCTGGGGTTGAGCATTCATCACTCAATCTTGAACGCCACAGGGAGATTTCCGACAAAGCTTACTGCACCATAAGATCTACACCGGGTGTGGATGGTGGAGGAATACAATTTCCATCTGTTCCTGCTACCAATGGGAACCTTCACAGATGATGGTCAGGGAATGGAAGAGCACCAAGCTTACCTCATGGCCTTTCGAGGTAGAGTCCTGGTGGAATGGTGGACCACATGGGCCTCTGCGAGCCACACACCCCACACTAGTTCACTCGGAAGTTCTGGTGCCTACAACGGCTGACCCCTCAAGTCTACCTGGAGGTATGCTACGAGGATAATCCATGTTTAATGAGGCAGATGTGGCTCATGTTCACACGGAAAGACAGGATGATGCGGAATTTATTACTTCTTTCTACCACTATCCTTAGGATGATAGAAGAATATTCCTAGAGTTGTGAGGCAACCTATCCGGGGGAGATGATAAAGAATCCAACAATCATGGTCAGTGAGAGTGTGATTCCTCGATCTCAGGGCTAAAGCTGGAAGGTGACAAGGGAATCCCGTAGTGGCGAGGCTGCTGTAATGGCGGCGCCCACACCAGTTAAGGAGGAAGCACCAACAGATCCAGTAGCAGCAGTGGAGCCGGAGGTCCAAAGGGATCAGAGTCATCCAGAGGGGTGGCCACCGAGAGGGTTCCGCTGGATTTACACACAGGCCCTAGGGAAGCAACTCTTCCACATTGACATGCCAAATAATGATGTCTTCTCGGAGGCCTGGGACATCTGGGAGGAAAAACGAACATTCCTCTGCCCATCCATGTTATGGAATCACCTCAACCGCCTTCGGATGGACTTTCCATGGACTGGCCCTATTTGAGCTGGCTTTGTAGTATCCTAGGCAGAGCCAGAGCCATACATAGCTGAGCTGGATGACTTCATCCACACTCAGGGTGCCCCTGCACAAGATGACAGACCGATTCAGGGTGCTTTTGGATCACACAGTCCCTCTGTAGCTGTAATTCGTTGATCTAAGGGAGAGCTTCCCCCTGCCAGACGAATCAGACGATTCCTCCTAGGGAGATGAGGCTGGTAGAGACAGCCCGCTAGAGGAGGGTGAAGTTGGCAATGAATCCATGGATCTCGATGTTTTTTCGGAGTCCCTCGAGGTAAAATATAAAGTTCTCGCTTCAAAGTCTACAATTAGGTGTCCTTGGGTTCCATATTAGCATCTGCACTGTGTATGAGGACCTTATTTATAGATATAGTTCCCGCCCCTCAGTGGGCGCCGATGAGGGTCCTTATGAATATGTGCATGTGGTTGCATCAACCTCTGTGTTTCGTGGGGCTGGGAAAGTTGAGGCAGCTCCCCTGGAATCTCTAGACCTGCCAACCATATACAGGGGCCGCATCTTGGGGTTCCGACGACATCAGCTCAAGAGTGAAACAAGGGATTTGACCTCTGTAAGTCTTCTATATCTAATTCACAACATCCATCCCCTGACAATGTTAAATGACATCCACATCCCTTTTCTTGGCCTGTACAGACCATCAGTTGGCTAGGGCTACTACGATGATGATGTTCGGGGCTTCCGGTATCGTTCTTCTAAAGGGCATGCCAATGGTCGTGGAGGTGGCCATTCAGCCTGATAGAAGTGCAGCGCTCCTGATCACCGGTGCGGGCACCTGTGGGACCGTGTCTGAGGTTATTAAGGCAGGGTCCGATGATGATGATCATCCAGATGATTCAGGCACCACCATGCCCAATCCGATTCCATACGTGGACCCATCCAAGGAGTTCCTGGGCTAAATCCCTGCATACACGCCTGTTAATCATGCCAACTAGGACGAGACAGCCTCTGACAAGGAGTACAACGAAATAGTCCATCACCGATCATGGAAGATTATCACACGCTTCATGAATGACACCCCCAAGCGCTATGGTTGAATGAGATATATAGACATCGCTTGCTACTGCATGAACTGTGTGCTGGGGGAGTGGATGTTCGACGTCCTCACATGATCATCTGAGATTCCATGGAAGAAATGATTCAGGAGTATGACCATGTCCTTGTCATGGGTTGGAAGCAGAGGAAGGCAGTGAACATCAAGAGGCTTCAAAAGGACAAATACGAGGTCTAGAGGCTGCAGAATCGGGTAGACGAGCCTTTCCCTCCCTCAATGCGCAATCTGAGCTGATATCATGACTGATGGCCCAGCTGGCAGAAGGCAAAGAGGGCCTGAGGCTAGCTTCTGGGGAGATGATCGCCATCTGGGCTGACATGGAGTTGGCCCAGATTGCAGCAAACTAATTGCACCCTCTCACTGCCGAGGGGGATCGGGAGGTGAACATGCAGCAGTATCTCCTGGATGCCACCAGCCAATGGTTGGCAGAGCTGCAACGTTCCTTCGATGAGGTCAATCCGTCCATGTGGGGAGTGAACCCCCGGGAACAGTAATGACTACAAACCCATTAAACGTACTTTTGTGCATTGATTGTTTGAATCGCGTAGCATGAACGAGTTCTATTGTTTACATTGGTTTATTTCACCCTTATGATGTTCACGGAGCATCCAGCGACCATTCCCTAAGATCAAATTGGTCAATACCGATATGAGAAACAAGGGACGACTACCTGATCGGCTCATCCAAATGTAGGAGTTCAAACCAAGCTTCAGGCATCCAAGGTTTGGACAACCGGTTCGGATTTCTAGGAAATGGGAGAGACCTGGCTGGAGCATGAAATTCTCAGAACAACTAAATTACCATTTTCCTCACAAGCTCTTATGCTGGAACGGTGTAACTCCAAGGGCTCTGAAATCAATATGAACATATGGGAATGGGAAGTGTGAATCACGATACTTGGGATTCAGAAAATTGTGGGGAAGGCATGGAAATAAAGAATAACTGTTGACCACATTCAAAATAATGTATTCTAAATTTTATTATCCTGGAGTGGTTATAGAAAATGACGGTCGACCATTGACCATGTTCGAAACACAGGACTAGAATCAAAATGTCATCTGTTAGTCTTCTGGAATGTTGTCCTTGGACAGTAGGTGGGAAATACGCCAAGCACCCATACTATTAGGGGGTTCCTCCAGACATGAAAGAGGACGAGGGTCCGAATAAGGGGAATGAAAAGCATGGAATGTGAATTGAGGGTTTGTTCGAAAAGAATCCAACACTATTTAAATTATGCCACCGTAGAGGAAGCACATTACATGGAAACATAATTTTGATCAGGGATCATTCCTTCATTCAGACAAGGCCTTTCTAGAGAGGGGACTGTAGATTCCCTATGCCATCGTGGGGAATCCCAAACTTGTTCGGGGAAAAATTACAGTTCCACGGTTCTCTACAAGCGGTCAGGCCAGGGGCCAGAAATGGGGAGGAACACGACATATGATTCCTGGGGCTGAACCCCTGGAATAATACCGGGGCATCTCAACATATCCCAAGAGAATAGGAATCAAGCTATATGTAGTTCTGAAAGCACAGTGTAATCATAGACCAACACTGACAGGTGAAATCCTCCCTAGTAGGGGATCTAGTAAATCCCATGACAAACATGAGACATCCTGAAATTTTTCTATGTAGAAGTGCATTTTACTGTCATGCGTTGAGGACATATAGACTCCTGCAGTTTAACATCATACCCTAGGACGTGGAATGAAAGGGAAGATCCCAGGGAGTACGTGGTGTGGTAGCTATAGAACCGATGTTAATGAGGACTTGGAGTCTAAATCACACCATGTATCCCCAGACGAAACTCGTCAGGTTGAAGGAACGAGAGTGGAAATTAGGTTGTGCCCTTAGTAGAGTGGTCGGGTGTTCCTACATACCCCCTAAGGATGGGAATCAAGACATACGTAGTTCTGAGAGCACAATTTAACATCATATAGGTAATTGAAAATTCAGGCCGCGCCGGTACACATCCTACAAAAACTACTAATCCCACCTGAGACATGCTTGATGTGGGAAACAAGAAGTAGTGGTGGGACATTCCCGACATAGGGAGGGGAATGTTAGAGTGAAGGGATGATCGGTGAATACTGGCCCAATGATGTTAACCCGTCTATGTAGCGCACCTAAACATGTGAAGATATAAAGCCGAGTATGTCGGAATCCCACATGAACATGAGGGAGTGGAAATGTGTAAATCATGATTCTTGAAATCTTGACCATAATGATGATGGTGTGATGATGGAGGATAACTATTAACCATGACAGAAATGCAGCATCCACATCAAGTCAGCCTGAGATGGGGACAGACAAATGAGGGTCGACCGTTGACAATGTTGGAAACACGGGACCATGTCACAAATGTCAATAAAGATCCTTGGGGGCATTTTCCCAGGATGGTAGGTGAGCCGATGCGGCATGGGACCATGCCATTAGGGGGTCCCTTCGGATGTATAAGAGGATGAGGATCCAAATAGCGAGCTCATGAAGGTTGGACATGGAACGAGGGGAATGTCCCCATGAAAATTCCGCACTCCAGACCCTATATCAAGAAGCATCTGAACAGGGCAACAAGATGTATTAGATAAAGCGAGTTGAGTCCCTTCCCATTGGGAGATCATAGTTTAGGGTCGTAGAACATGTACCATGATGGTAACAAACATGAGATACATGTGGTGGGGTAACTACAAATACCCGACGTGAATGGGAACTGGGGGTTCTGACCACCACAAGTTCCCCGGTGAGGTTTTAGGTCGAGGGACTGAAAACCAAAGTTGATTTGGGCCTGATTAAAGGTTCACGGATGTTCCTACATACTCCATGATGATGGGGATCATGCTGCTCGTAGTTCTTGAAGTGGTATGGTAAGGTACTAGTGCCAGGGATAAAAGGGAGTGCGTGCGTGGCCCTCTCACTAAGAGAAGTGGTATTTGATAAATCATGTCTTTCCTTTTAGTTGATTGGTTTTTCTATTTTCAATATATAGGCCAAGGGCACCAGGCCCTGGAATCGCCTCATGAATCATGTCGTAGCAGGCGTTGAAAAATGGTATGTTGTGTGACCAATACAAAACATGGTGCCCCTTGAGGACATCACGATACAATACTATTTTTAATCGTGTGTCCAGGACGACAATGTCATAATTTAGGGTCATGTGATAGGACTAGGAAAGCATTTTAACATCATGAAATGTAGACATAGCAGAGACGATTCCATGTGGGGAATGTGTACGGTGCAATAAAACATACCCGACTTGAATGGGGAAATGATCCCCTATCACACCGTACATAATTATGAGAGGGGAACCTCGAGCCAAGGGGGCCAAATAGGGGTAAGAAGGAAAGGGGTAGGATAAAAAATCTCCCAACTGAGGTGGACCCTAAAATATGGTGTTCGGGTGGGCCTACGTATCCCATAAGGATGGGAATCAAGCCACACGTAGTTCTGAAAAAGGGCCGATATAAAATGATCTTAGTTTATGGTCTTAGAACTCAGACCATGGAGAAGCATGACTATCCCAATTAAAGGCAGACCCTAACCCAATTCATATTCCTACATGAACTAAACTCAGTGTAGGAAAGAATGGTGGATACAATATTCATGATACAAGAGATGCACGCAAGGGGGAAAATCGATGAAGCCCTGAAGGATCGCCCTGTTGTGGCTTTTTTCCTCCTAAAGTGGGGATGCGCACTGAGGAATTGTACCAAGAGTTTTATAGTTCTACATGGACATGGTGTGGTGGAGGAGGATGTGAATCATGGAACCAACATTTTGGGATTAGTGGGGTTGGCATGGCGATGTGGGATAACTGTTGACCTTGGCAGAAATGCAGTATCCATATCGTGTTAGCCTGGAATGGGAACAAAAAATGGGCATCAACCTCTGAACATATTCGCAACGTAGGATTTGTATTGTTTTTTTGCCCACAACCCTCGAGGGTGTTGTCCCATAATGGTAGGAGAACCCTTAAGCCTAGAATCCATGCCACTCGGGGGTCCCTTCAGGTGTGAATGGTGATAGAATCCCTATTAAAGTGGAACATAAAGCCTGAAAAGTGGGTGGAAGCATTTCCGAGAAGAGTCTGACATTCCAGGTACTAAACAAGTTTACCCTAGGCACATTGGTGAACTGCTGAAGAGGGATGATGATAGTTTCCAGGAAGGACAGGGTAGGCCAAGGGGCCAAGGTGAAATGGATATTTCTGGGAGGTGTGACTGGACCTAAATTATAGACATTAGGGCGGTCCTACGTATCCCATAAGGATGGGAATCAAGCCACACATAGTTCTTGAAGATACCCGGGGGTAGGATACACTAACTAGGGGGGTGTACGGCTCAGAGAATAACCCGACGCGAATGGAGACATAATCCTGCATCACACCTTACACCCCCAAAAGAGAACCTATGCTTAGGCCTGAAAGGCCCTAGGGCCTGAGGCTGGGCCTCTGTAAGGAAGGCCCGAACAACTTGCAGTTTAACATCATATAGTTAGGACAAGGAGGAGAGTAGGATACCCAAAACAAGGGAGGTTTACAATATGAAAAATAACCCTACGTGAATGATGACATAATCCCACACCACTCCATATACTCACATTAGAGAACATGGGTCGGGGTCCTTAAAAGCCATGGGGCCTGAGGCTAGGCCTCGGTCAGGAAGGCATGACCAATATTTAGTTTAACGTCTTACAATGAGGATGAGGTTTGGGGTCCCAAAAATGCCATGGGCCATGAGGCTGGGCCTCAGTCAGGAAGTTCGGACCAACATGCAGGTGAATGTCTTCTAGTGAAGACGAGGGCAAGAAAATTCCAAGGGGACTAAGTTTGGGCCTTGGTCAGGAAGGCCTGACCAACATTTAGTTTAACGTATTACTGTGAGAATGAGGGATGGGCGACCAAAAAGGACAAAGGGCCTAAGGATGGGCCTCAGTTATGAAGGCCTCACCAACATGCAGTTTAACATCATACAGTGAGGACACGGGCCGGGGGCCCAAGAAGGCCAAGGGGCCTAAGGCTGGGCCTCAGTAAGGAAGGCCATTCACCCTTTTGTACGGTTACCACCTCATCACAGCTTTTAATCCCACATGAGTAGTTCTCAGTGTGGGAAAAAATGAGCCAATCTCGGCTCTCCCTATCATATGGGGAACTAAAACCTGGCTTTTCCTGAAGGGAGTTCATCACCTGGAGATACAACATGCCAAAATGAACCACTACACTCAATGTTTGGGACATCTTGGGGTGGTTCTAATGTCACATGACAATAGTTGACCTTTTTCAAAACATAGCATCCCTATAGTAACTTGAAAAAGGAGCAATGAATGAGCATCAACTGCTGACCATATTCGAAACGCGGGACATGTATCGGCTCGTTGCCTGACATCCTTGAGGGCATTGGCCTAATTTGGTAAGAGATAACCCTTAGGTATATTATCCATACCATTCAAAGGCCCTTCCGGATGGGGGAGGTGATGGAGTCCTATTCAAGCAGTGGTTGAAGCATAGTTGTACCCATCTCTATAAGAGGCGAACGTCTACAGGGAGCTGGACGTACAGTTCGGTTGAGGTTAGATCGATGTGAATTGGGGCATGAATTTTCACCCCACCATATGTCTTTACATGAGGGGAAGATTCTGGGGTTTGGTCTTGGCCAACAAACAAATTGTTTGGGTGTTCCAATGTATCACTTGAGGATGGGAATCAAGCCATACGTAGTTCATGAAGGCCATTCTGTTTAACGTCGTCTAGTGAGGACATGGGAGGATAGAAGAACGGGAGATGGCATGGGGTGTGACCATTACAATCCTGGTATGATTGGGGATAAGGACACCTTCACCATATCATGCATGTATCCTCTGAGAGAACTATACCCAGGGGATAGTCAAAGGGAAAAACTCAGGGATGGGCCCAAGACGAGGCATCAGAGCATTCCTACGTATCTCATAAAGATGAGAATCATGTCATACGTAGTCCTTAAAATGCAGTTTTACTTCATGCTGGATGATGTGAAGTATAAAGTCATGCAGGACTATATAGTTTATGGTAATGTTGGACCGAAGTGTAGTTTAGGGTCATGCGGGATCGGTAGTTTATGGTCTTACAGGAGTATCCAATTTAAGGTTATGTTTGACCAATCAGTTTAAGGTCATGCAGGACTAGCCAGTTTAAGGTCGTGCCGAACTGTTCAATTTAAGGTCATGCAGGACCAGCCAGTTTGAGGTCGTGTCAGACAATTTGGCTTAGGAAAAGTATTTCTTGAGGAACATGGCATTGGTGGGATGAGTTATATGCACACCATGCATGGTTACTAGGGAGTATGCTTCATTGGGGTAAACATTTGTACTTTGTAAGGACCTTTACATTTAGGCTCCAACATGGGTGGTTTCTTTCCAGGGAACATTTGTTCTCAGAGGGCCAATACCAGGTCACCTTGCAGACAGGAGCGGAGGTGAACCTTCTTTTTGAAGGCTAGATCCATCTTATTCTGATTCTTTTCCAGATTGTGCAGGGCACATAGCCTCATCTCATCAAGTGCTTCCAATTTAGCTAGTTGGATTTCTGCAAGTCTATCTAGCGCCTGCTAGTCATAGACCGCAATTTGTAACGAAGGAATCTGGGTCTCGATGGGACTGATGGCCTAAGCCCCGTACACTAGGGAATAAGGGGTCACCTGGGTGGAGTTTGGAGTCATCATCCGAAAAGCTCAAAGGGCGTTGGGGAAGTTGTCTGATCAGCTCTTCTTGTTCTAGCCAACCATTTTATGAAAAATTTTGGAGAGGGTTTTCTTGAACTCCTCGATCATTCCCTTTGCTTGTGCATGATAATGGGAGGTATGGTTCGAATGGATATTTTACGTGGCGTACAACTTCTTTAGCTCGACCACTCGGATGTTGGTGCCATTATCTGTGAGGACGGCATGAGGGACTCTAATCTGGTGGATGATATTGGAGCTCACAAAGTCAATGATGGAATGGGCCTTGAACTCCTTGAGAGGAATAACTTCTGTCCACTTAAAGAATAAATCTATGGTAGTCAAGATGAACATGCATTGGTGAGCTATCAATGGTGGATATGGTCCCACGACATCAAGTCCCCTCACCAAAAATGGCCAGGAGAACATGGTGGAGTGTAGAGGTTCTGGAGGCTGGTGAATGAAGTTATCCTTCACTTGGAACACCTGAAATCACTTTGAAAACTCGATTCAATCATGGATCATAGAGGGCCAGATGTACCCCAGTTTCCGGATTGGATGGGACAGCTTAGGCCCAGCCAGGTGGGAACCATAGGAACCAGTTTGAAACTCTTTCATGACTTGTGGAATCACAACTCCATAGATGAAACGAAGGGGAAAATCATCGAAACTGCACTAATAGAGGATATTCTCAAGACTAAGCCCAAACCGGTGGGTAAACTGCAGTGCACGACGTTGGATTCACTCGTGATAGGCCTGATCAGCCAAGAGACAACCATTTTGAAGATACTAGACAGAAGGGTATCTTCAGTCGAGAGTCACTTCAACCACTTGATATGACGATCCTAGCAGTCCTAACGTGGAGGATTCAGTGGTAAGATGGATTACTCGCATGCTGTTGTCATCCTCTGGGGCGACGGGGGAAATGACTCTCCGGTGTGCAACATGTATAATTAGATCACCCTACTCGGGCTATGCAAGTGATGCAGCTAAACCGGCCAGAGCGTCTGCTCAACCATTCTCTGTCCGAGGGACATGGGTAACCTCTGGTCGATAAGGGAACTGGGCCATTAGATGGACGATGCACTTCAACAATGGTACGATCATTCGATTCCTTACAACATAGACACTGTTGACTTTCTTGATGACTAGCTCAGAATTCCCTTTCACATGAAAATGGGGTACATCGATCTCGAGGGCCAGCTTGAGGCCAGTGATAAGATCATGATACTCTGCATCATTGTTGGTACATCCTTCTAACAACAGGAATGAGTATGGTATAATGGCTTGCGCCAGGGTAATGAAGACGATACCCATGCCCACTTTGTTGAGCCTAGGATCATTGAGCCTCCAACCGGTGGGACTCTGAGAGGAATCATCAATGTGAATTTTCCAACATGGGATGATATGATCTGCCGAGAGGATTGCCTCATTGGGAAAAACCAAATCTAGGGACTGGTTCGCATAAGATGGATGGGTAGCTATAAAGTCTTCTAATTCCTGCCCCATGGTACCCTTTTGAGGCAAGAACCTAATGTCGAACTACTGGAGGATCACCTCCCACCGTGCTAGATGGCCAGTCAACATGGGGTGATTCAAAATGTACTTCAACGGGTCTACCCGGGAGACTAGTTTTACCTCATGGTGTTGTAGGTAATGTAGCAGCTTCTTCACAGCAAATACGAGCACAAGTCATATTTTCTTGACAAGGGAGTACCTGGTCTCTGTATCAAGAAGAATGCAGCTGAGGTAGTAGAGACTGTTCTCTATCCCCTCATTGTTCTTTTGGGTGAGAAGGGCACCGAGAGATCGGTCTAGGGTAGTCATGTATAGGAATAGAAACTTTCCGGAGACGGGTGGCATCAATGCTGGAGGTTGGAGAAGATGTTGTTTGATTTCAACAGAGGCGGCCTGAAACTCCTAATCCCACTCGTAGTTGGAGCCTTTCTTCATTATCTTTGAAAAGGGTGTACATTATTTTGCTAGGTCCACAATGAATCAGTGTATGTAGGATAAGTGGCCTTGGAGAGATCGATGATCCCGATTATTACTCGGGGGAGGCATCTGGATGATTGCCTTGATCTTCTCAGGGATGATCACAATGCCTCAGTACCTGACAAAAAATCCAAGAAACATCATGGAAGTGACCCTGAAGGAACACATCAATGAGTCTATTGTAAATCAGAGGGAATGAAAGAAAGTGAACACTTTCTCATTGTCCATGAGATGGTCCTGGTGCTGGCAAGAATTAAACACTAGATCATCCACATCGGACTCCACCAATGTCCCGATGATAGGCTTGAATATGCGATGCATGGCCCGCTGATAGGTGGCACCTGCATTCTTTAGAACAAATGGCATAATCTGGTAATAGAAAGTACTTTGGGGTGCCCTGAAAACTATGGAATCTTCATCCTATGGGGCCATATGGATCTGATTATATCCAGAGTAACCATTCATGAAGGACAGGGATTGGAACTCAGCAGTAGTGTCAATCAACAATGGTGTTAGCGGAAGGGGAAAATCATCCTTTGGATAGTGACAGTTGAGATCTCAAAAGTCGATACAAACTATGATCTTTCTGTTCCTTCTTCTTACTGGCACAATTTTGGATAGCCACTTGGGGTACTGAACCTCCTCAATGAAGTTTTCCTTGATGAGCTTGTCAACTTCATCCTCAACTATGTCATCATGGGAAGGGTGCATATTTTTGGGAGGCTACTTGAATCCATTATTTTTAGTCAGGAGACTGAGGCGGTGGATGGATACATGAGGATATAGTCATGGAATCTCATCATAACTCCAAGAAAACACATCACAGTGCTATTTGAGGATGTCCGCATACCGCTGCTACTCCTCAAGGGACATAGCGGCACTGATCAATGTGGTTCTTGGATCTACCTCGCTTCCAAGGTTCACCTGTACTAGTTCATCGACCATGGTAGAGAATCCTTTTTTAAAGGTGGGGGAGAATCCTCCAAATCCTCTTATTTGCTTGCAGAGGAGGGATTCCAAGTAGGTGATGATTCCCCTTGGTCGGAGGAACCTGACGGGAGGCTGGTACCATCCTGGATAGTAGTGGACAACGTATCAGGAGATTCACATGCCACTAAGACCATAGCGATTAAGGAAGTTGATCCAATCCTATCTAGTATTCAGCCCCGGGGGGGGGGATGCTTGACGATATCAAAGAAGTAGTGGTGCATCGTCTTGAGCTGGTTAATCCCAGCCTGATGAAATAGAAACATTTGACGTACTTCCATTTCCATGGGGTGGACATCCCGATATCGAATAGGGGTAAGAGGTTCTGTGATCACATGAGCCTGGTTTTTGTAGGAGTATGAGGTGATTTTCTGCTGTCGCTTGGGCTTGGGAATATGCCTTCCTCTTATACCTGAGACAAAAAATAATTTACCCATGTCGGAGGTCGTGGCCTCCAATATATGTATTAGAAAGACATATGCGTCATCCATACCACCCCAGGGGTCACTTATGACCATGGTGGGTTCAACTTAGCATGCCACAATCTACTTATCCTTGCTCTTGTAATAGTCATCATCGAGATAACGGGCTTCAGCAGAGGTGAAAGGAGATGCATTACCTTGGAGTATTCCTACTCATCCATTAAAGAATTATTTGAGGCACTGGTGATATAACAAGGGGACCACCACATGTAGATGGATCCTTGGTCTTCCCATCAATGCATTGTACGCCGTGTTCTGGGAGATGACCATACATTCAGTTCTGGAAACTAGGCCACCGAACCGGGTCTTCAAATAGTTCTTTCCAACCGAGGTCTTCTATGTCTTCTCGTATCACTGGATCCTTAAATTTGAGGGATTTAGGTCATCCTCAGAAAACCCCATATTTCGCAATGTCTGCATCAGGAAAAGGTTAATCCCAGAGCTGGTGTCAACGAGACAGCGGCGATCCTCCACACTACGAAATTGGACGATCATGTACAGTAGGAAGATGTGTCCCTATTTGGGAGATCCTTTATCCTCCCTAGAAAATGAAATGATGTCCTGACATTTAGCAGTCCCCACAGCTACAGCATGAAAGTCTTCTGCAGTTTCTACCTCCATCTCAAACTGGAGGGGGCTCCTTAGAGCCTCAACGAGGTCCTCACACATATCTAATGACAAGAATACGTCTTAAAGGATGGAAATCCTCAATGAGATGCTAGAATGGTTCTTGATGACATCATACATCCGTGCTTGGAATGAAAATCTACTTACAAGAGGCAGCTCTGCGATTGGAGGCATGGCGGGCCCTGTTGGCTGGACCAGCGACTGAGTGGTGATGGGAATATCAGACTTCTCACTGGTTGAAACCTGAAGAGTAGCTTCTAGATTAAGTCAGGATGATTGAGGTCAACATGTAGTGGGTAGATACTGGTCATGTTATGACCTAAGTGTCTCTTACTGATCTAGTAGAACAAACGGTGGTTGATGTGATCCGGAAGACACTAGATGATGAGGCTACGAGTGCTGAGCTCTATGCTGAGCCTGTTTCCTAGTCTCGGTAGCATGAACAGACTGGTTGGAGGTGCCAACTGATGCGCCTCGATGACCCATATAGTCACGGAATCACCGACATTGGCGTCAGCTGGGGATGTGGGGGAGGTTCACCTGGCACTCCCCCTCATCGGGTTTCATATAGGGGTTTACCAACTCCACGGTATTAAACGAAGCGTCCCTTGACTGTCACTCGAGGAATCATCCACCACTGGGTGGATTATAGAAGGGATCCCCATATTAGGGGGTATGAAGTCACCGGGAGTGGGGGACAAAGACGACATTGGCAAGGCACATTGCTTCTTATTTCACCACTGATGCTTGATCTTCTGGGAAGAGGCCGACTAAGATGATGATGCAGAGGTGGCAGTTTTAGCTTCTGAAGGTTCCGACTGATTTAGGCATGCCCGAATGATTCCATGGCTACATGAAACAATTTTACGAGCCATCCTATCGTCGTATTTCTAGGATTCACGGCTGGGAACCTGCTGCCACTCACCTTCACTGTCGCTAACACTATCTGACCTCACAAAGACATCCGCCACCTGTGCCAGGGCTGAGCCCATCCAGACTATGTTATTAACAACCTTTTCTAGGAGCCAGTCCTAAAACACATTGCACTGCATGAGCGTGTGCCCCAGAATCTGATGATAGGGGAAGTAATTGGGGAATTCGTTGAGATTCACTTCTACCGGCCTTCTTCACTAAGGCAAGAATACAATCCCATGCTCTAGGGCACTATGGAAGTAACCAAGGACCTGATCCTCGCTGAAAGTGTATGTATGGTATCTTCATTCTAGATAGGGAGCCCTTGGAGCCTTGCCTTGGCAGGGAGCTGGAGGGGCCTGTTGAGGAGGTGGACCCTGATTGTCCCGTCTGGGCGGTGGCGGCACATTATGCGAAGGTGCCTGTCGATTCTGACGACACTGCAGAGCTACAGGCTATGCCTGAGGTGGAGGGCCTCAGTGAGGCAGTCGGGCCGGTGAAACTGGTGGAAATTATAGCTTCTTGGGTGGCTCTATCAAGGCCATATCAGAGGGTTCAACTCTGGTAGTCCTCCTTGTTGGGATTTCAGGGGGCAATGGATGTGCTTGCATGGCTGGTTGCAGGGCTTCTTTGAGGCAATGGGCCTTACGTGATAAGTCTTGGAACCCCCCAGGATAATTATGAGTAATTAGGGAGGGAACAAGTTTTGTCTTGACATTTACCATGCACATTATCAGTAATTTATCCTATGTTAGTGGCATGTAATGGGAGTTTGTATGCCCTTTACACCAGGTGATAAAGTCCACGAGTCGCTCATCAATCCTCTGTTTACACTTGAAAAGGTTTTTGATAATAGTATTCCAGGTGGTAGAGCTGAATTAGTAGAGGAACTACCTGTGAATGTCCTCCCAGCTGGTCACGAAGTCGAATGGGAGCGGGCTATTCCAGACGAATGCCAACCCCTCTAGTGGCTGAATGAAACAACGAAGCTTGGGGGCCTCCTACTATGCTGGAGACCCCAACATGGGCCCACACCTCGAATTCAAGTGGGCCAGATGTTGTGGAAGGTCCTCTGTCCCATTAAAGGGGGAAATAGTGGGATTCCCAAAACCTGGAGGTGCCATCATATCATCCCCCGAGGCCAGGTATGGCTTTCCCTCTGGTGGGATTTCCACCTGCTGCATTTCCAATGCCTCGAGCCAGGTGATGAGTGCCACCATTGGATCATTCAGACATGGGTCCCTGTCATGATATGGGTCCCCAACCACGAGCGTGTTTCTGGGTTCTTCAATGTGATATCCATGGTCAGTGTCTTGCAGAGAAGCTGGTGGAGCGATCCTTGGGGATACCGGAGGAGTATGACCGAGGTTCCTTGGATTGTCGTGCCATTCAGGAGGATTTGGAGAGACATACCATGCTCTCTTGCTATGAGCTCTAGATTGTGACCTCCCAGAAAATGCGTCATGATCAGGGTTGCCTGGGGGCAGCACAATGAAGGGGAGTTGTTCCTACCCCTACTGCCCCGACCTAGGATCACCATAGTCAGGTCATCGCTCTACAGGGTGTTTAGACAGCAGTTCATCAACCATCCTATTTTGCTCAGAAATTTGTTGGCACAATGTGGCCTTCTCGGGGTTCTCTTCTATCTTATGAACTAAGGTGGATGGGTCAGAATGCATGACAGCTCCAACATGCTCTTTTCCCTTACTGACATTCCGGTTGAGTACTAATGACTCGGTGGGCGCTGGGAGACCTAGGATGTTCCTCTACTAACTTCTAATCCTCCCCAATGGGTCCAACAGTGGTTACCCACCCTCAGGGGGGAGTTCCCATTGAGAAACTTCATCTCATCCTCCTTTTCCATTATATAGGCTATGTTGACCATGACCCTTCCTTGGGGCATGTCCTCAATATCGTATAGCGAGTCAGGCTGCCACTGGATAGGGATAAAGAAGAGGACAACATACTACCCACAATCACATATTTTCACATGGGCGTAGCCTCCCTAATGATTTTGCAGAGTACCTTGATACTGTAAATGAATTACTGGTGAAGGGCCTCATGACGGTCTAGTGACTCAGGGCACTGTGCCACAGGGAGTTGGGCCAGAACGACTAGATGGAACTGCTCACTGATGTCATCAAAATGTGCATGGAAATTTGGATAAACCACATGATGATGATGGATACTGAAAGGCATCACCTTGAGGGTGTAGTGTAAAAACTCAAATTCCTCTAGGGTGAGGGAGTCAAGTATGCAGATATCATGTGCTGCCGCAGGACGGAAATTCTCAGTGAAGAGGTCCACGTCAAGGATGCCCCAGAAGCTACTCGTCTCAAATTCTGGGTCTAGCACTTGATTTTCCCACTCACAAACTAGGGTTAGTTAGGGAACTAGCAGTGGTACTGAGGCAGGCTGTGGGGATGGTAGGTTGGCCGGTGGAGAATATGGTGAACAAGCTGACTGGCTGCCAATTCTTGGGCTGTCTTCCGAAGAGTATAGTGACATGGACGTTACATCACGATAGGAATGGCTGATGGCCACTGTTCTTGGTTAAGGGGCCAGTGATGATGGTGGTGGGTCGTTCTATTTCTCACCTGCCATTGGTTCCGAGAATAGCTCTTTGTGATCTGTTTTGGAGGTAGAAAGTTCTTCCGATGATGATGGTGGTGACTGCACAACCGTAACCTGTGGGGTCACTATATTTTCATACTCCTGGATAAACCTATGAAGGGAGGCAAGATTCATGTGGACCACACATTCTAGAAGTACTAGGATGATGTGCCATGTTACTACCCCAACCCTTGACTCGGATGAGTGAGGGGAGGGTTCCTGAGCTGAGTCGCACCCTGCATTAGAGTCTGAGAATCGGACCATTTTGACCTCCATCTGGGCCTTCCTAGGATTTTTCTTGTGGCGGTGACGACTCACCTTTCTGCCCCTAGGAGGCTCCTTGGTATAGCGCTAATTCTCGACACGTGTTCCTTCGGCCTTGCTTGTGCCAGGGTGGAGAGGGTTTCCACATGAGATAGTTGGGGTCGAGGAGCACCACGACAAATGCTGAAGGGTACATGGGTAGGACCTCTAGGAACATCACCTGAGTGGGTGAAACCTCTATTGAAACTAGCGGGAGCATAGGGAGGACCTCCATGCTTGGTGCGGGTGGAGCGAGGTTGGCCTTCACCCCTCTGGTTGCCGGGGCGTGGAGGGCCTTCGCCAGCTGCAGAGAGGGCGTAGGGAGGATCCCCACGTCGGAGAGAGACTGGATGGGTAATGTCTCCATGTCAATGGTAAAGGGCATGAAGAATTGCTCCATATAAGGTGTGATGGGAACGAGAGAGGCTTCCGTACCGAATGCCACTGTCGCGGGGTGGACACTCATTCAGATTGAAGGTGGCTCGGGGAAGACATCCATGCTGATCCTCGAAGCCGGGAATACCCACACACACTGTGGTGGTGGTACATAGAGGACCTCTGTATCGGGTGGCATCACCATAGGTTGGTTCACGACGACCCTCGCTCCTGCCCAGGACCAGGAGTGTCGACCCAGCCAACTCGTGGGCCACTTGGTCTCTCGATCCCTTCTTGGAATAAGATCTCTCCTGCTCATTGTGTACAGGGACATGATGATATGCATCCGTGGTGGCTCGGGCCATAGAATCCGTCGACGTTGATGCCCCTTAAAGGGAATACTTAGCTTTTTCCCGATGTAGGCGTTAGGTTAGGTGAGTCGGTGCTGGTGGTGCAGGTGCATAACTTAGCTGCTCCTCTTGCAAGGTCGGGTGGTGGCGCTGATGCGGCCAGGTGGGGACCCTTGCTGGGAGCCCTTGGATTGGGACTCTGACTTGGCTAGTTCGGACATCGCCCACCTCATCAGCATAAGGAATGTAATCGTGAAAGTCCTCCGAGGACATACTCCCAAAAACGATTGAATGTTGGGGTGGGGAACAACAGCTCCCTACGTGGCCCTTGGGGGCGGCGTTGACGGTGGGGCCTGGATGCCTCCAGGTCCAGGAGGGCCATATCAGGGGTTGGGATTATGCCCCCCTCCTCATAACAAAGTACGAGGTCATTAATTACACTTGGTTGGATAATTTCTGGTGGGGATAGGGGGCGTGGTCACCCCATGGTCATGGACGCAGAAGCTGTTGTAGAAGTGGTGAAACCACACAGAGCGGTCGTGCTAGCGTTTCCTCCGCCCCTGCGTCGACGGGTTGGTGGTGATCGCGTTCCTATGAAAATAAACTAATTCCTGATAAGTAGAGAGATGATATCATCAGTGCTAAAAGGAAAACAGAATCGACGACTAATGCCCCACACCACCTCATCTTCGGTGACCGATAATGGGGATCCACGTTGACAATGTCATAGAATGGGATGCCCAATATTCCGCTGCCCCAACTTTTGGTGAGTTTCATGCCAGGCCCGCAATTTTCTTAGCGGGACCTGGAACCGGATTTCTGGATCAAGTGACACGACAATCCATGGATTCCTCGAGTGGTACTAATCTCCACATTGAGGAGAAGAATTCCACATCAGGTTCACCATTTCAATTTCTGACGCTTTCGCCAGGGCACGCGCGTCCGTGTGTTTGATTGCGACAGGCATGGATTTTGTGTTACCTCACATTCCTGCATTCCAATGTTGGGAAGCATATTTAACTTGTTCATGTACATTTTCTCCTGGATCTAAATGGGAAAATGGGATATCGGTTCTTCATTACATGGATTCCTCCTCATAATTCATCACCTAGTCAAGGTCTCACACAAAGATTTAATAAATTGTTCATGAATCTCTTCCCCGCACCATATCTTCAAGGACACTAGTTAATTACGTTTCTTCATTCAGGACATTCCAAGGGGTCCAGTCAGGGAAGCAACCTTCAGTTGGGGGAGTAGTCACGCTGGGCATCACTAGCGTTTCTGTATGCTGGGGATTGGTGTGTCTCTTTTCATTCCCTTATTATAGGGATTCTTGAGGGTTCAAGAGCCTGAGGAATCCCAAATCGAATATAGGGAATCATATTCCATATGCATGTATCTGAGGTTTTCCTCATCTTTCCATGTTTATTATAGGGTATGTCGTAAGTTTAACGTCCAACGGGGACTGATCGGACTAATCAGAACATTGATTAGAGTGGATCAGATTGAAGAACTCCCTGGAGGGAACACCGATATTGGGACCAGTCACGTGAGTGGATTCCCGAATCCTATGTAGGGGAATGAGTTAGCATGATCTCAAAGGGATGTGGCAGCCCCGGTAATAATTAGGATGGATGATGGTTTTGGGATTGTGTCTCAAAGAGACTTCTTACGTGTCCCTATGGTGGGGAATCAATGTCCTTGTAGTCCAAGTGGTAGGGAATAAAGTTTAACGTCATGCGGGATTAGGGCATTTGGGGCTTCTGCTGTAGGCGGCCCAAGGTGTTGGCGGACTGACATGGTCCGAACGACCTGGTGGTGGGCATGAACCTCGTGGAGGCTTCCTACGTACCATGTCGTGACATTGATCAAAGTCCCCATAGTTCGGGTGGCGAGTCATCTGCGAATTGAAGTGATTGTGAACCCTGGGATCCACTAGTGGTGGGATTGAACCTCATGGAGGCTTCCTACGTACCATTCCTTGACATGGAAAAATGTCTCCCGTAGTTCGGGATGGGATGTGTCGGCAAACCGATGTGAAGATGGACCAGGGGTCCGATGGCTGATGTGCTTGAAACTCATGAGGCTTCCTATATACCATGCCTTGAATGGATCAATGTCCTTGTAGTTCAGATTGGTGTGTGTTGGCAAAATGATGTGATGATGGACCGGGGGGTCCGATGGGTGATGGCCTTGAACCTCATGAGTCTTCCTACATACCATTCCTTGACATTGATCAGAGTCCTCGTAATTTAGAATTGTTTGGGGATTACACTCTAGTCTTCCCAAGTGGTGGTGAACCAACGTGAAAGGGGTCAGAGCGACCAATGGGTGGTGGTATTGATCCTTGTGGAGGCTTTCAACATACCATGCCTTGACTTGGATAAATGACCACATAGTTTAGGATGAGGGATACATTTTAACGTCATGTGGGATGGTGGTGAAATACAGTTTAATGTCATGCAGGACGTGGGGATTTGTGGCTTACGCTCTAGGTGGACCAAGGTGTTTGGTGAACCGACATGGTCGGAACAACCGGTTGGTGGGCTTGAACCTTGTGTAGGCTTCCTAATTTACATGCCTTGACATAAATCATGATCCCCGTAGTTCGGGTGGAGAGTCGTCAGCGAACCAACGTGAATATGGACCCGGGGATCCACTAGTGGTGGCCTTGAACAACTTTGAGGCTTTTTACATCCCATGCCTTATCATGGATCAAAGTACCTGTAGTTCGGGTTGGGGGATACACATTAACGTCATGTAGGATGAGGGTGTTTTCATGGTTGATGCTTACTCTAAGCCCACGTGAGTCATGCTCGGTGTGAGAATCAAGAGGCAGCAGAGACTTAATGATCACTTCGCGAAAGGTGCATCGATGGGATGTGGAGTGGGGCTTACACATGGGGTGGCCCTGGGAGAGAAAGATTGGGACTTACTCCGAGATGGAGGCCCAAATGCGATAAAGCGCAGCGGGAGATAGAATTGGGAGAAAATAATGGGGGATACTCATTCCCTATCACGCCCTCTATTGGCCTTGGCACCGAGGAAGTGAGGAAGAGCAGGGGTGCTGCCTCCTGCAAGAAAAGATAGGGGATTACACTAAGATGCCTACCCTTCCCCATGGACAAACTCCAATCCAAGAAAAAGGTTAGCACCCCTCTGGAGACTAGGGGCAAGGAGAATGCCCATGGCGGGGGGACCCTGCGTGTGAGGCACGAGGTCAGGTCACATTTTAACATCATGTGTTGGGGACGATGGTGTTTGGCAGTTTAACATCCTGCAGCTCAGACGAGGTGGGTTTTTTCCGTACCCATAGGACATAAATAACCGTTACCCTCTACTCCTTGTGGGATGGAAGGCACCTACAATGCCGTACCGAGGGGTTGTTGTGGAGAGAACCATCGAGCGGTCCACGTTATCATGGCTATATAAAGAAGAAATATCCATTAACGTGCCTATATGAAGAAGAATTAGGTGCAGAAACGCAATGGGTGGTATCATCCATGGGACTTTGAAGTCACATCATGCAAACCTGGAGGGTCGTAGGGAAAAAGGGATTTCCATGTAGAGGGGTCCATAGGCAAGGGACTTTTGGAGCTCTGTTTCTCCGCGTAAGGGGAGAGAACTTACGAAGGGGTGTGCATCGCGAAGTGTGGTTCCATAGTATTAGCATGGGGTAGAGGTGAAAATGGATGATGCTTCATGAAGTGGAAGGGTATTCATAGACCACATCCTTGAGGAGAAAATGTGCCTCGCGAAACAAGGTGTCGGGATGCAATGTGCTTCGCGAGGTACAATGACCCTCCCTTAGCATGTGGATCATGTGTACATAAAGGGTGCTTCGTGAAGCATAAACACTCTGCAATGACCCGGGTCCCCTTGGGGATCCATTTCCTTGGAGAAATCTCAACGTATTCATGAAGGGAATCTCTCTCAGAAGAGGGGATCAAAACGTGACAATGGGGAGGGACCTCACGATGCAGAAGTACCTCACATAGCTCATCGTTCACCGAGCGGAAGAGTTATTCATGATTCGGGAGATGAGAAGCTGAATGGTCGGATTGTCCATCCTCAGTGCTCATGGGGAGCCTGGTATTTATTGGAAAGTGGCGACGCGGGGCAGAGCTCTCGCAGTGCAAATAGGGTATTGGGGGCTTCACGGTGGGCTCGTGAATGTCAACTGGGGTTGTGGAGTATCCCGCCTGCGTTGCTTCGCGATGGCATCCCGAATGTCAAATCTGTTCATGGAGCCTTCCACCTCCCTTCCTTTGCAGCGGGCTCGCGAAAATCATGTGCGTTCATGGATCATCCCACCTTATTTTCTTCATGGAGGTCATGGTGCTGGGGGGAATCTGTGAAGGGGATTCGCGAGGCAGCCCATGGGGCCTTCATGGAGCCTTCTCTTCTGTCCAAATTTCTGTGCAAATATATGTTTTAATATTATTACCACATTAACGCCAACCATTTTTTATAGCATTAAGTGTTAAATTGATAGATACTAAATTTCAATAAAACACTATTGAACTTCTTTAGAAAATGGAATATAAAGAAAAGAAATTGTGGCCATTTTTTTTACACATTGTTGGCCTATCGAACTAACCCCATATTTCGACTAACACAAATCCATATTAATTGATTTATGGAACATATAAATTTCTAGATAATAAATTTCAATTTACAACACTCAGAATAACTATTATAGAAAAACTAACAGATGATGAAGAATTATAAAAGCTATATGAAGAGTTAGAGAAAATAAATTATAAAATATTTCTACCCTAGATCAATTTTTAATTAATCTCAACATTATAACACATGCCCTTAATAAAAAGTTCATCCAATGATTATTCCTATAATAGTAGTTGGAATGTTCCCTCAGGACCCTGATGATACTAGTGAAGAATCCCACAATGACTGAGGCAAAGTGGGTGGTACCTTATTCCATACACACTTTCCACTAAAATGGGTTATACTCATTAATCACAATGGATGGATAACAAACTCCATCCTCTACCAAAGCACTATTTATCATGAAATAATTAATGTGATTTTATATAAATGATTGGACTTCTTATATAGATTCAATACATGGGAAATTTGTTTTTCATGGGACATTAAATAGTAGACGTATCCTATATAATAAGATATACCTCATATCATTAGATAAGAATATTCAATATCCTTATTTTAGAGGTTATCCCTTTCCGCATTGAGATCCTACCACGTTTTGTTCCCAAACAATGTGCATAATGATTCCCAATCTCATGGGATACATAGTGACGCCCGAATATTTAAAATTTGGTCCAGAACCATAGTTGGCTCACTCTAAGTCCATTTCATTACCGTATGTCATGATGATGACATAGGGTACAGTTTTGGTAGGACTTTTGTGGAATAGGGTCCCTTCAAACCTCATTTCACATTGGGTTATCACTCATTTATGTCACACAATAAAACAACCATGGGACTCCCATTACCTCTTGTATGTTCTCTATGAAAATAAATAAGAAGCTCTGCCATATGAAATTGGGATACCACCTAAGAGAAATATGGGATGACAAAAACAATCTTCCTCACCGTACAATGTTATACTATATGATCATCTTCTGTGTTTCAAGATTCTAAACAACTTAACATTCTTGGTACTATTTTAATGTCCTTAATAGGAACATATATAATACATTTTGAATAAAATTATATTTCACAACATTTCATTTGATGCTTGAATTGATCCCAAACATTGTTGTTGTTATCCAACAATACCTCATTTACATATCTCTATTTTTCTTGATTCTATTGTACAAAACAATCATAGTTACACATATACCACCAATATAAATACCACACAAAAATTCACCCCTACATAAGAATATTTTCACCATCCATTATCACATTTGGCCATTCTTCACATTGGTTCCATCTTCTGCTGTTCTAGAAAATCGACATTCCACAACAGTTGGTCCTAGTCATATGACCTAATACTATAAGGCAACACTAATTATTTTTAATGAATTAAATGTAATTATTAGTTAATATTACATGACCAGACATGTCAAATACCATAATATCGTTACCACGTGATAAAAAATATGGTTTAAATCCATATTGCGTGACGAAAAAATTGCATAAATATTTATTCCATGCTCGAGAGTATTATTATGTTGGGTATTGGTATATGAACACCCACTAATATGAGAACAATATATGGATTTATTACAAAAATATTATGTTATGTTGTGATATAAGTAATTTTTTTGATACATCTAGCCTCAATTCCACCAATTTATGAGACTTTTATCACCATCATTTATTTGGTACGACCTCTCTTCATAATGGTTTGATCACTTATTATATTGTGAGTACATCATCATCCATGTCATTAAATGTAAAACTACAATTCATCATAGTCTAAATTGTATTACTCTATACTAAATAGCCCTTGGGTTTCCTACTCAAGTGTAATCCCCAACCAAACTCAAATCACTATGAGTTGATATATTCGTCATAGTTCAAAAAATGTTGTGCCACCCATATATGGGTAACTCCCAATCAATGTCATATGTACATGATGTCAAGAAATAGTCCATAACCCATATTAAACTAATTTGACACATATAATAAATATGTGATGAAGAAACCAAAAATATTAATGTCATGATGTAAAACTTATTTGTTCACATCCTTGTTACATGAAGAAAAATTAATAACATTATTTTCCATACATGAGATTATCATTACGTTGGGAGCCAGTATCTAACCATAACTAAAAACAAGAACTATATTTTTATTGATTCATAACATTAAATGATACATATTGAGGCATGGATATCCTATCCCTAGTCTATCAACAAATTTAAAAATGTTCCTCGTCCCTATATATGGGTCATACAAAAATAATGATATTTCATTCTAGAACTATGTGTGACCTCATCCTCACCTTAAATAGATATTATACGATAATCAGACCCTATTCCTTTTTCCACACCCTTCATGAAGAAAATACCACTACATATCTTGTGCATGGGCCATCCTTACATGATACCACTTAGACTCTATTGTTCCCTACAATACCTAAATATCTGTGAATTGATATAGGGAACAACACATATGACCAACATGCAGATACTCCATCATCATGTATGAAATCATATTAAAGTGTGGGTTTTTTCATGTGGAGATTGAGTAAGATTTTACTGCCCGAATAAACCAAATTCCTTCATTATAATTTATTTTTGATATCCCCCATTTATAGGGATGAGGGGGAACCCTTATAAGGACATTAGGTTATGTTGATTACATGATCCAAAGATCTTACAGGAATTCATCCCATTCATGACTACTTGGAAATTCCCTCCCCAGTTTCATGATTATGAATTCAGATTCCCACAATTGCATTGCTTCTTCTACTAGAAATACTTCTATAGAGGTGCACATTCATGGTCTCGATGTAAATTCCCATATCATCTCATTCATCCATAACTGTATAGCTTTGTTTAGGTGAAACCACCTACTCTAAGTCCTCATCTAGATCAAGTTTCTTTGGTCTATCTGGTTCTAAATTCACTTCATAAACTTAATGAGGTGGCCTAAAGGACTTGAGGTGGCCGGAAGGCCTTAAGGTGGACTGAAGGCCTTATGGTGGCATGAGATCCTTATCTAGGCTGAAGGCCTTAGGTGGCCCGAAGGCCTTAATGACTCCCGAACCAAACATGCATCCGAAAGGTGAATAGTATGGATACTACAGTACCAACGATAGTACCTTCAATAGTACATGCTACAAAAATTTTACAGTACATTCAAATAGGCCTCTTCCTATATTCTAACATGGTTCTCTTGGATGCACATAAAGATTCCTCATCAACTAGGCTAAGGATCATGTGCATGTAAATGATTATTGTGTAGATTATATATGAAATGAATTTTGGGGAAATATTGGTTCAAGGATCAATTTTTGGTATCTATATATCACATTAACAATAAAAAACAACACAACACTACCATTATATTATGGATATAGACTATAATAGTTTTATCTTGAGTTAAATTTTTATATTTATTGATAATTATTTAGGATCAGAAAAAACAATGTTATAACCATCACGAAATATCAAAAATTTTCATTTATGATAGATCAATAGAATTAATGTGTAAATTAATAATACTATTATTATCATTGAACTTTTTTTAGGTTTTCATCACTCCTTATTATAGGAAACTATCAGAATATGGACATATTTAATTTTTTTTAATAATGATTATAATATAATTCATCAGGACATAAAAGATGGTTTTACAAATAATCTCAATGAATATTATATTATGTAGTTCAAGAATCTGTTATAGGAATAAGAAGATGTTAAAAAATTCTTTCCATATAATTATATTTATTTATTTTACATACTATATTAATATAGGTTAAATAATAACTAATATATAATACAATATTTAATTAAGTCATTGAAAATATATGGTGATTAATTTATGTAAACCAATAATAATTTTTTGGAGTATCTTATTCTTATTGTACGTGGTTGTGATTGTGATTGATAAATATGTAGGCTAAAATGAAAATTTTGGGAACTATAAAATTTTATTTTGCCTATTAATGTGTTTGAATCCACTGGATCATTTCCTGGGATGCCAAAATAAGTTGAATAATCCCACAATGATTGACCAATTAGGTCAACACTAATTATATTAGATGGGTTATTAGTTCATATCTAGTTGGTTAACCAAATTAATAATCACTAATTGTTTGAAGTTAATTTGGAAACCATTGTAATGTTTTTTATAAATGTGAAAATTATAATATGGAGTATCATTCAATCATGGTATGAATTAGGGGTTGATATTTTTTTAATTAGTTCATCAAAAAATACTCAGCCATTTTATAGCACATTATTAATAGGACAGTTTAATAGAAATGATTACCCATAGAATGTATACTTATGAAGTGTGGAACCATGGTATTATGATGGTATCTATGAAAATATAATTGGTTGATAGGGGAATCAATGTCACATTAAAAAAAATTTATGTTCATTTGATCAAAATCGTTGAGGGAATTTTTATAGATTGGAAATCATTTTTTATCACCTAGAATGATGTCTTATTATAGTGTTTTGTTTTCTTCATGATGGAATAAGGGATATTTTATTATATTTAGGGTTATACCTATGTCGACGAATATATTTATATCTATATTAATTTAATTAAAACCTATATAATATTTGAATATTTAATGAGTCAAATCGTGACCTTGGTATCAATTTTCATAGGACCATGATAATTATATTTATTATCATGAAATATACACCATGCCTATTCTTTCGTAGGTTATTTTGAAAGAAGCATTGTTTCCACAACCAAAAGATCATATGAATTGGGAAATTTTCATGATATTTTAAATCATATAAAATAGAATTTAAAAATGGAAATTAATAATACATATTCATTGAATATTTTATGTAATAGATTGACATTATTATTAGTGTATCCACAGTATTGGATGAACAAATTACTTCTTTGGCCCTTTAATGGTAATTAGATAAGTGGTAATTAAGAATAGATATATGGGTATATGTAATATTTAATATAGAATATTTTGGATTATTCATGATAAATACACCATTTAGATCTTTGTCTCATTAATTGAGCCGTACAAAATTATGGAAATCATGGAATCCTTGTATGAATATATATAGTGTGGTCTGGATGAATATATTCTACCAAGAGAACATCCCCTAGAAACATGAGGGTATGGTTATTTATTACAATTTAAAACCAGGATATTCGGTAAATCCTTGATCCTAATAGTGATATGGGAAAATAAGAGTTACATCCCTTGAAATATTATTAATCACAATTATTAGGTGAATAATTAATCATGATGGAAAACAATAATGTGCTAAATATTTTGATCAGTTGAATCAATTTCTTCAATACCCCCACACTCTAATGGTACCCAACATGGATTGAGAAACAATGAATGTTGAAAATAAAAACTGAACCCACCCCCATTAGTGTCCCCTAGGTTGGAAACTAGAAATGGTTGTATAAATTTCTCACATATACAAGGAATTTCCCTAAATGATGATATAGGATTCAAAGATAGGATATCATAAATAGTGAAACTTTTTAATATAATATAAAACCCTAAAACAATCCCATAATACATGTGTAATGTAATAAAATTAAAAGAGAGTTCAAATAAAACCCCAATTGAATATTCATATCAAAATGATACATCTAATTTCCTAATAAATAATATATTAATGTCAGATATTGTCTCTCATGTTATCCTAGAACCCTAATAATAGTATAAATATATGTGCCTTCTACATAACATGTATAATAATTAGAATCATACAAATATTATCTCATAAAAATGTGAAAATTGTATGCTAATCAAAACTAACTAAAACATCAATATAAAAAATTACTAATACAGTAATATAACCAATACCATTCCTACTATGGAACCCTATAAAATTAATTCATCAGTGTATATAAATTAATTACAATTATTTCGAAAAAAGCTTACCGCATACCACATTACCACTAATGTTCCTCTCACAAATTCAAATTTCTAAAAACCTATTACTCTTATTTAATTCATGAAATTATTTATGTTAACACCTATGAAATTTCATCTTGTCATACTACCCACATGAAACATGACATTACATCATGTAGGAATACACATTGGAAATCACATCATATCTCACTTTGAAGACACATGAGCCATCACATAATTCAATTCCTAAAGGCACTTGGGATATCAAAACATATCTCTTCAAAATGAAACCCCATCCATGACATCACATCTCTCCCAACTAAATATGGGCAATCACAACACATCTCAAACACCACCATAACCAAAAATAGTGTTGTATTATGATCATGAAGGACATTAAACACAACCCCTCATCCTTCCATATATTACTTCCAACTTGAATATCTTCATCAACTAATAAAAAATCACAAGTTGACAAATTTTTACTTTTGGACATCATAGCACATGCCAATCAAACTCGCTTTCAAGGGAGAGTGGTGATGAGGGTGCACTCATCCAACCACCCACAACATTGTGATATTCTTAAAAATACCAGCCGAAGAATTTTGGTACTGGTGTGGGGTGTTTAGTGTGGGATGTTTCATATAGAAATCATGATGGTAATAATATATATATATATATATATATTCAAATGTCCAACCTTTGTGCTCAAAATAAGGATACTATTCTAACTCTACAAAACTCTAAATTATATAATACCTTTATCACATGCACTCCCACCTCTAAATTCAATTGAACACAAAAGAAATCCACAAATAGAAATTAATTTTCAGTCAGTATTTTAAAGAATAATTTTGAGTTACCAATAAATAATTAATCTATCCCATTCATGTCACGTTAAAATCCACTTAAGCCACAACTTATATTTAATTAAATAAATCATTAATCAGTTCAAAAAATTTGAAAATTCATAAAATTTCCCTTCAAATATTTATCATTAACATTAAATTTTATTTCTACTAGTAAAATAGAACAACACAACACTTTCACATGAATAATACAACCAATCCCCCTCATTTAAACAAGAATCACATTTTCATTATTTCACATAACGACCAAATACACATCACACCATTAATATATCATAAAAATAACACTTAAATATAACAAAAAAAAATCATTTCAAGTAATATACCATATTATATATGGTGAATTAAATTCCCAAAATATTACCCACACTGTTTAATGAAATAAAAAAAGAACAAAAACTATTAGAAACACATCCATTAATTTAAGTATTTCAATGTGTAGTTTGATGGAAATTAATTAATTTATAATTGAGGTTATACACATAAAATACCAAGAAATTCCAACTAAATCCAACTCATTATCTATATATATGTTCTTTTCATTTTTAATTATGGTAATATCATTAAATAATAAAACCTGGTTCAAAAAATAACAATTTTACTCCATTCATGGCTCACAATATTTGTGATTTTCAATGACGTAACTAAGAATATTCATTCTGAAAAACAATAACATCAAAGAGGTATTAATTTTCGTTCACTTCAATATTAATTTTAGTAAAGCCAGTTTTAGTAATTATTTTAGATGGTTTATACTAAAATCCCATATATAAATGAAATCATTAACTATTCCACTGATAAAACTAAAATAAAGATGAAGGATACCCTACAAATATTAAATAATATTTTCATTATTCCCTTTGCTAGAGTAATTTAATCTTATATAAGATAGAATTACTACATGACAAACCTGAACCAATCAACAAAAGGATTCCATGACTCTAAAGAAAAAACTATAGGAAATCCCACCTTTAGATATTGGGTGAATTAATTATAAGTGGAAATATATTCATTTTAGATTTATTGATATGAAATCATCAGTATTATAGGCATTAGTTTTGAAATAGATAAAACATTATTTTTTATATCATTTAATTTTGTGCGAAAAGAATCAATAAGGTTCATGTTTATAAACGAAAATCAAGGATATAATTATCCTCTATAAAAGAACCATGAAACCTCTTGAATTAAATCACTAAATCCATATGTATAATATGAAATCAGAACCAAAATTTCTCATACTTTTTGTAAAAATGTAAATTTAATAAATTATTCAATGCTTTATACCCAGAGAACCCTCTAACACACTGCAGTTTCAAAAAAGATACTAAATAATTGGAACAAGCCCACATTCCTATTGAATTCATGTCCATCCAAAATACCTCCTAAATAAATAAGAAGCTCCAAAAATGAAAATAACATATAGTGATTATTGACTACATTAACTAAAAAATTTCTATTTGAATAAACATGTCACTGCATGATGAAAATAAGATACTGTTCTAGAAGAAAACATGACCAAACAACCTATAAATAAACTAAAAATCATAATAATGGAAATAATTTACTACAGTAACTAACCACATAACAAATCATCCTACCAAATAAATAAAGACCCAACATAATTAATGAATATATTTGTTATTGAAAATTACCACATGACCATCCAATATTCCCAACACAGAAACAACTATCCATATAAATGAAATTTTGTTCTCATGCTCATCTAATTTACTATGCTAATAAAAATATAATAACATATATTAAAAGGGACTAAAAACCCTACTGACTCCACCACGTCTTAAGAAAACCAAATGGT
This sequence comes from Viscum album, assembly GCA_963277665.1. Classification (NCBI taxonomy): domain Eukaryota; kingdom Viridiplantae; phylum Streptophyta; class Magnoliopsida; order Santalales; family Viscaceae; genus Viscum; species Viscum album. The sequence goes on from OY728146.1 coordinate 1,121,075,544, forward strand.
AATATTATTAGATATTTTTAAATTTATATAAAATATCATCAAATAATTTCTTGTTCTAAATAAATAAAAATGATCCGAAAACAAATTGTAAATTTTTAAAAATCAATACAGTGAAATACCTCTGAGTGATTTAATTATACCCAAAACACAACAATATCATTTCATTCAAGACACAATCCTTATATACTAAATATAAACATGTTTTAAACTATTTCACCTTTTATAGAACCCAAATAAACAACTACTATAGAAATAAAATAACCCTATACAAAACATATATATCATGGAATCACACCTCCCACATAATGATATTTCCCACTTTGTATAACACTAATTCACCCACATAATTTACTATCATGTTATAATCATAATGAATCAGGATTAAAAAGGGGATTTACCATTATTATATAACATTATATATAACAAAAAACCAATATTAATGGAAAACTAAATAAAATAACATACAGTATTCAATGTTGAAAATAAACATTACTTAAAAAAATAATATTATAGTAAAAACAATCAATGCACGTGGAATGAATATATGTTTCATTCTCCCATTTCCTTTCCTTTGGACCACTATTCTTCAATATAACAATACCAAGGGTTTGGATCAATATTTTAGAACCTTCTCTCAATTATCCATGTTCTCTACTAAATTCTCAATGATCATCACATTGATCATGGGGCACAACTTCACACATTCATTCAAATGGGACTCAATATCAAGATAATGATAGAGATAATAAACGTGGATGTAATTATGGATAATTTTCTTCCACCATAGATGACAAAACTAGTAAAATACAATGATAATGAAACCCATCCCCTTGAGGTCCCATCAATCTATGGAAAGACCTTACTCCCATACCAGGAATCCATGACCCATGATGATTACGATACATTAAGAATATATGTTAAACCACTACAAGCTCTAATGGTCTCCCCCTAGGAGTGGAATGAAACTTATTTCATTCCGTAAAAACCTATTTCCTATAATAAACAACCAAAAAATTATTGATTATGATCAAAAAGGCTTCGTAATTGATAAATAATGACTCTCCATCATCAGCCTAGAACTATATTGTATTACACAATGTTCCATATAACACACAAATGAATATATGCCTATGTATGAGTGATATATATTTCTATAAGGAAAATAATTAATGAGAATCTTATTTTCTCAAGATTCATAATAGTCCAACATGTGAGCCCCCAAAATATTCATTATTTTATGTTTTTTTTCTCAATGTTGACATCCATATACTGGTGGAAATTAAAATTGAGGTGTAACTAAGTCCAAAAGACAACACATAATCTTCTCCAGGATTCTGATTTTAAATTAACAATACGTAACTTTTTAATATAAAACACTTTTATGGAAAAATTAATAAAAATTCAAGTTAAATCATCAAATCAAACACTCTAGAAGCTAATTAAACTATTAAAGACCAACTTAAAACTATTTGACGTGACCTCCCTATATAATTTCAAGGATATATATGTAACCTTTTTGTCCAATTATTCAATCAATTATGATTTATATGTGAAACATTGTATGACATAATGAACTTCCAAACAAAATATATCCATAAAAAATCATCTATATATATCATTTCCATTAATTCAAGAACTCTTGACTTATTGATCTCAATTATATGATCAAATATTATCAACAGATCCATGATTGCCCAAGAAAATTTTTGTTGTTCCTATGCATAAGTTAATCCTTTTATAATTACCATCCATTAATAATTAATCATCACCTAAATAATGTATAAGGGAAAAAATTTTCCAATAACAAAAATTTTTACATTAACTTACTATTTATCCATATATTGGCTTACAATCTTTTCCACCATTAGTTTCATCATGGGCCACTATATATTCATACTAAATACATGTTAAATCAATGGTAATTATTTGTTTACAAATATTATAATGTTTTGAATCTCATGAAGGTCTCCCTCTTGCATCAAAAATCTAATGAATGATGTCCCATGAATCATTATCTGATTAGGACTATTCTATAACCATTCTTTCATTTAATTAACATGGACAACACTGTCATGCGTAAAATTTATCATAGAATACCCATACTATGATAAATCAAACAACAATATCATATAAGAATACACTAAAAAACTAAAAATAGAAACCAAATTCTTAAATCACCCTTAATTCAATTTACATATTTAGAAACTCCTCCCCATCTCTTTAAGTGTCCATATAATAATAAAAATATCCATAAGTGACTTCATGATCAACCCATAATTAATGAAACTACTATTCATAATGAGTTGGTGGTTATGAATTCATAGTCTTATAGAAGCTCCCTCCAAATATGTTTTTATATATTTAGATCCCATGGGTAAATTACATGCCTCAATATAATGTGACATATGATGATCAAGAAGCATTTTTAGAAATGGAATTGTCCCAAAAAATTCACAAAAAACCAAAAAAAAAATCAAACTCTAGATTAAGGGTTTCATAGATAATATTTTGGTAATGTAATTTCCTCGACCTATAATTGTTATCTACTTATCCCATCATAACACATCCCAATCCCTATTGGGATATCTTGTATGAAAACAGTATAAAAAACCATTCTATGAAAACTGAATCAACATAGTACTAATCTATTTTCGCTTCATGTAGTCAAATGCATATTGATAGTTGTCAGTCAAGATTATATCATTGTACTCTCATTTCAAGGATACTAGTGGATCCACAATCCAACTGATATCTATAAAATATACCACAAGATAGTGGATGCCACAATACTCTTCCGCATTCTTCGGCACTTCAAAGGAAAAAACCATCTGTGTCCATTAAAATGACTATTTAGACACCATAACGAGACATCACATACCTAAAAACTTCCTTTCATGCCCAAATCATACACTCAAATAGCATACTATATATATTTCCATGATAAAGAATCTACAATTATTATCTATAATCTTTGAAATTATCCTCCTATAAATTCTACATGATCAAGGTATCATTTTATAATATGACTATAAAATGGTGATTAATTTCTCAAAATTTGGATTTCATGAGACTATGTTGGAATTTTTTTGTGAAACCATATAGAATAACTGCAATATCTATATTCCCATACATATTCCTAAAGGTAGCATTTGAGATATCATCTTCTTTCACCCTCAATAGATGATAATCGAACTATATATTGATCATAGAAAAAAAACATTTTTCAATTATAAAAAAATCTTCTACCACTTAGAGATAGTTATGATTATTTATCATAACATATTTCATTCTTCAGTAGTCTATGAATTGAATTAGACTACCGTCCACCTTCTTATTTAATTAATCATGAGAAAAAAATAACAAGAAACCAGAACAACTGAAACACATCACCATTTGATCATTTATCTAAATAACAACCCCAACATCATAGAAGGTTACCTCAACTAATGATATATAACATTAAAAAAATCTCAAGTATTTAAATATATCATATTCTCGATATCAAATTGAGCTTGTTTCATATAACAATATCTAGAAAAACATCCATAATTTCCTTGAAATATGTTGTATTCTCAACCATATTAACATCTACATACTCCATAGTTATCTTATTCATTATGTAAAGATGGATCTCAATGCATATACTACATCACTAATAGCCTTACTCGCCAATACAAACCCCAGAATACTAATACATATCAAAAAACAATACCTTTATTCAGAAATAATTGATAAAAACACACATGGAAGAGTATTTTATAATGAAAATTATGACATCATACTATTGTATATACAAGAAAAGAATCCCCACATTACATTTATCTTCCACTCATAAATTGATACCCCTAAAAAACATAATACAAGTAGGTTTAGACTCCATTTGAGTACTAATATTTAGGGTAATTATAATATTATCAATATATTTTACAAAATAATGGACTATATATAGTGAAATAAAAGTGTGTGAAGCACAAGATTAAATCACAGTACAATTTTTTAGAAAATAATAGAATCAGAACAATGAAAATATTTGGACTGTCTATTGTTGGAACATAAAATAGATGAATATATTCATCTCCATATACAATTTCGTACTACTAATGGCCATCCCTATGTAAATAAATTATTCGAGGAAACTAATGATGAGGATTATCCGGCGGTCAACATCATCCAGCTCTAATGACTCTTAGTAGAGAGTTAGCATGCACCCCTAATACTTAAATGGAATAATTATTAGCTACTGTTAATGATGAAACTAAATGTAAACAAACAAAATCAATTATACTCAATGAACCACATGAAATGATTTTTTGGTTAAACATTTCCTAAAATATAATAAGTATACTAGTATAGTGCACCATGAAAACAAAAAACATAGTGACCCTTGAATTCCAGAAAGTAATCCATTAAGGTTGACTACATGATTGTTCAAACATTGGAGGTACTAGCTCCTAACACATTTCACTAACAACTCTAATCCACTAATAACCATACTATTTCCCATATCACATTAACAGTAATCATGATTGCATGGTCTTGGTTACATTTTCTTTCATCTGAAACTAAATGAATGTCAAAAACCTAAAATGAGAAAAATTATATTTAGTAAATGGGTGCAGTGCCTTCTCATGATGTGAGACATGCTATTACTCACTTGGAAAATGGTCAATTGTGAATCAAAAATGATCCTTGATCTTAATCCAATGACACCACATAGAAATACTTTCATGGAAAAGAGACATTATTTACTACATCATATCTAACTTATTTGGTGATCGATATTCATCTATGTATAAATATTTCACAATATTTATTCCTTAAATGTGTTCCTTTGTTTAGTCAGCATGGTTTAATATAAACCAATGATATATTGTACCACTAATATTACTGACTACCAATAGAGAAGAGTACTCTACTTACATCTAGATCTCGTAGAAGGTTATCTCGATCTTCTCCAACTATCTCTTTATGTCCCATACAGAAATGCTTCACAAATACACAATTACACTACTAATATTCAGTTTATTACCTCTACCATAGATTTTCATATCCAACCAGTTCTACCATCTTATAGTTAAAAAGGATATCCTATAAAACCTACCGATTGTGAACTACAAGTAGATGATGTCCAAGATCCGTAACTTGAAGAGGAATCAAAGGGTAAATAATCCTGGTAGAATAATATTTTGGTTATTTAATTAAATAGTTCTAATATTCGAAATTATTACAATATAAAAAATCAGTTAATGACGATTTGTGTACCTCTCCTAGGTCTATACCTTGCTTATGGAGCCACCTAAATTTGATGTTTGATAATATCAAATTCATTTCTCTGGAACTATATATAATACCACTCTATCATTACCCCCACAATATATTGGTACCAATAAATGGATAAAGATAAAGGTACATGGAATATTTCATCCTCACATCCCACCTTCTATACCCCTTGATTTGGTCACTATCATATATACATTAATAACCTCACTTATATGATTCATTTAACTGAATGAAAATTGGATATGAACCATAAAACAAATCCATTAATGTGTATTAAAAAAACATACAACAAATCAAGTAAAAAGTAAAAAAAATATATTGTTCCTCCCTATAAAAGGCAAAAAAATCCTAAGCCCCAAAGTGTGATCTAGTACTTCCAAAATCATTCCACATAGTTCACCTTGAATGATAATTTTTTTCTTATATATATGGTGTGTATAACTTTTATACTCGATAGGATGATACCCAATGTTTGTCATGTACATGTGAAAGGATAATACTAATATCATCGTGAGAAAAATAAAAGATCTAATATAATATATATAGTTAAAAAATCATATCTCATCCTAAGTATTCCACCTTGAATAACTAAAATCATCTATGTTAAATGACATAGTTTCAATCATATCTATATAATTTTACCCTAAACTAGCATCACACTAATTTTTCATTGTCATGCCAAACATCATATGCCCTAAAGATTCTATTTCATCAACATATATCTCTAAAAATTACTTGGTAAAATGCATCGTGTAAATAACTACATGTGAAACTAGCTATCACATCCTACCTAAAGAAACCTAGGAAAAAATTACATAAATCATAAAGACACTTCGTCCATCATATGAAATCCCACCAAATGATAGATTTTCATTCACATCAAATATTTTCTAAAGATAGAAGTTCCGTCAAATAAATCCCTACCATCACCCCAATATGAATATTAGAGTATCAGGAACATAATATACACCAACCTCATATCCATATCCATATCCTACCATGCATTATCCCTATAATGAACTCTTTCATTATAACATAAAAAATATCTTTCAGTTCCCTATTTACATCTAAACCACATATCCCATGAAAATAAAACTCACATGGATGATCGAGCATGAATATGGGGGTTCCAATCCATCCACCCTTGCCATATAGATATTGGAATACAACCAAAACATATTTGGGTATCAGGACACAATGATCGATAAGGGTGGGTTTTATATTGTAATCTTTATAGAAATAATATATATATATATATATATATATTACCAAAAATTAAGATTTCACAATAAGTGTATCATCCAAACTCACCACACCTCAAAACGCCTTACAACAACCACCAACTTTACTACCATATCTAAATGAGTTGCACTAAAAAATAAACCCACAATCAGAAATCCATGTATCATCTTTCATTTAATGAAAAAACAATTTTAATATTAATTAGCTACAAGAGAAATTCATTTTTTTTTCTATTCATTTAATATTTTGTACAAGCTTGATAATTCACATTACCCATTGGATTTAATCTTTAATTAAACATTTCAAAACATTTTATAATTCATCCTAGTATAAATTATAGCCTCATCATTAACATAAAATATTATTTACAAAAAAAATGTACACAAAACCAAACTATGATAAACACACAACAACGCATACCCCTCATGCATTCAAGCTATGCATTTACACTCTTTCACATCACAAAAAAATTCCCATAAAATGCTCCACACAACACCAAAACCACATCTCAATATGGGAACCACATATAATTTCAGCACATGTAACACATCTCATACATTATCCACCATTTCCATAGAATCGTCCAAAAAACACAATGAAACATTACAATAGTAACCACACCAAGAGTCTCATACCCAAATATATATTACAATATTTAGGTTAATGGGAAGAATTTAATTTTCATTATAGTCTATTCACACTCAAAATAATTTTTTCTATGTGAATAAAATTCATTGTCCATATATAAATTCTAAACTATTCCCTTCAATGTGATGCAAAAAAAGACATACTTTTGTTCTATAAAACATACGAACTCAAAAAAACATGGATGCCAATAGTAGTTATATTGAGTAAGAGATACAAGACCATGAAATCTAAATGATAATAATGGAAATCTCATAAATGATGTGATTTAATTTCATTCACATACAATTTAACTTAACAAATTTTATTAACTATATTAATTACATTGCATACTACATAGTTAATTTGAAATAAATCATGATCCCTTCCACATGTAAAACTGGAAAGAAATTGAAGGATAAACTAACACAATGAATGTAGGATCATAAATTTTTTTCACCAAAACTGGGATCACATTAATGGGATCGAATCATGATATAAAAAATATAAACTAATTATAATATGGGTTCCAAAAATCTAAGGTAATGGATCTAAAATCACCATACAAAAACAAATAATGTATGCTAGAATGATGGAACTATATTCATTTTAGAAATAATGATATTAAACTACCATGATTTGATATCTATATAGGACCTTATTTATCTATTAATATAGATATCAAAAAATTAATCGTAATATAGCTCATTAAGATCCTTATACTTTTTGGAGAAAATTATATTCTTTTCATTCTCTAAAATGAACATAAATACACATAAATATATGCTAATTAATTTTGGTAAATATTTGAAATCATGAATTTATAGATAATTTATGTAATAGATTAATTGAAAAAATTTGGCTAACACTTATAATAACCACCATATCTATTATACCACACAAAAAATTATGTAACTAGATAATGGAAAAAATTCACCATTATAACTAAATATAAATCCAAAAAACCTACCACATGGAAAAAATGATACCACATGAATATAAAAAGTAACAATTCCAACTAACCACATGATAAATCAACCTACCACATGAAAAAAATTCTTAACATATGAAATAAGTTTCAGTTCAAAATGAAAACATGAAAACCCATCCAAGATCATGAATATAAATTTATATATGCAGGAAATAATTAACCATGACATTCTATAACATGATAATATAATCCATTGCAAAAATACTAGCAACACATTATAGGCAATGAATTATGTCAACTAACCACAACATGAAACAACCCAACCCAATAATAATCACATTAATGCATTAAGTAGATTCATGTATCATGCACAATCAACTATTCCAGGGAATAGACATAGAAAAAAAAGGAGAAAAAAGACTCCAAACTCCTTATTATCTCCAATATGGCTTAGAAATCAAAATGGATTCGGTTTTGGAAATCTAGTACATTATAGATTAGCTAGGAAGAACGTAGTGACCTAAGATTTTCATATAACGATATTTCAAGTTGTTTTAGAAAAATAATTAAATTTCAAAAGACATAATACTAAGGATCATAATATTTTAGTATGTTCAAAGACTAGTTAAAAAATATTCTAATTTGTGAATGATTATCAATATAATTATTCATGTTTTTCATATATAAATGTCAAATATTTTTTATGAATATTAATTATATTTCTCCATCACATTCTCAATAATATAAAGGTATTTTTACTTTAAATATATTAATAATAAATAATCATATCATAAAATGTAGTCAGGGTTAGGCATAGTGTTAAATACCATGAAATTCTACATGAAAAATGTGGGCTCAAAACCCATGGGGCACAAGAACTGTAGGAGTATTGTAGCATACTATAACAACAGTGTATAGTAGCAATGGCGATCATTGTAACGGTGGAAGGGTACTTTTGCTGCAGCAGGTACTGTGTAGTATTGTAGTAGGAGGGTACTGTAGCATTACTATTCACAGAATGGGCCTTGGTCTAAAAATTTGGTTATATGGGCCATTTAATGGGTAAAATGCCCACGAGGTATTCGGGCTATGTGATGGGTCTTCTTCTACCACGTCAAAAGAGGTCCTCAAATTTCTTTAATAATAAATGAGGCTTCGGTTCCAACCTTTTTAAAAATAATAATCAGATCATCTAATATCTACATAATCTCCCAAATATTTATTCATAATTAGAAAACATTTTGGAACATCATACTTAATAAATACATATCCCAAGGAAAGAAAATGATTAGAAAAGTGTTAGCTCATATTCTCAATAAGGTTAACAAGTGAGATAGAAATTTTCTATCATATAAAATAATATGTTATGATTTTGGAAATGGTATATTTAACGAAATTTACATAGATATTCTCAATCTCATAAACATTATAATCATTATTTATGGCATAAAACATTAAAATTTACAAATAAATGAATCTAAATAATGTTAATTTAACATAACACTGTTATAAACCATATTTTCATGTCATAAATGTGGGTGAAATCATCAAAAGTATGAAAACCATATCATATGTTATTATTAACTAGAAAACCCATAAAATCTAGAATTAATAAATGGTTCCCATAAAAGATAAATCTAATTTACTTGTATCCCATAATAGATGATGTATATCGACTTGTTTCCTACAACAATTTGTGAACATCATCTAGTTTCCCATAAAAGAACAAGAACACTAACTTATTTCCTATAAATATATCATAAGTTATTATTAAAATATCAATGCATTGGAGGGATGTATGGGTCCCACCTACTACAGAATAAAAACCATATATATGTGTGTTTCATACGAACAAAAATCATATCAATAACTATGAAAAGAATTAGATTACCTAAATATTTCATCATCAGATAACCCTGGGAAAAGAGACTAGTTTCATAAACATCATGCCATTATAAACATAAACCATTTAATTAAAGAATATGCATTATATCCATGCATATTTTACCATGTAAATTATATGTATCATCAAATAATGTTATCATAGATGTATTTTCTCCAAAGTTCATTTGAAATAATTATTTAAGAAAATATCATTTCGATTTTGATTTTTTAATGCATCATTATTACTAATGAAAAAATACACATTAAAAAAACCATGTAATATTTTAATGGAAGATTCAATAAATTTATGTGACCTTCACAAAATAAAATCTTCCCTTTTTGTAAAAACATCGCTTCAATATTATTGTAGGATAATAAACATGTATCCTCATTATGAAAAATAAAAAATTTATTATTTTCAAACCCTTTTGTAATATTTAAAACATGGGTAGAAATATGATCCTATATAATTGAAGGTGGGTAATAAAAATATTACTATTTTTATAAAAAATTGAACAGTGAAGATAAATATTTCTTATTGTAGACTTAAACATACATCATACCAAATGTTTTTGAGATTGTGAAACAAAAACATAACTCAAGTATAGAATTTTTGTATTCATATTCAAAACATATATATAATAAAAATTGATTTATTATAAATTTATTAAATATAAATATATTTTTCATTAAATATATTATTTATTAACAAAGTCTCATGACTCTTTTGTAAACAATATGTCATTAAAATAATTATTATAGGTGATAACTGATTCATTTTCAATGGATGTTTTAGTTCATAATGCCTAGTATTTATAATTTTATCATGGTCCCATCATTTATATAATTATAGTAATCTTTTATTAAAAATAAATTTATTTACACATGTTTGTAATAATTCCTAAAAATTATAGATTAAAAAAATCTTTAAACTATTTAGGGAGATGGTATGTTGTATATACACATGAATGATCTTTTAAATTTTATATTGATTGAAAAAAGAAAAGGTAATTGAGTATGAATATCTAATGAATAATTATTATATCATATATTTCATATATATTAATAAAATATAACCTTATTATCCTAAATTTAAATTTTAAATAAAAAGTTAACCATTCCATATCATATATGTAATAGTCCATACCTACAAAAAAGCGATATTGTCATTTCCAAAATGATTGAATGAAAATAATTTATAGATTAAAATAGCATTCCTGAATTATTTTCATGTCATAAATTTCATATATAAAAATTAAACCCATCTTAATAATCATCAATAAATGTTGGTGATGAAAAATGATTGTATATCTATGGGGAGATAATATGTTGTATGTACGTACATGTGACAATTCACTTCCTATTTGAAGGGATATAGTGTTAATAATGGTTTCATTAGAAACAAAAAAATTCAAAATATTAATGATACTAAAATTTTTATTTTATGAAATAAATTATATAATTAGTGGACATAAATAAGGATTGAAAAATAAGGTGATCAGTTAGAGAGATTACCCCTTCTTCAAAATAACTCCTTAATATATCCCCTAAAGGGACCTAGGGTTCGTATTTTGGGAACACCATGGAATCTATGATTTTTATATGAAATTGGAAAAAATAATTTTTCCCACATTGGTCCATCTATAATGCTAAATCATTTTAAATAATGTGAGGAAGTAGGTATCATTTTATATTTTAAGAGATGGGTAATTTTTTGAATATCAATGAAAAGATAAATTTATAATAATTTCAATCTCAATCCAAATAACTCCAAATGGAAAATAATATCATAATAATGTGAAATAGGGTTTTACTCCCATCGAATATTGTTGTTATACATTTTTTCATATAACTATAAAAATTATCATTCTGATTAACCAATACGTATCATACATTATTTTTTACTATGAAAACAACTTGTTAAATATTGAATGGTTTTAATTTATATGTATAATGGGTAAATTGGACAATAAACAGAAAATTCAAGATTTTTAGGCCATAAGATTTTAAATTTATTCTTATTTAGTATTTTTTTATGATTTTTATATAATTTTAAAAAAATATTTTTTATAAAATATTATTATTTTCAATTTCATTAATATTTATTACATTTTCATTAATTAATTCAATAAGACAATTTCAAGTTATCCCATTTATATTAAAAAATACCCAAAATGAGTATGTAATCTGTTAATTTCTATAATTACATTAATTATCTCAAATTATAATTCTTTTATTATTTTTAAAATAATTTATATGAATTTACCATAAGTTAAATAATTACTACAATACTGTTGTGTTAGTATTTATGGTAATTATATAATTATTTAAAATTATAAATTAATTAAAAACATGAAAATATATTTTTTATTAACATATATACTGTTAAAATTTTTCAATATCTAGTTTTTTTACTATGAGAACACATAAATGTTCTTTAAAACTAAAAGAGTTACATTTTTAATTTCATTTATTTTAAATTAAATATATGTCACTATTAGAGACATGTTCCCATAAAATGACTAAACATCAAATCCAATATCATAATGGTAGAACTAAATTAATCCAATAATAATTAATATGAAAATTTGTTTGCCTTATCACAACTCTGTAATCCATATCATCATGAATTACTTTTTACCAGGGTAATAAATTTTATCACGGATACTATTCAAATTGTCATTAAATCAAAGATCTAAATTACAAAAAATTAACTGACTAATAATAATGTTTAAATATTCATTATATATGTAAATAAATATAAATTTGATAATATAATTAAATTATTGTTCTTCTTAATGTGACAAAAAATACTTTTTAGAAGAAAAGCAATTAAATATACAACTATATATATATTTATCCTATTCTTTGAAAAATAATTATGGAATAATTCAAAAAATTGTTTACATAAATATTATATATATTTAATTATAGTCATTACCCAATATTGATTAATTTAATACAATGATGTAATATTAATTTGATTCTTTACACAAGTACATTATATTTAAAACATCACATTAATTTTAAAATAAATATTCATTTTAACTGAATCATTTTTTTATTTTCAAAATATATTGAAATGATTTTTTTTCATAATCTTGTTTTTAATATTCACACTATTAAATATAATTTATAATAAATAAGAACACATAATATCATAATATTGTTATCAGTTACATTTAATGTAATTATTGTGGTAATGAAAATAGTCAAAAATCAAAATATTTAAAAATTTATTTCATACAACTTCCCAGATCTTTAAATAATTACATCCCACAATGATGTTTTCCAATTGTATTTCTCTTATGAATAATTTAAATAAAACATTATTTATAACTTGTTGAAGGAAACATAAAAATGGGTCACATGAGATGTGTAGCAAGGGTAAACATAAGAGATATCAATCAATGATCATGTGAATCATACGGTGAGAGTAAGGGTATGGGATAAAGGAAAAATGTTAATATATTAATAACCAACATCTAATATATCATAACCATTATTAATGCCATAAAATTTAATCTTTTCCAAAAATATGATAAATAAATTTGATAAATCATCAAAAATTAATCATGTACCCTAATCCAATGTCATAAATGTGTAGCATAAATATTGAAACCCATTTCATATGTCAATGTTAAAAACCAAGACCATCAAAATAGTAAATAAAGACCCATTAATTCTTTCCTATTATGGATCAAGAGATTCTTGTTCCCCATAGTGGATTAGGAGACTCATGTTCCTCATTGTGGTTAAAGACACACATTTTTCCCATAATAAATCTATCTCATTGAATTATTTACTGTTTAAATCTCATGAAATATTGATAATTAAACAATTAATTGGTGATAGATTTATGTCCCTAAAATCACGTAATTAAAATCATTAATTTATGTACTACATATACATAAATCATTAATCATATCATAAAACATGAAATGGAATGTGGTTCATAATCATTTCATCATATCATAAACTAGGTATAAGATAGAGGTTTTGTAATTGATTTATCATTTCATAATTATGATAAATATATAGAAACAGGTTGGTTTACTATGAGTTTTGTCATAGTTTATCCCATGGAAATGAAATGGTATTCATAAAGATCATGTAATGATAAACATAATCCATTTTGAGAAATAATAAAAATGATATAATCGGTTCACGTTCCCAAAAAATCATAAGATAAATCCACAGATGACATATTAGATAGAGAGTGAACATGAATGGTATGTCACATTTAAATTACCATTAGGAATATTGAATTTTATTTAAAATCACTTTAAAAAAATAAATAAACATTTAAAATTCTTTTATTTTTAAATAAACCTAAATATAGTTTTAAAGGAAGTATTAAATACCATTTAATATTTATCTTGAGTAAAATATCATGTTCATAATAAGAAAATCATATTAAAGAATAAATATTTTGAAAATAATTTTAGTTTAAAATAATTTTTGATACATATTGTGGAATCATCAATGTAAATAATGGCCATTGATACTAGAAGTGATATTCTTTTAATATATAATAAAACCAATATTTTGTTTTCATTTTCAAAAAAATCCAAATTATAATTGTGAAGAAAATAACAGGAATATTACTATTTATTTATAAAAAAATATACAAAATGGGATAAAATTTCTTTTAAAAAATATATGATAATAGCTAAAAAATTATAAATATTTTTATAAAACATAGTTTTTGATTAAAAGAATCTTTTCACTAAAGATATAAATAATGTCATACATTATTAAAAAATCTATATTATTTTAATTAATAATGAGTGGAAAATGTTTACTGTAAATATATTAAAAAAAGAGAAGAAAATTATTAAGTTACTTGAGAGATAAAACATAATTTTTCTACATTGGAAGCATAATTATAAACAATCTCAATAAACTATGAGATTTTAACATATTAATTTTCACAGTTTTGTAAAATTATATATTACGACTCGTGAAGGAGTACCAATAAATGAATTATAAAATTTAATGGCGATAAATAAATTCATTAATTTTCATGTAAAAAATAAAATATATACAAGAATTGAAGGAATTTTTTTGCATAATAAATCATATGTCTCATGGAAAAGAAATACAGAGAAAAAGGAATACATCATAATTGACTTTTGAACCTTAAAACTCATTAAATAAATATTATAATACTCAAATCTAAATCCTTAGAATCATTATGAGATTAATTATAAAATATATCCATGGGTATTCTATATAACAATTCAATGAAATAGGTGGTGAATGTGGAATTTTTCTCATTGAAGTAAAAACTGAGATGGAAATCCCATACTCTAAATCTCATCTTCCTCCATAATAATTTGAATATTATATATTATAAATATATTATTATTATGAATACATTATAAAACCATGTTTATATATATTAAATTACATACAATTTTCTTATCTTATTTTAAATAAATTTTTTTAGAAATTCAATATTATTGTATCATTTTTGGTAATAAATTCATTGTTTATTATATACATTTTTTTGTCCAATATCAATCATCACTATTCGATAATGTTCATAACAATAATCATCAATTACTTTTCATATGAAAACATCAATTATTATATTTAATATCAATCATGAAATATAGTCTTGAGAAATGAAATACATTATGATCATAGATACGATGGGCATTACATATGCATGAGTAATGTATATATTCTTCAATGATCATTATAGACATAAAGTGTGGAATATATTATAATTAAATAATGGTTATAATATCATGAATAAAATTTTATTTAGTTAATATACATATACATATCATCCATGTGGTGGGGAAATGAAATGAGAGAGTCACATTGCTTCGTTAAGGCGGTAGTCCATATGTAAAATAATATTGTAATCAATATTTAGTGACAAAAAATGTTAGAAATACAATGCTATAAAATCATATATTGACTATACCCAGGTCATTAATATAATAATAATTTCATTTACTAATCACATAATTATTTTTATTATCTTTCTTATAAATCGTTCCTCAAAACAAAAGACATTGCTTTGTCGAACGGTATACCGCCATATAGTTGAGAAACATTATCATATCACCTCTGGAATGGAATGTAAAATGACATATATGATATTAATAATCTTACAGGTATATTTATTTAACAAATATTATATATATACTGTTGACCAATCGTCATTCTCATACATTGGAGGTGGTATTGTAGAAAACGAACATCATCCGTCTTTGAGGCGGTAGTCCACCGTACACATGAAAAATGAGTTTGTAACGAATTTTATTGAATTCTAGATGGTTTTACGTAATTAACATAACATAAAACCACTAATATTTTGGAATATATGATTATTATATCATAATGGTATAATAATAATTGAAGGTGTTGGAAGAAAAAAAATAAAACATGTTGATGAATGTTACCACTTCTTAAGATAACCTCCATAGGTATGAACGAGAAGATATTATAATATTTATTCACATAAATTAGCGGTATTTTGGGAATATTTTTAGAATTTATTTTTACATCCAAAATTATTTTATTGTGTGAGGAAGAGATGTGAGGGGGTGGACTTTAATGATTGATGAGGAGTGGCCTTTCCATAAATACACAAAATTATTCAAAAATCGGAGTACACACTGACCTCATGGTGAACTAAAAAATATAAATAATGGAGTTAAGGGATTATATTTTTGACCCAAACCTCTTCCCAGAAACAAACATATTTCCTAAACATGTAATTCCATATCATTTCTTAAACTCACATTTACCATTTTAATTTTCCCCACAGTAAATAATATTTTCAAATCCCTATGATTTTTCATTTAAGAATATAATAAAAAATTATGTATAATATTATTTATACCTAATTATTATTAATATTAAATATAATTTATTAAATAGATGATATTTTATTTTGAAATTTTATTTTAATTTAAGTGCATATAACACGGAAAACCCAATTTAAACTTAATCAATGTTAGTAATTTTATCTTTATCAATAATCATTAGGGAAAATGATTATTTATGAAATATTATATATTATAAATTGTTCAAATTTAATATAATAAATCCATTTTTCAAATATAATTAAAAGAGTTGAAAATAATAATTTAAAATTACTCACATCGTCCTAATGAGAATGTGGGGCGTTAAAGAGAAAATGTTTAAATGTATTCAAATATTGTATGTAAATATTAAATATGAAATTCATTAAAACAACCTAAATTATATTAATGGATGAATAATTAAAATAATTTTACTTAAAATCCAACTAAAAAAAATTAATCTTCTTAAATAAATTACATAAAAATATTGAATTTAAATTAAATTATGTATTTTTCAATAGTAATAAGAAATTAATATTTTCTTTAATATCAATAAATACAACATAATATTATTCTATCATGATTATTAGAAAATAATTATTATTTTTAAAATATATTTTTCAAAAATTTTGAGAAATTAAATTTATTAATGTACAAAAAATAATTAAACCCAAGTGGTTTTAATTAGGTCATAAATTTCATAAAAAATGATGATAACTGGAAAAGAATTATTTTATCATCCATATAATAATGTTGAATATAATAACATGATTTCATTCAATTTTATAATAAAAATAACCCTTTGGTTATGCTATTATCAATTTTCAATTCATTAAATTCTCTCGGAAATGAATTTGTGTTTTTCATTACTCATGAACTAATGGATCGGATGATCCAGGAAGATAATAATAATCCATTAAATAATTTTTTATCATCACCAAGAAGTATTATTCAATGATTATATAATATGAATAAATATTCATTTTTTGACTTAATAAATTAGTCCCAAATACCTAATTCAAAGGTCAACATAAACCATCCCACAAATTGATAATCTTATAGCCATCCCAAATTAAATTTTTTACAAATAGTGTCAGAAATTCATCAAAATAATCATATACATAATCCACCATATATCATAATGGTTCTCTTGATTTTCACATGTGGAACATGTTAATACATTCTCCCGAAATATATTGAAACAAGGTAATAATATAAATTTCCATAAAACCTTATTGAAAACATATACACATCTTAATTCCTTGGAAAACCCCATATGCAAATTAATATATTACAGAAATCCAAAAATTTTGTAAACTCAATCAGTTATAGGATACAATATTTTTTTTCATGAATCATTAATCAGTTCCATTTTCATCAATACTATCAAATTTACATTGTTTATATCAATTATCTCTTTATACTAAATATAAAATGTTTTTTTCACCTCATTAATATATTAATGGTTATCATCCCTTAATCATGTGTTTTCCACCAAATATAAAGTTTATATTAAATCATATTTACATGTCATTAGTACTATTAAATATATATTTTTATATCCTTAAATATAATATTATAACAAATATACCTTATATATTTCATAGTTAATATAAAATAATTATTTACTTCCAATACATAAACTCCCCAATTATTCTAGATCATTCTTAAACCATTAAGATGGATTTGTCATAATATTCCTTAACACATATTTCATCAATGAGAAAAATATGTATTTTTTCAGTCATCAAACATAATTTATTCTTGATTCTAACTTTCAATAAAAAAGTAATAACGTTAGATAAACACATACCACTCATATGAATTTATATTATCCTCATCATTAGGGTTATCAAAATTATAGAAAATAAAATTCTAATTTACTTTACAAGATTTACACTTAGTAAATAAAATTTTATAAGGCCCATACATTCAACATTTTATTTATTTAATCATGGAGTATATCATAAAGAGGCCGTTATTTTCTTCTATTGAATTAACCAAAGGTTTTATTTTTCCTTATAAATTAAATTCTTTTGTACACTTCTTTTACACACTAGAATCATATTCCTATTCTCTTGAGACATTCCGTGTAGTTATTCTTCCCATATACATGACATACAAAGAACAATATATTCTTTCCTCTATGGAATGTATTACCCTAACTATCAATGAACACTATCAGTATCTTCACTATTTATCTAGAGTGTTTTTTATAGTGAACATTTTTAATTATATATTATGATAATATATTATTAATATTTACAATATATTTCACTCTCTTAGTAATCTCATTTTTAGGATCATTGTCAAATTTCTTACCACATAAAATCTAAATTATTGTAAAATAATCCTAGTAAAAAACCACATAATAATGAAAAATATTTTATGGAATTATTAAATAATGAAATCATATTTTCAATGTATGAAACATTGTGTTTATAAAAGTTCATTCACAACCAACGTCTATTAAAATCATATTGTATGTTTTATAATGTTTTTCTAAAATTTCAATGCATATCCCTAGAGAGTCTTAGAATATATGTGCAGCATGGTTCATTTTCAGGCACAAGGTGATGGACATATTAATATTAATATTACCATTTTAGAGTTATTTCCCCTTGGTAACATTTTTCAAATAAAATGACCACTTATGAAATATAGATTAGGATATGAATTTTTTAAAACCACTTGAACCATCCATTAAAAAAATTCTAGGATATTTTTATACATATTAACTAAACAGTAGAAATATCCATTCAAATATCCTAATTAATGTATTCACAATTTTATTCCATGATCTAACAAATGATTTATCATTCTGGTTTCCATTGGATAATTAAAAATCTCATTGGATACCAAAAATTGTAACCAATGATTTTGATACATCAATATTGCATCCTTTCATATGGATATTCAATTCATCAAATAAACACTTGTTTGGGAGATATAATATTTTAGTATCCTTAGGGAATATTTATACAATACTATAGTTTTGTGAATTATCTTAATCATCTCTAAAAGGTTATCTTACATTTTACCATTCTTATGCACACATTATATAATCCTTTATCTATAACCAGGTGAAGAAAACATATGAAAGGGATAACTCATATGTTCATTATTGGTACAAATAAGAGATATCACACTATAATCATATGAATTTTTATAGTGATCATGAGGGTATGTTATCATGAACATAACCTATTATGTTCATAAAAAACCGTTAAAAGAACATTATCATGTTTCCTGGAATAAAACATTATCATTTTTTAAATCAAGACCCGTAAGGCGATAAATCATCAAAAGTGAGTAAAGAACCATGATTTCATTTCATAATAGTGTTTAACCAAAAATAATATTAGAAACCATATAATATATCAAGGTTAAACACAAATATCATAAACATATTTTATTGAGGATTTTAACATGTTTCCCATTATGGACCAGCACACACCAGATTCCCATATTGGATAAAGACATTGTAATTTCCAATAGTGTCATTGGATACTATTTTATAACAGTGGATCGATCCCATTTAATTGTTTCACATTATAATATAATGATATATAAGGATTTAAATAATTAATTTGATTGAGATTTATTTCCCAACCATGTCATAAAGAATGTCAAAAAAATGTGTTCCACAAATTTCATGTTTATTCATCATATCATAACCCATGATAGGGAATGATGTTCATGAACATTGTATAAGATCTCAACCAATAGAAAATATATAAATATCATAAGTATTTCTTTATTTTATAATTTCAATAAATTTTATAAAATAATATTGATTCATTAGATTTTAGTCAATGTATAATCCATGAAGGGGAATTGATTTTCATAAAAATCATACCTTAATAAACCTTAACCATTCATAGAACGAATTTTAATGATATCATTAGTTCATATCTCCATAAAATAATAAGACACATTAATGGATTTCATCATATATGGATAATTACGTTGAGATAAAAATCACAGTAAATGTTTTCAAAATAAGAAAAAAATTTATTTAAAATAAAAATAAATTGGTTTTCATATTTATCAAAAATAAAAAATCAAAAATTAAAATTCATTTTGTAAAAATAAATTTATACATTATATGAGAAGAATACCCTTTTCATTATAAAAAATGCATTTTTAAAAATAAATAATTCTTAAAATCCACTCATTTTAAAATATCTATTAAAAATTTAAAATTAATATTCAATAAAACTAATGGTCATGATGGTGGAATTTATCGTTCATGTGATACAAATTATAAAATATTTTTCTTTCATATTTTTATTAAAATATAAATTGGATTTTTTTTGGAAAAAGTCTCAAATATTAATTTATATGTTTTTTAATTGAAAATTTTAATCATGGGGAAAAGGTTATTTCAAAATAATAGGATAATAGTAAAAACAACTCTATTATTTTATTCAAAAGAGGTGTTTGGAAGAAAAAACTTTTCTAAACAAAGAGAAATAATGCATGATTTTCATTAATAATTTATCAATTATATAATGTATGAATTAGAGGAAAAATGGTACAAATAATATTACTAAAACATAAGGGAAAAGATAAATCATTATTTTTCTGAGAGATATATCATAATATTTCCTCATTTAAAGAATAATCATAAACAACCCTGATAAAATAACAAATTATATCAAAACACTCTTACCGCTTTGGTTATTATGAATTTAAGCCCCATAAAGGAATATTAATAAATGGAAATTTAAATATCATGATTATAAGTAAATTTGTTATATTTAATATAAATAAGGTTGTATATACACATTTTATTGTAATATAGTTTTATAACATAACATTTTTTCCAAATAAGGAAAACTAAGACAAAACCCCTTTCGACTTGGTGACTTGTGAACCATAAACCCCTTGAATGATATATCATAAAATGAAGTTTTTAAATCCCTATACAATTATATATATGAATAATAGTATAAATTTATGGGATTTATATACACCACATTATATAATTATGTGGTGAATATGAAATATGTGACGCCGAAATTAAAAGATAAATAGAAATATTTTACTTTAAGTCTCAAAATACTTCAAAAAATATTCAAACATAATTTACAATAAATAATTTTGTTTTATATAAACTAATTTACCACAAACATATATATAACACAATATATTATTATTTTTATTTATTTTTATTAACAATTATTGTGAATTACATGTCATTGTATCGTTTTGGATAACTTCTTTGTGTTTTATATATGTTTTGATTTTTTTATGGTCTACATCCAATTATTTGAGAACCATATATTTTATGGATATGTATCCCAATAAATCAAAGTAAATATTTTCTTGTTTTTATTATACATTGATTGAGGAATGCCATTAGTTCATTTGTATTATATTTGGTTATTTTGGAGAGGTTTTGGGAAGGGAATGGTTTCACATGGTTTTTCCAAACATTGTTCCCTACCCCAAAAAACAGATAATCCCCTATCATATAGTGATTTAATGTTTGGACCACATTTTTCAAAACATGTTCCCTATTATTAGTAATTGTGGACCCCCACATCATAGACGATTAACAAGGATTTCAATCCTATGCTACCCTAACCATAAAATCGTTTGCATGTGATTTAATCCTCTAAAAAGTTGTATTAAAATTACCAACCCCATGCACCTTACCCAAAATTTTCAAAAATCAACCCAAAAGGTTTGATCTCATTTTGGGAGGCTCTAGATTGAATAATATTCCATTTGAACTTTATTCTTGATAAATCAATGACTGGAATGATGAATATGCACACCTATTTGTAAGATATTCTCACCCTAGTTGATTTTATACCTCTCCCGAAACATTATACCATCTTTTAGAGGGGTGATTTCATATACTATAGATGGAATAGATTGAGCTCTTCATATTTATAATCTGTTTTATATTTGATTGATGTTCCAGATCTTTATCTCATTCATCGTTGTGAAATTGAACGTTCATCTTAAATTGGGGTTCTTGTGTTGTTGATTGTTAATCAATGATCTTGATGTAGATGTCCTAAATTGAAAATGTCATATTATTTATTTATATAAATGTATATAATTATGATGCCAAAGTTTTTATGTCTGTGAAATTTCATTGGAGATTGAATTTATCAATTTGAAATTTCTATGTGATTATGAACTGGGATAATTATTGGGAAATTGAAATATGTTGATTTGTGATTATAAAATTAATGTGTTAATGGGATTTTGTAATTCAATATTTTATGGTATATTTAACTGATTGATAATTAAAATCAATTGATTTTTTTCATAACCATAAATAGTTAATGTGTTTTTATTTAATATTTATAGGAGATTTAATGGCGATTTTTTCATACAATTCAATGTTATTAATCCAAATAATTACGACTGAATTCATAATTGAAATGGTATACCACTATGTATTTTTTTAGAAAATGTTTAATGACTAATAACCTTGATGAATATATCATATGTAGAATATTTGTGCACACATAAGAAATGAGGTGTGGGGCACAGACTAACGCTCTAAATACCAAAATGATTCTTTCCTTGACTAACTAGAAAAAATCATGTTGGTAATTATTATTGTGTTTGATACTGAGAAATAATCAAAATATCCATGGTGTTTGGGACACATTTTGATACTCCAAATACCCATGGTGTGACAGAGATGATGTTCTATTCCTGTGATATATAGTTGTGGACTATGTTTCCAAATATTTGTGATATGAATTGAATTGAACTGGTAAATTATAACCACAATGTTGTGATATGTGAAATCCAATGGGAGAGAGTTTAGACTCTAGAATTTTCCCAAATTTTTATTTATGGGTTTTTTTTATATATTTACTATTGGAAATTATATGATTAATTAAAGAATAATAAAATTAGAAAACTGATTAATTCATTCATTGTGCATTATTCTCTATACAACTTCATACACTATAGTTACCTGAATATTTTTTTACACGCCATTGGTGGTGACCTACTAAGGTGTACCTACACCATACATAGATAGACTAATTAAAACCCAAATTGAATTCATTTTTTTATTCAGATGATGATAAATGAAAGGGAACTATGTTAGATGGATGATTTTGGATAGAGTATGGATTAGGTATCCCAAAATTGTGTTGGGACATGCATGGGGGAGTCGTCAGTTTCTTTATTTTTTTTCATTTATTCATATTACTTGTATTTGTAATGGAATATCCTGTATTTAGTTATGTATTTTGTTTCCTTTTTTAGTTCATCATGTTATACTGGTTTCCTAGTTAATATATTATTCATGTTATTGTTTATTGATCTTTTTTTTATTCCATTCATAATTCGATTTTTCTAATGCTTTGATAAAACATGTATAGTCTCCCAGTGTTATATATGTTTTAAATTATTTTCCATTTGGCTTTCTCCATTGTATAGAGAGTCTTACCTGAGGTCATGTTAGTGATTGGAATGGGGAGCCATTATGAAGTGCCGTGCTCGAGACGTTTCAATGTGGTATTCGATGGATTTTAATTTCATTTAATTTTTTCATACAATTTTTGGAAAGGAATAAAAGATACAATGATGTGTCAATAATACGTTCTGAGCTCATTCATGTTAGAATGTAACCCATTTGTGGTGGTAAATTCCAAGTAATAAGGGTGATATTGTTTTTATTGATGAGTGTTGTTAATGTTGGATGTTATTTCTCTAGTAGTGAATCACTTGTCCTGTGATTTGATAATTATTCCTACGGTTTTTTGAGATTTTACTTCTATACTAAAATGGAAAAACAATTTATTATGCATGAATAATTATAGGAACTGAAGATTATTTTGAGACACACCTCATTTTAGGCATGCATTAGAAAAAAAGGTTTTTGATTTTTTTGTTAAATGAAAATTATTTTCTTTTATTCTATAAATTTGAATAGTTTAGGTGCCTAATATGAATTGAAAATATCAAAATGCAAGAAAATTGTGGAAAATTTATTTCTTTTGATAAAACTTAATATGATAATGTTTTTACAGTTTTTATCCTAGATCATGATAATGGATGGTTAAGGGTACTGATAAAACCTCCGTTTTGACCATGTGTGGAGTTTTGTGTAATGGCTTGTTATGGATTATTTGAATTATTATTATGTAATTGTGATCATAATGTGAAATGTGACCTTTGTAATCTATTAGTAACATTAGAGGTAAACCTCCATGATAAAAGTTATAGAGAGGATGAAAGTAGGTTATGGATGGGTATGATCCATCAGTAGTGGAACCTGAGGCACCAATTGAGCCAGGTGAGGATGTTGGAGATAACATATGTGAGAATATTTCTCATTTTATTTATTTCATTGAATGATCCCTATGATGGGTTATAAAGTGTTTTCCCAACATGACACGAGGGTTTCATTTTCATCAACTTCTGATTTTCACTGGATATGGTATACCTGAGGCACCTGTGATCTAGATTTTAGTCATTCCATATTATACATTATAAAATAGATATTCATACTGGGGAAAGAATCATGCTGAATACGTACATGTTGTTAGAATTAGCCAATATATTTGGGGACATCCAATATCAGGATGGACTACTAGAGAATAGAGTTTAGAAAGACACCAATGAGAAATTATTGGAGAACATTTATCTATAGTGACTAGTACATAATTGTGAAAAAAAAGTAATGATATCCTATATGAGTTTTTTTTTATTTTGGACTAAGGTGGTCACATTATCCACTTTTAGAATATTTATATAGAACCTTTAGGGGATGTCGAAGCTACGACATGAATTTTTTTTGATAGTAAAATATATTATATTAATTCACAAGATAAATCTTTCTAGTTAAATATAATTATTGAGGTATTGGATCATGATCTCATAACTATGGGGAACCTAAAAGAGGGATCATGTGGAGGACACACGGTTTCTATAGGATGATTATGTAGTACACCTTTCAGGAGTAGGAATCATTCGTATGAGAGTACTGACCAAACTAGAAGAAAGAAATTTGGAATGGGAGAAGGATTAGTTATTCAATATTCCACATGAGTGATCATCCTATAATGAGGTATAATGGGTATCATTCTTATGTGTCTTCCCAAAAAACTAGTAGAGTTCCATTCTTACTATAATATGGGACTTCTACAAAGGTTTTGTAGGAACAAATGATAGATGTGTAAGGATGGGAGAGCTAGGTGGAATCAGAGTCATAGAAGGGGATACTCAACCCC
The DNA here is from genome assembly GCA_963277665.1 of Viscum album. NCBI lineage: Eukaryota > Viridiplantae > Streptophyta > Magnoliopsida > Santalales > Viscaceae > Viscum > Viscum album. Next base: position 1,121,101,547 of record OY728146.1, read on the forward strand.
ATATAATTTTACCATTTGGAGTTCTACTAGACATGCTATTTGAGGTATTGGATAAGTTTCTACAATGTTAGAGAGTGTGAACACATTAGAGCATCTTATGGGATAGGGTGCAATATAGGGAAGAGTGGGATTATAGTTTCTTGTAGTTCGACCTACACATGTTAATATCGAGGATGGATCCTTTGAAGTTAGAGGTACTATTATTATAGATTATATTATAGATAATTCCATAATCAATATGGGTTTCCGTCATTATTTTATATTTTATCAACATTAGAATGGGTTGACTGTAATAGAGGATTTTGTGAGTGGGGTTATAATGATTATTACATCATTCAGAGTACTGTCGAGTGACATATGTTTGAGGAAAGGGTGTTCTCTCAAGATTGGGGGGGTATAATTTCAGTTGGTATATTTAAATATTTAATTATATATGTTTTAAATTGATTATGGGTATTTAATTGTTAGTGGTTTACTAATACCACATATATTTCTACCTCATGAGAGTGCATTTTACATCTCGTGAGGGTAACAATTATTTTCACAGTAGAGAGTGGGATATCCAAGGAGGTTATGGAGTTCTAATTAATCATCCATCGGAGGAGGAACTCGCCTAAGTTTAAAGTATTTTCTAGATGATGGAGGTAAAATGAAAAATATTATTTCACCTTTAGTGAATTTATTCAAGGATGTGCTTTCTAAGGAATGATTATGTATTCAACATGGACGATATGATTAATTTAAAATTGATCTCATGACTAGGTCTGAGCCAGTTTATATTCCATCGTTTAGAATAGAACTATAGGAGCATAAAAAAATAAGACTAAACTAGAACAGTTGAGGGATGATGGATTTCTTTTCATATGAGTACTTATCCATGGGGTTATCTAGTTTTTTGTTCAAAGAGGGCTGATAGGACGTGTGGCTATCATTTGGAATATTGGATGTTTTACTAAATGAATGAAGAACTGGTATCCACTTTCATTAATTGATGATATATTTGAACTATCAAGACAATATTTTCTTTTATGAAAGATTGAATCCAAATTAGGGTATCATTATACAAGAGTCGGACCTTATGATATAACTCAGACTACTTTCAGGAGGTGTTATGGCATTTATAAGTTCATTGTGATTTTGTTTGGGGTAACAAACTCACCACAACTGTATAAAGACATTATTACCATAATTTTCTTCCCATTCTTGGATTATTTTTTGTTGATTTTGTGCATTAAAACTTTGTGTACACCAAATCTAATGAATTCCATGGCCAACATGTTGACATCATCCAAGGTATGATAAGAGAGAATGAGATCTACAACAAGATATCTATATGCCAATTCTAAATTGATTAGTTAAAATTAATGGGCTATATAATATAATATGATAGAGTTTCTGTAGACCAATGGATGGTGAATTAAGTGATTTCTGGGTAGAATCCCAAGAATTAATTTATTCAATGTTTTTTTTGGGTAATGTGTGGTTTTATCTGGGGTTTATCCACGATATTTCTCATTTAGAATCACCACCTTCATTCATGACTAAGAAGGGGATAAATTTTAAAATGTTTGGATAATGTGAGAATTATTTCTAGAATTTTATGTAGTGGTTGACAACTGTGATGATCTTTATCCCTCCTAATATAGGGTAGGTTTCCACAATGTTTTGTGACATATATGTTATCTTCCATGGAGCATTTTTGATGCATGGTGATCAAGTGTTGGTGTTTGCGTCACGATAGTTTAGGCCACATTAATGGAGCTTCCCTATACAAGACCTTGAGATAGAAGTAGTTGTTTAGGCTTGAAATTGATGATGAAATAGTCTTTTGTGTGAAAGTTTATTGTGTATAGAAGATTTGGGTTGAGTAAATGATGCCATTTGACTTTGAGATTTAATATATTCCTATAAAGGGAAACAATGTTGCTGATTTTTATAGTAGGATAATAGATTCAAAATAAATTGAGGAGTCTAACTCTGAGTGGAAGACAGTGACATTACTGGATGAAATGCATGCTGTGGTTGAAGATGGTCTGGTCATATGACTCTCTTGTTTTTAGTATTAGATACCACATTTTTTTAGCTTTATTAGAGAGATTCATTATGATTATCCATAATTTTTTTCATTGAGGGTAATATTTGAAGTTGGGATTGACTTTATAATTGGATTGTACATTAGGATGATATCATCTATTTTAAGAATACTATAATTGTCCTTAAATGTATGTGAGAATTGATGATGTTGGAATTTCATTCTTTGATGTGGGAGGTAAATCCATGTTTTAAGAAAATGTACCACGACCAATTTTGATAGTATTTTAGCATGGGGTTAAAAAAAAGAGATTGTGGGATGTGTGAAATGATGATATACCTTTAAATTTTTAATGGATGATCGTTAAGTGCATTCTGGTTATCTATACACATTTCCCATTCTGGAATAGATGATGGATGAAATTTCCATGGATTTTGTGGTGGGCCTCCTTAGGATGTATATGAATAATGACTCTTTTGGTGATAGGGGATCAACTGAGGAAAATATAACATTTCATGTATGTATGAGATAATTTTTCAGTTGATCAATTAGGAAAATATATAATTTATATGTATTATATCTGTTGGTTTGACGTGAACTACATCATTTTTACTATGACACACATTTTACATTATGCATATCAAAGGGATTGGATAAGCTGCTTGGAATGAGTATATTGTGGTGAATGGATTTCCACCCATAGATATATGGCCAATAAAAATGTACTATATAGGTACATGGTGCTATTTTATGAGAATACATTCTTTATTTTAGTGGTTCACATGAGGAGTACTATCCACTGGTGGATTTTACCTAAAATAATAGTTACCACGAAATAATACAGATGGGACCATGTGAGGTTCTTTACATTAGTTTATTCATATCACCTCTATGATTGATGGAGAAATGTGAGTCATGGTTATTGTGAACGAGTGTCGTACATTATACATTAGATCAAATTTAGAAAATTCAAAATTATTTTGATATGGCTCAGAGTAAACAGAATTCACATGATAATATGCATGAAACAGTACATCAAAATACAGTAAGATATAATTTGATCCTTTAGGTGCCGACTAGATTAGGATATCATAAGATTCAAAGCTAGGTAATGTTTACATGTATGTTAGTAGGACCATTTTATGGTATTGAGTGAATTACACTGATGGAATACTAATTTTCTCTTCCATAAAGGTATAGTGTTATGAATGATGTTTTCCATGTGTCACATCATCAGAGGAATCATCCTCCCCATTCACATCTGATCGATTTGGATGATGTTGAGAATGATAATGATGCATCCTTGAGCGTCACCCGATACATGTGAATGAACATGAAAAAAAGTGTTATAGGTAAAGACCATGCTAAAAGGTTATTTATTTTGGAAACATTGGAATGTTCAGGAGAAAACATAGGAGAGAGAAGTCGATATTCAGGCTATGTTTCCTTAATTTTTAACATCATGATCACTGATATTCTTATATCTACATCTCAAAGATGATCTATTATAATGCATGTAGATATTAAGAACATAACATTTTCTAGTGATGTATCCAACTCATTTACAAGTTGTAATAATATTTCTTATTATACTATAGTAGATGCATGTATTTGGTACATCTATGTGATATTTAGAAATTTTTTAGGGGTTTTGGGTGGTGCACAGTTGGAACATGGTCATCCCAAATTGTGGGCCCAACCCCAACAAAATGTTCAACCTGAGATAGAGAGGTATTGAACAGTTGGTATTTCATTTGTCGAATCATGCACCCTCATACGAGTAACAGTGTACACACCCCGCCCAAATAAGAGGCACATGGATAAGGTGTTTTGTTTACAAAATTGTGTGCCCAGGCCCAAAAAACCATGTTCAAATGATATAATGCTCTGAAAATTAGTTTTAAAATTACAAACCCACCAATCAATCACACAGAAATGACCCGAAATATTTTATCTCATATTTTTTGATCTTGGATATATTACAAGGTGTTTAGAAATATATTCATTATGTATCACAGATTAGAGTAAATAATCATCACCTCTCTCAGCTATAGATTATCATACCATTGGTTTCCTCTCTCTAGCATGTATTTCTCTACTATTTGTAAGGGTTGATTTAATCTATTGATGATGGTTTAATTATAGTTTTTTATTTATTAAATCTGTTTGATCTTGGATCTAGGTTTTGATCTATATTTCATTATTTCATATGAAATTGAACAATCCTCTTTAATTTGGGTTTTCACATTGGTGAGAATCCATCAATGATCCTGAGAAATGTGGTCAAAATTAAAATCCCAAAGCCTTAATTCAATTACATGTTATAATTGTGAAACTGAATATTATATCACAAGAAAATTTCATTAGATATTGAATTGATTAAATTGAAATTAAAATGGAATAATGAATTAGATTGATCTACTAAAATTGATTTGTGTTGATTTTTGATCTTGTAATTGTTGGTTTAATGTGAATTTTTTAATTACTCAATTGATGAAAATTTGTATTTATTATTAATTGCAATAATTCAATGTTTTTTATAACCTTGAAAAGTTAATTAAAATTCATTAAGTGTTGATAGATGGATAAATGGAGAATTACTCATAATATTTAATGTAATTAAATTTATCAATTATAATGGAATAGAAAATTTAAATGGTTTACCATGATGAGAGTTTTCTATATAAATGTTAATGATGATTAACATGGATGAATATTATATGTGTGATATAAGTTTGATTATTTAGAAATAAGGGGTTAGACCCATAATGACACTCGAAATACCCACAAGGTGTTATCCACGATATTATAGACACAAATTCATGAATTTAATTATTAAGGTATGAGGTAGAGACTTTTGATCCAAATACCCATGGGGTTTGAGACATATGTTGATTCTCTAAATAATCATGGGGTTCTAAAAAAGCGGTTAGACACCCATGATATTGGAATTAGACTATTGTTCCAAATTGAAATGATATTAATTGAATTTAATTGATAAATAAAGGCCATGGTATTGTGATATGTGATATAACATGGGCATATTTCAAACTCTAGTATGAGTCAAATATGGTATTGATGAGATGAGTGTCTTTGTGAACATGGGGAATTTATTTGGTTAATTAAATTATAATGAAGTTTGATAACTATGTACATTATACATTCTACTTCATTAAAAATAAAACATTATACCTGTTTAATTGTAAGATATTATTTTAGAAATAATTGGTGGTGTATTAATATGTTGAACTCACACGCTAACATGGAATCCTGATCTGTACACAAATATACATCGTGTTTGAAGGACATGATAACAGAATGATCCATATTATAGATGGTTGATATGGGATGGAACATGGCTAAGAGATTAAAACATGGTATGATGACCAACATGGGTGAGTAGATAGGTTATTTTATTTTATGTTTGAATATTTAATCATGAAATCATATTAAAATGAAATATCTACGATTTAGTTATTGATATTTTCTTAACTTTTGGTTCATCATTTAATACTAATTTGTTCTGGTTATTAAATTATTTTGATGGTTGTTTAATGTATTTTGGTTATTTCTTTGTTATTTATGATATAATTCTCCTTTAATATATAGTTTATAATCTCCCCTTTTAATAAATAGTAGACACTCACTACCAGTCATCAGCCATTGCTATATGGGGATGCATGACTTTGGTAATTTAACTGACCAGCTAAAGGCACCGGTATGTAGAACCTTGGTTGATAAATTACAAATGATCATTATTCCAAAATCTCTATTATATTAAACAAATAATATTTATCATATTAATATATAAATTATAGTTATTAATACCAATCATTAAATATGGATTTAGGAAAATTATATATTCGTCGAGGTCTGGCGGCTTCCTCAGCTCAGGTGGCTTCGCAGAATCAGTGGTTCACCGTGCCTGCCTTCTCGCCCGAATTGGTTTGGGTTTCATGGCGGAGCAGTCCGTTCGGCGAATGACATTCTAGATCCAACTGCTCTTGGTCTCCGCCTCACTTCTGGTGAGTTCATATGGTGTTTTGTATAGGTTTCTGAGCTTGAGAAGGATGACGACAACGAGATCTAGGTATTGAAATTTCTTCTGATGCCTTTTGACTATCTTTCTATTTTCCTAGATCTGCTTTTGGTTTGCTTGGTTTCGTGCTATTCGTGATCTGTTGGAATAACCTGATACCGGTGTTGGGTGAATCTGCATATTTTCTGGATGATTCTTTGATGTTTGTGACTCTTCTCTTGGATTATTTTTTGGTGATGGTTGTGAATTGTCTCATGGATGAATATTTAGTGTTCTTCGTTGTGTTTATGGTTGAATGTTTTGATTTGGTTTTTTTGAGTTGTCCAATTGTTTCTGGTGAAAGGGCTCACTGGCGATGTGGTTGAAGCAACAATGGGGCTACTATTCATCAATTTGTAGCAGCTACCTTGAGTTTGAATTTTTTGATAATTCAAATTTCGAATTTAGCTGATGTTGAGATTTGTAATCTAGTATGCGGGTTCCACGACTGTTGTTTATGATGTTGGGTTATCATCTCTACGGTTACCGGTAACCCATAATCCAAATTTTTAGAGAATGAAAAAAATGGATTTCATGAAATAAAATAGTATTTATTTATATATAAATATAAATATAATCCATTGGGTTTTGTTGAGAAAATGAGTGTGTGCCATTTCTTTTGTAGGCAGTATTAAGCACATACATGAATGATGTTATCCTGTTTTAGTGAGTGAAACTGTATGAGTGAAAATTATATATAATAATTTTAGGATGATAAATATATATTTTTTACAATAATTTATTAAGGAATATAAATTATATTTATCCTCATTATCCTCTATTAATGTGTTCGTGAAAATGAATCACATCGCTTCAGGATGCGGTTGTCCACCATAGGCATGAGCAATGTTATCATATCCCTTATGTAAAAAAATGTAATAATTTATAAATTAAATAATGAATAAAATGGAATAATTATATTTTAAATATAAATATATTCAATTTCACCATGATCATGAACAACCATTAGGGGCATTAATGGAGAAAATAATGACATGGGTTCATGAGGCGTTAGTTCACCATACATAGGAACTAAAAGTTCATAACCAATTTGATGGAAGTGGATATGGTTGTAGGGAATTACAATAACATTAAAATGTCATTATTTTCATCATACAATGGTTATTCTATAATCATGTTATTATAAAAAATTATGGAGGTTGAAGATAACATATCACATAAAATCTCATTAATTAATATTAAAATTTATTTAGGAATCATATTTTAGATAGAAGCAAGGCCTTCCTAAGATATATTAAATAAAAAAATATCAATTTTACGATGAGAGATGGGATTTTTGAAAATATTTGGATTAGTATTGTCTGATAAGAAAATGTTTGATGGTTTTATGATGATAGGAGTGGAGATGAATTTTATAATTGAGGTGTGAAATTATTTTAAATACCCAAAAAAATTCACTAATGGGAGGTCAATATCACATCACATGGATCCAAAATTGATAAATAATATAGTATAGGGATTATATTGTTGATAAATACGTAATAAAAGTAAACTTATTTTGGAAATATTCCATTTCGTTATACATTATTATTTATTCACTTTTACCATTTTAAATTTCTCCAGTGTACTCTGTTTTTTTATCTTTAGAAAATTTTCTTTTATGACGTAAAGTAAAAGATCACTATTAGGTAAATTCTAAATTATAATTATAATTATTAAATAAAAAATATATTATTTGGGAATTTTAGTTTTATCATGAGCGCATGTAACATGAAAAACCCCATTTTAACAATAATCACTATAATTTATTATTACTATTTTCAATCATCAATATGATAAGAATTTAAATTTAAATTACTAGATAATAAAAAATATTATTAATCCCAATATTGATAAATTTTTAAAAATTAAATTCATAGGATTTGAAATATTTAATTTAAAATTATTCCCCTAGATGGGAAGAGAAATCGGGTCTTTGAGGATAACATTATCAAAATATTAAAATGTTTTAATATAAAAAATTAATTATCAAATTTATTTCAATGACATAAATTTTATTGACCATTTTATAATTGAACTAATTATAATTTAAATCCTACAGATAATATTCTTTATCTTTATATATGAATTTATAAAAAAGGTTATTTTCTATTGAAAATCATCATATATAACTATTCATCAAAAAAAGAAAATTTTCAGAACAATTAAAAAGATCACTAAAAGATATGTCTAAAAATATGACATAAAAAATTATATTTTTTCAAATAAATTTTATAATATCTTTAATGATTAGTTTCTTTAATTTCCACAAAAACAAATAAATATCATTGTTTGAAGAAATTGTATTTTCAATACTTGTTAAAAATTATAGAAAAATAATTACATTTTCATCAATTTGATTACTTATTTAAATATAATTAAAAATAATATTTGAAAATTATTTATTACTATTCATATCTATTTGATTCATTTCAAGGTTTTAACTGTAGTTTTTAAGTAACTATATTAATTATATACATATTTTTATTAAAAAATGTGTCACTTATAATGAAATCTAACCAAATTTTTTATGTAATGTAAGCTGTCTAATATTTAAAATTAACAAAAAAATACTTCAAAAAATAATAGGATTATACAATATATAAATAAGAGTATTTTAAATTTGGAACTGTTTATAAAGGTGAATATAAAATGGTCTGGTTTTTAATCTTCATATGGAGAAATATTAAATTGAAAAAAGTTGGATTACTTGGAGGAATGATGTTAATATACGACTCTATATTATGTAGTTGACTGTGGTTTTTAGAAATGGTTTGTATCCATCACATTATTAATCAAGTTTATTACCTAATAAATATTTAATGTATTAATATGAAGTTATTATATCCCATTAGTAAAAGGGATTTGTTAGTGGATCATATGCTCCACACCACTATGAGATTAGTTTTTCTAATGCTCAAATTAATACTTTAATATTCATGATTACGTAACATGTTCATTGTTGGTGATTAAACATTTCTATATGAGATATGATTCTTTATTATAATTGGATTCATGTTATTGTTTTTTGGGAAATGTGTCAATATTAATGATTCCCTTAACAGGAATGTGTGTTTGTGGTAATGGTACTATTTGGTTTTTTAAAAAAAATTCACTAATAAGAACCATTACGTGATAGATTTAATGAATTCATGGTCAGAATAAATGATATTTCTAGTAATTATTGTGGAAATCTTTTTTATGTATGTTTTAATTTTCATTTCATTGGATATAAATAGTGGGATAGACTTTTGAGGTTATCATTACTATATGAAAGATTTTGGATACTATCACAGCTCATAAAGAGTGATTCCTTCCCTTTTTAAAGGATAAAAGATTAAAGGATCCCAAATATTGGTCATTATGTAAAATTTATAGTTTTCTGAATCAGGTTTTCATGGGTAGTGGGATTGTATCTAACATTTTCCTTCATGATAATTTAGAGGTTCAAGGAAAAATCACGTTGATCCTGAAGAATCATTTTCAATATTTTCTGCAAGAGGCTCTTCTTTTGGAACTCATTGAGTTGTACAAAATTCATAACTGTTATTGAAAATGTTATTTGGCATGCTATAGAATTCATGGTTTGGATGATATGAATATCATGTCACATTGGTGAGAAGATACATTAATAGTAAAAATATTTGGAATCATTCTCTAGGATAATCTATTTTATGCATATTAGAATTTTAATTGATTTATGAGAAAATAATAAATTAATCACTCAATTATGTTAATAATAACTTTTCCATTTATTATAATATTAATCATTCAAGTCATTTTATTATTATTTGTTTATTTCTATATGATACATGAATGATGTGTAACTATTATATTCATTTCAAGTCCATTACATGTATGGAAAATACATTGTGCTAACAATTATACCAAACGCATTCATGATAACAATTGTATAATGGGTGTAATTAATTTTATTGATTCATAATTATTTCTCTTAATGGTACTTATTCAACAAACCCTTTTAGACATAATATATATATATATATTATTCAATTTCATAAACATGTTTTCATATATATTTTTGAATAAGGAATCAACGATTTTGATAAGTAATCATCATGTATTGTTAAGTCTTAATTAAGAATAGTTCAACCTTGAAAACATGATCTTTTCTAATATAAATTATTTCACCCCTTTGTGTATTCCATTTATACTATATATATTAATTTATTTTTTTCAAAAATAATATAAAATTTACCATATTTTTAAAATTCTATATATTTTTCAAACATAATACTATAGGAATTATCAAGGGTTCTTTATAGGTTTGGTCCATATATAACACTACCTGCATCTTGTGTTGATGATTGAGTGTTATCATTTTCTACATTAACTGGGAAAAAATGGTTATGAATATTGATTTTCAGAATTTTAATTAAAAATATACATTCACATATGTACAACCCATAAATAAATATTAAAAATGAAAAATAGTTATCCCAATATTAATTATATAATGAATATATGTTAAATAATATCCATACAAGGTAATAAAATAAAAAACTATTATGAGAATTTTTGAAATATCATAAAGAAATTTTTTCATTATTAACTATTTCCATGTTTTTTTTAAAATTTATTACGATGTTTATAGTACTTATAATCGTTAATATTATTCCACATGTATAAGTGTGACCAGATTAATGCATCATTAATCATTAAAATAACCCTTACCATTTACATCATAATCCAATAGACACTTTCATTATCATTATGATAATACATAAACCCAATATAATAAATGGTTTTTCAATAGTTGATATAATGTCGAATATGAAAAAATAGATTTTAAAAAACAATATTACAATATCCCCCTATAAGTTTCATAAGACAATCAAATGGATATATTTAAAATATGTATATAAACCATAATAAAAAATTTATATAATGTTATTTTTAATTACATGTACCACTACAAAAATGAATTAAATATATGTACCTTATTGATTTAGTAGAAATTTAATTTCATTTTAAAACTATTCAAATGTATAGTGGTTATATATATTTTATCAAATAATAAAAATAAATTAAAATTATTTTTAATATAATATATCATAGGATATTCTATAATATCTTAAAAACCCAAATTTATTGTAATAAATTTATTTGAATTTGGAAATTATATGATTTCATAGAAATTAAATTGTTATTTTTCACTAATATATGGTTATTAAAAATAAATAATTTTATATAACTATAATATAATATAATTTTTATCAAAATTGATTCATCCTCATCATTAACATTATACGGTATGTTGGGTGTAAATGATCTATCTTCTACTATTTATGTATAGGTAGTTCTATACACATTAAAAATTTGAATAATTCAAATTTAGAATTAATATTATAAATTTTTCAATACTTATACTTAAAATTTGACATTTTAAAAAAAATCAGCAATAATAATGGGAATAATAAAAAAATTCTCTCCCAAGAAATTTTTATTAGTCGATGCCTAAAACTTTTCCAAATAATTCAACTGAGATAAGTATATTTTCACACAATTGTTTGGAAATAAATGACTCTTGAATTAAATTATTTTAAGGACCCAAAAATTCTATATATATTATTTGAAATTACTTAGGATTACTGAGATTCTGTGAAAATTAATGGCACTTAATTTTTAGGCCCAGTGTTCCTAGAATGTATTTTTGAACTATTTTATAGTAAGTGTAGTTAAAATGCAGGTGACATTTTTTATCTTTTGTATAGGTGCTCAGATTAATAATTTGAGGGCACTATTGAATCTATATCACCATGATTCACTTAAAAGAAGGTTCACTTTGACCATAGCAGGTCGCAGGAAAAAGATATGTTTTGTAGTTTACAAAAAAACTATAAAATAACATAACCAAGTTATTTTATTTTTCTCTTACGGTTGTGTGGCGGTGGTGAGGCCGCTAAGTTGTCAAGACATTGATGGTTTGACCCTTTGTTTTCATAACCACTCCACTGAGAGAAGAGAGGTTCATTAATTAACTTATTAATGAACAGCATTAAATATTCATTACGTTAAAATATCATCCTCTATCTATTTAAGTGAGGCTTGGGTTAGAGTTTTGAAATAGCATCATCAAGCAAGAAACCTCTAACAAAGTGACCTGTCGTCTTCAACCGACATGGAACAGAAGCTTGGACGTCATTGGAGGGATCAACGATGAACGTCAACAGCTTCGACGAAGAAGATTCATCATCCACCACTACGAACATTTAAACGAATTCTGAGGAAGGGGCTTATATTATTAATTATTATATCTGATGAATTGAATAATCATCCCCTTGTAATAATTCTAATGCAAAGTGCGTGGGCTAAACGAAAAAGGATTGGACTCTCTCCTTCATCATTTAACGAGGCGTTCATCATGGGATGATGTTTCAACTCATTAGAATCTTGAATTTTTGAGCTGCATAGCGACGATATCATTCCAAGAGTCCCAAGGGCACAAGAAGAATGGGAAATGGACCACCAGAGCTCTCCCAGTGGACCATGGATAGTTATCTAGCATGACACCGACACGACGACACCATAAACTGGAACTAGTAGCTGAAGGTGGTGGTCGACACTCAGAGGCCACAGAGGAGGGTGGTTCCGCTCGACTTCTATATCCATATAGGTGGCTGGAAATGGTCAGCTTCAAAGATGGGAGGCGGTGCTCTGTCACGCAACATGGTGACATAGGTGGAAGCTCAACGCCACAAGGAATGAAGCCACCTGCTCCCTGTGGTTCCCACAGATGATGAGGCGGCACCACATGGCACTGCCAATTAAAAGAGTCATTTTTGGTTGAGGGTTCATGGATTCAATATAGAGGTAGAGACGAATGGGGACCCACTCCATGTGGGTCCCGTGGGTGATGAGGTGGTGCCAACTAGTGTCACCAATCAATGTGCCTAGTAGATCCTTTGATCCATTTAGATGGTGGACCACGAAACACCTGCGGTGTCGTGCTTCCCGGTTGGGTGAGCCGCCGCGGCCCTACCTGACCAGGGTGGGCAGAGCCAGGTTAGACCTAGACTGGGTTGGGTTGGTTTGGTCTGACAAGGTACGACCGTACCCGGACCACACTCATGACCTGTTTCTTTTAATGAGTCATATCTTTCCACCCAAATGTTAAATTAACCAACTGTCTATGAAACTAGGATCCTTGTAGAGAGAAGATGATTTTGAGATACATCACATACGTTTTGGAAGATTTTGGAGTACGGAAGGGTTGGATTGACCTCGAATCCAACCAAGCCTGAAGCACTACAATTCCCATAACATACAGACCGAAAGTCCGGTTGACGCGCCATCTATTGAGTTGGAACCCTTACGGCATGATGAATCTTTAGGTATCTTCTTTGTGGGACTCCATTCCGGTAGAATTATGGATGATGGATTGTGGTGCAGTTTCTCCCAGAATCAATCATACTATGAGAGGGATTCCTGTGGCAGCCAATGAGATGGAGGTTGGAGATCGATCAAATAGAAGTTTACATTGAGCAATCATGTGTGGGTTAGCACCTAGTAATCTTGAGTGGATCAGAACCATTCGATCCTATGTGGATCAGCACTATGTGAATCCGTGTGGATCAACACAGAGCAACCCTTTGTGGATCAGCATTCTAGAGACCCCATGTGAATGAACATTCTAAAGACCGTGTGTGGATCAGAAGTGTGTGACCCAACAAGGACCATCCGTAGAGCATCCCATCATGGATCCAAAACATACCAATCTTGTGTGGGTCAGAACCTATTTGGGTCTTTCAGGGGTTAGTATCTATCGATACTGGGCATGTCGACTTCTATGTGGGTTTGCGGTGGTTAGTTTCTATCGATCATGTGTATGTTAGACTACGTATGGTCAACAGCAGTGCCTCTTGATAGAATAATATGATCATTTATTATGAATAATCATATGTAATTTTATACATTAGATATACATGGATTTTAAATGAGTCATTTTCTTGTGTTTTGTGAATGAGATCATACATCGGGGGTTTCCTTTTTGAATATTGAGAGTCCTTAGGTGGTCTTAGGTCCCTATTCGGTAATTTTATACTCACTACTACAAGGGATTTTATAGCACCATATTAAGTCTTATGTAGATGATGAGAATCCTTGACTGATACTCGGTGATATAGGACCTGACCATGGATGACGGTGATAATTGATGTAGAGAGAAGTGGAGACGAGTTGTACATACCCTTCAGGAAGGATCCTTGATGGATGATTTTAGGAGATATTTTTTGTTCTCAGTTGTAATTTTATCTTTTAATTTGGGCTTGTATTCTGGCCCCTTTTATATTCAGTACAAACCTTTACTACAATATATTTACTTCATGGTTACATCTTGTTGCATTCTTGTCTGTGTTTTTGTACAGGTTTAAAGAAAATTCCTTCACTTTATAGGGAAACCACTTTCTGGTGCTAGTCGCCAACCCCAGGCCTATAGAAGGTGCTCTTAGGGTATTCACGGCACGGGCCATAGGGGATAGTTCATGAGAATGGGATATCAGAGTATTTGGTTCTACCAATGAACTAGGACTCTAATCTTTTTAATGGAGAAATAGTTTTAAGTGTTTTGAGTGTGGTTTTTAGTTTGGGGAGTACAGTGTCTGGGCGGTGACCAATAAACCCATACAACAAGACCCTGAATTTTGATTTTTGACTAGATACACAAAAACAATGATTGTGTGTTTTTTTTAAATGTTTTACTTGATCTCTTTTAAGTCATCTCACCATGTATAACTTTCTATCCATAGAACACATGTTTCTTTTCAGATTGCCACCACGTAGGTTGCCATCCAGGATTCTCAAGAGAGTACACAATGACAGCCCATTGAGTGACGATGCTTCTGTGTGCGACCATCTTACCACATTGGCACCTTTGGGTGGTGTACCAAAAGAACCACCCCATAGAGGGCAGTCGTTTCATCCATCCACACTAGCAGACAGTGCATGCTGACTGGGCACATTGCATGAGTTCAGCGGCAGAGGCCTCTGAGGATTCGAGGCGATACATATCCCCAGATAGCTGAGGATAGTATGTAGGCTATGGGTAGAGATTTCCACCCATTTGGGACACCATCGGAGCAGATGGTGATCCTAGATGCTAGCCTTTTCAAGGGGATATCATGGAGATGGTAGAGAATGACGCTCCGGTTACATGATGAAGTAACCCTCAACTGGACATAAATTGATAGAATCTTAAGGGAGGAGTTCTTCCCAATGAAACTATGCTATATACGTATTCAGGTGCTGCTGCACTTACTGCAGGGTAGCATAACAGTACTCCAATACTCTGAGAGATTCGTAGACTTCTCGCGCAACTCCACCAACTTGGTACATGACCCATTCTTCAGGGCCCAGACCTTTGATTTGGGTCTTTAGTAAGAGATCATATGTTCACTGATATTGATGAATATTCTGATAAAGGATATGTTACTGGAGTGATAATTATTGGTGGAGATCTTCTTAGCGTATCAGGAACCAACGGTGAGAGACACCACCAAATGATAGGTAGCTGAGTCATCTGCAGTAGGCAGATGACGTAGAGGTCCAAGAGGGCCATACGTTTTAGTGGACAACCCCGGGACATAGGGTCGGAGGTGTTGAGCTCTCAAGGCAGGGCAGGTCAACTGTGAGGTAGAGTGTGCCTCACGTACGGTACGAAGGGCCACATATATTGTGACAGCCCGACCCGTCGTACCGACGATAAGCAGACTATCAAGGGATCACTTAAGGAGAGGCAAGGATTCAAGAAAATAGGTTCTTAGAGTGGCATACATGGCAGAGGAGCAGGTCGGGCAGAATGTGGGGGATGACAGTATGATGATCTACCACCGCTACTCCCAGTTGGTCCACCGCGACCATAGGAAGCATGTGGACATGGGTGAGAAAATCTATAGGCAGTAAAGGCTTATGACCATGGCACTCCAGAGATGATTAGAGGAACATTATGTGTCTATTGAACCTAGACATAGTATTTATATCCATAGGTTCTAGTCCCTCTTTCATTTCCAAGGAACTCATTCGGAACACAGATATTGTGATGGAGATGTTGGCTTGATCCTTGTGATTAGAAACTCTAATGGGAGAATATTCGATGAATAAACCCTGGTGCAAGCAATGTGATATCACTCTAGGAGAAGATATCTTCTACTAGGATCTCCTAGTTGTAGCATCGAGGACTTACAACATCATCTTGGGTATTGACTAGTCATCTACTATCCATGCTCAGATCTATTATTTTAGGTGGAATGTATGGTGGGTTCCCAAGGATGGAATCAGGTTTACATTCACCTGTGGGAGGGAAACCTTTTCAGCATAGTATGGACAATCCTGTTGGAGGGTGAAGTTTATTACTAATAAGTTGGCTAGCATCTCCATAAGATTAGTTGATGAGAGGAGTCTAATTTATCTTGTAGTGGTAGACCAATATATTGGAGTCTTCCCTGACGATATTCTGGGACTACCTCCACACAGGGAGGAATAATTTCACATTGACCTGTACCCCAGTTTGAGATTGATATCTACACAAGAATATTGGATCTCTCCCATGGAGCTTCATGAGCTTACGGTAATTTTGGGGGACTTGTAGAGAATGGGGTTCATAAGGCATGGTGTTTCTCCATGGTAATCCCCGATTTTGTTCATTAAGAAGGTAGATTGGAGCTTCAGGATTTGTGTGGTCTATCAGTGCTAGAACCATGTGACCTTGATGAAAATTTATCCTCTTCCGAGGAGCATTGATCTCTTTGACTAGGTGAATGGAGCTCATTGGTTTTTGAAGATAGACCACAGATCAGGCTATTATCAGATCAGGGTACGGGGTGAGGACGTACTGAAGATAGCCTTTAGATGTCGGTATTGCCTTGATGAGTTCTTTGTGATTCCTTTAAGCATGACTAATGATCAAGAACTGTTCATGGGAATCATTGATAGGATCTTCCATCTATACCTAGATCGCTTCGTGGTGGTATTCATTGACGAAATCTAGATATACTCGGCTTCGAAGGAGGAGCACGTCACACACCTTCAAATAGTTCTGGAGACACTCTGAGAGCACCAACATTATGGTATGATCTCAAAATCCTAGTTATGGATACAAGATTTCTAGTTCCTCTGGAACATTATCATAGAGGCTGGAGTCAAAATGGATCCAGAAAAGAGAGAGGAGGTGCTTTCTTGAAAGATAGCTAGCAGTGTGACCATGGTACGATGTTTCATGGGATTAGATGGATAATACCAGAGGTTCGTACCCATCTTCTCCAGAGTGGAGACAACCTTTTCATCCATGACAAAAAAGGGGAACCCTTTCTTGTGGATGGATCTGTGCCAAAAAATCTTTCTGGAGTTGAGGCAATGACTGACATGTTCCCCCATCATGAGGCTAGAAGTGGTTGTTGGGTATGTAGTCTACTACGACGCATAAGAGTCTGGACTAGGTTGTGTGATGATGTAGGAATGAGAGGTAATTGCCTATGAATCCTATAATTTGATATAGCATGACCAGAAAAATGATACCCACGACCTCGAGTCTGCTGTAGTGGTAATTGTGTTGATGATATGGCAGCACTACTTGATGGGTGAATGGTTCACTGTTTACTCTTATTACAAGAGTCTCATTTAAATCTTGTCGCATAACGACCCAAACCTGAGACAACAACAATGCCTAGAGTTCCTCTAGAAAAATGACTTTGATATTTTCTATACTCTTGGGAAGGGTAATGTAGTAGCATACACAGTCAGTAGTAGTTCTGGTCTAAAGTTGTTGAGTGAGACGACAGAACAGGTAGCTGCGTTACAAATATACCTTTGGTGGACAGAGATGGAGTATCTTACCTCCATTATATGACATTAAATGCCCCACTTCTACAGTGAGATATGGAATCAAATCTTGGGGACATTTAATGTGTGCCCTGATGTGCTCAGATATCCTTGAGACAGGCTCTTGAACGATTTCCTGAAGGTGGGGAGCACATTGTCCTCTTCAGAAGACACACCATGGTACCAGGGACACTAAAGGAGGAGGTGTTGAGGGAGATCTATATATACCCTTTAACTGTACATCCCAGAGTGGAGAAGATGTACCATGACCTTCAGTATAAGTACTAGTTTTCAGGGATGAAAAATGTTGTGGTAAAGTATATATCATGTTACCTCACTTGTCAGCAAGTGAAGGTGGAGCATCCCGTACCTGCTGTTTTAGAGAAGCCACTTGAGGTACCCTAATGTAAGTGGGATGGTATATCCATGGACTCCATGACAGAGATACCACATACATCTAGAGGCCATGATTCCATATGGGTGACCATTGGCCAACCCACCATGTCATCCCACATCTTACCCATCAGAGAGCTAGGATTAGTAGAAGGCTCGTGATGCCTCTGCGTGCAACAAATTGTTCGACTTCAGGGGGTTCCATCGATAATCGTCTCAGATCATGAAACATGTCAAACATCTCCATTGTGTAATGGATTTTTGGAGGTGTTGAGAACTCCCATATTCTTGAGGACCGCCTTCCATCCATTGTCAAATGGTCAGATGGAGCAGACTATACAGACACTCGAGGACATGCTTAATTCTTGTGACCTCGATTTTGGCTGTAGTTGGGAAGACCAGCTTCCCCAGGATGATTTCCCCTACAACAGCAGTTATCACTCCACCATTGGCATGGATCCATTTGAGTAAATGTATAGGTGACCTTGAAGATCAATTCTTGATAGAAAAACCCAGGGTAGTCCACACTTATGGGTCTAGAGTTGATATATGCTATAACATAGATGGTCCTGATCATCTAGGGGCGGATGAAGACAACAAATAGCCGTAAAATGTCTTATGCTGACAAGATAGAGATACCCTTGGAGTTTGAGGAGTCAAACCATGTCTTCATACATGTATCACCCTGATAAGGATTACAATAGTTTGACTTATCAATGGAACCCAGTTTCTCCATATGATTCTTATAATGTAAATAGACTTTTCAAAAATGGGAACATCAACAAATTCCTTAACTTACATAGAAGTATTTTTATAAAATTCAGTAAAAATAGAAATATATTAATTTAGAATAGTTCTCTACATTAAATTTTACTAAATCAAAAAATAATTTAACATTATCTAGATATTACAACTCAAAATCTACACTATCAAAGAGAATTGTTTCCAAACACTGAAATATAGTTACTTTTTTCTATGAAGAATCATATTTTTCGTATAATGATTCAATGATTACCCTTTCTCTAACAATAAATTTTTTCAATGTATTATATATTTTCTATCATAATAAAACTAGTTCGAGAATTTTAACTGAGAGAATGATTGGAAAAGTGGAAAAGAATGAGATTCATAATAAAATTAGGTGGTGGGAGTCTGGAACACAATAATGTAAAATAATGCAGGATTCATATAAACCGTCCTTATTTATAAGCATAGGGTGATGAATATAATACAATAAAAATACAACAGATGAGATAAAACAAAATTAATCTATCCTAAATTCCGGATTTATTACAAAAAATAATTAAAAAACACAAACCATAATTGTTTTTTAATAAAACTTCATCTTATGTGATAAAAATAATCTAAAAATTGTAGTTTTTAAAATAAATGAATAAATATAAATGTCAACATAGATTATCTAAATTAAAATATTAGTATAAAAAATAAAATATTATAATATTACCTTTCATAAAAAAATTACCTTCTAGAATGATTTACATGTTCTATTTGGTTTTTATAGTTGAAATTTCTTGTAGAAATGTTTAATGAAATTATTTTCCAGAAAATATTTTGATTGAATTTTTGTTTTAGGAATGATATTGAAACTATTTTAATTATATATATATATTTAATTAATAATTTTTCTATAAAAAATACAATAATTAGTAATTTGAATAGTTATTTTCAATCAAAATTTTTCAGAGAACAATTTTTTTTAATATTAGTTGTTTTTTTAAAACCAAAACATATGTTCTCCCTCTTTAAGAACTAGATTATTAATGTAATGATATTGTTAAACATGAAGTAGATGCGAATAATTATGTGGTATTGGTCATTCAAATTTTATTTTTAATATATTAAAATCTATTAGTACATTGGGGTTATGTAAAAATATCCACTTGTTTTTTGTTCCCTCTAATGAATTTTAAAATGATATATTTTTTGTTTGATATTGAAGTAAATTGTGTCTTATATCTTTCTAGTTATCCCATGATTGATGTGATGTTTTTTTATTATAATTTAGTGTAACTTTTATTATCACATGATATTTTAGTTTCACTAAAACTCATCAGATATTTAGAAAGTGTGGGTTACATAAAAAGACATGAGAAATCATCTTCCAACATCCATATATTCTGCTTTAGTAGTGTTATGTGTTACTGAGTCTTGATTCTTACAATCTAGGATCTAATTATTATACTAAGAAATGAAATTTTATGTAGGTACTTTTCATATCCATCCTATATCTTCTATTGTACACATCCGAAAAAATTTAAACCCAAATTCATTTCAAGATGAATACAAAAGACCTATTTCTAGTGTTCCCTTTAGGTAGAGGAAAATTTGATTCACTGATTTATGATGGTAAACATTGGGATGTTCCTGATAACTTGCACAAAAAAATATAGAATACATTAAATCAGGATGAATAGTCATTAGATAAAGTAAACATCCTATCATCCAAATATATGTTTTTTGATCAATAGGTTTCCCAACATCATCAATGTATTGATTATTTATTTTTTATTATAGAGATAATATATTTTTAGTGTTTTCATATAATAATATCTTAACATGATGTTTTATATAATTAGGTTGAAAATATAAATGTTCCATCTAGTAATAGTGAGACAAAAAAATTATCAAAGTATGTCATATCATCCATCATATGAATTTTAATCATAGACTATATTATATATGTAAGGTAATATATTGAAAAAATTTAGTCTATCTAAATATAATTTCATCAAAATACATTTGTGAAATCATGATATATATTGGTTAAATAATTTAAAAAAATATTCATATCTTTATCTCCCTAACCAAATTTATTTTGTGGATAAAATATATTTGATCTATCATCATAGGATATAGGGGAATTTTTAATTTTATATAGTGCCTCCTTGTGTTTAAAAACATGTTATGGATATTTTTTGTTTTAAAAATCAATGTTATTATATATAAAAATTCTCCTAAACATAACCATTATGGAAAGCACATATCATATCCATTTGAAATATTTATAAATTTGATAATTTTTTACATGAAATAATATTTATAATGGATTGCAGCCTACCTAATGGAGAATATATTTTTTTTATTTTACTTTCCTCTATTTAATTATTACCATAGAAACATGTACAGATTTATTTCTAATTATAATTTCATATTATTGACATTTTTTCTGAAACAACCAGTTTTCATAAATTACCAACTTATATTTCGGTCATTCTACCAAAGAAAAAAACATGAATCCTTCAAAAATAAATGAGTACATATTTTATAGAATTTATCCAATATTTTTCACCCAAATTCCCATCAAGAGTCTCAGGTTTGAATTAATAGTTAAATGAAAAATGTTTAATTTCATTTATCAATGATCTTTTATTGCTTACTGGTTTATATAATCCATCAATAATATTACCAAAAATTACTTTCCTATGAAGTAATACATAAATTGGATTTATAAAATTAAATTCCTCAATAAAAGAACAAAAATACACTTGAGTTATATGTTTAGAAATACATTCTTATTTTTTTCTCTTATGGTAAGTAATTTCTAACATATGATAAAAATCAGTTTTAGAGTTAACACATTACATTTAAGTTTGATGTTGTTTTATAAAATGAATGTTTTTAACAAAAATAATTTGTAATTTTTATTCAATAGTACTTATATTTATATTTAAAATTATATATTCCTCTCTATTTACAGAATAACCCAAAATAAATCCTTAATAAAAATGAGGGAATGATTATGTAAGTTAAAAATGTTATTTAGAATTATTACTTTTATCTAAAAACATTAATGTAATAATGAAATGGTTCTCTTTTGGTATGTAAACCCTATAGATTCAAATTGATAAAAGACATAATAAATATTGGTTTATAGTATAACATTAATTACATACTAATTTTCCCAAAAAATAAATCCGAAATGAGAATTCACTCATCCTGGCATTTAAATACATTAAAGAATCATATTTCTTCTTTTGGCTTCAAAATATTTTTATAGAATTATAGGTTCTAAAACTTTATGTATTTTTGTGACCTAATTTTTCCCATGAAATAATTTAGAATATTACTATATATATTTAGAAATCCATGAACAGAGACGACGTGCAATTCTGAGGCTCGATGTCCCATATATTAATTTTTGTTTAAAATAATTAATCTCATTAACCATACGTGTTAAGGATTTTTGAAATACTCACATACGATATCAATTGTATAAATCATAACTATAAAGGTATGCCTTTTTTCCATGAAAATCCATAATACAATTATCATAATTTAGCTGTCTTCCTATACCTAAGAATACCTTTTTCGTTAGATCAAAATAGATTTTTCTTTATATCCTTAGAATACATCGATATGATAGATAAAATTCACCTATCATCCTATCCCAAAATTCCATCAATATGATATTTATTATAACAATGATAATTCAAAAGAAAAATTATCTTAAGAATTTGAAACCCTTAGTTGGATTATGCAGAATGATAAATATCTGAAATATTAAAAAGTATAAGAAAGATGTTTCTATAATGATTCATCATCATTCGTGTCGACATAGAAATTATATCAGTTATAATATCATTAAATTCACTCATATATATTAGGATTAGTCCAAAAATCATATATATGTGATTCTCAAAATTTATTGTAATGGTCTTCTATGTTCTTCACTTTATATCATAACAAAATTCTTCCATCAGATGACATTTTTTATCACTATTACAGAACTAAAAAGGATTTTTTCTGAGAGATATGATTCCAAATTCAAAAAATATAATCATTGGATGTTATGTTGGACTATACTAATGTCTATCAAAATAATGAATTAAAAATTGTTTAATCAATTGTTTCAAAATTGTTGTCACTCAAAATTTATTTTACATCGACCAGTCTGATAGATAGAAATATACTCTGTGCACTGGTAATAACACTACATATTATTATATACGATACACCCCTTTAGTCCTACGGATCATTTTTAATAATAATATTTTATATTATTTTTATATAACTTTATTTCATCATTTTCTGGAATAGTATGTTTTTTACAAAAACATTCCAAACCCCTAGAATGTATATCATTGATAAAATATAATTTTACAAAAGTGTTAAAGTGTTTATTAGTTTCAAAACTATGGAATTAAAATGTATAAAGTATAAATTTTGACACAAAAACCAAATGGGTAAACATCAATGCTTCGAGTCAAAAAGAATTCCAAAAAGGCACTACACCTCAATCATGTGCCTATAAATTCTATAGATCATTACTAAAGATGTATTATCTCTCTATCATGGTTATTACTTCCATCATTGTGGGATAGAAACTCTACACCACTATTTTTCATGAACTAAATATAATAGGGGCGGTTAGAGTATTAGGTATAATTAATTTAATTTTATATCATTAATCATCTTATATTTAATACCCCTCTAGCGGTCACTTCAAACTGGCCCCACTAGACATACAATAGTAATGTTATTTCTTGAGTAATCTCCACATTTCATATTTTCCATAGACTCATATTTCTTATTAATGAATTTTTTAGATATTCAATCCACATTTACATTAATACTATGATTCTGGGATGTAAAATAATTATTACTTTTAATATCGATGCAATTAGGATGTCTGGCCACTTGAATCCAATTTCATCTAATTTCTTGGATTTAGAATCATTCAAATAGATATTCTGATGGAATACATAGAAGAATTATTTTCATTTAATATCTATTCATTTATTTATTTATATTTATGAATATTATAAACATGATCAACCCACTATGTAAGGATGTAGTTTTGACTCAACCTCTTATTGAAAAATCATAATTCTTGTTTCCTCATCTAGAATATATGTTCTTAGGGGGTGTTCAATGATTCTTAGTTTTTTTTTCTAGGTGACTTGGAATGGCCCAAAACAAATAACTGATGAAACATAAGTCAATGATATTTCTCGTGATGGAGGCCTTTAATAAGACATGCTTGGTTTAGTCCACAATGCCTTCTCAGAAAGTTATATTGAGTAAATTTTAATCATGGTAAATACAATGTTATGATTAGTAATAGTAATCATTAACAGACCAACAACCATTCTAATTCTATGGTTAGTTATAATTATTCATTAGTGATCATAAAATTTTCATCAATTCACATTCGTCAATGTATGATCGTTCTTTCCATTAGATCATTTAAACTAATCGTATATCTAAAGTAAGAGTATATTTTGAAAATGGGTGGTGGGAATATAACTACTGATATTGTTACTTCAATGGGCTATCAAGCTGAGAGATTAAAAATATATTTTAATATTATATCTGTCCATTTTTAATTTAGTTTCTCTTTCTGAAAGGATACCAAATGTATCTTTATTTTCAACAACCATGAGATAGTTTAATTTTATTTATCCTCATAAAAAAATTTCAATTTTTATTCAGTATAATATTTATTAAACATTACACTATATCATGAAAATGTATCAGACACAAGGAATGTATTAATTAATAAAATGTTTATACAAAATTTACCAACCCATAATAAGATATACCACATCACTAGGAAGGTCTATACATACCTAAAACATATAAATATTGTTAAAAACATTAACTAATCCTTTATGAAAACAAGTCCTATTAAACCAGATAAAAAAGGGCCATGTCATGCTATATAAAAATTCATATATGTACCAACTATATAATATGAATTACAATAAATATAAAACATATAAAAAGAAATTTGGATAGGTTTGCACTAGATTCCATAGTCACAACATTAAATGTAAAACAAAATATATCTATATGTAAATGCATACAAAAAATATTAACAGAATTATATAGAAAATAAATTAATAAAACTATTTCGTTTTTTTAACAAGTATATAATAGTAAAAAATAATAATAAATGGAATCCATGACTCATTGGTATGATCTTGATAAGCCTTTTGTGACGTTTAAAACATTGAAAGTAGAACACAATGTAAATTAAGATACAATTCAATAAACATGTACATAACACATGATATACATCAACATAAGCATATAAAACACAATGTGAATACATTAAGAGTGTGTTTAAATGTCTTCAATAGATTCACCATTTTTAATCTACTTCTTCAAGACAAATAGAATAATATATATATATTTAACAGTGTATATTTTGATTGATAATCACCCAATAACCAATATAATATATATTAATAAATTAATGATGTAATTATATATATATATATATGGGTTTAAGAAAATTTCAATACAGAGTGATCACACGAGTCATACTTGATAATCGTATAAGGTATAATAGTACCGTAAGGTATTATAATAAATTTTATAAATTTATAATAAAAGTTTCATCCATTATAAACTCAAACTATTCAAAGGTATTAAATCCCATAAACATTAAATAATCATATAATTATAGTATTAAAAATAATAAATAAACCTATATATGTATTTAAGAAAATTAAATCAATTTGGAAATGTTAATTTTAATAACATTATATAAATTATATACCATTGATGTGAAGTATCATATAATATTATATTCATATATTAATGTTACACTATATACAAACCAAGGAAACCCCATAATTTTGATATTTTTCTTTAAATAAATTCATGGGGAAGGATCCAAATTGAATAATAATGATCTCCCATGTCATCCATGTTATATTTGAATAATCAAATTTTTTAGTGCATGAATATATCTCATTGAATATAATAATCAACCCAATTTTAGTCTAATTCAAACAATTTATGATTCAGAACTATAAGTATGATGAGAAATATAGAATGAAAAAAATAAACCCTAATAACAATTCTATAGCCTTCATGATTGGTGAAAATTTACGCCCTTTAATAGTGCATGACCAAGAATAAAAATAGTTCCCAAACACGATCCAATTATTAACACAAATACTATTAGAATCCTGTATAAATAACCAATACTGAATAATAATAGAAGAACTTGTAATAATCCCATGATATATAAATCTATTGTTATAATGAAAAACCGACACAATATCAGGGATCTATAATATATATTTATGATAGGGGAACATCACTAATATAAAAAATCTGAGATTATATGACATAATAATATGTTTTAATGCATTAAAGTAAATAAATAATAGGACAAATAGGTAAAAACCAAGATATATTATCATTATAATTCTCATTAATATCTTTATATTTAGAAACATTAGATATTCACATGAAATATTTTACGAGAACCATATCCATTCAACACCAGTTTAACCGCAATCCAGATTTAAACACAACGAACCTTTAGTTTTACAACATTTATAATTGATTTTCAGAATTATAAGTCATTAAAAAATACATCTGAAGTCATTTTTTAGTAAAACTTTCATCTTAAAATAAAAATTTCATAATTAATTCACGAAACAAAACTGAAAACTATTTAACAACATAATGATTCTAATATATTATGGAAACCATTCATTAAATTATGTATAAATTATAGTAAAAAAATCTCATCAAAATAATAAAAAATATTTCTTTATAAATATATGAAATCAAATAATTTATAATTATATTAATGACCCTTTAAATTTTAATCATTATTAAAAAAAGACATATAAAACCATCTGGAAATATTTCTTATTAGTGGGTATGTTAAGATAAATTTTCTACGATAAAATATTTATGAACCCAATTTAGAAAATGTTAATGCTAAAAAATTTTACGAATTACATATGAAAAATAATGAAAAAATTATTTTTCCAATTAATAGAAAAAAATAAATATCATGAGCTCTCAAATAAACTTAATGTATCTTAAAACAATTCTTTACTTCCCTCTATAGTAATTTTTTTAAATTAATATTTTGAATTATTATAATGCTAGTTTGAAAAAAATATAAATCTTATAAAAACCATAAATCCAAAATTCAATCTAGATCTAAAAAACAACATGTTCTTTATAATTATATAAACCAATAGAAAAAATTTGAATATAGTGAATAATTAATATAATAATAATAAGAACAATTTATTGCATTTTTTATATGGTTAATAAAAATGTTTTTGGAACCCAATAATTATTCATTTAGTAAATTTATTAAGACAAATAAATCAACTTTTTATTGATTGTAGATCATGATTATTAATGGGTACATAACACATCAGTGTTATAAATATTAAAAAATATATTACATTTAAATAATATAATAAAAAATTATAAATTTTACCAGATTCCCAACACACATGGATAATTAATTTTCACTTATATTATTCGACGTATATAATTTAATCCACATTTATTGGAACAATAAATACCATTGGAATGTAATTTCATGAAAATAACATTAATTAATGGATTTTACAATACATTAATTTTCATAAAAGCTGACATAACATAACAAACAAACAATAATAAATATTTCAAAATACAAGAACATCCATGAGAAAACCCTACATAAATTTCTATTATCACACCCCATAACCATATAGAATTGTGTTAAAAGTCACTAGAGAATCCCTTAAATATAATCATTAAAAAATATCATGTCATTATTACAAAACCATGGTTATGGATAAATAGATGTACATAAATACAGATATTGACTATTTACATAAATATCGATTATGAAAGGAATAGAATTTATATATTGATATGATGAATTTCGGTTGAACCCCTTTACATTCATGTTAATATAAATAAAAATGATTGGATTATATAAATATTTTATTATAGATATAAATTCCAAAATAAACATTATACTATAACATAAGAATGTTTTTTATATTATTTTAATTACATGTAGGAAACCATTTATAACTACTATAATTTTCTAGGGGTGGGGGTTACATGGTTTGTTCGCATGAATAAATAATTTATAATACCCAAGTACATCATTCCTCACATTATTTTGTTTATTTAAAACTCCAAAATAAAAAATAATAATGATAAATTTCATTTGAAAATATAAAAAAATAGTTTTCATACATTTCATCATATAAATTTCAATTAAAAATATTAAAAGAAATATTTCATTAATCAAAAAAATATGGGTATTATAATATCCAATAAAAATATATTGACTATAGAAATTTAATTAAAAATCCATCAAAAAATTATCCTTGTAAAATTTAATAATATTGTGACTAAATAAATATTATAATTTGTATGTAAAACTACGATTAACATCCACTCATTATCCATATGAATAAAACATCAAGCCATGAAGAATCATAATATTTTCTATGAATTAAAAATATAAAACCACCGTCATTATAATAATAAATATTGAAAATAATGAACTAACTATATAAAATTATTCAAATTTTATAGAAGAATCTAGATATATAAAACACGTGATAAATTTTAATAAAATATTTAATCCAAACTAATTAACCCCAATTAAATTTCCCAATAATGGATCATGTTATTCTTATTTCTTAAATACATTGTGTACGAAATCATTAAAATGGAAATGAAAATTTTATAATTATTCTATTCATTTAATATATGCAAAAATAATTTTTAATATTTCAAAAAAATTTAAACCATGCAATATTCTTATTCCATTAAAAAATACTCTCTATTTTTTATAGAAAAAAAGAAAATTATTTTAATGAAATTTTTTCACTTCAATAAATAAAACAACTTAAAATATTTTTTGTTGCCAAGTTTAATAAAACAAAAAAATTATAACAATATCATATCCAAATATCACAATATCAACAATTAAATTTCATTAAAATGATTTTTATTTTAAATCATGTAATCATATGCTTGAAATAAAAAAACCATTAATAAATAATATTGAAAAAATTAATAGAGTATGAATATTTTATAAATTAAAATAATAATAAATAATATAAGTGTCTTCGAGAAACAAAACTAATTACAAATACAGAAGAATAATAATTACATCTATCATTAATAGTTATAGTCTATAGAAAGTCTGATAACTCAATCAAATACTTGAGTAAAAGGTAAATTGTTGGACTCCAATGGTAAATAGGGTTTTCAATATTTTCATAAAATATAAGAATACTCCTATCCAACCAAATATGACTTAACAACCTATTAAAACATTTATTTTTGTATTTATAAATCTATAATTGTTTTTTATACCATTTTATAGTGGAAAAAATAGATAGACTACATCCCCAAAATGACATAGACATATATTAAAAATTGCTACTTGTATATTGAAATATTCTAACCATGGAAGTGGTATTTTTGAAGAATATATTAAAAATATAAACCTAATATACTTATAAATATCATACATTCTAAAACATTAAAAGAGATTTTATAAACTATTCTTATACCATGAATACTTGGGAATAAAAACCTATGATGAAAAAAAATTCCAATTGGAATCCCACCACCTCAACAAGAAATATATAACAACATGAATCCATACATATAAAAATGATAAAAATTATTACAAAATATTTTATATAAAAATATTATCATTTTGAAATATAATAATGCATCTAGGATGTGTAAATACAACATAAATTAAATATAAAAAACATCTCTCTAATTGTTTAATCGCACTATTGACTCATAAGGCATTATTAATAGAGAAATTATAAAACATAAATCCAATTTTATGTGTACTATAATAATTTTAATTGAAAATATAATCCATCTATATGAATGTGTTATCAAAACCATTTTTCTTAGTAGGGTAGAGTATGAATGAACCAGTTGGGTACCCCATTAATTAAAATATATGAGAGTGAGTGATAAATATAGAAACATGTGGTTTTGTTTATAGTGTCACAAAATCCATAAAAAAAGAGATAAGAGGGAAAAATCTTATTATAATTTCATATATATTAATATAAACAGTAATTTCACAGTATATTGATTTATGGACCTATCATGGAATCTACATAACCGTAATAATTTCACTATTCTTAATTAAAAACATGTAATTCCCTAATAAAAGGTATTACTTGATTAATTATCCATTCAAAAGAATCATATTACATATGAAAAGTATTTAAAATTCATGAACCCATATAAAATATATACTGATACTAAAAAAAATTTTGAAAAAATTTATATAAAAGATGAAATGACTAAACATATAATAAGACTATAATCATTATCCATTATTATAAACTAACATAATATATAGACAAAAAATAAAAATAATAGTGAGATCAACTATATACCACACCCATATTCCAATATTATATATAAATTGATACATATTGAGTTTTTTTGATGGATTATTTATTATTTACCATAGAAAAAAATATTTGATGATTATATGATCATATATATATCTCTATAACACCCCCTTGGGGAATAATATATTTTGTATGATCATTTGGAAAAATAATTATTTATAAGTGTGTACCTTGTACCTGTGGATTGATCAAACCTAATGGATATTACTACATACAAATATTATGTTTCATTACATCACTAGTGTATAAGAAACTATGCTAGGGATAAAATAAGTACCGATAAATATCCTCACAATTTATATATATGATGATCTTTCTTAAGAGTAAAAAATAAATCTTTTATGAATTATAAAAAACCAAAATCAAAAATGAAATTCTCATACATTGGAATTACAGAAAATGTACAATTGATGAAAAAACATGTATTGTATCTAGAAGTGTGTATTCAAAAAGTAATTCAGATGGGCCACCTCCACATATGAGGAAAAAATCCCCATGAAAAATAGTAATTTTAACATAATTGGGGTTTTAACAAAATAAGTTGGGATAAAAAACACTATTTATTATAAATACAAATTTATAGTATTAATATTATAACATAAAGCATCCATAAATGTGTAATATTAATATATTAGACATGCTAACAATATAAATTAGATCTATTGTGTTCTCTAAAAACTGAATAACTAGTTAAAAAATACAACATTTTTATAGAATTTAGTTTCATCATGGGTTATTCAATATTATTTAAGAATTTAAAAGAAATAGAAAATTTAAACTAGAATCACTACTTTAAATGTGGTCATTTCCCCAACTCATGATCTTATTTCATCACCAACCATTCTCATGTAGCAATTTATATCATCATCCTTATGCAATAATGAAAACCTTATCATAAATACAGCACTCCAACTAAGGTCCACAAAAATGGTGTGGGTGAAAAACATAGATATGAAATCAAAATGTCACTAAAAAAATAATACTTGGATATATTTGATGCATAAACCATGTAATAAACAATTCCAAAAAACTCATCATAATTTTTTTAATATATTGTATATTAACTAGTCCACAACAATACTAACCCCAAACTCATTCAAATATTTATAAAATTTTTTAATAATTAAATTATAACAATGAAATATTATTTTGGACTTTTCCTTTTCAAATTAATAGTGAAATAAAAAATTACAATGATTTTCCCCATGTGATACCCTTTTTGTTATTTTTGTATCATATATTACCCTAATGGTGCTAAAAATATATTTTTATTTAAAAAGTAATGATACAAAATATGACTCGAATGGGTCAAAATACTATAGTTGGTATATTAAACTAATGTAATAATATATAGATCATTAGAATAATGGGAAAGTGTTTAAAATAACAAAATTATTCAAAAATTGTATTATAATAAAAAAGATGATTATAATATCCCACTCCCAAAAGGGAAAATCTAAATCATGTTTGGGGTGTACCATAGAAAACAAAGGTATGAAAGAAAAAAACATCATTCATATGTCTCAAAAAGGATTTCTAAACATTCATTATAATTATAAATCCAATGAATACATATCTCTAACACATCCCATTAGTAGGTTTTTTTGTACGTTGATGTATTTTTTATGTCTTGAAACTAATGTACATCATATCCCTCAACAAACCTCCATTTCATACAAAAAATAAGTACAATAGACCATGAAATCCAAGAAACCATTCGAATTAATCAATTCTTATCACCAATATGATAACAACATTCTTGTAGATATGATAGGAAAACACACTGTAAGATAGGGGTGATTTTTATCAATAATGTAAAATCCCATTTTTCATCACCATCAGCTATAACATTGATTTGAAATATGATCCTTATATCATGTAATATTTTATATAATTATAAATTCAAAAGTGGTATAAAATTATACAAATAGAATGTAAATAAAATCCATGGATTTCAAAAAATAAAATAGAATAAATGCAGTAAATCATTGTATAGGATATTGAGATAAATTTTAGAAAATTATTAATGGGATAAAAAAACAACTCACATTTTCCTTAAATTGAATGGATGTATATAATGTAAAATTTTGGGTTCCTTAATTTTATACATATTGGAAGGTCTATATTATAATATGTGGAATCCCTTGACATAACCCAATAAAAAATTGTTTTCTTTCCTCCCCATGTAAAACATGAATTAATATGATTAAAACAACTATCTTCCAATCCACATAATATATCAATATTTCTGTAATCTATATACATAAGAATCTAAAATCTCTATATTTCTTATCAGAATCCATCTATATGGATGATTAGTAATATATTTATTACAATTTAGTTTAGTATATATTAAAAAGATAACCAAAGGAAACAATATTGATTATATAAAACTCACAAAATATTACTTAATCATATTGGATGCTACCACATAGAAACAAAGAATTTATCATCTTTAAAATGATGAGATATTATCGAAAAGTAATGTAAAATCACATATTCATCATGAATATTTTGTGGTATATTTATATAATTTTCATATAGAACTCCAATATTTAATTTAACCCCCTATCCCCATTTCCGTGTATGATTAAGAAAACAAAATCATTACATTTATACCCATGATTAATGATAACGTGACTTTATTTTAGTAATTAAAAACATCAAAATTAAAATAGAAATGTTGGATCACTCATATAACAAATGCCTTTTTTATTTTACTATTTTAATTTGGAATAACACACATAACCTTTCCCCATTCCATAAGTGAGAATATATTAAACTATAAATATATTTTTATTCAACTTTATGTGTTCATCACATACTATATGAAACCCATCAAAAAATATATTACATAACAAAATTAATTATAGGCTTGGTAAAATAAACACATTATAGTGCGCTACACTTCTCATAATGGGTGAAGACATGGATTAATAATTAAAATATTTATTGAGAGAGTTAAGAGAATAAGTGCATGAGAACACATTCAAGAAGTGTGAGAATTAAATTATATATTATATACACCCAAAAACTAAAGAATTTAATGACTGACATGGAATATAAATTCAATTGTAATAGACCAAATAATTATTCATCATATTTCATGTGATGATAATCATGAATAAAAGAACTGTTAATAAACTAATGATGAGAATAGTGATAAGTAGTTTTATCTTGAACAATATCATGATCACATATGTTACATACATTAAAAATAACAGAATACATTTTAAAACCATACAAGAAACCACAATGGTTATCACCCAATATTTATCATTAAATGATAAGAAACATTACCCAATTCATTGGGTTACTATATTAGGCTCATGTTTTATATAAATTTTATCTGGGTCACCCATCATATAGATAAATATCATGGTCACTTGTATGAATGCTCTTTATCAGGGTCGCCCATCATCATAAATAATGTCTATGTACATAAAATTTACAAATGAAATCTATCATTTTATTCATCAATGATTTAAATGAAACATGAATTCCATTCGAGATTTACACACACAAGGAAATGAAAGGGGTTTCACAATAATTTCATTATAATAATTAATGTAATCTATCTAGAAAAAATATACATTTTAACATATGATCATACACTTACTGAATTAGATGAATAATTAATAACTTTTTACGTAGATAAAAATAAATTTTCATGAAAATTTAGTCGAATTAATTAAAAATATGGAATAATATAATTTCCCTTCAATACCATTAAAACCTAAAAATTCAAAAAATATTGAAAAAAAAATTAGTGATTGAAAAAGTCCAGGACTCCCAACTCTTAAAATTTATTTAGAAGATAAAATCAAAGAGTCCATAATTAAAATGATTTATTATAACCTCAGGAATGTAAAAATAAAACATATATCATGATCGTCCACTGGGGGAAAACATTAAAATGATTTAAAATACCACATTGAGCTCCTCTCAACATTCGTTATCTTTGAAAAATAATCCACAACATGATTTTCCTCCTTATTGAAATGAGAAATCCCCCACCATATTTCCTCCATATCATTGAAGCAAGAAATCCAATGTGGAAAAACATGTCATGGAACATTCTGATAATGTGCTCATAGAGTATCAACAACCTTCATTGAGTCAACTTCAATCAATATTTGATTACAATTCTGGTGGAAAAAATTCTTACAAGCATAAATTAGAGCCCATAACTCAGCCTTATATGCAGACACATTTACAATGTATTGATAAAGAAAACCTTTCACAATTCCACGATAGGTGAAAAAACACCAATACGACCTCATATTCCTTGTTATCTAAAAGTAGTTCCACCAACAATAACATTAATTTGCAGAGTTATTGGGGGAATCCCAAAAATAAATTTCAGACTTATAGGTGTTCTCATTCTGTCTAGCACACCCAAGAGTCTATGAGTGAGAATGTCAGATATATACTTAATTATTATTCCATTTTTTACCTTAGAATCCATAAACATGTTCTTATGAATAACCATATTTCCTATATGAACTGAATTCCTTACATTATACAATAGAGTAGAATTCTTTGTTGTCCATGTGAATGTAACAACTAAGGCAATAGAAAAAATAAAAATACATTGAATCTATATTATTTGATAATAGCGATTTGTGGTGTAGGAAATCAACACATCAAATGTGCCTCCCTTGTCCACATGAATTCTAAATAAGACATAAATACAATCCTAGAAGACAAAATATAAAGATAAATTAACCAAAAGATGTGGAAATCAATTGGTCGCTCTCAAACATAGGTGTCATGGAGATGCCATGGAAATTCCCACCCCCTATTAATGATCATAGGTAAACAATTTATTTTTCTAGATATTACAACACAGAAATCCTCTAGTAGGCTTAATGAAAGGCATCTTGAATGAGATAAGTCTGGATGGGACATCACAACATCCATCATTATTCACCTTATAAATTCCCTATTATTGAAAAAACCACTCGTATTTCTAATCCAAAAATGAATGTCCCTATCCACAAATAAGTTTCTTGAAATTTGACCAAAAATTATTAGGAAAAAATCATGACAAGTCTATGTTAATTAGTATGATTTTATAAAATGGATATGTGTCGTCTAATGGGAGAGATTAACATGATCACACTGATATCATTATTTGGCCAATGGGTTTTCCAACTATAAAGGTTGTACTATATAGGAACAGTCTACATTGAGTCAATAACAAGATATATTGATGAATTTAATTATATCAGGCCATGTTGATGAGACCATATAATAAGGGCATTAATTCATTGGATTTTAATTAAACCTATAAGAAATTAACTCTATAGAGGGTCCATTATGTGTTAATTGATTCTATGTGAATCAGTGGCTCGATTAATCTATATAAAGAACCTATCAAGTTTACTAGCCTTCCTACCATTGAGAGTATCCCTTTTCCATTTAAAATTACCCCCAGTAATAGGAACGTCAACAAAGTTGCATTGATCAATACACATTGATAAATCATGATAAGATAATCTATGGATGTTAATTTCATTCTTCTCATCATATAAAAACCCGACCTTTTTACATTACATAATCTTGATTTTTGGTAAGGAACATACATTTTTAACATTGAGGTTATTTTAATGTTTATAGTTTTAGAGAATTGGGGAGTAAATACATACATTGTGGATACTATAAAAATAGGGTCTATTGCTTCAAAAATATAAAACTTTTCAAATAAAACACGATTTCATTGAAAAATCATCATTACATTTTACATGGATTAATTATATTTATTACACGTCCGTATAACCTGTGAATATAATTTAAAACATGGTATGAGAACAAAAAGCACAGTAAGGGATATAGAGAAATGTAAATACCACATTAGTCCATGAATACTTATATCGTATGAAATCATTTTCAAAATAGATATACTTATCCCCCATATAAACATAATTTGAGAAACATGAGATTTTCAAAAAAAATATGACCCATAAATGTATATTGTGGGATTAGTTACAAAGTCATGTAACCCTCTCTTGTAACTTAGAATTTGTAACCCTCATGGTTAACATACAATGTTACACTCATAGCTACCTTATTGTGTAACCATCACTTTTACACTAGGAGTAACCATACATAAACCTCCAACATAAAAAAACCCAATGAATTTGAGGGATATATAGGTCCCACCCTTCATTATTCATAATTCCAAAGACATTTAAAATAATCCTAAATCATTAATTGTTTCATAAACAATTTTCTTTTTGAATTTCGTAATAAAGTATTTTAAAAGATGATTTTAAAAGAAAAGACCCTTGAAAATATCGTATATATGAAGCGAAACTAAATTCAGTTGATGGAATATGTACATAATAAGTGAATACATATTATTTAGTAGAATATAAACAAAATAAATCACATAAAATTTTTTAATACCACATAAATACTGAATTAAATGGTTTACCCAAAGAATTAAAATTTGGTTATTAATTCTCATACCACAAGCTTGTCTTACTTCAAACTTGTTTGACCCAATTTTATAATGGTTTAAAAAGTGTTATAAATATCTTAAAGAAACATATTATTTTTTATGACACGTTATATAATCATTTAATAACATCATTAAACCCATTTATTATAAGATTTTCTTCCTTCCATTATTTTGGGTGCATTATTTACAGGATTTCCGTGTCATGCTTGTATTTGATTTTCTTGTCAACTGGAAATAAAATTATAGAAGTAGAATTAAATTATTTTAATATGTTTCCATAATATATAATGATACCCAAAATCATTTTTTATCATATACGATTATTGACCATTAGATAAAACATAAATGAAATTTGTTATGATTATTTTTTTCATTTCATCGATAATCCTGTAATTTTTAATTATATAATATAATGACATGAATAGATGTTCAATAAAGAACCTAAAATAGGTTATATAATAAAATTTATAGTCATTTTCAACCATTCAAATCATTTTATGTTCCTGTTTTAAGGATGTAATGGAAATTACAAAGATATCATCTATGATTTTAGTAAATCATAACATCTTGTACGATGTTTTTATTTTTAGAATAAGAAGAAGAGGAGAGGAAGAAAAATGATGAATATTTTTCAAGAACATGATAACATACATAATATATAATATTCTGGAGATATTATACCTCATAGATAAGGAGAGGGGAATAAATTAAAATAAATATATGGATTTGAAAAAAAAGGAAGAAGATTTTTTCTCTTGATCACTTATCCTTAAGATCTTCTTTATGGCCATTTTTTTGTATTTCGGTGAGACCAGAAGGTCTTGGATGTCTGAAAGGGCCATGTGAAGGGGATTTTTCTGAACATAGGAATTTCTCATGTCATTGGTGGTGTAAGAGTTAGAGGGTAATGATGGGGGTATTACTAGTGGTGGAGAGAAGGGATTCTACATTATTTCAATCATTACTTTAATATTTTTACTCAATAATATGAATAGTCTTGATTCAGTTGGCACCAAATTTTAATAAGTTTATTTTATTTCGAAACAAGTGGGCTTAAATCATCCATGATATAAATATTAGTGTATTTAAATGATAATCTGAATATATAGTATTTTAACATATTTCACTATTCATAATAAATTCTTGAATTTGAATAAAATACCAAAAATCCACCCTAACCATTTTTCAATGTGTTGAATTCAAAAATAATTTCTATTTTTGGAAATATTTTTTAAATATTATTAATTTAATAGTTAAATAAAATTATTGTTTAGTAAATAATAGTTTTTAATATATAACTCAATTAATAACACCTTTAAAAATAAATAAATATCTCATTATCTTATAACCTTAAGAAAATAAAATAATATTTCGATTTACCATTAAAAAGGGTAATTTTACTATTCATGTTACTATTTATAAGGGCATGTTTCTATTCACATAAAAACAACATTGCTCTATGAAAATTAAAATAATTTACTTATCACAGCCATAGGTGACTTTTTTATTAATTCAAATCATAGAAGTGGAAAAAGTGTGTTTAAAGGCCACATATAATTATCAACATAAAAAATGTTTTATGCATTTCCATTATTTTAAAAACTGAGGTTTTTACATTATCCCAACCTTCCATAAAAAATTTCCTCACATTTTTATTTAATATTTAAACAAGTGAAGGTACCTAAACTGTTATAGAATTTTATGATTCCCGTGATCCTTCTTCAATAATTTGGTTTCTCCAAAAAAATGATACCTAGTGGATTACCTTATTCTGAAATAATTGTTCTCTTAGATCAAAAATATAAATACATTTATTTTCTTAAGAAAGGTTCTCTTCCAACTGAACTTCTTCTGGGATCAAAACAGGAGATGAATTCAGAACATACTTTCTGAACATTAAATCATGAAAAAGATTATGCACCTAAGATAAAATTAGTGGAAAATTTAATCAATAAGGGACTAGTATAACATTAACAAGGATTTAATAAGATCTAATGAACCATGGTCATAGCTTTTCTTTATTACCAAAATGAATAACACCTATTCGTGGTGAGATTCTAAGAAAAACATGATCAGCTACCTCAAAAAAATATTTCCTCATGTTGTCTACATAACTTTTCTACATTTTCAGAGCTTTCCTCATGTCTGGATAGATCATCATACTTTCTCATACACTTCTGTTACTAAACCTGGTCTAATAAACATTACTTCCCTGAATTCATCCCAAAAAACTAGAGTTTGACACTGCTTCCCATACAATGCCTAAAAAGGATCCATTTGTATACTAGAATTAAAACTGTTTTTATAATAATACTCAAATAATGAAATATGTTGATCCCAACATCCCATGCAGTCTATTTAACATTCTCAAATCCTATTATCAAAAGTCAGATTTTTTCATTCTGACTGCCCAATTGATTAAGGATAAAAACATCTCCTAATATTTAATTATGTTCCCAATGACTTCTGAAGGTGTTTTTACTAATTATAAGTGAAAATTGTATCCCATTAAGATATAATCAAATGTGGAACTCCATGTGACCTGATAATCTCTTTGAGGTACATTCAATAAAGCTATCCAAAGACATTATATATTGAGAAGAATGAATATGTGCAGATTTAGTACAACGATCAATAATAACCCAAATTGAATTATTATCTACAGAAGTCATTAGTAGTCCCACAATAATTTCCATGGATATATTCTCCCATTTTCACACTGAAACTAGGAAATGCTGAAGCATTCCCTTCATTAATTTCCAATCTGCATCAACCTATTTACATTTCAATACTTTCATGGTAAAATTAGAAATATCTCATTTCATTCCATCCGACTGATAATACTCTTGATGGTCTATATACAACATAGTAAAACCATGATTAACTGAAAATAAATAACTCAAATCTCTACATAAAAAATCTCTCTTAAACATGGAATCACAAGGCACATATAATAATTTTAAAAATCTCAAAACATAACCATTATCAATATAACATTCTTGAATATTACCTATTTTAACCAACTCTACATTATTCTATAGCTCACAGTCTTCGTTTTTCACTTTCTTAAATAAATCTTATAACCTTGACTACACTAAAATGAGAAAAAAATAGATGCATATCAAGCACTGACGTTTTCTCAACCATAATTTATTAAATCATCAATCAAGGGATCATATTCTAAATGTAATATGGATAATGATTCATGATGTTTTAAACTCAAGGCATCTGTATCATTTTATGATTTTTCTAGATGGTAATTGATTTAGAAATTTTAATCCGTTATCAGTTTAATCCATCTTCTTTACATTATTTCTAATTTCTTTTTAAATAATATATATTCAGACTTTTATGAATGATGCCTCCAATGTTTCCGTGAAAAAACCACAACTACCAATTCCTAATAATTTTCCTATAATTTAACTCATGAGGATTTATTTTTCTTATTTCATAATCTATTACCTAATCATTTTTTATATTAATAAAACCATATACCTTCAATTAATCATCATAGTATATGAAAAAATCACCATTTTGGGAATGTAATTTTAAAAATGTTTCAATCACCAATCACCACTTATTTACTAAAAACTATGTCATATTTTTCTATACAAAAAATTTTAACCCATTTTCATGTTCACATCGATATAGGTCCAGATCAAAGTGAATGGTTTTTAGAAAATCATAGGTAATAACCGGTCAATCCCAAAAAAGTATGAATCTGTATAATAATTATAGGAATTGGATATTCATCAATAACATTTTTTTGGATGGATCAACTGTAATTCGATCTTTATTTAAAATGTTCTCTATAAAATATATTTGTTACAACAAAAAATAACGCTTTATGAATTTCTCATACAGTTTATTTTCAATTAAGGTTTTCAAATCAACACTTAAAATGTTTTTTCATGATCCTATTTAAAATTAAAAGATACTAGAATTTCATTAATAAACACAACCACAAACTTTGTAAAGACCCGCAAATTTCAAGGAAATTTTTTTCTTAATTTTCTTTGGAATTTTACAAGAGCGCAGCTTCAGACGGCACCTGATTCCGAGGCCCGGTGTGCCCGGAATCAATTTCCGAAGTTTGGCTTGGGTACGTTCAGTGAACGGACGAGCGGGTTTTTCTATCTTTTGAACCGGTGCCCGGAATCGAATTCTGAGGGCACCGATGAAATCGCAGCGCCGTTATTTGCTTAGAAACTCCTCTTCCGGAGTTGCGTTTGCTCAGACGTGGTTTTTAAATTTTGCGGCTTTAAGTCAGAAATAAAATAAAGTTTGTGCGACAACTTTATTTTATTTCACTTAAGCTGCTTGGAAGCCACTTGAAGCCACTTAATGACGGCTTGAACTGAGTTGAACTGGATAGGATGCTATCCAGAAATATCCTACCCTCTTGGTAGGATATTTGTGAGGCAGGGCCCGCACGAGCCCCGCCGTTTCTTTCGCTAAATAACGCACCCGCGAAAACCCGTCAAAGTAACTGAAAAGTCAACCGACGCGTTTTCTTTAATTCTTAACAGACCATTTAATTGGGCGGTTTATTTCGTAAATTAAATGGACTGTTTCTTCGTGAATTAAATGGGTCGTTTCTTTCGAATTGATGGATCGTTTCTTAACCGGTTTCGTGTTGGCATGTTTATAAAATAAGACCAACCTAAAAATCCTTGGAAAGGATTTGAGAGAATCTTCGTTCCTCCACCCTCCCCGCGAAGAACGCGAAGAACGCGAAGAACGCGAAGAACGCGAAGAACGCCGGAACCGGAATCCGACGACGCACGATCCGCGACGTCAACAGCTTTTCCGCGACCTTCTCTTTTTTCTTCTTCTTCGGTGCCTCTTCTTCCGCAGCGAACCTGCGATCGGCGGTTAAAGGTGAGAATCGGAACTTCTAAATTCTCCCTTCTTAATTTCAATAACAACGGATTTAATTAATTAAATCTGTTTGTTCTTGATCCGGAGATTGGCGACGCGACGCCGGATACCGCGACGACGCGACGATCTCCTTCTTCCGCGACGAGCGATTCCGCGACGACCTCTCGTCCGACGACGACTTCGAGGTAGGGATTTATTTTGGAAAAGTTACCCCTTTTTAAATTTTCTCGTGAACGTTCTTGAAAATTTTAAAAGCCGGTTTCAAACGAACAATTTTATCTTTAAATAAAATTGTTGGATCATGTGTTGATCATCTTTTTCTTTTCTCCCGTTGATTATGGCTAACGCGGAGGGTGCGGGTCTAACGAACAAGACCCGGCAACCCTCCGCCGATCTTCCTTTTTGCGGATTTGGCGGGCGACGGCAAAAGCACGACGCAAGGGCCATTCGTGGTTTCCGCAGTGAAGATCGCCCCCCGGGAGGAGCAACGGCGCAGACGGGAAAGGAATCGGGCCACCGGAGCATCTCCGGCGGCCCGCGGAAGGCGGCGGCGGCGCGGGTCGCCGGCGCGGCGGCGCCGGCGACCGGAGGCGGCGGCGCCCGGCGCGCCGCCGTGGAGGAAGCCCGCCGCGGCTGAAGCCGCGGCGGCAGCGGCGGCCGGTTCCGCGACCGCGCGGAACCGGGAACGGACGCGGCGGCCCGGCCGCGTCCGCGTGACAGGCGGCCCCCCCCCCCCGCGGGGGCCGCGTTTCCCTCAAAGCCACGGGTTTGACCCGCGGCGGCAGCCCCTTCGGCCGCTCGGCCGAAGCCGAGCTGGCCGGTCCGGTCGGCCGGGCCGCACCCCGGCCGGGTCGGGCCGACCCGGTTCGGCCGACCCCAGGGGGGGTTCGGGCCGGGTCGCCCCGGGCCCAGAACCCCCGTTTCGGGCCCTCTTCGGTCTTTCGCCCATATCATGGGCCTGGGACCTCCGATTGACGAACCGTCAGCGGCTACGCGATCCTTGGATCGAGACGGTCGTTTCGGTATATTATACTCAAGGTTTCGGAAGACTTTGGGTTCGGCCGGGTTGGTTCGTACACGAAACCAACCGGGCCCTCGGAGCAGAAACGCTCATAACATGAGCTACGGACGTCCGAACGACGTACCGTCAGCGGTGGTAGTTTCCTCTAAGTGAGACGGAACTTTTGGCATACTCCGCCCGAGGATCGGATACATGCGGAGTACGGTCGGGTCGGTTTTGCCCTAAAAACCAACCGGGCCCCTGGGACGAAAATGCCAATAACTCTCAGACCGGGCGTCCGATTGACGCGCCGTCTGTTGCGTTGAGATCCTGTTGTCGATACGGAACTTTTGGATACATCAACTTCGGACTACGTGTCAGTTGATGTATCAGCCTCTCGGCTCGTGGAGCGGACCCTCCTAAACGAGCTCGCTATGTGCGGGAACCCTAGCGCTGGTTGTGACTTCGACGGCAGAGCAGAGATCCTCCGTGGACTGCGACGACGGCAGAGCAGAGATCCTCCGTGGACTGCGACGACGGCAGAGCAGAGATCCTCCGTGGACTGCGACGACGGCAGAGCAGAGATCCTCCGTGGACTGCGACGACGGCAGAGCAGAGATCCTCCGTGGACTGCGATGACGGCAGAGCAGAGATCCTTCGTGGACTGCGGCGACGACAGAGCAGAGATCCTCCGTGGACTGCGTCGACTACTGCACTCAGCGATCCTACGTGGATCAGTGCTACCGGTTCTGTGTGATCCTCTGCCTA
This sequence comes from Viscum album, assembly GCA_963277665.1. NCBI lineage: Eukaryota > Viridiplantae > Streptophyta > Magnoliopsida > Santalales > Viscaceae > Viscum > Viscum album. The sequence goes on from OY728146.1 coordinate 1,121,145,191, forward strand.
CAGGTTCTGTGTGAGCCCGATCCTGTGTGGGTCCTTACTACCGGTTCTGTGTGAGCCACTGCCTACAGGTTCTGTGTGAGCCCGATCCTGTGTGGGTCTTTTGCGGGGGTTAGTACCTATCGATCCTTCGTGGGTCTGACGACTTAGATGGATCAGTGATCATCTTTGACGTCATCTGAAAAAGTATACCTGGTTGAGCTGAATCTTATGTTACTCTCCTTTGTGGATTGTGTTGAACTATCCTAAGTGGATTTACTGTTTACTCTCCTTTTTGGATTGTGTTGAACTATCCTTTGTGGATTTACTGTTTACTCTCCTTGTGGATTTGAGTCTTGCTTTCCTTTGTGGATTGAGTTGTTCTCGAGCTCGTGAGCAGAGCTAGAAATGGGGACTTAGGTATATGTATGGGCATATACCTAAGTCGAGTCAGATGTTACTTCGTGATTGCATCTTTCTTTTGTGCTATATCCTTTGTGGATTTCGGGAGACCTTCGGGGGTCTCGGGGTCCTTACTGAGTAGCTTGTACTCACCCCTGCACGGGCTATGCCCGCACCTTGTTGTGTTGGTTGCAGACGACGGACAGCGCTGATCACGGTTGGGGCGTGGAGCAGGACGGTACCTGGAGGTGGACCACTGGGCGGAACGTACTCGGAGCGGACGTGGGACCCGAGGAGCCTGGAGGCTATCTGTACCCACCCTTCAGGTGGGATTGCCAGTGGACGACACGAGGCCGCCGTCTTTTCTTCAGTTGCTGTACTTTACTTTACAGTTGGGCTTGTATTTCCGGCCCCTTTACCTTTCTGCACTTTACTTTCCGCTTGCTGACTCTGTGTGGTTGTTACTTATAAAGGCAATGCCTTCCCTGTTTACTGGGATTTTACGCCTTGGTGCTAGTCGCCAGCCCCTGGCCTATGGAAGGCGGGCTTGGGGTAGTCACGGCACGGGCCCCGAGGACGGGTCGTGACAAATTGGTATCAGAGGTGGTCGGTCCTACCGCAGACTCTGATCGTCTTTTCTTTCTATGTGAAGCAATAGTGTTTAGTGTATTGAGTGTGGTTATCAGTTCAGGGAGCCCAGTGTTGGTGCGGCGGCCGACGTATCCGTACACCAGGACCCTGACTCCTGATTTCTGACTTAATGCATGAAAACATTGATTGCGTGTGTGTTTCAAGTTTTCTTGTGATTACTTGTGTCAGCTCACCGGGTATACTGATCTGCTTTACGAAAGTCTCAAGTTTTCTTTGTGATTACTTGTGCCAGCTCACCAGGTATACTGTTCTGACTGTGGTGCCCTTGTTCGGAGCTCGGAGATTCCGACTGAGCCGTTGGCTCGATCCTTACGGCTAGAGACTCCTACGGGAGCAGACTCGACGATTACGCACTGGTGCCGGCAGTGTGAGCTTACTCTAGGAGGCGAGAGCTTCGGCTGGGATCTCCTTGTAGCGGCGTCGAGGCCTTACGACGTCATCTTGGGCATGGATTGGCTATCCACGGTTCATGCCCAGATCGACTGTTTTAGGCGCAAGGTGCGATGTGTTCGCACCGACGGGAGCAGGTTTACCTTCACCAGCGAGAAGGGAACCTTTGCAGCACAGGATGGACTTCCGCAGAGGAGAGTGCAGCCCATCTCTCATCAGTTGGCTAGCCTCATCCTAGGAGCAGTGGACGTGCGGAGTCCGGCTTTTCCTGCAGTGGTGGACCAGTACGTGGACGTCTTCCCCGACGACGTTCCAGGGCTACCTCCTTATAGAGAGGTAGACTTTTACATCGACTTGTACCCCGGGACAGCCCCGATATCTACTCCAGCATATCGGATGGCCCCCGCCGAGTTTCGGGAGCTGCGGGTACAGTTGGAGGACTTGCAGAGCAAGGGGTTTATCCGACCCAGTGTTTCACCCTGGGCTTCCCCGATTTTGTTCGCCAAGAAGGCGGACGGGAGCTTGCGACTGTGTGTCGACTATCGTCGCCTGAACCAGGTGACAGTGAGGAACAAGTATCCGCTGCCACGGATTGATGACCTCTTCGATCAGCTCAAGGGAGCGCGGTGGTTCTCGAAGATAGACCTCCGGTCAGGCTATCATCAGCTCAGAGTTCGAGACGAGGACGTACAGAAGACGGCCTTCAGGTGTCGGTATGGCCATTATGAGTTCTTGGTTATGCCGTTCGGCGTAACCAATGCTCCAGCAGTGTTCATGAGCCTCATGAACAGGATCTTCCAGCCATACCTCGACCGATTTGTCGTTGTCTTCATTGACGACATTTTGGTATACTCGACGACTGAGGAGGAGCATGCCTACCACCTGCGAGTTGTGCTTGACACACTCCGAGAGCACCAGCATTATGGCAAGCTCTCAAAATGCCAGTTCTGGTTACGTGAGGTCCATTTCTTGGGGCACGTCATCTCTGAGGCGGGAGTTGCAGTGGATCCCGCGAAGATCGAGGCAGTGCTAGCTTGGGAGCCACCCAGGAGCGTGACAGAGGTGCAGAGATTCTTGGGCCTAGCGGGATACTATCGGAGATTCGTGCCAGACTTCTCCAGAGTTGCGACACCACTCTCAGCGTTGACGAAGAAGGGGAAACCCTTCGTATGGTCAGAAAGATGTCAGCAGAGCTTCCAGGAGCTGAGGCAGAGATTGACCAGCGCACCTATCTTGAGGTTGCCTGAGGAGGGAGTTGGATACGTAGTTTACTGCGATGCATCAGGGACTGGACTCGGATGCGTCCTGATGCAGGAGCGGGCCGTGATCGCCTACGGATCACGTCAGTTGAGGCCGCATGAGCAGAACTACGCCACTCATGACCTGGAGTTAGCAGCAGTGGTCTTTGCTCTGAAGACTTGGCGGCACTATCTGATGGGCGAATGCTTCATAGTCTTTTCTGACCACCAGAGTCTCAGGTATATCTTCTCTCAGAAGGACCTGAACCTGAGACAACGGAGATGGCTTGAGTTCCTCCAGGACTATGACTTTGAGATAGTCTATACTCCTGGGAAGGGGAACGTGGTAGCCGATGCCCTCAGCAGGAGGACGGGCATTCAGCTACATGAGGAGGTGACGGAGCAGCTAGCCTCCTTACAGATATCCTTCGTGGATAGAGACGGAGCAGCCTTTCTTCAGTCTCTCACAGTCTCTCCTCCACTTCTACAGCGGGTCAGAGAGGCTCAGCGTGAGGACGCTGACTTTGAGACCCGGCGTGCACTGATATCCTCAGGTCAGGCGCCTGATGGCTTCTCCCTTGGAGCAGAGCACGACATCCTTTTCAGAGGATGTACCTTCGTACCAGTCGCTTTACGAGAGGAGGTGCTGAGAGAGTTTAACACTTCTCCCTTGGCGGTACATCCCGGAGTGGCAAAGATGTACCAGGATCTCAGACGACAGCACTGGTGGCCGGGCATGAAGAAAGTTGTGGCAGAGTTCGTTTCACGATGCCTCACCTGCCAGCAGGTGAAGGCAGAGCATCAGGTACCAGCAGGCTTGGTACAGCCCTTGGAGGTCCCAGAGTGGAAGTGGGACGGCATATCTATGGACTTCGTGACTGGACTTCCACACACTTCCAGAGGTCACGACTCCATTTGGGTGATTGTCGACCGACTCACCAAGTCGGCACACTTCTTACCCATCAGAGCGCAGGGCTCAGTGGAGAGCTTGGGACGTCTTTACGTCCAGGAGATCGTACGGCTTCACGGTGTGCCATCGTCTATCGTCTCCGATCGAGATGCTCGTTTCACTTCCCGGCTTTGGAAGGGGTTTCAGGAGGCGTTCGGGACGCGGCTCCATCTGAGCACAGCCTTCCACCCTCAGACGGATGGTCAGACGGAGAGGACCATACAGACACTCGAGGACATGCTCCGTGCATGTGTTCTCGACTTTGGTCGCAGCTGGGAGGACCACCTACCCTTGGTGGAGTTCGCGTACAACAACAGCTACCACTCCACCATCGGGATGGCACCATACGAGGCGTTGTACGACAGACCCTGCAGATCACCGTTGTGCTGGACAGACCCTGGGGAGTCAGCACTCATGGGACCAGAGATGGTCCGAGCCACGACAGAGAAGGTCCAGATCATCCAGGAGAGGATGAGGACAGCTCAGAGCCGGCATAAGTCATATGCTGACAGGAGGCAGAGGCCACTAGAGTTCGAGGATGGCGACCACGTCTTTTTGCGTGTCTCACCTCGACGTGGTTTACGGAGATTTGGCCGAGGAGGCAAGTTGTCTTCACGCTTCATCGGGCCTTTCCAGGTCCTCAGCAGGATAGGAGAGGTGGCTTATCGCCTGGCTCTACCACCTCAGTTGCACCGGGTGCACGACGTCTTTCACGTGTCTCAGCTGAGGAGATACGTGCACGACCCGACACACATCATCGACTTTGGGGAGCTGGACGTGGACGATGGGGCGACTTTTTCGGAGGTCCCAGTGGAGATCGAGGATCGACAGGAGCGGGTCCTACGTGGGTGGTCGATTCCTCTTGTGCGTGTCAGATGGCAGCACGGGAACCTCCAGGAGAGCACTTGGGAGCGGGAGGCTCAGATGCGTGCTCAGTACCCCCATTTGTTCCCCTAGTTTTTGATGTATCTTTACGGGGACGTAAAGCCCTGAGGTGGGAGTAATGTAAAGACCCGCAAATTTCAAGGAAATTTTTTTCTTAATTTTATTTGGAATTTTACAAGAGCGCAGCTTCAGACGGCACCTGATTCCGAGGACCGGTGTGCCCGGAATCAATTTCCGAAGTTTGGCTTGGGTACGTTCAGTGAACGGACGAGCGGGTTTTTCTATCTTTTGAACCGGTGCCCGGAATCGAATTCTGAGGGCACCGATGAAATCGCAGCGCCGTTATTTGCTTAGAAACGCCTCTTCCGGAGTTGCGTTTGCTCAGACGTGGTTTTTAAATTTTGCGGCTTTAAGTCAGAAATAAAATAAAGTTTGTGCGACAACTTTATTTTATTTCACTTAAGCTGCTTGGAAGCTACTTGAAGCCACTTATTGACGGCTTGAACTGAGTTGAACTGGATAGGATGCTATCCAGAAATATCCTACCCTCTTGGTAGGATATTTGTGAGGCAGGGCCCGCACGAGCCCCGCCGTTTCTTTCGCTAAATAACGCACCCGCGAAAACCCGTCAAAGTAACTGAAAAGTCAACCGACGCATTTTCTTTAATTCTTAACAGACCATTTAATTGGGCGGTTTATTTCGTAAATTAAATGGACTGTTTCTTCGTGAATTAAATGGGTCGTTTCTTTCGAATTGATGGATCGTTTCTTAACCGGTTTCGTGTTGGCATGTTTATAAAATAAGACCAACCTAAAAATCCTTGGAAAGGATTTGAGAGAATCTTCGTTCCTCCACCCTCCCCGCGAAGAACGCGAAGAACGCGAAGAACGCGAAGAACGCGAAGAACGCCGGAACCGGAATCCGACGACGCACGATCCGCGACGTCAACAGCTTTTCCGCGACCTTCTCCTTTTTCTTCTTCTTCGGTGCCTCTTCTTCCGCGGCGAACCTGCGATCGGCGGTTAAAGGTGAGAATCGGAACTTCTAAATTCTCCCTTCTTAATTTCAATAACAACGGATTTAATTAATTAAATCTGTTTTTTCTTGATCCGGAGATTGGCGACGCGATGCCGGATACCGCGACGACGCGACGATCTCCTTCTTCCGCGACGAGCGATTCCGCGACGACCTCTCGTCCGACGACGACTTCGAGGTAGGGATTTATTTTGGAAAAGTTACCCCTTTTTAAATTTTCTCGTGAACGTTCTTGAAAATTTAAAAAGCCGGTTTCAAACGAACAATTTTATCTTTAAATAAAATTGTTGGATCATGTGTTGATCATCTTTTTCTTTTCTCCCGTTGATTATGGCTAACGCGGAGGGTGCGGGTCTAACGAACAAGACCCGGCAACCCTCCGCCGATCTTCCTTTTTGCGGATTTGGCGGGCGACGACAAAAGCACGACGCAAGGGCCATTCGTGGTTTCCGCAGTGAATATCGCCCCCCGGGAGGAGCAACGGCGCAGACGGGAAAGGAATCGGGCCACCGGAGCATCTCCGGCGGCCCGCGGAAGGCGGCGGCGGCGCCGGCGACCGGAGGCGGCGGCGCCCGGCGCGCCGCCGTGGAGGAAGCCCGCCGCGGCTGAAGCCGCGGCGGCAGCGGCGGCCGGTTCCGCGACCGCGCGGAACCGGGAACGGACGCGGCGGCCCGGCCGCGTCCGCGTGACAGGCGCCCCCCCCCCCCCCCCCGCGGGGGCCGCGTTTCCCTCAAAGCCGCGGGTTTGACCCGCGGCGGCAGCCCCTTCGGCCGCTCGGCCGAAGCCGAGCCGGCCGGTCCGGTCGGCCGGGTCGGGCCGACCTGGTTCGGCCGCCCCCAGGGGGGTTCGGGCCGGGTCGCCCCGGGCCCAGAACCCCCGTTTCGGGCCCTCTTCGGTCTTTCGCCCATATCATGGGCCTGAGACCTCCGATTGACGAACCGTCATCGGCTACGCGATCCTTGGATCGAGACGGTCGTTTCGGTATATTATACTCAAGGTTTCGGAAGACTTTGGGTTCGGCCGGGTTGGTTCGTACACGAAACCAACCGGGCCCTCGGAGCAGAAACGCTCATAACTTGAGCTACGGACGTCCGAACGACGTACCGTCAGCTGTGGTAGTTTCCTCTAAGTGAGACGGAACTTTTGGCATACTCCGCCCGAGGATCGGATACAGGCGGAGTACGGTCGGGTCGGTTTTGCCCTAAAACCAACCGGGCCCCTGGGACGAAAATGCCAATAACTCTCAGACCGGGCGTCCGATTGACGCGCCGTCTGTTGCGTTGAGATCCTGTTGTCGATACGGAACTTTTGGATACATCAACTTCGGACTACGTGTCAGTTGATGTATCAGCCTCTCGGCTCGTGGAGCGGACCCTCCTAAACGAGCTCGCTATGTGCGGGAACCCTAGCGCTGGCTGTGACTTCGACGGCAGAGCAGAGATCCTCCGTGGACTGCGACGACGGCAGAGCAGAGATCCTCCGTGGACTGCGACGACGGCAGAGCAGAGATCCTCCGTGGACTGCGACGACGGCAGAGCAGAGATCCTCCGTGGACTGCGACGACGGCAGAGCAGAGATCCTCCGTGGACTGCGACGACGGCAGAGCAGAGATCCTTCGTGGACTGCGGCGACGACAGAGCAGAGATCCTCTGTGGACTGCGTCGACTACTGCACTCAGCGATCCTACGTGGATCAGTGCTACCGGTTCTGTGTGAGCCTCTGCCTACAGGTTCTGTGTGAGCCCGATCCTGTGTGGGTCCTTACTACTGGTTCTGTGTGAGCCACTGCCTACAGGTTCTGTGTGAGCCCGATCCTGTGTGGGTCTTTTGCGGGGGTTAGTACCTATCGATCCTTCGTGGGTCCGACGACTTAGATGGATCAGTGATCATCTTTGACGTCATCTGAAAAAGTATACCTGGTTGAGCTGAATCTTATGTTACTCTCCTTTGTGGATTGTGTTGAACTATCCTAAGTGGATTTACTGTTTACTCTCCTTTTTGGATTGTGTTGAACTATCCTTTGTGGATTTACTGTTTACTCTCCTTGTGGATTTGAGTCTTGCTTTCCTTTGTGGATTGAGTTGTTCTCGAGCTCGTGAGCAGAGCTAGAAATGGGGACTTAGGTATATGTATGGGCATATACCTAAGTCGAGTCAGATGTTACTTCGTGATTGCATCTTTCTTTTGTGGTATATCCTTTGTGGATTTCGGGAGACCTTCGGGGGTCTCAGGGTCCTTACTGAGTAGCTTGTACTCACCCCTGCACGGGCTATGCCCGCACCTTGTTGTGTTGGTTGCAGACGACGGACTGCGCTGATCACGGTTGGGGCGTGGAGCAGGACGGTACCTGGAGGTGGACCACTGGGCGGAACGTACTCGGAGCGGACGTGGGACCCGAGGAGCCTGGAGGCTATCTGTACCCACCCTTCAGGTGGGATTGCCAGTAGACGACACGAGGCCGCCGTCTTTTCTTCAGTTGCTGTACATTACTTTACAGTTGGGCCTGTATTTCCGGCCCCTTTACCTTTCTGCACTTTACTTTCCGCTTGCTGACTCTGTGTGGTTGTTACTTATAAAGGCAATGCCTTCCCTGTTTACTGGGATTTTACGCCTTGGTGCTAGTCGCCAGCCCCTGGCCTATGGAAGGCGGGCTTGGGGTAGTCACGGCACGGGCCCCGAGGACGGGTCGTGACAAACATATACAAGAACAAATGATATATTCTATTCATAATATATATGTATATAGTAAGAGAATTAGTTTACCCAAGTGATATAACAACAAATTAATAATTCCCTTATCTAGTACAAAGAGCTATTTTTAGGATATCCTCCTCCTTCACCCTTAGCTGATGGTATTTAGATCTCAAGTCAATCTTCAAAACGCATTGAGCTCCCCAGACCTAATCAAAAAATTCATTTATATGAGGTAAAAGATAATTATTTTTAATAGTTATTTTATTCAATGCTCTATTATCAATGAAAAGACTCATGGAACAATATTTCTTTTTAAAGAACAAAATCAGAGCACCCCTGGTGATGAGCTAGGTCGAATGAGGCCTTTATCAAGAAAATCCTACAACTTATTTTTATACTCTAAAAGTTCCATTTGGGACATTTAGTAATGGGGTTTAAAAATTGGATTTGGATCAACAACTAAGTAAATAGTTAATTGATCATACTGATTTGGTATAACTCCAGTTAACGCATTAGAAAACACATCATGATATTCTTTTACCACTTGCACTTTATTGATATAAACACTTCCCTTGTTTTCAAGAATATGATCATGATAAATTTCATTTCTATATTTCAAAAAATACTCAGCTTCCTGATTTGTTATTAATTTTATAGATTTGGTCTTGTATAGAGACTGAAAATCTATCTGAAAAACAACTTATTTAGCTCTGTAATCATTTTTATCATGATAAAAAGGAAGAAAATACATTCCTAGATTGACATCAAACTAAAATAAGGGAAAACAATAATGTTTTTATGTAATTTATTTCTACATACCATAAAATAAATATTCTAAGATTTACTCATTCGTATAATATTATCCCCTAGTGTTTTAAAAATAAGTTCATGTCTCATTTTTCGAGGTGATATTTATAATTTCACTGAATATTCATCAGAAATAAAAGAATTTGAAGACCTTGTAACAACCAAGGCATTAGAAAATTTTGAGTAGAAAAACCATGCACCTGATATAACATCATTGGATAGTCATACACATACTGCCGTAGTTGTAAATGATCTCAGTAAACAATTTTTTTTATATATTGGCTTCATTAAATCATTAAGATCTTTGTTTGGGCATGCATTTTTAAAATGACCCATCTCTCCACATTTAATACACATTGTTACACCCCAACAGCTATTACCCAGAGTCGGTGCATTATTACATAACATTACCATGATAAAAAAAGATCATGTCTTGAAAGACTGATTAGATTAGTATCCCTAGAAACACTAGATACACTAATAAGTCTTGCATTACATGATAAAGTAAAAAAATTACAACAACATAGTCTACATAGTCCACTTTCATATCCCCTCAGAATATCCCTGCAGGTTAGTCAGAAAATACTTCCTCATATCTTGGAAAAAATAAAACATCAAAAGGTGTGAACTCAGATGCTCAATAAGGATAACAATATTGAAAAAAATTTCATAAATAAGAAACAATATTTAAGGAAATGTATAACTAAAACAAAAGACTTTTAAAATTGAACATCATCATAATATGGAAAAAATAAAATGAAATAATTCAATTTATATATTAACCTGTATATTCTAGTAGCCAAATAATCAAATGCAATATCAACATCCACTTTCATAATGATGGAATGCATAGTGCCATACTATCATAACCAAATAGTCAAGGCCTTGTGAGAAGACTACAAATAAGATTTTTTCAAGTCCTTTTTACAAGACACTAGTTTGTCTCATGAGACCTACTGATGCATCGAGGAGCTATAGCGGGCACCACCCGTCACTTAATAAGTCCAATGCATTCCTCATATGAACAGGTTTAAACATAACATAAACATTTTTATTAACACTAGCATAAAAAATGTCAATAATTTATCCCTGATCCATGAATGGTATAAAAATAATACATCCGCAGTCAAACTTATCACAAAACCTTCAATACCATATGGATGTTTTTTATCACAAAAAATCCACTTCCAATAAGCTTAAAATCCATCAGAGGATGTTGACATAGATGAAATCAAAAATATTTGAGATAAATAAATCTTTTTTGAAATAATTTAAAAGTCACATAGTTATAAAAAGAAAAATACACATTGAAAATATTCTTATAAACTTGTAATGGAAGATTCTACAATTTAATAATGGAAGAAAATAGCTACACCCTCCGTATAATTTAAAATAAGACATTCTTACCTTAATTTTGTCAAAAAGGTTTAAAAGTAACTTGTAAAGAAAATGACAGAATGATTCCTTTATAAACATCTTATAAAATTCAATCAATGGTATATATGAATTTAACCCATAATCTATAAAATAGTAAGAATATTTTGAAATAAACTTTTATGAAACATGGATGTGGAAGATAAGGAGGTCCCAGTAGATAATTGCGTATAAGAAATCTCAGATAATGAATAGATTGTAAAATAAACCATTACATTTTACTTTTACTAGGTAGAGGGTAAGTTAATATCCTGTATATTGATGAAAAAATTGTTATTAAATTATTCAAGAATCATATACCTTAATATGATATCATATATTATCTTTTACCATTGCTTTGTTAATAATATCTTAGTATTATCGTTGTTTCGGGTGTTAACAGATTCATTTTAATTTATATTATTTATTATAGGATTCATATTTGTTGTGGATGGGATGTATCCTATTCATATCCAGAAGTATATCAAGTCTTTATAAATTATTATTAATCATCTAATGATAATTACTCATGAATGGATACAATGGGGAATGAATCTCATCGCGTTCATGGAGACGATAATTCGTACGTACACATGAGCGAAAATATCATTCTTTTGATATTAAAATAATATATAATTTGATGATATATCGTATATAAAGAATATTTATCATGTTATATTTATTATTTACATCAATTTGAAATCATTATTATACCCATCCAAATAACAATGTATTAAATAACAATTACACCACGACGTGGAGACGGTAAGCCATATGTATGCATGTATGATGACATGTCAATCAAAGGATGTCTAGAATAATGAATTTTGTTGTAACATATTTATAATAACATCAAAGTATATATAAAATACTCAATTTATTATTTTTTTATTGGAATCAACAAAGAAAAAGGAAGTGGAAGAAGAAAAGAATATGAAAGAGGTGATGAAAGATTTACCTCCTCTTCGTGTTCTTTATTTTGATTTGATCAAAAGGTGTCCATATGATTGATTTCTAACTAAATTAGGTCCTCTATAATGAATTTAGGAGAGTTGAGAGGGTATTTGGGCAGAGTTTGGCCAATCCAAATGACTTTGATGGTTTGAATTAGAGAGATGGGGGAGCACCCTTTTATAAGAGGTGTGAGGGGTACCATTGGAAAAGATACAAATATTTTTTTATAATAAAATCATTTTTGGTTTCTAAAGGATCCAAAGTAGATTATTTAACGTATAAGGTGGGGATGGGTCGAGATACAGACAACCAATAGGTTTTAGAGTGATTTGTGTCACTATATTAACATTATATTTTTATTTTACTCTTAGTTAAATAGTTTGACATTTACCATGCCTCTTTATTTTTATATTATATGGTTGATAAACATACTATATACTTCAAAGAGAACCCAAATTGGTTAATTAATGATACAATTATCATTATATAAGTCCTTTGGCCGAACCTTAGATTTTGATTAATAGAATATCAATTAATAATATAATATTATTTTAAGAATTCTTTTATGTCAATTTTGACACTATTTGGTATTTTGTTTTTTCTAAATTTATTATAGCATTATTACTTCAATTAAAACGCATCTAACCAAACCTAATATGTCATATTAACCAATAAAATTATAGGAAATAAAAAAAGTCTCAGATTACATTTATTTGGATATTTATAATGTCAATTATTTTATTATTTCATTAATTAGTTAATTACTGCATCATCTTTGTTTCAAAAATATATTAAATTATATAATGTCTAAAAAATATAAATAAAATACCCTTATATAGGAAATACTTTGTTTCTTTCTATTTAATATTTATAGTCGAATTAACTTATGTATAACCCTATATTAAAAATTATTTAATTATTAAGCTTTGATTTTGACTCTTAACTCTTCTTTGAATTAAATAATAATAAATGTCTAAATATAATCCATGTGAACCGAAGAGGTTCATATATTATTCCTAAGATTGTTTTTGGTCGATTAATACTATCCAAAAGAATTAGGACATGTGTTAGGGTAATAATAATATCATTTTAACCCTTAATTACCCAATTTACTTTTAACCATGGTAAATAACAGTAAAAAGTTTCTATTCACGAAAAATTATTTTCCTCTTATTGAACCACATTTTAATTACTAATATGAACTGTGTCTCTCGAATTTTTGAAATTCCACTCATAGAAGCGGTAAAATTATGTTTTATGTAAATTTTCAAATTTTCCTAAGAGTTGGGTAAAAGACGGTGAAGAGTTTAATAAAATTTCTATATATCTAAACATATTATAAAATGACATCAATGAATTAGATTGATCATGTATAAGTATTATTTATATATTTTTACCTAAACTAAATTAAAATAATATAACTAATTGTTTAAATAAAAATCCGGTTTTAACTAATAACTCAGTGGTTTTCACTATTCATCAAAAATTGAATGTTTTCAGAAAAATACCAAAAAATCACCCTAAGAATATTTCAATATTCCGTATCCAAAAATAAAGTCCATTTTGAATGTTAAAATTTATAAAATTTATAAAAGTGGGTATTACTATTCATAATGTGTAGTTGGATTGGTTGTGGTGTGTTAGAACTCGAAGTTGCATACAACACACGCTATTGTATTGTTCAAAGAGAAGTGTACCATGGAAGCTTGGGGTGTTACATTTCCCCTCTTTGAAATAATTTCATCCTCGAAATTTCTAGAATATTACTACATAAAAAGACCTAGGTGGTACTTCAGCATATGTTCCTCGGATTCCCACATTTCCTCTTCCATCTTATGGTTTCTCCAAAGAACTTTTTCTAGATGAGTCATCTGGTTTCTCAGCACTTGTTCTCTTGTATCTAGAACCTTGACATGCTCTACGCAATAAGACATATCGGGTTCTTATTCTAATTAAACATAGGTGAGTACATGCATTGGGTTAGGCATGTATTTTCTCATTAGTGATATGTAGAACACATCATGTACTTTGGAGAGACTTGGAGGCATTGAAAAATGGTAAGATACAGCCCCAATTCATTCTATAATTCTTAAAGGTATGATGTACCATGGACTAAATTTACCCTTCATACAGAAACTTTTAACACCCATCCATGGAGATACCTTCAAGAAAACATGATCTCCTACCAGAAATTCCAAATCCTTCCTTCGATTATCGGCATAGATCCACTCCCTACTTTTAGATGCTTTGATGGGGGATTCTATTACATTCACATTTTCCATCATTTCCTCTATATGTTCTGGGCTTAAAATGTTTTTTTTCACCAACATCATTCCAACAGGTTGGTGTGTGACATGTCATTCCGTATAATTCTTCATATGGTGGCATCTGAATACTTGAGTGGAAGCTATTGTTATAGGAATATTCTACCAGAGGTAAATATTGGTAAAATATTCCTTGAAAGTTGAGTGGGACTGATATCAACATGTATTTTATAGTTTGAATAATCCATTCAGATTTTTCATCAGTTTGTGAGTGGTAGGCAGTACTCAAACGAAGTTCACCATCCAGGGCTTTATGAAGACTTTTCCAAAATCTTTATGTAAAACGGGACTCATTATTAGAAACAATTGATAGTGGTACTCCATGATGTTTCACAACATCATTAATATATAGTCTCTCTAGACATTCAAGTGGTACATCATCTCTTATAGCATGAAAATGTGATGACTTGGTAAGATGATCAATAATGTCCCATATTGCATCGGTCCTTCTATGAGACATTAGTATTCCCATGACAAATACCATCGTAATATTATCCCATTTTCACAGATGTATGGGAAGAGGTTTCATGACTCCTCAAGGCAGTTGCCTTCCATGTTTCACATGATTACAAACTATACACCTTGAAACAAAATCAGCAATCTCCCTCTTCACGTTGTCCTGTAAAAAATGTTCCATCAATTATTTATACATGTTAGTGCTACCAGTGTGTATAGATAAATTGGAACTATGATAATCATCCAACAGTTCCCTTTTTAGACCACGTATATCATAAAAAAAAATTCTCTTTCCAAATTTCCAAATTCCATCTTCATACAAAAAGTCACTCAATCTCCCATCATTCATATCTTTAATCTTCTTTTGAAACTATTCATCAGCAGTCTGAGAACTCTTTTTATTTTATTGTAATCATGATTTGGCAACCATTTGAAAAAGTATTGATGTTTTACCTTTAATGGTAATTATCATATCCATATTTACTAGATCCATGTATATAGGATTCTTTTCAACTCTCATCTTCGTCAAAACTCTATTATCCTTTCTGATGAAGGCATCTACAACCTTATTTTCCTTCCTCGGGTGGTAGTGTATCGTGCAGTCATAATCATTGAGTAGTTCAAGCCATCCCCTTTACCTCATTGTGAGTTATTTTTGTGAGAAAATATATATCAAACTCTTGTGATCGGTATATATCTCACATTTTTCACCATAGATATTTTGTATCCAAATATCCAATGAAAATATTACAGCTTCTGACTGATGATCATGAGTAGGATAGTTTTGCTCATGAATTTTTAGATGTCTTGAGGGATAGGAAATTACCCTATCATTCTGCATACTGACACAACCTAGTTCTTTATTTCAAGCATCACTATAAATAACAAACCCATCATTCCCTGATGGTAGAGTTAATATAAGAGCATTGACTAATCTTCTCTTCAATTATTCAAAACATTCATCACACTCTTTTGTCCAATAAAATTTAACCCCTTTACGCGCGAGTTTTGTTAATGGATTATCCAACTAGACAAGATTCTGGACAAAACACCAATAATAACCTGCTAATCCAATAAAACTATATACCTCAGTTATACTCATCAGTGTTGGCCATTCATTAATTGCCTTGATCTTAGAAGGATCAACATATATTACATCCTTGGAGACAATAAGGAAAAGAAAATAAATCTCATGAAGCCAGAATTCACACTTTCTAAACATCCAATATAATTCATGTCTTCTAAGAGAATTCAGGATAATGTGCATGTGATTTTCATGATCTACATAGATTTTGGAGTATACCAAGATATCATCAATAAATACCAATACAAAATAATCGAGATATTCCTTGAAATCTATGTTCATTAGATTCATGATGATTGCGAGTTCATTAGTCAATACAAAAGGCATTACTGTAATCTCGTAGTTCCCGTACCTGGTTTGAAATGTTTTTTTTATAATGTCTTCATTCTTTACACACAACTGATGATATCCAGGTCGAAGGTAAATTATTGAAAAGTATTAATCTCCATAAAGTTGGTAGAATAAATCATCAATGTAAGGTAGGTGATACTTGTTATTTATTATTATAGAATTGATCTCCATGTAATCAATGCACAACCTCATAGATCTGTCTTTCTTCATAACAAAAAGGACAGGGGCTCCCCAGGGAGAAACACTCGGGTGAATAAATCCCTTATTACTCAATTCCTCTAGTGGTTTCTTTAGTTCCACTAATTCTATAGATTCCATTCTATAAGGGGTCTTCGATAATGGCATTGAACCATGAATTTAATCAATGAAAAACATAATTTCTCGTTTCGAAGGATGTCTAGGTAAATCGTCTAGAAACACATCAACATATTCATTCACAATAGGTACATCCTCTATTTCAACATTATTTTCCTCACCCATAGTTATTTCAATCTCTTCCTCCCCAATAATTAATTTTAGTTGATCTAATGAGGCTGGATGTAGATAATAATTTGGTTGTGATGATTCTTCTCTAAAGATAAGGGGTTCTTTATCATCATCATCAAAAATAGTAACTGCCTTCTTCTTACAATAAATTTTTTCATCATGGACAGAAATCCAATCTATACTGAGGATTATATCAAATTAAATCATGGTTATGATAATTATATCAGTAGATAAAAAACTTTTATATATTGTAATGGGAACTGATTCACAAAACATTGTTTCGATGATAATTCCCTTAAGAGTTCTGATTGACAACTCCTATCTTAAATCAAATTGAAAATATGTAATTTTCATAGAAAACATGGAAGAAATGAAACAATGGGACGATCCAGACTCAAATAAAGAATTGGATAAACATGAGGAAACAATTAAATTATCTGCCACCATGTCTTTTGGAGCTTCAACCTTAACAGTAGTGATCGCATAAGCTTGGCCTTGATCTCTTTTCATTTTATAAGTTATGTATCCCCAACACTTAGGAAATTCATTTTCATAATTTACCATCTCCTTGTAATCGTATCATTGAAAATCGATAGCTTCTTTCTTCCCCTTATTTCCATTTCCAAAGTGTTCCGCAGATCTCTTCTTCTCTTGCTTTTCTTTAATGTCGTAAGACATAGAGAATTATTTTTTTTGTCTTGATGGGACATGATACAATATCTTTTTAGGATGATAGGGATTGTAAGACTAATGCTCGATCGATAAATGGTTTTAACCGATCAAGGAAACGACTAATCTTACTTCATGGGTTATGTATATAATCTGCATCATGCCTCGCAAACCTTGTAAAGTTAGCCTCATACTTTGCGACATTCTAATCCTTCTTTTGCCTCAGACTCCGAAATTGTCTTTCCAAATCCGCTCGATGGTCACGAGGAAAGTATTTTTCTAAGAAAATCTCTTTAAACTCCTTACATTCCATATTTGATACTTCACTGTCTTCCTTTGTGTTTTGAATCAATTTCCACCATTGATTTTCATCTCTTGTGAGGCGATAAACTGTCATGATAGCCTTTTCCATTTCACTACTCCCGAAATCATGAAATATTTTCTCTATGGAATTTATCCATTGCTCAGATACTGGTGGATTTGTAATACAATTTAATGTTGGTGGTTGTTTCCTCATTAAGTTATCTAACATTGATCCTCTGCGATGCGGATCAGGGTGCTCTATACGGGTAAGGATATTATTCATAAACTGAGTGAGTTGTCCCAATATGGTGATTAGTTGATCATCTCCAGCTACATCACCACCTCCACAATAATTATCATAATCTAGAGGGAAATCCATACATAGAGTGTGTGATTTGATAGGGTTTCCATTCCCCCCACTTGGTCCCATTTCTAAACAATGGAATAAACTATAGTAGTTTATAAATCGGAATACATAATTCAAAACTGGAAAAACAATTAACATAAAGTGATATTTTCATGGATATAATCCATAATAATTAAAAAAATTATTTATGAATTATATACTCATAAACCCTTCATAATGGTTTGTAATGAAAATGAGATTTATCCTAAGCATATCCCCCAGGAGTATCGTAACCAATAGTGCAGTAAGGCCCATTGTCGTGCACCGGTTCATGTTCAAGTCTAGCTCAATGTGGTGTTTTGGGTTTTACCCATTGTTACATCTATGCCAGAGCCGCCTCTACCAGCTCATATCCAAACATGGATGTATTTCTCGGGAGACTCAAAAAATATATATATTACCAAAATTCTAATATGTTCTTCAATACTAATAGTCAAAGTCTATCGTAGGGTAATGTGATATAATCAAAATTTATCTAAATCAAGCTTCCAAGGTTTTTACTAAACTTCTTATAATACCAACTAAAACACCCTGACCCCAATTACCCAGAGTTAGTGCATTAGTACATAACATTGGCCTGATCACAAAAGATCAAGTCTCGAATGATCGATTAGTTTAGTAACCTTGGAAACACTAGATACATTAATATGTCATACATTACATGATAAAGTGAAAAACTACAACAACATAGTCTCCATAGTACACAATCATATCCCATCAGACTATCCCTACAGGTCAGTCATAAAATATTTTTCAGATCATGAGAAAAAATACCATAGAAAGGGGTGAGCTCCGATGTTGAGTATAGAGAAAAATCTAGTAGAAACATTCATAAATAAGCATAAACGTTTAAAGAAATTTATTACTAAAACAAAAGCCTTTTAAACATGAAATTCATCATAATATGGAAAAAATAAAATGAAATAATGCAATTTAATTATTCACATAGATATTCTACTAGTCGAATAATCACATGTAATATTAATAACAACTTTCATAATGATGGAATGCATAATGCCAAACTACCATAACCGCATAGTCAAGGCCTTGTGCCACGTCTACAAATAAGATTTTCTCAAGGTCTTGTCCCAAGAGAATATTTTTTCCCATGAGACCTACCGATTCTTCAAGGAGCTAGAGAAAGCTCCACCTGTCACTTACTATGTCCAATGGATTTATCATATGAATATGTTTAAACATAACATAACATTCATATTTAAACTAGCATATGAAATGTCAATACATTATCCATAAACCATGAATTGCATAAAAATAACACATTCATAGTTATACAAATCACAAAACCATCAATACATATGGATGTTTTGTATCATTATAATTCAACTTCAAATAAGCATAAAATCCACCAAAAGGATGTTGACATAGATGAAATCAAAATTTTTTGAGAGAAATATCTCTACTCTGAAATCATTTATAAGTAACATAATTATAAAAGAAAATATTTATGTTGAAAATATTCTTATAATCATGTAAGGGAAGATTCGCCGATTTTATAATGGCGGAACATAGCCGCACCAGCCGTATAAGTTAAAAAAAAGACATTCATACCTTAATTTTGTTGAAAAGGTTAAAAAGGTCCTTGTTTGGAAAACAAAGGAAAGTCTCATTTATAAAAATCTTATAAAATTCAAAATATGGTATAAATGACTTTATCCCATAGACTAAAAAATATAATGAATGTTTTGAAATACAAAATATGAAACATGGATGTGGATGATAAAGAGGTCTCGGTAGATAATTATATATAAGAAATCTTGGATAATGACTAGATTGTAAAATAAACTCTTACCTTGTACATTTACTTAGTCGATGGTAGGTTAACCTCATGGATAATAGTGAAACAATTTTTATTAAATTATTCATGAATCATATAAATTAATATGATATCATATATGATCTTTTGACATTGCTTTATTAATAATATATTAGTATTATCATTGTTTCAGGTGTAAACAGATTTGTTTTCCATTATATTCTTTATTATGTGAGTCATATTTTTTGTGGATGGGATGTATCTTATTCATATACATAATGATATAATGTCTTTAAACATTATTTTTAATCATATAGAGAAAATTATTCTTGAATGGATACGATGGAGAAGGAATCTCATCGCGTTTTTGGAGACGGTAATCTGTACGTATACACGAGCGACAATATCATTCTTTTGAAATTAAAATAATATATAATTGGATTATATATCATATATAAATAATATTTATCATGTTATTTTTATTATTTACATCAATTTCACATCATTATTATACCCATCCAAATAATAATGTATTGAGTTACAATTACAAAACGACGTCGAGACGGTAAGTCGAACGTACGAACGTATGGTGACATGTCATTAAAAGTATGGATAGAATAATGAATTTGGTAGTACCATATTTATAATTACATCACTGTATATAGAAGATATTGGAGTTATTATTTTATAATGGAAATAACAATGAAAAAGGAAGTGGATGAAGAAAGGAACTTGAAGAGGTGATGAAATATTTATCTCTTCTTCGAGTTCTTCATTTGGATTTGATCAAAAGGGCTCCATAGGTTGGATTTCTGACTAAAGGAAGGAATCTAAGATGAAGGTAGGAAAGTTGATAGGGTATTTGGAAGATGTTGGTATAGCCAAATGGCTTTTATGGTGTCAATTAGAGAGAAGTGGGAGTGCCCTTTTATAAGATGGTGAGGGGCACCATAGGAAAAGCTATAAATATTATTTTATAATAAAATGATTTTCGGTTTCTAATGGCTCCAATGAAGATTATTAAAATGATAAGGTGGGGATGGGTCGAAAACCCCAAAACTAATTGGTTATAGAGAGGTTTGGGTCACTATAATAACTTTATCTTCTAGATTTCACTCTTAGGTAAATAGTTTGACATTTACCATGTTTCTTTATGTTTATATTATATGGTTGATATACATACTATATACATCCAAGAGAACCCTAATAAGTTCATCAATGATCAAAATATCCTTATATAAGTCCTTTTATGGATCCATTTATTTTTAGGAATAAAAAGTCATTTAATAATATACTATTTGTTTTAAAAACACTTTTATGTCAATTTTGACAGTATTTGGTATTTGGTTTTTGATAAACTCAAAACAACATTATTAATTCAAATAAAATTCATCAAACTATCCCTATTATTTCTTATTAACCTAGATAATTATTTAAATTCATAAAAGGTCTCAAATTACATTTATTTGGATATTTATAATGTCAATTATTTTATTATTTCATTAATTTGGTAATTACTGCATCATCATTGTGTCATAAATAATTTAGATTATTTAACGTAAAAAAAATATAAATAAAATAAAATTATGTAAGAAATATTTTTATATTTCTAATGAATATTTATTATCGAATTTATCTTATGTATAAACCTATATTATATTTTTTTACTTATTAATCATTGATTCTAACTCTTTTAACACTTCATTGAATTAAAAAATAATAAATGTCTTAATCTAATCTGTGTGGACCAAAGAGGTACATAGTTTATTCCTATGGTTGTTTTTGGTCAAATAATACTTATCCAACAGACTCAGGACATGTATTAGGGTAATAATAATATCATTTTAACCCTTAATTACCCTATTTACTTTTAACCGTGGTAAATAAATGTAAAAATTTACTGTTCAACAAAATATATTTTCATATTATTTAACCAAATTTTACTTACTAATATCATCCGTCTCTCTAAATTTTTTGAAATTCCACTCGTAGAAGTGGTAAAATAAATTTTTATGTGAATTTGTAAATTCTCCTAAGAGGTGGGTAAAAGTGGGTGAAAAGTTCAATAAAATTTTTAATATCCAAACTTATTATAAAATGACTACAATGAATTAAACTGAACATATATAGGTATTATGTATCTATTTTGACCTAAAATAAATATACATAAAATAACTAATTATTTAAATAAATTTTTAAACCAATAACTCAGTTTTATTCACTATTCATCAAAAAATAAATGTTTTTTGAAAAATACCAAAAAAACACCCTAAGATAATTTTGATATTCCAAATATAAAATTTCTGTCCATTTTGAATGATAATAATTATAAAATTTTAAAAAGTTGGTATTACTATTTATAATGGCCAGTTTGATTGGTTGTGGTGTGTTAGAACTTGAAGTTGCATAGAACACATCATATTGTATTATTCAAAGAGAAGCATACCGTGGAATCTTTGGGTGTTACACACATATAAATTTTCATATTAGGATTAGTATTAAGATCATTTTATTTAATGTATTAGGACATATGTCCATATCTACCTCATCAAAAACATATCATAGTTTTAGTAAGCCATTCCTTCTGGAGCTTTTTGCCACACTTGTCACAAGTTGGCACCATCGTTGTTAAACATAGAGTAGCCATATAGATGTCCCCCAACATAAAAATACCATATGAATTTTAGAATGATATAGGCCCCACCATACATCATAATCAATTCCCAAGAACCAAAATTCAGTCAGAAAATATTAATAACATCATTAAAACATTTCTTTTGCATTTAATAAAAAAAATTAAAAGAGGGTTTAAACAAATTCACTTATAAATATAATATAATTGAAGTTAGATTTAATTGAGTGGATGGAATATGTATATTAATTATAAATACATTCAAATTAAAAGTAATATAAAAAAAATTCATCTCACAAATAGTTTTAATACCACGTAAATAATGAAGTAAAATGTTAACCCAAAGAATGAAAATCGGGTTATGAAATCCCTTACCATGGTTTTTTCATACATAAAAAATTGTTTAAGACTTCTGTATAATGGTAAATACTGTGTAATTAGTATTTTTTTCAAATTGTATTTATGTTTATAACAACTTATATGATCATTTTATAAAATTATTTTACAATTTATTTATTTGTATTTTGTTCATTTCATTTTTTCTGGTGTGTTCTTTATATGATATCCATGGTCAGTTTGTATTTTATTTCCTTCTAGTCTGGAAATGAAATTCAAGAAGCGGAATGAAATGGTATTATAATGTTTACATAATATTAAATAATACCATACATCTTTTTTATGATATATTATGATGAATCATTTAGTAAAACATTAATGATATTAGTTTAGATAATTGTTTTGGGGTTCCTCAATAATCATGAATTTGTTTCATTATATAATTTAATGTCATGCATTGAAGTTCATTCCAACACATAATGTAGGTTATAAAATAAACTTTACATTATTTTTCCACCATTTAAATGTTTTTATGATCATTATTGAAGGATGTAATGTATATTGTAAACACATCATCCACTATTTTGGTAAATCGACACATCGTGGATGGTATTATTATTTTTAGAACAACAGGAAGAGGAGAGGAAATAAAAGTATGAATATTTTACATAAAAATGATAACATATATAATATATATGATTCTAAATAATTCATACCTCCATGATAAGTGGAGGGAAATAATGTATAATAAAAGAAAGGAATTGGAAAGAAAACACATGACAAAGGAAGAGGATTCATAACTCTGGATCTCTTATCATTGAGATATTCCTTATATCATTTTTTAGTCTTTTGATGAGACCAGAAAGACATGAACATGGGGAAGAGACCTAGGGAGGGGTTTTGGTAGATGACTAGCAATTCTTAAGGATATATTGGTCTGAGATGATGATGGGAATAAGGGTGGTATTTATAGTGGAGGAGAGGAGGGATTTCACATTATTTTAATCATTAGTTTTATATTTTTCCTTATTAATATGAAATTAATTTATTAATGTGACCCCCAATAGTATTAAGTGCATGTTAGTTCAAATTATATGGGATTAAATTATCAATTATGTCAAAAATAGTGTATTTAAATGATAATTTGAATATACGATATTTCAGCGTATTTTACTAATCATAAAAAATTAATGAATATCAGAAAAATCACAATAATTAACCCTTAATAATTTTCAATGTATAGAATTCATCAAATAACTCAATTTTTTTAAAATAATTTTATTAATTTTATTAATTTAATTTTTAAATAAATCTATAATTTATTGAAAAATAACAATTTTAAATCTATAACTCAATTTTCAACACCTTGAAAAATTAATCAACTTCACATTATCTTATAATGATATGAAAATAAAATAATAATATGATTTATTATTCCAAAGGGACATATTACATTTCATATTACTATTCATTAGGGTATGTTACTATTCACTAAAATCTATTTTGGATCTATTAGACTCCAAATGACATAATGATGACAACAGTAGATGACCGTTTTTTGGGATTCAAATCATAGAAGTGTCAAAATTAGGTTAAAAGGATAGTTATAACTATCTACATAAAAAATGTATCATTCATTTCAATTTTTAATAAAAAAAATAGCGGTGTTACACTTTAGGTTATAAAATAGTGATAAAATCCTTAATATGAATCCACCTCCACCTCATTTATTTATACATTAAGCATAAATTTCTCAAGATCTCCTTCCTATTGATATTGTAAATTGAGGAAAAATGAATGGAATGGTTAAAATAGAACCATGATAAAAAATAGACATTATAATGAGTTAGGTTCTTTTATAACATGAATGAACCTGAACATTGTCATGTTATAAGTCCCATAAATGATGCATGCTAAGGATTTAAGCATTCTATGAAACAAAACTATATCCAAGAGCTACGTAATTAAAAGAGATCCACATTTCCAAAAGAAGCAGGGGCTTAGCAAGTCCAAATAAAGAAGGATTGTGTGTCACTACAAGATACCTATGGTTTGTGACTGTGGGGGTGTTCCTCTAACCATGGGAAATTCTAGTATAAAATCATCATTTATGGAAATACATGACTCTTTCTTGAGCCCCATCATTCTGTTCCAACTCTTTATTATCCTGCACTCTTCCTTTACTCAAAATATATTTTCTAGCACCATATTCCTCTTATTTATCATTTTCATTTTCTATTTTTCCTCCCTATCATAGAGATCATATGACCCCTTTATTAAACAAACTACCTCTGTAAAAAGGGTGCGCTGCAATATCCAGAACAATACTGCCTGAGGAAATCTCCCTGGATGAAAGAGATACCTCTATAGAACTGTAATCTTGGTTAACCACCACTTTTCATTCATTATTCAATATCATTACTGATAAATTGGGAGCCAACCAACCATCCTTTTAGGAGATGGATCACATACCCAAACCAGTGGGATAACATCCTCCTTACCATAGGGGGAATTATCCAAGAAGGATTTACCCAATATTTGGAAATTGTTCATCTTCTTTAAACTAACTTCATCAAAATCATCCCTAGTTAGAGTCTCATTTTGAACTAAAAGAACAATCTCCCTAATAAATTTCTCAATATCATAATAAATATATTTATCATAAATATCACCTTACATTTTAACTACCAAATCATTTATATCCAAAGATAATTAAAGAGATAATGATATGTCATTTGAGAGTGTGACAAGAACCTCATAACCTGGGTTTTTGGATACTATATTAGCAAGATGCTCCTCCTCCATAATATCAGCTCATGATTTTATCGGATTTACTAAGAGGGTAAGGGAATGAGGAAGGGGGTGCTAATTATAATTAAAGTCACCCACTTTATTAATAACAATATCATTTTTATTGGGATATTTTTTCACTTCCTTCCATTCTTTAATTTATGGGGCCATCGTCACATTATTCACAATGACCCTATATTTTTCAACTAAATGGGCAGGAATATTTCATAGGTTACAGAATGGTGGTACATGATCAATGTAAAGTATAAAATCCATTTTGCTATCACATTGAATTAAGGTGATGTTATTAGGATGATGATAAGCTAAATTAACATCAACATGGATCCATGAAAAATAACCAAGCACATCATCAAGGGTGTGTTGATCTATTCTTTGTGGTGTACCAATACATGAGGAATTTTTTATGTATTTCTAGATTCTAATATAATCAATTAAAACTGTGAAGGTGAATCCATAAATGCAAATTAGATTTATTCAATGTCATTAGATTGAAACTGCTGTCCCAATAAGATATGTGAAGAATACTAGGTCCGAGATGCAGGTTAACCAGATTTCTGGCCACTATAAGATCCTAACTACATATGAAGAAAATATAGAAATATACCTACTAGTTGGGATGAGATTATAGGCATTATTTCTCCAACAGTGAGTAATACGGTTCATAATATTGATATTAGGCCACAAAATTTCACCTATCGAGTAAATTACATAACTTGACGGAGAGTATTTTCGTAGATTGAATCATTACTAGATTGCTACTGGGTCCACGGCAACTAAGAATCTTCCATGATCATGTTTATTGATAGAGAGATGTGGAAAACCCACCATATGAAGATCTACAAACCCTAATAATGCATCTGAAAAGAATATTCCTGAATACCTCATATATGATCTAGTAGGAACATCAACCCCAGTATGCTGATTGGGATGTGAAACTTCTTTGAAATAAAAATCCAATTATAAATTGATCAAATTAATGATATTTCAGAGGAAGTAATTTCATCATTATTGAAGAACAAAATTTTTTAATTTTTAAAATTATAATTTAATCCTTCATGGATTCTTAAATTCCAAAATTTTATTAGACTTTTGTAATATTTGTTTATGTTTTATATGATAAACCAAATATCTTATTCACATCTTTTGTAAATAGAACCGTGTTAGTAAAATGGAAATAAATATTATTTTATATGTTGTTATAGATATTAAAACATGGATATAAATTAAATTAATCTACTTTTTTATTTTAGTATAAAAATTAATAAAATATTTTAATGAAATAATAAATATGGATGAAAATTTCCATCTACCAAGAGTATATAAAACTAATCCAAAATAAAAATATTTTCACATTAATAATTAGTAATAAAGTGTATAAAATGATATATAATAATATTATCATAATAAAAAAATAGAGGATGAGAAAATATATATAGTTGATGAAATTATTTTCTTAAAATGACTGTAAATAGACCTTTTGTAATAAACAATCATCAAAATTAATGGAGATTGATTTATAATGACTTTATCTCTTTTTTAATATTGAGTTAAAAGTAATATTAATTTTTAATATGATATGGTTATTTAAATAAAATTAATAAAATTAATTAATATTTCTAAAATAATACATTGAATAAATGTTACACCTTTAAATAAATCATGGTGCACGATATAGAAAATGTATCAAGTCAATGAGATTGAGATAGAAAACCACCTGTAAAAATCATAAAATTTAATGTCTTAATTAACCGGTGAAGTTTTTATTTGTATATAATTAAATCCATATTAAAAAACCAAATTGAAAAATATAAAAATTTAGAATAATTTAGAAATATTTATATATTAATAATGTTAGTGGATAATTTTTATTACCTATTTAAATGAAATTTATTTTATAAACCCCTTATCATTTGTTCATACCTTAGATATACTTCCTATAACCCCTTAATAGTAAACAATATTAGTTATTTATCATGTTTAATAATATTTTACATTTTTTATACGAAATTTACACAATTTATGTAAATTTTTTCAATAACATGGTTAATTAAATAATTTTTTATTTTCACAAGAGGTGTTTTGAGGATGTTTATATCATAATTGATATATGACATTTGAAGGATAACTATGATCAAAGTGATCAATGTTAAAAAAATATAAAGAATAAAAATCATGTAATAATAATATTTTTTATATATTAAATAAAATGTTAAAACTATTTTTTAACGGTTTACATGAAAAATGAATCACATTACTTCATTAATGTCGTAATACACTTGTAAACACGGATGAAACTATTATTTTCCAACTGATGGATTGTAAGGTATTTAGTTATATATTAATATTACAGAATTATGACTATTTCAAAAATATGATATACATATACATATGTATATATTTTAAGTTCGTCATTATAAACATGATTTGAGGTATTGAGGGGCAACAAAACACTCTGCTTCCTGAAGGTGGTTTTCTACAAGTAAACATGAATGATATATTCATTCAACATATAATAAAAAGTGTAATGGAAAGGGGTTGTACCATAGTAAAAATATTATTTCTCATTTTTTATATACAAATGTTATTATATAACAAAGTATTAATAATATTTAACAGAAGTATATGAAGTAAAATAAAAGCAATAATTTAAGTTTATCAGATCTCTTATGGTTGACCAACATTATTATAGACCATTAAATGTATAAAATGTCTTTTTGGTGAGACTAGAAAAATATGATGTGTGTAGGAATGTGTTTAAGTGACTATGGTAGATATTTGATATGTAAAAAGGATCACGAAGAGTGTGGAATAGAGGATAGGTTAATTTCTTTGATGAATGAATGTAGGTGCACTCTTGGAGGTACCCAATGTATTAAATTAATATATATTAATATTCAGGATGAGGTTTCACATGATTTATATATTTAAAATATATAATGGGCATAAAAAAATATAGTTCTACAAAATAAATTTATTCATGTTTAGGTTCAATTTTACTATATCCAATATATAGCTGAAGGTATGATAATACTAATTTAACTCGATCATTTTCTTCATAGAAATGTAAAATTACTCTAATTTTAATAAAGAAATATCAAGCTCAACTATTCTGTAAGATATATACTTATCACCCATCATAATGATATATTTTGGGATCACCTATAATCATAAATAATATTTAAGAAATGTAAATTAATATAAAACGTGTAAAAATATATTAGTAGTAAATCTATTAAAAAACATATATATGATTATTTTATGACATAATCATAGAAAAAAATATTATTCATGATAGATTCATTAAAAATTAAATCTAAATACATCCAAAGAAATAATATTAGTATCATAATATAATATTCCAAAAAAATTATGGGGTCCATTAATGGATGTTGACATATATTGAAATACCATTAAAATCACATTAAAAAATATATTGAAAATTATTAAAAAATAATCTTCTTTCAACACAATTAAATATAATAAATTAATACAGGGATGAGTAAATTTTTTAATCTATCATTAAATTTGAAAAATAAAAAACAATCATTTAGTAAATTAATATTTATAATGGTATGAAAATAAATTATAGTGGAATATCATAAAACAAATATTTATTTCATTCCATTGATAAAAGAATACTATTTCCAAAAAAGAAAAAATTCATTTAAATCCTTTTATAGAATGTAAGAAATTATTAAACAAATTAAATTCATCATTATAGAATAGTAAAAACATTATATAAATCATTATATATATAATATGCATATGGATAAATAATTATTTCCACAAAAAAATCTATATGATCTATTTTTATTTAAAACATTTTCCATGTCATTTAAAGAATAAAAAATGTGTTAAATGAAAAAAAATATTTTAAATGAAAGAAATAACCTTTTTATATTAATTAATATATTTTTAATTGACATTATATTTTATAACATCCCATTAATTATCATTGATCATATAAAATATTCTAATATAATTAGATTATAACAAAATGAATTATTTTCTTATGAAACATTTGAATGAATAAACATTGAATGAGTGAATATTATATTTTCCTATATATACATTGAATTACAAAATTAAATAATGAAAAATTATTTCATTATGAAATATTTACTTGAATAATTTTCCATGACATAGAAAATCTCATATGGAAATTATATTTGAGAAAATAAAACCTTTACCCTTATCAGAACATATGAAGTGATAATTAAACAATAAAGAGATTAAGTTGACATATTTAAATCTATATAAAATAATTATAAATACAACATAAAAATATATATAGATCAATTCACACATAATTACATCACAAAAATTTTAACAAATATGTGTTATAACCCAATGATGTGATATTGAATAAATAAACACATTACCCCAATACCAACATTACCATGAATGTGCTTTAACTCTAGTATAACATAATAATTAATTATTTTACATGTTTTAGATTAATTTATTTTTCATTTTTCTCTTATCCTAAATACTTTAGTCATGTTTTATTCAATGATATCTTTAATTCCTTTATTTCTAAATTTAATGTTTAGTTTATTGATGATTCTTGGTTCATAATTTAATATTGAATTTATTAGGTTGACGGTGGAAAATAGTTCACTATTATATAATATAATTAGTATTAATAACGTTATAATAATTATTTTTACATCATTAATAATATTTTAGAGTCATTCATTAATATATTTAATTATAAATGAATCAAATCACATCACGGAGGTGGATATGAAAATGTACACTAGAATGATGATTTTTTTTCCATTGAATAGAATGTTAATGAAATATATGATATAATACATTTCCATAATGTTCAAAATATAATGAATAATATATATATATATAAAATAATTCAATATAAGTATCCATGCGAGTTTCTGATGTCCAATGAAACCATTGCATTCATGTTTGTGATTGTCTACATTTATGAAAAAATGAGGGTTACATTACTCATATAATGGAAAGGTACAAGAAAAAGGATTATAAAATGTTCATACTAATTTTTTTTATTTTTTTTAAACCTATTTACAATATAATATGGTAATATGACTTTTTGATGTTATTATAATAATAACAAAAAATATATAAGTCGTTTTAAATTATTACATTCCCTTAATAAGACCACCTTCAACATAGAAATTGAAAATTTTTTAGTTGGAGTTTTGATGAAACTGATATGTCTTTGAAGTGTAAAATAATATTGGGGTGTTATTTGGGATTATTTTTATATATATACCATTATTTCTTAATAATAGTGGATATTTAGTAGCCCTCTATATGTGCGGGAGGGGTTCCATTTGAATTACATAATGTATTAAATAAATATAAATTAATTTTCATGTTCTAGTGGCTAAAATTTTATATATTTAAATTATATTAGATTGATTAATCAAAATAATTTCATCAAATAATATTTAAACTAGTGTGGTAAATTTTGTAACACTTATTCCTACGTTTTAACCTCTATGTAACATTATATAATTATTGATGTGATAAAAATGTTTTTTTACAATTTTGGGGTTTTGAAAGTCACAATAAATAATATGGTGACCCATAAACAGAAATTATATTCAATTATAGAATGCATCACTTTTGTAACAAAAAATATTAGAATCTTTTAAATTTAGAATCACTTAATAATAAAATTAACAGAAAATTTCATTCATATAATTTTTGGGATTATTCACATAATTTAGCACTAATAATATTTGAATACAATAAGTTACATTGAAAATAATCATTACATATGACTAATAAAAAAATTTTATCTATAAATTTCATTGAACACTATAATTCATCTTAAAATCAAACTATCTATGTTTTTAATATAATTTTCTTATTTTTTGTACTTCATACACAAGAATAGTGATTGCATTACATAAGTTTATAAGGTAATTTTTTCTAGAATAATAATTAATATTATAATATTAACTTATTCATCATTATAATTAGCATTTAAAACCATTAATTACTTTATTTTATCAATATTATTAAAATTATATATATTGAAATCAATGAAGGTATGTTTTAGAATTTTATATTAATTAAAAAATATAATGGCCATTAAAAAAATAGTTCAATAAGTAATGTAGTTAAATATATAAATGGTTTGGTAAATTTTTAAAAATATAATAAAAAATAATATATATATAGATGTTTTTTATCCTTATTTCATAATATTATCCATGTTCTTCCAATTTTATTTATATCATGGTAATAATATGTCTACCAATAATAATATACATTATGAAAAAAATGTGACATATTTACATAATTGGGAAATTGATATTCAAAATATTTATCAAATTATAAACCAAGTATTAGAATAAATAATTTTTATTATAATCCCACAAAATCCGATGAGCATCATTTTTTTAGAAATAAGTATTATTAAATATAAATAATCATAAAAAACTAATCATGATGATGATTATAATGAAATTAATTGTGTTATATTTATTAAATTTCAACTAAATAATCTTTAAAATAAAATTAAAATTAAATTTTATCTTTTATATAATATAATTAAGAAGACCGTTTTCTATAATATAAGTATTTTTTCATTAATTTATTAAAAAAATTCTTAAAATTCACAAAATTTCATGTTAAGGTAATTTTATTATGTAGATTTCAATGATTTTATATTTTTTAATGATATAATATTTCTCAATGTATATAAACTAGTTAGAGTATTTTCTACGAAAAATATATAAAAAACATTTTTTAAGAAATCATATATTCCAACAATAAAATTTAGTTAATAAAAATTGATATTTTATTTAATAATATTTTATCAACAATATTTTTTTAGTAAGTCCATTATTTATATATTTCATACTGTTGTTACTCATATTGCATCTCCCTAATTCAATTATGATGTTATTGTGGTTTTATAAAAATATTAATATTTTGTGGTCTTTAATACTTGTCCTTGGGTGCCTGATACAACATCGACCATGGTATTATTTTAAACCATTTTTTATAGAGATTAATTACATTTTATTATGGAACATATGTAACTAAATTGAAAATAGATTCTTGATCATTCAATGAACCCAACAAATGAGCACATTTTTTTTATAGAGTTATTTCTCACTACAAAATTGATCATACTTTTTATATAACTACATATTTGTAATAATATAAAATAATATAAAAAATTCTTTTTTAACCCAAAAAACATAAAAATATTCTTAATTTTTATAATTGTCTCTATATTTTGGATCTATAAAAATATACAAATAAAATATGTCAAATATGAAAATATTTTTATAATTTATCCATGAATTAATATTTATCAACATTAATATTAGATATATTAAATAAATTTAGGAAATCTACATAACAATTTTTTATGAAATTGACCCTCTTAAAAGTTATCATCCAATATACAAATAGTCATCCCCACTTGAGGATTTTTCGAAGAAAAAAAATATTTTTTCAATATTATATATATATATATATATATATAATATTAATATTTCAACTCTCTAAATAAAATTATCCATTTCATTCAGATATAGATAAATATACACTTTAATAAATAGAAACTATTTCTAAATATAACATATTTAGTTTGAGCATACAATATAAATGTCATTTTAAGTTAAAATGATAAACAATTATAGAAGGTTTGTAAAAAACAAAATCCAAAATTCCCCCTCATGATGTTCATTTATAGATCATGATAATGGTTAAAAATGAATTAAATCGATGTTTAATTTAAGATTATCATTCCCATTTTTTGTTTCAGGTGTTTTGATATATTAATATTATATGAGTATTTATAAATATATGTAATTTCTGTTTTATTCTTGATAATGTCAGAAATAATGTTTCCCTTTTTAGTGATCTCTATATAAATTATGGCATTAATCTATGTGCATTATGATTGAGTGTCCCCAAAGTTCATAGATAGATAAATAACAATAGTATTTTATAAAAGGATCTATATTCAGTTAAAACTCATAGGAAACTATATGAGTGCATGTGGTATCCACAACATCTATTCACCAAAACATCCTTCTTCAAGATATTCATCATTATGAGTAGATGGTGTAAATATGTTTTTTTTCTTTCTAGATAAACAAAATAAATCATCCGATATGAATAAATATTTTCCAAAATATTATTTCAATGATGAATAATTTAACAAAAAAATTATGTACTCATAGCACTAACACCCCAATATAACATGTTAGTTAGGTCACAATTTTCTATCCATCACTTGTTTACCCAATATACATATAGGCCCAAACATGGGGCCATCCCAAATACATGAATGTGTTTTCTAAATAATAATTTTCCCCACCAAAAAACTTGATCTATTTTTGTGTTCATCATTATTACTCATACACACACACAATAAAACATCCCAGGAGGTCCGCCGTCCTTAATACAACTAAACAGATATCACACATAATTATGGAGTTCTAATAATATTTGATTTAGAACACTACTACAAAAAGGGCAAGGGAAGCGGTACACTTTTATCAGTGCTAAAAAAAGCACTGATAATGTTGGCCTTTATCAGTGCTTAAAAAAGTGCAGATATAGGGGAACTTTTAACAGTGCTAAAAAAGCCCTGATAAAGGCCCCCCTTTGTTAGCTCATTTTTTTTACCGCTGATAAAGGGGAACCCTTTATCTGTGCTTTTCTTAGAAGTTAAAATAAAAGGGGCATTTATCAGCACTTTCTACAATTGGTGATAAATTTTATGTTTCAAAAACTTTTATGAAAAATAAATTATAATTATATAAGAATATTTATATTGATATAAATTTAATATATATATTTAGATATGTTTTTGATACTTATAAATGGACTATTACATTTAATATATATGAAATGTATTTAAAATGGTATTAAAATAATTTATAATATATTATTAATTCATAATTTGCTAATAATTATTGATAAAAAATCATTTAATAATAATTGGAAGACACAAAAAATCAAAAAAAAAGATCTAAAATTAATTGAAAATTTAACTCAAAATTCAAACGGCCATAACATTTGACTTAGGTGTCCTTTTGAGCTCTACAGCATTTCAAATCAAAGCCTCTGATGAGCTCTATGCACTTGTGACCCAAGGAAAGCTTATGTAGCTTTTTTAAGGCCAAAAAGGCCTAGAAGGCCTCCAAACCCGAGTTTTTTGTTGGGAAGCCCCAATTATTTACCATCAAAACAAGTATTACTTCTGATCCGGATGTCCTTTAGGCTTGTACCACATATCATATTAAATTTTGTTCCATTTTCTTCAATTTTACTATTTTTGGAGTTGAAATGGGCTTCTGGATTTTACATTATGGTCGTTTTAACATTCTAACAATTTTCAAATACCAACATATATGTATTTATTCGTAAATATGTGTGTGTGTGTGTTGTATATATGTATGTATGTATTAATTTATTTATTTATAAACACACATAAAAAACATATTTCATAAATTTATTTTAAACTAATCTTATAAGTATATATTAAAAACCAAATTAATATACAGATAAATAATTATAACTAAAAATATATATATAAATAAATATAAATATATATTAATATAAAAATGAATATATATATATATATATTAATATATTAGTAAATATTTTTATATTAATATGAATATATATCAATATACAAATAAATATAACTATATATATATAAATAAATACATGTATCATTAAATTGAAAAACAATCGAAATGGCTCAGTGGTACAGGAGTAGCCGCAAAAGGGGGTAGGTTGCGGGTTCAAGTTCGGGTGGAAGCAAAGGGGTGCGTGTGTTTGAGGATGTGCAGGAAGGGAAGCACATAAGAGAGTGTGATGGGGGGTCTACTTAGTACTGATAGGGGGGGTCAAGCGCTGTTAAAAGCTAACCCCACATTATATAATTATTTTTTTTATTTTTTTTTATTTTTATCAGCCCTACAAAAAAGGGCTGATAAAGGGGTCTTTTATCAGTGATTTTTTTAGTGCTCATAAAAGGGGACTTTATCAATGCTTTTCGGGGGCTAATAAAAGGGACACCCCTATATCTTCACCTCGATTATGAATGTTTTTTTTAGTGCCGTTAATCGACTTTTTTAGCACTGATAGTGGCCATATTTGTATTGGTGGAAGTCTATAGTGAAACACATTTTAATTTTTAGAAATATGTATCCTCTTAACCCTTAAAAATTATGGGGGAAGCCCCTCCACCATTATAGGATAGTTTCTTCATTGTGGAGCATACATATAAAAACTGGGAGTTCCTTTGCACTTCCTACATGGTTACATAAGTGTTACTAATGTAAAAAACTATCTCTAATGACAGCACAAACTCCCCTCCATGTCATATCCATTATCTCATTGCCCACTAAGAACCCCTAGTTGACCTTTATATATAGGTCCCCCTTCATGGGGACCACCCACATTCTCGAACGTGTTGTCAAACTAATTAATGCCACCATATTCAAAAAATATGTTCTTTTAGTATGCTTTTCCATCAATCAAAAACAATATGGGAAACATTTCAAGGGTTCTATGTACTAAACACAACCCTAGGTCTATCCCACATAATAGTGCAGTTATAATAAGGTAGAATCCCAAAACAATGGTGCACTATGTTGACATATGTAGATATGTTTATCCATTAAACATATTATATTCGCAAGGGTATTACACATATATCATACATTATTATCATATATGAATCATATTCATATAAATTCGTTTTATTAAGTGTCAAAAATGCCATGTTTCGATGTCTGTGTATGGAATTGAATTTCTTTACCACATTTCCATGAAATTACATCATATTAACCAAGAATTTCACATATATACATACAATATTCATAATGTATAGTTAAAAATCCAAAAACATGACTAAGCATCTAAACATACATTAATAATTATTTAATCAACTTGTCTTTTAAACTCATCAATATCATGATTAATATTGCTTTCCCCATTAAGCTAATTTCCAAAATGAATATTTATAATCTTTATAAAAAATTGGAATATGATTGTTGAGATAAATCATAAATAATTTTCTTAATATAAATTATAATAGTGGGTTTGGATTTATTAATGATTTTTAAAAAATATTTTTACCATCATTTATGTTAACTTGATTATTTAGATGTAATAATCCAATAAGTATATCCTATAATGATCATAAGATTTTTATTCCAAAATGTAAACATTTATATTTGAATACATTTTATTTAAATTTGACATCATCAAATCAAGAATCTTTTTTAATATAAAATTTTTCACAAAAATCAATTTAAGAAATATTTATTACATGTATTTCAAATAATGTTAAATTAAAGTGTGATGAAAATGATTTTTGATAAAAATTGATTCAAATATAGATACTTGGGAAAAAGTCTCAAAATATTCAATGATTTATTATTGACAATAATATTTAGAAATAATATATTCCAAATTTTGTAATATAGTTCTCTTATCCCGATCCATATTTAAAAAATGATATTTTACTCTAATCACCAATTATTTTTTGGATTCACAGAAGGAAAATTCCAAATATGACTCTATTACAATTGATTCACAAATAAAACTTTTTCCCTTCTCTATAATTAATAAACTAAAATGTAATAACACATCATTATATTTTAATTGAGATAATAATGCATGATTTTCAAATATATTAAAATAGTAACATCTCGTTCCGACTGGATTAATTACATCTCTTATAATATTATCAGCCAGATCACACATTATGATCTCCATGCTCATATGCAGTTTGTTATGTTTTTTCTAATCAAACAATTGTTCAATATATAATGAAATAGTTTTGATTATTAAAAATACATTGATATTAGTATTGGGAAGTTATCTACAAATGGTTATAAATAATATTCTAGTAAATATAAAAAATAATTTTCCAAACTATCTTATTAAGGATTAACATCAAAAAGTGTAGATAGTAATTTTTTTGTTTTATTAAACATAATTTTAATGGTTTCATAATCTATATATGTTCTTATATTAAAAAATTTATAATCATTACTGATTATTGAATAACAATTAAATATCGCATTAATGTCTCGAAGGCTTTGAATTTTAATGATTATTTTGAAACCCCTCTTTCATGGTAGGAGGGGGAACCATTACAAGGCCCGTAGGCTAAAAGATTACATGGACCATATGATTAATAGACATTAAATGACATAGAGGTCTAAGGGAATTAAACCAAACTATAACTACAAGGAACTGCCCCTCCCCAACATCTGGATCGTGATGGTAGCTCTCCACCTTCGCATGACCGTCTGGCTAAGCTTCTCGTGCAAGCACAGGATGGTACCGATGAAATATCCAAACTCTCTCATTTATCCAAATCCAATGGTTCTGCTCTAGTGAGTGGACCTACTCTGATTCGGCCTCTAGGGCTACTTATTTTTTATAGAGTTTGTCTGTGGAAACTATATGTTTCCCAAAGGCCTTAAGGAGGCCCGAAGTCCACAATGGTGGACTGAAAGCCCTATTAACCCAAAGGAATGGGTGGATTGAAGTCTGAAAAGACTTCATGTCCTAACCGGTGGCCTATAATGAATAGTTCTGGCTGCTATAGTAAGGAACTTTACTTTCTATAGTAACTGCACCGTGTACAGTACTACTATAGTTCCTACTACTGTACTGATATAGTAACTCGGAAATTTTCCTCTGTCAGGTTTAGAACCTAGGTCTCATAGATGAACATAAATATACCTCACCAACTGGGATGTGGGTCATGTGCAATAACCATGAAATACATTACAGAGAATTTTTTTTGAAGTGTGAAATTGTTTCATTTTTAGGGTATAAAACTCATATGGTGTTTTATTAATAAAATAATGGAAATTAATCTAATTTATAGTATATAATTCAGTACTCATTTCTTCAGTAATAGGCAGCTGAATCACTATTGGGGAAACAACAATGGATGTTTTTTTATTGTATGAAATAGCATGGAATCTTTCGTTATCAACAATTGTCTTTGATATAGGGAAAGTGATACCATAGAGAGATCGAGTGGTCGAGGCTGTTGGTATAGAAGAGTGTAGTTTGATTTAATTATAGGGGAAGAACAAAGGATAATAGATATAATTCTAAAAAAATAATCAAATTGTTTCTATTATTTTGGGTTTTCCCTATATTACCATTACCCCTCCCCTTGGTTACTATCTTTTACTTGGTTTTAATTAAAGAGGCATAGCCTCGATATTTTAAAAAATTTCTTCATTCTATTTTAACATTTTTCATATGTTATCATGATTTTGAAAAGTGATCAGTGATACATTTATTAATACAAAAAGATTGAAAATAGTTGTTTAAAAATAAAATTCAATGAGAAATAATGATTGCAATCAACGACAAGTTTCAATAATTTTTTAGATTAATATATTTTTTTAAATTTAATTTTCTTTGGATATTCATAATAGAATATATATAAAATATTTATGTTATGTATTGCAAAAAACAAAAATGAATATTTTTCCCATAAAACACATAGGTTTTAAATGACCAAATAAATCTTTTTGTAGTAAAAGAAAAAAAAAATCATTCTATAAGACATAATATTACTCTAACAAGAAGGCTTCTTTTTATTTCCAATTTAAAATGGATCAAACACAATAGTATAGTTATTCAAAATTTCATGTAGTTATCTAACATGACCATTCCAATGAATTGATATTAAATATTGAAATGTACAATTTACTAATCTAAAATTCTATACAAATGAAAAATAATTTTTTTTGTATAAAAAATTTAAAATCTCAACTCATTAATGATTTTTTTCATATTTATAAATAATCTCAGGTATATATGTATATATAAATTAATACACCATTAAATTTTGTGTATTAATTTTATTTTATTCCTATAATTCAAAAGGATTCTCTCATTGAATAATGCACTAATGCTGATAAGTTGGTTCATATGCCTTATATTTTCTGAATCATTATACATTATCATTCTCCAATGAAATTAAATATCAAAAATAATTATTAAAACCCTCATCTCATTTTCTCTCTGTGGTACTAATACCCCAATTCCCATTTTAAAATTCATTAATTTATAATTTCAGGGTTTCATATGTTAAGAAATATTAATTGCATGTGTCATTAATTTTGGATTCATGTATTAAATATTATTTAATCATATAAATATAACAATGTTTATCGAACCCAAATATTATAGAGAATGACTATGTTAGAAAATATAATTTTAGGTTCCATTATATTCCCAAATATTATTTTGAAAAATATCTAAATTGTTAGAAAAAAATATCATTGAGATGGAAAGACAGAACTCAGACTAAAGAAAATTATTCTTCCCATTGACCCCTATATTAAATTAATTGGAAGTTATATGTAAAAAATAGTTTGATCTAAAAGAAGATGTAGAATAATTTAATCCCTATATTTTAGAATATCCTCTCTATTTTTAAACATATTTTAATACTTTTAATTTTAAGAAGAAATATTAGAGATGAGTTTCATATAAATACTTATATTATTATTTTGTTTAACAACAACGTTATCATGTTATTAAATTATATTATCGATATGATAATAATATAACTACACGTAAATTTTCGAATCCTCACAAGTTGAAATTTATAAGGAATTATTGTATTTAGTATGATTTTCTTCCACACAATCATTGATATTTATTGACATTTAATTTTTTTCTCAATTAGACTCATAAATAATATAATTTCATCAAAATAATGAATATAATTATAACCACCATCTAATGTATTTTAATTTTCTTCATCATATAATGTTGAAT
Source organism: Viscum album (assembly GCA_963277665.1). NCBI lineage: Eukaryota > Viridiplantae > Streptophyta > Magnoliopsida > Santalales > Viscaceae > Viscum > Viscum album. The sequence goes on from OY728146.1 coordinate 1,121,185,010, forward strand.
CCTCATTAGTGAATATAGAACTATTTTTTAACATAGAGTTAATTTTTTCATTGATTCTATTATTAGCTTAGCCATATATAATTTTAAACTATCAAAATTATTGAAAAGAAACCCATTATCTTTTTAATATTACCTTAAATATAAATTGCTGAATATTCACAAGTAGTAATACCTTCACTAACATATCAATAAACAAAATCATTTAACCTATTTTGATAGATAATCATACAAGTCTTCTTTGATTTATGATCTGTATATTTAAATCATGGATATTTTCCCTAAAATTAAATTTCCTTTAAAATTAATACAAATTTGAATTTTATTTCACCATTTTATCAAACATATTATAACTACGATTTTATGGCTATATTAAAAAAATAATTCTAACATTAATATGTATTATTATATCACGATGATCAATTCTATTTTTAATTTCACAAAAATTTCAATGATACCATGTATTACTTTTCATCATTATATATATTAATAAATAGAAACAAAATACTAATATTTATAAACAATAGATGATTAATTTTTAGAAGTATACATTGTTGTTACAATAGTATTATATTTCTTTTTTTTGCTTATCTCATTATAGTACATTAATATTTCATTCAAATACTAATCAATTCACACTGACATAACATAGTTAAATTTTTAGTATCATGTGTTTCTTCCTCATCGATTACCACAATTTTGAAATAATGTTGGTTTATTTTTAAATAATCTTATTTTACGTTAAGTCATTCTCAGCAAAATAATATAAACTACCTGTAATATTCAAAACGTGTTAAGGAATTTGAGACATTTCTTCATCATGTATGAACCCAAAAACATTATAATCATATTAAGAACAAAGTCATTGAGTATATAAAATCATAAAATGTCCAAATTTTATTTAATATATAATATTATTAATATTATTTTATATCCCACAACATGATATATGACTATAGATATATCTAGAAATTGAACATAATAATGTCTTTTTCAATTTTTTATTTTCATTATTTTTATGTTCTTAATCCCAAGTAAAATGAATTACTTTTCCATAACATTAAAATTAGAATCATAATGAAAATATTATCTACAATACAATTCAAGATATTAAGTTTTTTATGATGACAGTAATATTCATATTCTTTCCCATCCATCATATGAGATAATATTGGATAAAAATCTATATGATATCCAATATGAATTCCTAAATTAATCATAATATATATTATATACTATAATAATTAAGTAGTTTTAAAATGAAAATTGATATACTTTATTGTAATCTAATTAAAAATATGAAGAAAAAAACTTTAAAATATAATCTTAATTTTGATTACAAATGCCCCAATAATACAAAAAGAAAGAATTATCAAAACGTTGTATATATCTAATTATAATTGTTTTTATAAATATAAAGGAATAATCATAATAATTCAGATGAATTTTTGTTAAATAATGAAATTTGTTTTTCTAGATACCATTATTTTACATTTCTCATGACCTTGATTATCAAATCAAGTAATAAGCACTTAGAATATAAATGTAAATGATGTATAAATTAAAATAATCTAAAAAACTATATCATATGATGAATTTAGAAAGACAATTAAAATATAGTAAGTGTAAAATATATTTTTTTTCAATATCATTTCAAATAATCATGATAATGAAATAATGAAAAACACCCTTTAATATTAAGTAATATGAATTTAATAAACATAACATCCAATATTCATAATTATATAACTGTCAAAAAGATTGTTTTCTAATCTCTACATTCCATCAAAATTGACATCTTAGATTGTTATATAAAACACTATCCACTAAATCCATCGATCCAGACAAACTGATTCAATGACTTCATATCCACATAATCCATTTACATGTAGGTCGGTTGTACGCTTCAAAAAATAGAAGCTCTATCTTCATTACTAAAATCTCTATATACAGATAATCATAAACAATTTTAATATCAATATAGAAATAAAATAAAAGGGAAATTAAATATATAATCTCTCTTTTACCCATTTATAAATATTATTACCATCCCAAATGTAATGTTTCTATATTAAATCATGTGTATCACAAAAAGTAAATATTATTCAGTTATTATATACAAAGAAGGATTAATTAGTTGAAAATAATGATTACATTGATCCAACAAGATGTTCAATCAATGATTATAGATATTACTGTGTGATTATTTGTAGGGGGATATATGTTATCCTCTTTATATAATTAAATCTTTTTGTAAATTTATAGTTATTAGAAAAAAGGATACATCATTGATTTTATATAACCCACACAAGATTAAATTTAATGAATCTAGAACACATGTATATGTTATTTACTATTTGGGAACCCTAAATTTAATATTTTCATATGTCTAAATCATAATATCACCAAATTAGTCTAGTTATTTACTTTAGTGCATTTAGTGTCTCACGTATTACACTCAAGTGTGTTATGAGATAATTAAAATGTATTTATTCCTAAAAAACCCATCCTAAAGAATTAGTGAGTCCACATATCTCAATATCTCTAAAATATATCAAATATTTATTCTTTAATATAATCTAAGGTATAATATAATTCCTTCATGAATTAAAAATTTAAAAAAAAACAAATCAATAGTGACCTATAATATCATATTATATCTATCATATTATGATACAGTTCTTATAATTTCATAATTTGTAAGTTTCATCCAATAAATCATCGACAATATAATAAAAATTAATTTAATAATCCTTATAGATGATGATTAAATGTGCATATTATGATATAAAAAATATTTTGAATGAAATTAATATAATGAATAAAATCAATATATAAAATATTAAACATTATCAATATGTTTTTATCTAAACTAAGATTTATTTATATCCATATATTATATCATACAAAAATATTTCACTAAATTTATTTCTCCAAAACCAATTTCTTCACATTTAATTATGAAAATTTATAATTAATTTTCATATACTAAATTTTATTAATGATATAATAATTAATTTTTAATATTTTCAATAATTATACATTTAGATGATTTCAAAATATGGAGTAAATATTTAGCCAAATATGTTTTACATAAGAATTAATTTAATAATGTTTTTTTGTTGGTATTTGTGTAATTTCATTATTACCTCATGTAATCATAGTTGTGTGGTTGAAAATAAATTCTTCTACATCAAAAAATATTTTTTATTTTCATTATTTCGTCATATTAAAATAATTTAGAATCATAATTCATTAAATTTCCAGTATTTTTTTCATTAATAATTATTAAATAAATATATTATTTTTATTTTAAATGTTTCATGATAACCTTATAATTTATAATAAAAAATTAGTGTTGTATAATAAAATAATGAAAATTAATATGTAACATCCTGACCTGAACCACTGGGTTTGAGCCAAAATTGCACATAACCTTATGCATGCCTCCCTATATACATGTAGTTGTCAACTAAAAGGGAGGGTCTAGGTCTATCATTGGGGATACTATACCCTCTAAATCAAATCATAAGAAAAATAATAAATAATTACAATATAATAAATAACTATTGTAATCATTTGAAAAGAAAATGAAATAAATTTTAAACAAATGGAAGCTTCTCCCATTGTTTAAGGAATTACCTAAAAGAATAAAAAATGATAAATAAAAGAACATCAGGGCCCTGTATTTTCCTTCCTGGTTCCCCCAGATCCATGCACCACCTATTCATCCATCCACCATATAGCCGTATCGGTTCATCTGGTATTTCATTAAATCTATAATCCAATGAAAATTCCAAAGCAGTGTGGGGGTATAACACTCATTGGAAAACCACCAATGTGTTCCTAACCTGACATTATCAAGTGATCATCATTATTTCAAAACATAGATAAATGCATGAAGTTCATACACAAAAAATACAAAATCAATCAGTAGTGTATTATCCAGGCTACAATAACCCCAAACTATACCTACTTCATCTACATGCTCAATGTTAAATTGTTTTTTATGAATAAGAAAAACATCCTTGGTACATCATCCACATAGTGTAATAGAGGTGATACCTGGATTCATTGATTGCTTAGGTGGACCATCTATTAGGAATCCTCTTGTTGATACTAACTAGTACACACATCGACAAACCTATAATATGGTGAATGGAACATTATATCTAGGCTACATTGATCATGCCATCAACATGACTCCATGGACACCCCGTACATCCACTCTAGGATCATGTTTCTCATTTTAATCATTATAATCACGAGTTCTCCCCAATTAGGGGATAAATATGTCACAATTGTCTATCTATATCAAATAAAATTGATAAAAAATTAGGCATGGCAATACATATAGAGAGAGTGAAAACCATGAGGTATTGTATATCAACACGAGTATATATCATCATAAACTACAAAAATTTATCACAATCAGACATGGATAAAATCTACATTATTATCACTCATGGAATCAAAACATTTTGTCAGGCTACATACACAAATACTCAAATGTTATTAAAAACAACTTGATCAGTCCAATTTCTAGAAATTTTAATCATTATGGCAACATGAGTAAACATGTGTCCTTGAATCCAAGGAAAATACTTTGATAATAGTTGGAAAACATCTTATTGTTTTTGTTATTACCAAAGTACACATTTCAATGTCTCAAGTTGCTGAAACATCAATATTACTAATATAACAATGTTTCCCACATGGTAGGTTCACATGAGGAACATACAAGTAGGAAGAACAAGATCAACACCTAGATGGATTATAATATAGATCAAATTTAAATAACAATTGTGTGAAAATAGATCGTAGGTCCTCTTAAGCCAAATTTTATCCACTCGAAACCACAACACAATTTTGGGTTATATAAAACTATATAGAAAAAATGGTTCATCATCCAATGAATTGAATCACTATTATAATCCACATTTTAACTGGAAATTAATGATGGAGTGTTTTAATTTACACCATTAATGCATTGATGTTTTAAATGGTCATAAATAATATGAAATTGAATATTTTATAATACCCCAGGAATAAAAAATGGTGTTCCCTTATTTAAGAATATATTCTTATAATTAAAAATGAATTTCCAATTACAATAATTATTAAAATAAAATAATTATTTCACATAAATATTAAAAAAATTGATGAAGATAGATGTTATGTCCTCTCTAGGGTAAACCCCATTTCTTGGATCCAAAGGTGGTATAAGGTTTCTCAAAATATTCACTATTGGAGTGATATTATTGATTCATTATATAAAAAGTGGAATAATTAGATATAAATATTGTTTTATAACATCTGATATTTCCATACAAACAACTCAAATAGAATTTATACCCGTCATAGTGTAAAACCCTTATTATGGATTCCATGGTGATCTTTTATTTATAATACGATGAATCATTTGAAAGATATTAAAATTTATTCTAAAATAATATAATAAAATTTATTACTTAATTTATTTTGATGGGAAATCCATATAAACATCTGATAAATAAAAATTTTATACTCTATCCAGGGGAAACACCAAATCTTCGACCTAATGGTGGTCTCGTATTTCCCATATAATGCCCAGTTGTTGAGTTATCCAATTATTTTGAATAAATTTTTCATGTTTAATATAATAAATTTTACACATTTATATTTCCTTCAATGTGCCTTTACATACAATAGATTCTCATACCAAATTAATTTTAGACTCAAAATTATTCAACTGAATATTGAAAAGTGTTTACTTGTCTTTTACCATTACAAAAATACATTAATAATGGTGTTATGTTATTTGCACTAAAAAATCATTTTTTTGCATATGGAACTTATAATTAATCATGAAGAAGGTTTTTATTATCTATTTTAATTTCAAGATATTATAATTCTCAACATCTATCAACTTCTCATCCATGAGAAGGATCTCAAGCTGTCTTGATCGAATAAATCATGTATCTGAGCTCAAATATGACTCTTGTTTCCACATTCCCTATTGGATATATCCATAATACAGCTAAATATTAATTATATATATAATCTATTCTAATAACATATTCTCATTTCAATTTATGATCCATAATAGATTCTCCCTAAAGATTCATCTGCTTCTAACTCCACATCCTCACAGTCACTAACATGGGTAGGGTTAGATATGTAACTTGGAAGTTGTGAATCATTGAACATATATGTCATACCTCAATAGAAATAAGAGGCATCTAGACGATACACCACTACCCCATTAGCCTTGATGATTTCATAAGATTTAGAAAAACATGGTTCTAACTTTCCCATCACTCTCCGATGTCTATGACCTAACTGAGGAGTCACTCTCATTATAACTAAATCTAATATTGAATATAAAATGGGTCTCTGCCAATGGTTGGAATATGATCTTTATCTTCTCAGAGTGGTGATCAATCTCATCCATATTATTTTCACTCTCTTTTAGGTCTCATGAACCATGAAGGTACCAACAACCACTACCACATCTGAATCATGGAAACAGAGTGGTGAGTGACATGACATCCCATAAAGATCCTCATATGGTTCCATATGAATCGATTGTTGGTAGTTATTAGTGTATGCAGAAAAAATTAAATCTATTTGATCATCCATTATATAGAAATGTCTATAATTTATGACCGAAGAATATCCTCGAATATGTGCGTAGTCTTCTCAGACAATCTGGGCATCTGAGGATGGTAGGACATGCTAAATAGCTGTCAAGTTAGTATGTATTTTGATAATATATTAAAAAATAATAATAAAAAACATTCATCTTCATCTGATAAAATTCATAATGGGAATCCATATAGGTGCATGATATCTCAGACATAAATCCTTCGGTGATCCTCCAATGAGTGGGTCTCTCTTATCGGTAAGAGGTGAGTAGACTTATATAATTTATTGAAAATCACCCAGATTGCATCATGACTCTTTCAGGTCCTAGATTACCCTATCACAATGTTCTTCATGAATCCTCTCTGTATCTGCATATGTATATTGAGTGCTTACAACAATCCAAAAGGATGTTGGTTGTCCTCTTTTACAGTTTAGTAGTTAAGGTATTGGGAGACAAAACAAGATATTTCTATTGGGATCTAGTGCATAACAGATATACTTCCCAAGATGTCACCCATCCTAGTAATGCTCTCACTGATGAAATCATAACTATAATATTATAATTCTATGAATTGAATTAATTATATTGTGCCCAAACCCAATATTCAACATGAGTTCTTCCCAAGAGTTCACCCATCCTAGTAATACTCTCTCTAAAGAATGCATAACTACATAATACTAATAAAATCTCAAAAATTGAACATCTTTAAATACTCAACCAAGTGCCTCTACCCCAGATTCAGGTCCCTCTATGTGAAGATATTTAGAATGCTCTTCTAGTCCATGTAAACAATAAATATCTCAATGAAGAGATAACGTCTCCAAGATAACAGAGCGTAGACCACTACTGCAGGATCCATGTCATGTATATGTTTTTTCATCACATGTTTCATGAAATATGATACCCATAGGCTAATACCTACTCAATTTACATCACCACAACACCCAAAATAAACTTATGCATCAAATTATACTACATAACAATTACAAGAAGTGTTGAGTGTCAGTACTAGATCTAATTTTAAAAATTCTATTTTTTTCAAAAGAAAACCTCTTCACATAGTCCTAGACATAGAAACATTACTTCCTTCTTTGTCAGTGTTTTCATGGGTGATGATATTCAATATAAGTTCAGAATATACCACCAATATATTCCTACCAATCTAATAATAGTCCAAATATCGAACATGTTTTGTGGAAGTTTCCAATACATAATTTCCTTGACAATCTTAGAGTTTATTGATATACCGATTTTAGAAACCACATGTCCTATGAACTTCACCTTTAAAATATAGAAGTCACATTTTGAATTCGTGGCATTATTCTTGTCTTCTCTAAGCTCACTTAGGACTATCTCTAGGTGCCATGCATTTCGCTCTGGTGTAGGAGAGTAGATAAGGATATTTTCAAACAATATTATGACTAATTAGTCTATGTATGTATAGAATTAATTTTTCATGAGATCCAACAAAATTATTACTATTTTGGTAATATCAAAAAAAAATCCAAGTACTCAAATAGTCTTTATATTCTCTAATTATCCTTATTGAGAATGTACTCCACTCTAACTCACAACTGGTGATAGCATAATCGAGGACCAATTTCAGATAACATGAATGCCCCCCATAACTGAGAAAAATAAACCTCAATCCTAGGAAATGGTTATAAGTTCATCAACATAACATAATACTTATTATTTTAATAAAAACATATCCAATGTCTATTGTCTATATTTTTTGTAAGAATCACTGCTGAACCTCATAGTGAATTACTTGGATTTATGAATCCCTTCTATTCCTCCTAGATGATTCTTGATATTATTCAATTTTTTCGGAACCATGTGATACAGGGTATCTAACTAGATATACCCACAACATGAGCTTAATAATTTTTTTAAGTGTTAGTCTATCATAGTCTCTAAAAGGTTGATGATTGTAAAAATATTTACGACACATAATTTATCATCCGGAGAGCCTCTGATTCTCTAGAACGATGAAGACTGTTGGAGATGAAAACCACCGGATATTAAACCATAGATAGAAACTCTTAATCCTATTATATAAAATATATGAAGAACTTCATGTTGAATTGGCCAAAATGAATATTCCATAGATAATGTGTGGGAGATTGTTGAACTGAATACTCCAATAAACCTATATATAACCATCCCTGAACATACCATTGTATTTTTCCCTACTCATTTTCCATATTCATAATTTTTATAATAACAAAAAAATTATATGTTCAACTAATTAATTCCAATAAGGATATATCAAAAATCATGGAAAGGCATATATATCACACATGAGAAAATATCCTAATTAAATAGAATAAATCAAGGAATTTAATTAATGTACTAAAATTCAACACAAAAATTGGTATATATTTGGAATATAAACCAGCGTGCCTACTCATGATGCATGAACATAAATGAAATCATTAAAATAACATATAAAAATTGTATACATTGAGGTGAGTTTAATCAATAGTGACAATAAAACACCCATTCTCCAATTATAGAGAATCAGAGTATCACTATATAGTATGGGATCATAACTAATATAGTTCTACTATACTTGTCCCAACCATACTAACTCATGTCTACCATTTCACTATCCAACTTAACAGAATAAAAAAGTTAATGAGTATTAATGCTCTGATGCTATTTTTTTACATCTTGACCAATCCCATTGGGTATGATTTTGAATTCCACATAACCTCACATGCACCTTCGTGTATACTAGATGCTTATGACTAATAGCGAGTTTCTATGTCCATCCCTGGGGATATCATACCGTCTATAGAACATTATAATAACAATAATGAATAATGAAAATAAAATAAATAATTATTGTATTCATGCATAGTTAAAATTTAATACATACCATGATAATGAAAGAATATACAAATGTGGAAAGGACATACATAGAGATTATAAAAATTATAATTAAATGATCTTTAGGGCACTAAGATTTAGTTTTGGTTCACCCCAACTTCATGCTCTACCTTCTCATACGTTAACCATAGGGTCCTTTCACATCACTTGGACATTCATGAAATCTACAAGCTCATTAAAATTTCATTATAGGGTATGAGTATAAGACCCAGTAGGGTAAGACCAATGTGTCTCTAACCTTATGGTCCCAAGAATCAAAGTGTATTCCAAGATAATAATAATTGAATGATGAAAATAAACATACAATTCAAAATAATTTGGTTGTACACTAACCAAGCATCCACGACCCCAATATATACCTACATTATCTCCATTCAAAATGATTACCGAATGAGTATGAAGAAGAAAACTATCCCTTGTACAGTATCCTCATGGTGTCATTGAGGTGATATATTGTTTCATCTATCCCTCAGGAGGATCGCTTTACCCATATCCTCTAGAAAGAATAATAAGAACACACATCAATATTGCTATCTCTTAGTGAATGGAACGTGGCATCAAGGATTCCTCGAGTACACCCTCGACCTGATGCAATGGCTACCTTATACCTTCACAACGTTCTTAGGTATTTTTTCACTATCATTTCAATAAAGAGTCCCCCAGTAGGGGATAAATATTTCATGATGGTATTCCTAAATCGAATTCCATTAAAATCAAATAAGGAATGGAAATGAACAAATATATATATATACGGAGCACCAAAGTATGAAGGGGATATCAACATGAGTATATAGTATCATACATAATAACATAGAATCATAATACAATATGGATAAAATCTACACTAATATCACTCATGGAATGACAATAATTTTTTGGACTATAGACAAAGATACTAAAATGAAATCAAAATCATAATGGCCAATAAAATTTCTATGAAAAATAGTCATTAATGATATAATTATAAATGAAAACTGAAGAAGATAAGGATCTTCATAGATTAATATACCAAAAAAACCCTTTGTGGTTTTATTATCATCAAAGTTGAAATTTCAATTTCTGGAGTTTTACGCACATTTATGACCAAATTTTATCAAGGGTTTCCTCATGTAAGGAACACAACACAAATGGGAAATGAGGATTAATAATAATGACACCAAAATAGATTAATTTATCGATCAAAAGTTGTTCAATATTTCATGAAAAATGATCATACAGTTTCTCGGGCCTAACTAGATCCATCCGGAACCACAACAGAATAGTAGGCTTTTAAATAACCTCAAACTGAATATAGTTCATCATTCCCAAAATTGGAATCATAATTTAATCCATCATTTCAATTGAACAGTGATTGTAGAGGGTTTTATTATACCACATTAATTCACTGGTCTTTAAAATGTTAAATGATCAAAATGAAATATTTTGGAATTCCCTAAGCATCCAAAATGGTGATATACCATTGATGAAGATGACCCTAAAATTAAAACGAATTTTATATTATTTTAGTTAATATAATAAATTAATTATTCAATATAAATAATAATAATATCAAATTCCTACTATAAGTAAATTTTATTCCCCTCATAGTGTAAATGCTATATTTGGGAACCAACATGGGTATTAGATTTCCCAAATGATTCACCACCTGAGTGATTTTAAAAATTTATTATATAAAAATTGGATTAATAAAATAATTAAAATATAAAGGGATTTATCACTTGTGATGTTGTGAAACCCCAGATGTGGATCAATGTTATATGCCATTTATGGTAAACCCCCATTCTGTACCCAACTGTTGACTCATATTTTTCATAAGAGGCATCGTTGGAAATATATAAATTTATTAAAAAAATATATTATAAAAACTGATAAATAATTTATTCTCATGGGTGATTCATCCTATGATTTTATTCTTATATGTTTTATTTCCATTGGAGGGAAAACATCATGACCTGGACCTGATGGTGGTCTCAAATTTCCCATAAAACACACCATTTTGTAGTTATTCAATTATTTTGAATAAATTTTGTTCATGTAATATAATATTTTTAATATTTTTATTTAAACATTACTAAGGCTTTACCAGAATTCAAATCTCACACTAATAAAGTGAATTACTATGAAAAAATTTAATTGAAAATAAAAAATTACTAAATGGAATTTATTCATACGGAAATCCTTTAGCAATGGTGTTCTGTTATTTAAACTAATAAATAATTTTTTCACATATGAAACTTAGAATGTATCCACAAGATGGGTATTATTATGTTTTTACTATTCTTGATATTACAAAACTACTCATATTACTTCATCAATACATATTTACTTTAGTGAATAATTCCCAGTTGTAAAAAGATAAATCAATAATAAAATTATTTGTAAACCATCTATTAAAATGTAATCAACACTGTTATATTGGTCTTTCATTGTGATATAAAAAAATCCCCACAATTTAATGTTTATACCGTTATATCATAAAAATAAATTACCTAAATGGGATAAATTAAAATTTTTCATCAAAATGATCCTTTCCATTCAAATGCATATAAATAATATTTTTTAAAATAAAATATATTTAAATATATTTTTTTGTTAAATAAATCCTTAATAAACATCATAAAACTATATTCTTATATTTATTCAGAAAATATTTCCATATTTAATTCAAATAAATAATCCTCTGATGAATTTCTTCACATTAGTTATTTGTTTAATTTATTTATCACTTTTGAAAATTATTTTTATATGGATATGTAAATTAATTATAACTTCCTTAAAATAATTTTGTATTTACATCTATATTCTAACCACAACATTTTTTTTATAATAACATATAATGTATCATATTTAACCCCAATTTTAAAAAGAATATATTCAAAAAACATAAATGTAAAATTAATTACAATAAGTTGTTACTAACATTGAGTCTGGTTACATTTATTTTTATAAAAATATTGTCATATAATAATAGAAGGTATATTTAGAGTCCTAGAAAATATATTCATAATTCATTATAAAAATAAAATCTTCTTCAAGTACAAGAATGTGATATTCAATATTTTTTTATTATTCATTTCTAATCAGCATATAATACACCATCCATTATAAAAAACATTGTTATTTTTACAATATGAACATAAAAATTAATATTTTATCAATATCTGTAAACGGATAAAAATTATGAAAATATACCTGCCAATATATTTTATATCATAATGACTTTATCATAATTTTTCAACATTCTGATTCACTTTTATTTTAAAATTATATTACTCTCAAAATAATATAATGGATACACTTCCATTAAATAAATATAAACATAAAATAGCTAGAAAATATTTGTGATTGGTAGTCTTTATAATTAATAAAATAAGAATTATTATTAAAATAAATTCACAGGCATATATTGTAATAATTTTTAAATTTTACTATAACGTAATTAATATAAAAAATATTCAATGAATTATGACACCTAGTTTTTAAAATTATATATTTTTTCTATTAGTTATTTTACAATATTAGATATCTATATCCATTTTAAATAGTTGGGGTGTTTTTATAATTTATATTAGATCTAATTACCACTTTAATATTTTTAATATAAAAGACCACATTTTAGTGCACAAAATTGGAAGATATTTCCACATTCATTTATGATATTAAAATTTAAAAAAAACATTGTTTTAAATTTTTTATAATTAATCATTACAAATTAATAATTTATAGTGATATTTCTGGGTAAAAAGTGATGTGGTTTTTTAATTAAATGATTTAAAAGGTGTTTTAATAAATTGGTTTAATCCTGAAAAATGCTTTAAAAATCAATTATTGTTCATATGTAATACCACAAGTATATAGTTTTGGTCAATTCACAGGCCCTTAATATTATAAATATAACATATTAAATTTATTATGGGGATATTCATATGTGTTAAATATATGAATTTAGTAAAATCTATTTAGACATATATAAAAATATTGTAAGATAAATAAAATTCAATAGAAAAGTAAATTCATATTATTCGTATAAAAGACCTCATGGTTATATTTTTTATAATAATTTAAAAAATTTACTAATTAATATAAATAAATATAAAATACAGTAAATGAAAAACATTATAATATAAAAATATAAATCAAAAAATCAAAAAATAAATAAATAAATAAATTATATATAATAACTAAACACTATTATCAAAATCAATCAAATAAATGAAAACTATTTTATAAAAAAATTTATAATATTTTATTAGTCAATATATATGAATTCAATATAAACATACATTTTTTAAAATAAATTATTTTTTCCATATATTCAAAATATACATATATTTGTGAATTAAATTACTATAAATATTTAATGTATTTCAAAACTCTCTTCATTTTTTCAATTATAATTATATGTATTTTTTAAAATATTAAAAAAATTATATTTTATCACACTCAATTTTGTGTTAATAATTATACAATATATTTTTATTTTAAATTTACTAATATATATTGATAAATAATTTAGCAAAAAAATCATTATCCTTGTTCTGGGTAAAGAATCTATACATCATCACAATGAAAACATAAATATTCCCTCATTGTTATATACCATTCATGTCAGTCGTGATGATTGGTATTTTGTTGTTATATAAAATATAAAATTCTAAGACCCAACATTATCATGACCCCAGACATGTTATCAATGAGTTTGAGATTAACTCTCTAAGAATACCTCTAATGGGATCCGAATTGGATACCAAAAATAATGTAATGCAATATTTTTATAGAGTTATAAGCATTTTTATATTTATTAACATAAAAAAGTCACCGTATAACATCTAAAGATATATCGATATATTTATATAATCTTTATAATGGTAATTGTACATGTATAATACAATATGAATGACTTATTATTGATAATAAACTTTTAAAAAATAAAAAATGAATCATTCGTCCATTACTCCAATCTCATGAATATATGACCATACTATACCTAATCAATTTATTATAAATATCTGTACCATAATTGTTAAAATTAATAAAATAATGGTATATTATTTTTAATTTCATTCGACACTTATTATAAATGACTAAAGAAATAAAATTATTGTGTCAAAGGGGTAATATGATTCACAATGTTATGTGTATGAAATGAATTGCATCTACCTAATCAAAGTACTGCTCGAGAATATTTTTCATAAACTTTTGGATGATTTGAAAAAAATAAAATTTCTAAATGAAAAGAAGTAATAGTAGAGTTTCATGGATTATTTGAATTGCCTGATAATATCAATTTCAAATCACCAATGTTCTATAAACTTAGCAAGATCCATGCATGGTCAGAAGCACATAGAGAAATTTCATAAAGAGATGGGTTAAATAAATAATCTGTTCCTATATCCAAAATATTTGATCATATATCTCAATGAAAATTTCTATGCAATGATTTTTGAAAGAGTTGTGTGATTTAGTGTTCCAAAATTTTATTTCTTGCATTATATTATAATTTCTACTGTCATTTTTTAAGAATTTAACATAATTATATTAAAAAAAGTGAGATTATTAGAAATTTTACTAGCACTATTGATATAGATTATTTATATAGATAAATATCTATAAAATTTTATAAATAAACATATTAAAACACATATTTAATGAAGTTATATTTTCATAAAATATTCATAATTTAAACAAAACTATAGTTTCCTAAAAAATTATTCCTCATTATGAAATACACGTCAATACGTAGTAGACTGCATTAAATAATAATATGTGGAAAATCAAAATTAAAAACATCATCAACATGGAATTAGATATAGAAGAAACCTTCCTTTTGAAAAATTGATATTGGATTAACTAAATGAATTGAAAGATAGGTAGTTAAGAGAATTTATATGAAGAAGGATTTATGTTATTCATAAAATTCATATAATGGTTGTAAGCATGGAATATAATCAACATGAAATGAACAATTGAAATACAATATTATGGTGATGAATACTAAATTATCTTATGACTGAAACACTATTGTTGTATGACCAATGGACATGACCTTTGCAGTGAACCAAGAACAAATGGTTTTTCGTGATTCAGTTTTTATATTTTTTGTTTGGCGATTTTAAAATTCCATCATATTGACTTCACAGGTGCTAAAAAATATTTATAAATTAACAATTTCATTCAATGAAAAATATGACCCAATGATCGAACCGTATACTCTTACAGTGTTATGGCCTCGGAGAAGTGATATGAGATTTAGGGTGTAGGAATTATATATATGTTATAGTTTTATTATAGTGTATAATAAGTGAATATTATCATATATACCACTTTTTTGGGAATTATGTTTTAGAATTGGAATAACATAATTAAATCTAATAGGGAATACCTTGTAATTGAAGTTATCTTTACCTTAGTTCAAGGGATTTAAGTTAGTAATGTCGAAAGATAATCTATAATAAAAAATAGAATAAGAAATTCTTCATACTGATTAAAAATAATAATATTAAATTACCAAAGCTCTAATATACCCAAATATAATTAATGTGATGGGTTTTGTATTAGAAAACCCACGTAGGAAAATGTAAAATATATACGAAGAAGATAAATAAGTGGTGTACGAAAATAAATTGGCTATAAATATTATGTTTGATGTCTTCAAAATGAATCCTAATGAAAATAAATATAATAAATATAACAAAATTACTATGTATGATGGATAAATTTCTTGATATACTGAATAAAAAAGGATATTTAAATTATGAAGGAAATTGTGAGAATGTTTCAGTAGTTGTATAATTTGAATGTTTCAAATCACAAATAAAGGGATATATTTATGCTTTCACTTGGTGATATGATAAGATGTATGATGGACTAATAAATGAAAGTTATACTATAAGAGACATAAATTCGAGTAATAATGGAGGGTACATTCAGTCTAATAGAAAAACACAAAATCCCTAAAAAATTTATGAAAGAGAATAGGTTCATAATGAATTATTTTATCTTCATGAATTAAAATTCAAGAGAATAAAATATCTATTCAATTTGTAAATTCAATATTCTTGTATTTTCAGTGGAAAAATTTGGCATATTTTTATATTTTGTTCAATTAAATTTTATAATGAATATTATGATGATGAAAATTTCATGATGTCGCTATAGAGTTAAAAAAATTTGGAAAATTAAATTTTTTAGAAAATATTATATGAAGTGCTTCATTAATAAATAATGATCATAATGATATTGAATTTTTAGAAGAAAAAAAAATATTTTATAAGTGTAATAATAAAAATATAATTATAACTAATGTTTATAATGAAGAATCCACAAAAGATGAAGTTAATCAGTTACATGGTTTTGTTAATATATAGATAGAAAATTATGGTACACTTGATGGGATTGAAATTATGGGGATGAAAACCAATAAAATTTGATATTTTTTATAGAATCATCAATGTTTGTGGATAATCTTGAAAAATATATTGATCAATTGAATGGATAGAAATAAATTATTTCACAACTCCAGATATCCCAAAAGAAGTTGTGATATTACATCTGATCAATGTATAGATGAAAACAATTTTTCATCACCAAACCTCAATGTTTGTAGTTAAATATAATATTATTGAGTCTCTTGAAAACGAACTTGTTACCTAAGATGGTATTATAGAATCATGAACTGTATGTGATTAACCACATATGAAATGAATCATTGGAAGGTTCTTCGTTTAATATCATAATGAAATAAAAAATATTTATACACAGGTGTAGAAATGTAATTTAATTAAAAAATTATAATATTTTATGGGTAAAATACAATTTTTAAATTGAAAAAACTTGTAATAGAAATGAGATAGGTCAAAACAAGGCAAAAGAGATATATTTTAATAAATAATACAATATAAATGGACTATATTCTCAAATAAAAAACATTAAAATAAAAAGGAAAAAAGTGAAATGTAATCTTAAATAACCAAGAGATAATTTATGACTAATGTACAATATGAAATATATGGAAAATTTTAGGGATGAATTTGGGAACTTATTTGCACTTTCCAAATTACAATTATAATTTTCATTGGACCAAATGATGTCATTATATAATGAGGAACGGATAAATTTGAATGGGGAAGATCCTCAGAGTCTAGAAATTAGAATGGGACCACATTCGTCATAATTTAGAAGAAATAATTTAAATGTATATTGTTTCTATATCTATAACATTAGGAATATTTCTATTAATAAGAAGAAAACATAAATTGAAAGTAGTTTCAATATAACACAAATAAAATTGAAAAATTTTCATCCAAGAAAAATCCATATAGAAAATAGATACACATAAATGGAAGAAGAATATGAGAATTATTTATCGATGAATTTTCATAAGAGATTATAGAGGTCACCCTACTCATAAAATCAACAAGGAATTTCATGGACTGAAAAGGGGAAAATACATAATTATGACCTTGAAGTTATCAAACTCAAAGAATAAATGCACAATAACATAAAGATTATTTAATATGAATGAATAATCTAGATGATTAGAGATGACATTTATTTGAAAAGTGTATTGGAAAATGGAGATAGATTTAAGGACTTTGAAAATGATGAATCTATTATGATAAAAAAGAAATAAATAAATGGAAATTGTTAATCTAATGAAAATAATGTGCATAATATTAATGGTGAAAATAATAATCTCATCAGTGTTATTCAACCATAATACCAAGGACTAGTGCAGAACTTAATTCATAAATAACAAACTATCAAAATAAATGTATGCAATTTATTTATGAAATTGTATAGGGAAAATATAAATTTATACTATATAGATAGTATTATTAACTATATTATTAACATTTGATGAGAAAAAAATCTTGTGTAACCATAGGTGAAATAATGTTTATAAAAGAAAAGAAAATATTCATAAAAAATTTTACTATAGAATTTCGAAATCGGAATTATGGTCATTAAAATTCAAGTGATTATTTTTGGAACGAAATAAGGTTTTTAAATTCCATTCATTCGAGATGAAAAATTCAATCAAATATGGATGATGTAGACTAAAAAATGTATGTTTTATCTAGTCAATTTTTCTAGAAGATATGAAACTTTGTACTCTATTATTTTTATTTTATTATAGGAGAATGAATTGAGATATATTTATTCAATCTAAATGGGAAGTGGTGCATGATATAAAGTGATACCTATAAAGTTGATACTGAAACTAGATTCAAAAGAAATATATAATGGACTAATAGTGGAATAGTATATGCATCCATTTAATTTAAAAAATCCTCATAAATGGTACCAATCATGAGTTTTCATTAATTAGAGAACCTCAAGGAAATTGGGTTGTTGAATTATGAAATTAACCAGTAAATTATATGGACAAAACTATTCTGATTGAGAGTATTTTTTCTCTTCAATAATAAAAAGTGGTTTTTTATTTCATAGTGTGCACTAAAAATTGGATATGGATACCCCCATGATAATAAAGGATTCCATAATTTTTATGGAAAATATGGAATCCATAGAAAGAGTATTTTTGAGTTTTTATGCAAACTTTTACCAAGAAAAAAGAATAAAATCTTGAAATATATAGTTATTTAACATAATAAATAATGTAACCTGGACACTAGATTATTTTAAGGCCTATAAATTCTACAGTAATCATCTTATGAATAATATGGAGAGAAATTGTTTCAAGATAATTTATATTAAACATACTATGAACTTTAAGGGTTCACATATATATATTTGAATATGAAGTATAATGAGAAATGGAATATGAAAAATAGTAGATATTGGGGAAGAACATCCAAAATTTCAATAGATTATGATGACTTATAGTTAGAATCATAAGAACAAACCACTGAATAATTACCTCATTTAGAACTAATAAATAGAATTGGATGAGTAGATGTTGATCAGTCCACCATTATTTTGGATTGGGTTAACATAAAATGACTTCTACAATGTGGAATGTAAACAACATTGATATCTTATCAATGTTATAATAAAGAACATTTGAATAATCCATTGAGGATTAATTTCATTTCATGTCCATAATAGATGTACTGGATCATACATACACAAATGAAAAAATGGATAATGTTTAGAATCCATTAAATCAAACTATTTCTGGAACCTTGTTTATCTTCATGATCAAATATATGGGAATGAAATATGATAAAAAATAAACATGTTTGGTTAAGGCTATGAATAGATTGCATCCATTGAAGAAAAAAAAAAATTAAACTTGTATCTCACTAAGAGTGTATTAGGATCCTATTATCCATTAAAAGTATAAAATCCTATAATGTTTATCAGATGGTTGTGAGACTATAACTCATACATGGAATTTTTTATGAAAAAATTTATAATGAACTAATTGTGGGATTTTATAGTATCATTGATTACATCCCAATGCTATCTATTTATAGTGCAAGATTTTATGAATTATTGTGACCCAATATTCTTATACCTAAATATTAAAAATTGATACAAGATTATTCATTCTATAAAATATTTATTGATACTAGAAATATTTTTTTTCTATTTATTTCAATAAATTCGAATCCTAAAAATTAGGATAATAAATTATTTACATAATATCGAAAATATTTTATCATAATAAGAACCTATCATAAATGTATCATACATATTGGCAACATCGAACTTGGAACATGTATAATGTTTTTTTCATTTTCAAATTAAATAGTTAAATTCCTTACATGTTTACAATGAATAAGGTGCTTTTATAAAGAATATGTACTTTAAACTAATGGAAAAGTAACATGTCCTTAAGAATAGTAACATAACCATTAATAATAGTAATATAGATATTAGAATATTATCCACACCTAATAATGTATAAATAAAAATTAGAAATCATACATGAAAAAATTTGACATATTTATATCATTGAACAAGTAAATAATATATTTTAAAAATTATAAATTTAGAGTTGTAATATTTATAAGTATTAAATAATGTATTAAAATGAAATTAATACTATAATGATATAAAAATATATATTTTCTTATAATATATTTATAAATTATTATTTTCACTTATGATTATAATATAATTTTATGAGACTTTAATTAATTTTATAAACTGTTATAAAATCAGTTATAGTTTTTCACATCTTATTTTTTGAATAAATTATTATTTTATTTATCAATTATATTTCTCATAATTATATATTTATTTTAAAAAAATGGAGTTCAGTTTTTATTTCTACACTTCACAAAATGGTTTTCATGTATTTTTGGGATTTTTCTGAAATACCGAAATTTTTTATGAATAGTGAAATATGATAATTTAATAATATAATATAAATACATAAATTATTGAATAATGTATAATTTTATGATCCTAAAAGAACCCTTCGATCTATGTCAAATTCACTAATTACAATATTTAGTCATAATGACTAATATTATTTCTAATCTTCACCAGAATAATAAAATAACGATTACAATAATAGAAACCCCACTTACTTCCACTATAAATACCACCACTCAAACCCTCTTCTCCTCACACCTCTAAAGATTTTGTAATGTTAAAATTTTTGACCAATACACTTCCAGAGGTCCAAGTTCATTGGGTGTCACAAAAATATCAAAAACAAAGGCTTTAAAGATGTACTCAAGGAGGATATTTAAATATGTAAAAAATGTATTTGATTTTCTATTAGTTCCATTTAATTTGTTATTATTTCATAATACTCTCATCAAGACCCCTTATCCAAGAGGCATGAAAACCCAATTAAATAATATATACATTAATTTTATCAGGTTTATGGAAAATTTAAAAGTCATTATTCTTCCCCTCTCACTCTCAAATTCTATAAATAAAAATAAAACCTATAATGTGTTGATTTACAAACATCATGTACTATGTGTTTTCATATTCCATTACCACCTTCATGTCTTGTTATAAAACCCTTTTAATTATTAAATTAGATTTTATATTGTATGATATGACTTCTTTTGTGATCATGTATAGACATATATACATAATATTAAATTATATAGAGAAACTAGTTTTCGGTTATTGAAGAACCACCTAAATGATCAAAAAATATATAATTATGTATTATATAACTATTCTTCATAATATTTCGAAAGAATTTATTTATTGAATCATTTCACATTTCTAAAATATATAAATACCATTTCATGCAACTTATGGGGTTTTTCTATTCATAATGAAAATCCATTATGAATCGACCATGTAAACCCTTTAAAGAACACACCCGAAAAAAGAAAGAATATAATATTATTAATAAATATGTGGAATTAAATTATAAAATTATCATATTAGTTTATATGAAAAAATATGTTTTTTAGAAAGTTAATAACACTCTTTTATCCATTATATAAGAGGTTTTAACACATTTTATGTAAGATGATCTCATGGAAATGGAAATCTAAACCAAATATCCATTCATTGGGTTAACCATCGACATCCTTAATTTTATCCTGATAAGACTAATATTGATATGAATGTTTAATATATTATGCTTTATTTTTTAGATTTATAGTGAGTATACATATTTTATTCATTTTATTAATTCTTTATTTAATGAAATTATATATGTAAGGGACTCCCATTAAAAAAATCATTTTCAATTTCTATTATTTTACATATTTCAAAAAAGAATTTTTATGAAAGTGTTCATGTTTTATTATTTTGTTGTGGATTGTGATATTTATTATAATGAATAGTGAGACCTATATGTCCCTCCAATTTAGAGGTTATGTTCACGTTAGTGGTATACCGTATGGTTACTACAACAATAATTTTAATTGTTACAACATAATGTAGAAATAATGGTTACATTGTAAGGTAGTCATGAGGGTTTCAAATCATATAGTAGCCACAATATTTATGATATTAATTAAGTAATTAATCATGTCTCCTTTATGGTATTATTTATTTTTTGTATGTGTTATCAAAATAACATTTTTTTAATGAGTAACTATATAATACTTACTGGATGAAAATTATGCATTTCTAAAAATGTTTTCTTATGTTTATAAGATTTCATGTACTAACATTTTCCCTAAAATGTTTTATATATCATACTAATATTTTATGTGCTCATCCAACATATTAAATTTTTTCACATGGATTAATGATGGGTAACATGAATGGAGAATCTAATAATAATTTCATGAATACTAAAATGAATTCATGTATTTATTAAAATATTTTATATCATAGAAGAATTTGATTCTATTATATTATTATCCTTATTTATTACAAATGTATTGATATATATGTATTATTACCTAACCCTATAAAACTATAAAGTAAAAAAGACCTTTCAGAATGAAATGAGTGGAATTCTAGTCGAATTGACTTGATTTCGTATTTTTTATGGCTGGCGCTTTATAGTTGGTAGTAGAGCATGATATAGATAACATTGGGGGTTAGGTATAAGTTAATAGAATACAATAAATGAATATTACCTTATTTTAATATTAAAATGATGTATTATTTGAAGATTACCATGTCACTTCGTCCAATATATGCCTATCAGAATGGTATACCATAGAAGAAATATGGAAGGTGATGTAGGAAGGAACAAAGAGGATTATATCATTCTATATCTGCAACCTCTAATAGTTGGAATTAGAAATGAAATATTGTTTATAGTAAAGGATTGGGTGAAAAAGAATAAAAATAAAGATAAAATTTTCATAAGAGAATAAATAGATCAACCATAATGGAACATGATCATAGTTGAAAATTTTATAAGGAAGCACCCCATGCATTTAGTTGATGACATGACCTAGTGGCGACTGAATGGTGGATTATTTCACTTGATAAGATATTCATTATAATGGTGTGTTCATATAATCAGAACGTCATAATGTACATTTATCATTTTTATGGTTAATCTTACAAGTGGTGGCCAATTGTATTAAATATCAATGATAAAGAAAAGATTTATTCCATGGAATGGGATGAATATAAAAATATCATCCTTGAAAAATATTTTCATAATAATATGAAATTATATACCATTAATTGAAAATTAAGCAGGAAGAATGAGGGGCCATGTTTGAAGAAAATATCAACTTATTATCAATGTATACTCCAAATCCCAATTATAGTCTTAATAAAGAAAGCCAAAATTTTACTCAATATTAACACCAATATATTTAATGTAATTGTCCTCAAATGAATTGAAAAGTTATGAAAAAGTTTTCAGATTTAATGAGATGATAGAAATACATATTGATGATGATCACATGTAATTTGAATACATATTGAAAGATAGTTCTAGATAGCTAGCCATGGGTATGTATCTATAAATAAAATCTAAATATAATGATGATTGGATTCTAGTTTGTAAAAACTATGGTGAAAAGGACAGTAGGAAATTCCTTAACAAAGAGTTTTAGTGTATTCAATGTGGTATTTTGTGATATATGGACCTATATTCTAATAAAAATTATCCTAAGATATATATTGACTAAAAACTATAAAATATTTAATATATGGTGAGATGGGTCATTATGAAAATTCCTTCACAATGAAAGATCTGAATGATTAAAGACAAAAATATTTTTATCAAAAATGTCTAGTGAGATCCATTGTGACTATGTTAACAGATATCGTGCCTTCCAATAATGTGGTATCATGTACTTTGTTTGTTTACTCAAATTTTCTAATGTCTTGTTTGTTATGGGGTCTAAAAATTTCATTCCTTTTTAGAAATAATCTGGTAAATTAATAATTTTTCTCTAATAATTGACACTAGACATGTGGTCAAACTGCTTGTATGAAATATTATAGTACTTATGAATTATAATAATAATTATATTATTGTATTTGGAAATAAATTACCTGAAAACCTCGTCATTTTACCCATATTTTTTTTGATGTAACTCAATGATTGGATTGACTTCTATTAATCATTCTATGATTGAGTGTGGAGGTAAAGAATTTTTTTGAGAAAGACATTGAATTTTTTTACATGAATGAAGCCATAAAATTGATAAAAAATCAGAAGATGGAAAACTATTAATATATGAAAATGATAGATATCTTTAACATATTGTTGAAAAAGTGGAAACTGTTTAGATTAATGATATTCTAGTTTTAAATGAATACGTGGATGTTTTTACTAATTATTTGACATACCTGATTGGGATGTTTAATTTACAATTGACATAGTGCATATTGGTAAGCGAATATAAAAACCAATTTATCGAATAGATCAAGTCGAACTACATAAATTGAAAAAATCAGTAGCTACAATTGTTTGAAAAATGCTTCGTTCATCCTAGGACATCCTCATGGGTTGCTCCTATACTGTTTATAAAGAATACTGATGGTTCCATAAGACATTTCTTCGAATAAAAATATTTTAGTGATTTTATTATTAATAATAAGTATCAATTGACTCATATTGATGACTTATTTAATCATCTCTAGAGATCTTAGTATTCTTATAAGAATGAATTTAAATCGGAGTACTGTTAGATGAAGGAGAATGAGCATTTCAATCCAAGAAAATATTTTCATACTAGATATGGGCAATATGTGTTATTTCATTCCCTTTGTTACGAAAAATTCCCCTACAATATTCATTGATCTTGTGAATATATTATTATTTGAATATTTTGAAACATTTTTTGTTGTTCTCAATGGTGATATTTTGGTTTTTAAGAAAATTATGATATTCATGAAAAACATTTAATTATTTTCATGAATACTCTCAAAAAAATAAGTTATATGGAAAACACAGTAAATGTTATTTATGGTTTCAATAGATTTCTTTTAATGGGATCATTATAAATAAGGATGGAATAATAGTTTATCTCACTCAACCGAATGTTATTGATGAATGGAAAGGAAATACAAATGATAAATATATTTATAGTTTTCATGCATTATCATTCTCTTACCATTGATTTTTTGAAAACATTGCACATTTATCTAGCATGACAACTAATTTAAAATATAAAGGGGAAAAATTTCATAACATAGAATATAATGTTGTTTGTTTTTTGGAACTAAAATGAAGATTGATTAATTCTCCATTTTGTCTATTCCTTCCAGAAATGTTGATTTTGTCATCTATATTGATGCTTCATTTATGGGATTTGGTTGTGTTATGATTTCGAATGATCAAGTAATTGCTAATGCTTCACGAAAACAAAATCATATTGAGTTAAATTATCCGAAACATGATTTTGTATTTGCTGTTGTGGTTTTTTTCTTTTAATATTTTTTAGGTATCATTTATATGGAGCCAAATGTTAAATATATTATGACCATAAATGTTTAATATATATAATTACATATAATAAATTGATCATGATGTATAAAATATAGATTGAAATGATAAAGGATTTTGATTTCACAATCAACTATCTTCCTAGAAAATAAAAAAAGTTGTTGATTACATTATCCAAATAACATCATGAAACATTAAACGTGTTACAATTGAAACATGGTCTGGGATTTATGATTTTATGGATTTTTTCATCAAAGATGTTGGTATAGAAAATGAAAATAATTTTGTTCTAGTGTCAGTGCAATCATCTCAATTAGAGAGAATTATGTAACAAACAATTAATCCTATGATTTGTATGAAAATATAGAATTGGTTAAAATGGTAAGATTATAGAAATTAGTTTTTATAAATATTATGTTGTGATATTTGAGAATAGGTTATGTGTACCATTTGATTCTATTTTTATGAAAGAGTTGTTTTGTGAATCTCATAGTTCTCAATTTCCAGTTCATCCTGGCAGTACTATGATATACATTGACGTTCGGGAGTATTACTAGTGGAATGGAATGAGAAAAGGTAATTCAAATTTTACCATGAAATGCATTTATTTTAAACTGGTTAAATAAGTGTGAAATTTAACAAGGGGGTTGCTTCATCTGTATCCATAACTATAGTAGTAATGGGAAAATATATCCATGGACATCATGGTGGGAAAACCAAATACATCGCGAGGTAAGAATGTAGTGTGGGTAAATTTTCGACATACTGAATAAATATGCCCATTTAATTATATTTTGAGATACTATGTCTTTGGATCAAATTTATTATCTATCCCACAATGATATTGGTAGGTTACATTTAGTTCTTATTAAAATTTTAATTGATAGTTATCCCATGTTCACTTTTAAATTTTGGAAGGTCCTTTAGAAGTCATTGGGAATAGTAGTAAATTTCAACACTTCTTCTCATCCATAATTTGATGGATAGACTCTGTGAAAAATATAGACCATATAGTACATGTTTTAGGATTGTTCAGTGGATTACCAGTGTTGTTGGGACCAAAAAATTTATTTAGTTCAATATTATATAATAATAGTTTGAATTCAAGTATATAGTTGGATCTTTTGAGGCATTATATAGAAAGTGGTTTCGAACTCTAGCATTATGGGATGATGTCAGGGAATGGAAGTTGGTTGGACCTGAAATAGTAGAGAAAGTGGGTGAGAACGTGATGATGATCTAGTGACACATGAGGAAAACCCAACACAGGTAGAAATGTTATGCAGATAAAAAAAGGAAAGATTTATCTTTTTGAGGTAGGTGATCATGTTATTCTTATAATCTCCACATGGAAAATCATTATGTGTTTTGATAAGAAATGAATGTTATGTAAAAAAAATCAACCATATGATTCATGATTATATATGGATATAATTAACAAATAAGGTAATTCACTAGGTCATGGTTTTGTGGAGAAGACACATGGCTGAAGAAGCCACCTGGGAATCTAAAATTGATATGCTGGAAAGGTCCCATATCTTGTTTAAAATTTAAATAAAAATTGTGAGGATGGGTTTTGTATATGTTCGGGAGAATTTAATGACCTAGGTACTTATATAATAATTTTTTTTCATTATATAAATAAATAGTTAAATTCGTTATAAATTTTTAATGACTAAGTGGCTTTTATAGAAATTATGAACTCTAAATTGATAGACAATTAACTCTTCATTGGGAACACTAACATGGCCATTTGGAATAGTAATATAGAAAATATAATATTAACCTTATTATATAAAGTATAAATAAAATATATCCATCCTATATGTAAAAATATGATATATTTATATCATTGAATGGTAAATATTTTTTAAAAAAAATTATAAATTAGGTGTTGGAATATTTGTAGGTAGTACATATTTAATTAAAATTTCATAATTAATATAAATATTTAATTGAAAAAATATTTTCATAACATATATTCATAATTTTTTGTCTTATGATTATAAGATAATTTAATGAGATATCAAATAATTTTTCAAAGTGTTAGAAAATTCATTGTAGTTTTAAAAGTAGTATTTTCCGAATAAATTATTACTTTAATTAGAAAATTAATTTATCCTATTTAGGAAATAATTTATTAAAAATTGAGTTCATTTTTGAACTCTACATGATGAAAAATGGATAAGTTGTATTTTAGTTCTTCTTTTCGAATACCATAACTTCTGGCGAATAGTGAAATATGATAATTTATGAAATAAGTTAAATAACCAATATATTGAGTAATGGGAGATGTAATGTTTATCTAAGAACCCTTTGTTAGAAGTAAAATAAACTAGTTACTATATTTATTCATATGAACCATCACAATTTCTAGTCTTGTGAAATATAATAAAATAGTGATTAAAATAATGGAAACACCCCTCTACTTCACTATAAATACCACCCCTCACCACGACATATACTCACACCTCTAAAGCATTTTGAATATAACAAATTATATCCAATAATTTCCCCAAAGCCTCTTCCCCACATCCAAGAACTTCCTGTTACACAAAAAAGCTAAAACCAATGGCCTTATAGAGGTTCTCAAGGTGGACAATTCTAGAGGTAAAAAACATCTTTCATTTTATTTTACATCATTTTCAATTCATTTTCATTTCATATAATCTAATCACCTCCAAAAATTAAATAGTCATTAAAACTCTATTATATTATATTTAAAGTAATTTTATATTGTTTATGAAAAAATTCTCGATCATACTTCATCTCATCACCATCATATTCTAAAAATAATAATACACATCTGTGAAGTGTCAATTTTCTTGACATCAGGGTTGATGTGCTTCCAATTTCAATTACCACCTTCATGAATGTCACAAAACTATTTTAATTGTTAAAAAAGTTTAAAATTTTAATATATAACATCTTTTAGGTTTTGTAATTAATTAATATAATTATTGTTTAATTATGTAACGATAGAAGTATGCAGTAATCGAAAACCCTAAAAAATGATCTAAACAAGTATCATAAATTGTTTTTTAAATGATTCATCATCATATAAAGAAAAACGTTATTTATGGTAATATATAAAATAATTTTAATATTTTAATACCATTTCATTCTATTAATGGGTTTTCTCTTCAATTCAATATGAAAATTCACTAAAACTACCCGTAGAAACAATGTAAAAAACTAATCCAAAATAATTAAAATAACGAAATATTATCAATAAATGGGTGGAATGAGGATATAAAATGATCATATAAGGTGTTATAATAATATAAATATTTCTGTATAATATTAATAACAATCTATTAACTATTATAAAGGTTGTTTGAAAACATTTTATATAATAAAAAAATGAGTTATGTTAATTCATAAACCAATTTCCTTTTATTGGGTTAACTCTCTACTTCATTTATTTTTGTCCTGATGATACTATTTGTGATATTAATTTTTAATATATTATTCTTCATAATGTCTATTAATAATTTTTATTCATATTCCATTTATTGTTTTAATATCTCTTCAATGATATGTTATATGTAAGGAAATTCACTTCATGAATCCTCTTTTGTATTTATTTTTTTGTTACACAATGAAAAAGGAATGTTATTTACGCAAGTGTTCATGTTTTATGAATATGGTATGGTTATTGGGATTTTTTTATGATGAATGGTGTGAGATATATCTCTCTCCATTTAATTGGGTATGTTTATATTAGTAGTTGACCATATTTTTAATCTATGTTTAACTATGATGATTACACCATAAGGCAGTCGTGAGGGTTATATTATAAAGTATCCATGAGGGTTATGCTGTAAGTTAGTAGTGA
This sequence comes from Viscum album, assembly GCA_963277665.1. Classification (NCBI taxonomy): domain Eukaryota; kingdom Viridiplantae; phylum Streptophyta; class Magnoliopsida; order Santalales; family Viscaceae; genus Viscum; species Viscum album. The sequence continues at coordinate 1,121,214,629 of OY728146.1, forward strand.
GGGTTACAAATCATTTGGAATTTTTGATGGTTACAATCTAAAGTTAGTAATTCCCCAATATAACTATATGTTATCATTTATGTTTTTTATGATTTAGGGAAATATCATGTTTTCAAAAGTAACTATATGATACTTATTGGGTGAGAAGTATTTCTTTGTGAATATGATTTAATATGATTAGAATCATTCCTATACGGATGGTTTTTATCCTCCATTATATATCCCTTACTATGAACTTTGTTCTCATCCCATGTTTTAAAATAATTTTATCATGGTTTATGAATGGTTATGAGGGAAGGATAATCCATGATAAATGTTGTGATGACTTAAAAGATTTATAGTTTTTATTAAATTATTTTATATTATTGAGAAATGGGTACTGTTTTAGTAGTTTCTTATTATTATTCATTGGGGTTGGTATGTATGTGTTATTACCTAAATCTCTAGAACAATGAACTGAATAGATTGTATAAAATGTAATGAAGTGAATTCTAGTTGAATTAACTAGATTAAGGAATGATTAATGATGAATCTATACAGATAGTATCAAATCATGATGTAAAAAAACATTGATGGTTAGTATTTTGTTAATAAAATACCATAAATGATGATTGCCTTATTTTTATATCAAAATTATAATGAATTTTAAGATTACCATGTTGCTTCATCAATGATATAACTTTTCAGAATGGTTTTCCATAGATGAAACAAGGAATCTCATGTAGGAAGGAACCAAGAGGATGACATCATTCCCAATGCACCACCTGGGATGGTGGGAAATGGAATTTAATAGTTTTTTATAGTAATTTAAATAGGTTATAAATTATTGTTGAATCCAAGAAATAGAACAACATGATATACCATGATGTAACAAGTTGATAGTGGAATAGTTTATAAGGAATCACCCTCATGATTTTAGTGGATCGTCTAGGCTAGTTGTGGAAAAATTATTGATTGAAGTTCTTGAATATATATTAATGTTATGGGGTTGTCATATAATCAATATTTTATTCTTATCATTTATTATTTTTATATATAAGTGGACTAGTGGTGGTCAATGGTAAATAATACCAGATATATTGATGTGATTTATTCCTTTGAATGACATTAAATTAAAATATTTTCCTTTAAAAATACCTTAATAATTATATGTGACACAGTATTGAAAATAAATTCATTAAAATATGGAAAAAATAGTAATATTCGGTGGCCATGTACAAATAAAACATCACCCGATTGTAAAGTTAAACATCATTCTTATTCGTGATGTTGATGGAAAAATAAATTAATTGTACTCGGGATTAAGGATATGATATAGAATGGTATTGGAATCCGGTGAATTCAAATGTTATAAAAAACAATCCAGATATTTTATGATGGTAGAAATGGTGTATTATGAGTATCAAATGTACATTGAAAATAATTAGAAGATAAGGTCCTTTTGGCCAGTGAGGGGTAAGAATCAATCAATGGAATAAAAATTAATGAATGTTCAATTTCATGTTTGTGAAAAATGTGGTAAAAACACCCTAGTAAATACCCTAACAAAATAAGGAAATTTTTTCAATGTGTTATGTTTTGACATATAGCCCCATATTTTAATGAAAATTATCTTAATATTAATTCTAAAAATACAACTATTATCTATTTTAAATTTGTTTAGAAGGGTCATTTGAAAATACATGCCCAAAAACTGATTTGAATCATAAAAGCTGTATTTTAATGTGAATAGTGTAGGGATATACTTGGCTACTAAGTCATCATATTTTAGGTCATCCAATAAAGTTGTATCAGACACATTTAATGTTGGATCAGATTTTTCTAATATCATATTTGATACATGGTCATCACATTTCTCTATTTCCAGAAATATTTTTGGAAAATTAGTTATTTCCCCTCAAGAAATGAGACAATAAATTTTTTTAAAACACTATAATGAAATATTACAAAAAAATGAAATATAAGAATATTATTATTAATTTGATACAATTATCCATTACCATAAGACAGGAAGTACTTATTACACATTAAACAGGAATTATAATGAATATATAGTTGACATCAATATATCATATAACCATAATAATATGTATCAAACAATATATTATTTAATTATGTCCTTTTATTAGTCATTTATCAGAACTACATTTTAAAATCAATTTTCGAGTTACAGCTGCTTCACTTATCATGTGTGTTATGTTTTGGTATATTTGGTCATTTCATTTTGATCATAGTTCCATAATAAAAATAATTTTAACATTGCTATAAATGTCATATATATTTACTATATAATTATACATATTAAATCATTAATTATTGACATTGAAAATGAATTATTTCATTCATGGAGATGTTTATTCATATATATAATCAGGAATACAATTTCCATTTAATCAATAGATGAATGGAATGATTGGTAAATAATATATTAAATTTAAATAATCATATTTTAGGAAATTATTTAACATATAATCATTAAATATACAATTATTATAATCTATTGAAAGCATATGTTCAAGATGAATCACTACTCTCCATGAGGAGGTAGAATGACATTCACACAAATGATGTTGTAATATTCCCCACATAATTAAAAGAAAGAAGGAATAATTTATTTCATATTTTTATAAGAATAATATATTTATAAATATCATATAATAACATTTAAAATAACATTATATCTGCCAGTGGGAGGTGGTGATATAAAATCCATTGCATCGGTTAATGAGGCGATAATCTGCCATACACAAGATCAACACTTTTGTTTCCCATTTGATATAATATGAGAAATATGAAATACATTACATTAAAATAACAAAATATATATATATGTAAGATACTAGTGTATTTTTATTATATTATTTGTGAATATATTTATTATTTTTACTATTAAAACACAAAAAAAGAATCATAAAAAATTTAACTCTTCTTTAGAGAACCATATTTGATTTTCACCAAAATCCTAATTCAGGGTGTTACTAAATAATGTTCTATAGTATGTGGGGAATGATATAAGGATAATATTAGGTATCATAATTTAAAAAAAGGATTTCTATGTGTTAATTTGTGGGAGAGGTGGTGGAATTTTATAAGTTGGGGAGAGGAAAAGCTGTAATTTTTTCAAATAATAATGTCTTCCAAAGTTTTTAACAATAAAAAAGGCAACATATTAGATCATTATAGAACCAAATTAGATATATGGTTAAAATATGTCCATTTATTTTTTTTGAAATGTTTTATGGTCCTTTTATACATTATCTTTTTTATATAACAACTAAGTTAAATATTTTTTACCTTAACCATGTTGTGAAATTATTATTTATTAACCATTACTATTAAAAATAAATTATTTTTAACTGATTATATGCTATTAGTTATTTATATTCAAAATAAAGAATAATTTTTTTAAAATTCTGTTCATTGATGTTAAATGTTTTAAAAAAATTTAACCTGTTGATGTGATGAATTTTTTTTTGAAGGATAATAATTTGAATTTTTTAAAGAATAATACATTAAATTTCAATATGTAATTGATTAAAATAAACTTTATTATATGTATAAATATGTAATTTAACTATTTTTTTCTTTTAAAACTATTTTTAATCCAAAACTCTACTTTGTAAATATTGAAAATGAAAACAATTTTTTTCTATACAATAATGTATTTTTCAGTATTCGTTGAAAAATATATCCTTTCAGAAAAATACAAAAAATTAACCCTTAGGTTATATTGATGTTTTGTTTCATCAAAATAAACTAATAAGTAAAATATATTTTCTGACATTGAAAAAAAAATAATTTTATTAGTTTTCTAAATTATAAAATAAATATTATTTTTTAAGAAAAATATATTTCTAATGCATATATAGAATTTACAAAAAATTAAGCAATTAGTTATAAATATAATTTCATTATATACAACCCTTATACATAATTATAAAAATAATATTTCTCATATGAATTCCTCTATCTTTAATTTCTATGTTATATTATAATTTTTAAATATTGACATTACTAATATATCATGGTTTGTTATGACACTGGGATTAATGGAACACATGCTATGGAATAAAATAAATTTATTTGTAAAAAATTTTCATAAAAAACATGAGGTTATACTTGGATGATATCAGATTATGTGGAATAACTCGTGGATTAGATGATCAATTTGCTAACTATATTAAATTTGAAATGGAAATGTTTATTATTATTGAACTCACATACCTTTGTATAAATAGTTGATTCAAATTAAAGAATATAAATTAATATCTGAGGAAATTATTACAAGATAGTAATTAAATAGGTTAAAAAGAATAATTTAAAAAAACACTACACTGGTTTCTATTGGGAAAATCAGGTGAGGAAAATTAATAAAAAATATTTTGATTTCATTTTTTATAGTTGGATAATTGGTTGCTTCTTCTATTTGACTAAATCCTACCTAAATATCACCTTTTTATCATGTTTAATGGCTCACATCCACTATAATCAGAAGGATTATAATTTTATAGTGGTTAAATGAATCAATCGTCACATTAAATTTAATAATGAGTTTTTCATATACATAGATATATGAATAGATGATAAATGGTAATCATTTTTGGTGTTGACTATGCTTGTGATGTGGTCGATCAAAATTCCAAAAGTGGTTGTCCCTTTTTCGTTTGAAATAAATGTTTTAGTTGGCATATCATGAAATTGGAAATCAGATATCTTAATTCCACTAATATTTTGTTTATATTTACAAGCAGGGAATGAATTTATACATTGTGTATAAATAATAAACAAAATGACATAAATGATGATATCAAATAGATAATAGTCATAATTTTTTTTAAAAAAATGTAATATAACTCATGAAAAATAAAATTAATGACTCCCTTAATTTATATATTTATATCTTAAATCCTTTCATCAGTGAAAATTTTGTACAAGGGATGAATAATTTGAGTATGATATAATAAATATTTAAGTGGAATAAATCATATGTAATTACATGGATGGATGAATGATTGAGAAACATCAATTGAACGTTAGTGTTTGGACACGTCCCAATCTATTCGGGTGTTTAGTTTTAATCACTCCCCGAGGCATTAAACTATTTGATTCCATTTTTTAATATGTTATTGGTTTCAAGGGCCTATATGATCCACGAAAAATACATGTTTTAAAGGATAAGGCTAAACATATTATTTCTTTATGTCTATTTTTATTTTATGAAAATATTTTCCCTATTATTATTTTTTAAATGAGCACAATCAAAAGGAATGAAATTCTCTCTTGAGATACAGTTTTCTACACTAATATCTAAAAATATTAAATTAAATTAGTGGATAAGTTGATTTATTTATTTCATGATTTTATTAGTGATTTTTTTGTTGAGTTTTAATTATATTTACAACAAACCCAAATGGGGATATTATTAGATCCAATGCTATATAAAACACTAAATTATTATCATAATATGATTGATTTAAGCTTAGAAACTTTTTTTAAGGAGATTTAGTTATCTAATGAATTCTATATTTTGTGGTAAAAAAATTTTAGGATGAAAATATTTATAATATAGAATATTTTTATAAAAATGAAAAAAATTGCATAATAGTTTCATGAAGTTTCATGATGTTTCTCTAGTGTGAATATTTGGGGATGTGTTCTCTAAATACAAATAAAGAATGTTTTTGAGGACTGTTTTAATTTTTTATAAAAGTTATATTTGGTTAATAATTATAAATATATATTTATTTCTATGATCGGGTGAGTTGCAACAAAAAATGGACATGAAATCAAGAAAATTCTTTGAATATAGAATATTTCAAGCACGATTAGTGGTGTGGAACGAATTTCCACAAATGTCTAACTGCTTCAATAACTAATTAGCTCCCCCTCTCATCTATCTATTAAATTATCCATCAACAAATATTTAATTTAAAGATTCCTAAAAGAGCTTCATGATATAGTGTTTTATGATGTAATTTCATTCCATAATCGATAATTCTTACAACAGTAGATTAGTGAAAATAACATTAGTTTATTCACAAAATGTGAACTTTTAGAAACCATAACATTACTTAAAAATTGAGTATTGTGATAATATTAAGATGAATGAAACATTAAGGGTGAAATTATGAAAAAATCTTCATTTCAAAAAGTAATCCTTTTATTGATGAATAAGGATTCATGAAACAAATTAGTTTCATGAAAAATAATTTTTCATGAAAAAAAAATGAGAAACATATTGTGGACTGAATTGAATTATCATATTCTACCTAACATGATGAATAAAATATCAATATATTATGAGATATAGAATCTAAATTCTTGTTGAATAACTAAGAAACACATAACCCACAAAAGTAAGAAATGTAGTGTTGACAAAAAAGAATTTATGGATATGTTATCTTATCCCTAAAATTTCTATAAATGAATATAGTATATTATGGATTGACCATGACCATAAAAATTATGATGTATAAATCTAGTTTATTTTGTTAGATTTTTATTTGGCTTTATCATTTTCGGTATAAAATCCAAATACAATCACTTAGCATAGAACTAATTAACTATATTGTGTTATGATTAATTTTTTATATATAAGAGCTTAGTGATTATTAAATCCATTAGATATGTTTTAAAAGTTACATCTATCATGTAGATGAGATTTTAATTTTTCAACAAAAATATAGAATACCTAATTCAGCACTCACCTATCAGTGAGTTTTGTGCTATAATAGTAAAAGGTTTTCAAAATGAAATTTATTAGTAGTGAAATATTTTCGTTAGTTGTTAAAATCCTATATTGAACTAATAATTATAAATGGGAATGATATATACATATGTAAATTCAAACATATCAAAAAATATAATTATATATCCAAAGTTATAAAGAGATAAATATACATACACACACACAACTATAATAGCCCATATTTCATTTGACGAATTAACTTAAACATCATTAAATATGATTTTGCATCCATCCATTATCCCCTAAATACAAAAAATTAAGAACTGATGATATTTAAACATGGACCCAAAATAACACGTCAAATAAAGATAATACAGTTATATATTTAAGTAATTTAAAAAAAATAGATCCATACATTAAAAATATTTAAATAATACATTTCACAATAAAAATGGATATTAGGTTATAAGAAAAAGATAAATCATTGTAGAGGGATAAAGTAATGATCATCAAACAAGTTAGTTTCCAAAAATTAATTATGAACATCGAAATTGATAGAAATCTATATAAAACAAGAATATAATTAATGTTATTTCTTGTATTGATGATGTGGAATTCCATTATTGAGAAATATCAGGAGAGAAGTAAAAAAATAAAATATAATGATAATGACTGCATGTATCTTTCTATCCTTGTTAAATTTTTTGTTTAATATACTATCCATAACATATATATGAAGGACCCATTTGATTATAAGAACTAAATAGTTAATAAATTTTAAATATTCATAAATTATTCCTAGACTCAGAAGATGTGGGTGCTCAATTCATTGTCGGAACACCATTAAATTGTTATTCAAATAATTGTTATATATTATATCTTCTAAATATATTCCAATGGTTTGTGTCCATCAACGGAAATTTAGTATTTCATATTTATATAAGAGTTTGTTTTTAATTTTCAGTTGATACACCATAATTTTGGATTTGGGTTAATTTCTATTGTTTATCGCCAATATCCATAATCCTTAAATCCAATAAATGCTTTGTAACATTGTCAGAATATGATTGGATTCTGATGGTAAATTGGGGTCCCATTTCCACAATGTATCTACTGTTATATGTGTAGATGTCCATCTATATTATCTACTAGTTGAATTAATGGAGATATATATTAGGGAAGAGATATGATATTAGGAGGCAATGGGGTTTTTTTCTTACATCATGAATTTATCATCAATCTTCTGTTTAGCCCACTGTGAACATGAGTGTCATATTCATGCATGAAAAAAGGAATTGATAGATCTTTTAATTAATTATAGTGTTTAGTGAAATGTTAAATCGCTATTTATATATATGGTGTGAGTAAATGATTGTTCTAATGAGGTTGGAGGTTTAATTTTGAAGCAATGACAACTTATGATAAAACATTGACCTCATCTCCCATTGTCTCTAGAAATTAATTCAATGAGAATTTAATGAAACATCATGAGTCAAATAGTAATTACACACAAGACAATCCATCATAGTTGTGTTCTATAAAAATATAAAAAAAGTTATCACTTAATGAAATAAAAAATGTCAACCAGAATACAATATAGATGAAATAGAAACATCCAATATACATACAATCCATGAAAAACTGGAAAAACATGAATGGTTGACACGACTAGATCAATAAATCTCTATGTGACCCATTATCTATATCATTTCATCACACTATTAATGAAACAATAAATATATAATTCTATACGACATATAATTCTCTTCCCTTAACTCGGGTCCAACAATAAAACATCTAAAACCACTTAATGAAAAAATTAGGGTGTTAACTTAAAGCTTACTATAATACTACCATAGAGTATATACAATGTCTAATATAAATAAGAGCATAGTTATTTATTATAAAACAAAAACCATCCATTCTTTCAGAAATACATTCCCATATTTAAATATTTTTTTCCTTTTGTTTTTTATAAAATCCATTCAAATTAAAAAATGCATAAAAATGAAATGTATAGGTAAAAAATGATAATCATATCAAAAACCCCTTATTACGTGAATGTAAACACATATACAATGAATCTTATAATGAGAACATAATATTATACCAACTCATTTGAGAAAATATCTATGAAACAATACATGTTTAAATCTACCAGGTTATAAATAAAAAATAATTAATTAATTACTTTATATTGCTCCCTTCATTATGAGTAAAAATACTAAAAATAAAATAATAATAATATGAAGATATTTGAAAAAAATAATATCAAGTCCTAAAAAAATAAATTGATATCTCAAAAAATCCCCATGATGTGCCACACACTATATATGCCAATGTCTATTACACAATGAACTAGGGGTCCTTTTATGCCATTTTTATAAAAATCCAATTCATAAACATGATCACATTTTATAAAACAATTTCAAATCCAGTAAAACACAAATAAGTTTTTAGAAAACCATTACCATATCATAACCACAATTAATTATTATAATCACAATCAGCATGTGATTTAAAATTTTTTTTAAGACAATCCATCTAAAAAATTATTTATTCCAAAACAACATTTAAATCCCTTAATATCTATAATTCATTGAATAATTTAATTTAATTTTAAATAAATGATATAAAATTTATAAAACTAACCCTTTATGTAGAAACACCATCTTTAAAAAGGATCATTAAAAAATATCATTTATAACTATGAGTGGGGAAGGGTAGATCAGATCCTCAGGATCGCAGATTAATAAGAAATAAAATAAATCCAACACAAAACACATTTTATCAATCATAATTTCCCAAATATGTTCCTAAAATTTGAGTGGATAAAACATCTAGCATATATCTAAATAATATTCGGGAAAATGGATCAAAACTATCACATATTGATGTGATCAATCATGAAGGATGGAATTTCACCTAGAATCCATGTGGATAGACATAAAATTCAATATGGAAGAATTACGATGATACATTGTGGGATTATGGGTGATCAATATGAACCATTGCATAATTATATCTTTTGTGTGTTTTAGAAGACCATAAAACATGTTTTATATCATTAAATGATAAAACATCAAAAAATGGTAGGTTTTATAAAAATATCATCCTATCATATTAACATAACCAATGAAAAATTAATTTGTTCCATGTGTAGCTCATAATAATAATTATAAACCCCCCAACTGGGAGAATGAATAAGGATAGTATAATTAGACCATATCTATTGTAAAATGTAATTATAATCATATGATTGTATATTGACAGGACATTCTTTTTAAAGATCAGTGGAATTTTTCTTATGGAAAATAAAATTATCATTTTGAAATTAAAAAATTATTTCATACAATTTTTAAAAATGAATAATGAAAACTATTTATTTAAATAAATACACAGAAAAAGATACTCATAGATTTGAAGAATTAATTGTTTAGCGGTGTGGGATATTCTACTCATTCAATATATGTAAAAAATGATTCCTTCCACATATTTGATGAAATTTTTAATTAAATCATTCAAAAAATAAAAAGTATATAATTTTTAAAACATTTCTAAATGATTTATTATTTGGATTAAATGGAATAAAAAATCAGATAAAAATATTAAAAATAATCAGAAAATTTTTTAGAATACATATACATGGTAGATAAAATATTTTATACAAAAAAATATAAATAACCAAATCCATGAAACAGTCATTCAGTATAATTATGACATAAATTAAGGAAAATAAATGGAAAACATCTATTCTTATGAAATAAAATTATTAGACGAAATTTCATGGGTTTCATTAGAGATATATCAAAAATGTTATTAATCAAAAACATAATAATAAACAATCCAAATAAATAATGAGATCGTATCATAAAACCCTTACCTCATATTAATCACTGAATTATATTCTTATAAAATCCATTATAATAAATTAAAAATAATTATAATTATACAGAAATTTTATATATTTATTTATAATATCATATATAAAATAATTATTTTTTTTAAAAAAAATATATATTTTCTGTCCTTTAAAATTGTTCTTTCTGAAGTGGAACAATATCATTTTACAAGAGATTTTATATTTGCTTCATAAGATAAATTTACACTGATCACTATCAAATCATCATTATATTTAAATTTAATATATAAAAATAATATATATTACATGTCCTCTATAAGAGGAGGTGATATAAAAATAAATTAAAACCCTCATGAATACGGTTTGTCATACATACTCATTAACACATATTTTATATTTTTTATGGATATAATGAAAGAATAGTACACTACGATTGACTTTTAAGGACACTTTTTTTCACATATATCTTATATAATATTTTAATCCATCATTAATACTATCCATGTAATGCATAAATAGAGAATTACTCATGACCCTTCATAGAGTTGGTAGTCCTCAAGTAAAATGAGAAACATCTTTATTTCAAATATATTGGAATTTAAAAAGGTTGATATTATTATATAAATCCAAAAATCATAGAAATCCAAAAGTTATAATTCATAAAAATCAAAACCATCATTATACATGTCAATGAAATATTTTTATGAATAATGAATTATAAAGATACGTAGAGGGGGTAGTGCATAAGTACACATGATAAATACATTTATATAACATATGATGGAAAATATTTTTGAGAATGATGGTTTCATAATTAAAATAACATTTTATAATATTAACAATAAACTGGTTTTTATTTTATTGTTAACACAACAGATTAAGACAACTAAAATTTTAAAATAAATTGTATGAGGTTGGGTAAGAAGATTTTCACTCAATCAGAAGACCTAAATTAAATATTTTGAAGGACTCATAGAATGGTCAAATATGAATAATTCCACAACCCAATTATTGATAAATACGTTGAGTTTATACTTTTCTAGGGTTTGGAAAATCTATATTACATAATGATGTGTAATTACTATTGATATGGTGTATCCTTCTATATTGGAGAGAAAGAATATAAATTCAAATATGAAAACCATTCCAATATAATTTTGTAATTCAATATGAAAATGATCCAAATTGGATATATATTTGAATATAAAAAATTAAAATTTCTAAATTATCTCATAAATTGAAATGTGTATAGGGTTTTTAGACATTATAATCTTAATATTATCATTTAACCTATGGGTTAACAAAATTTAATCTTATATGAGGTAAAAAAAATTAGTATTAAAATGTTTTAATTTTTTTATATGGTATTCTTTCTCATAAACATACTGGAGATGATATTTTAGAACATTTCACATCCTACTTTTCAACTAGTAGGATTTTTAAGATATTTCATTAACATTATATTTTCATTTAAATATTATATATATATAGTTTCATTATTTTATTCAATTTATTTAATTTGACATTATCTACCACATGATTGAAAATAAATTTTAATATATACCTTTAGAAAAATAAAAATATTTTATATTAAAATATTAATTTAATGGAAAAAATAATTTGTCCAAATTATAATAATTTTAATACTTTTAATATAATTTATCTTATTTAGTTATCAGAATAAATATTTTTTCCATGTTGTATATGAATTTAAAGTCAATATTCAATAATAAAAAATAAAAAATATATATTATTATGATAAAAAAAATTAATCATTAAAATGAACATTTAAAATTTAATTTATAATTTATTAATAATTATTTAAATATTTTTATAATATTATAATTTAGAGAGAGAACATTTATAATTTATTCTTTTTTAAAAATTATTCATCAGTAACAACCAACAAAAAATTACACAAAGTTGACATAAAATAAATACATCAAAATTTATGGCAAAAATATACTATATTTATATTGTAATGGAATATTTTAGTGGAATTATAAATCCTCATCTCAATTTTTAAACCCCAATTTTCCCATTTAAACCTAACTAACTGACAAAAATTTTAGAATCTTTTAAATTAATGATGTACATTAATAATATAGAACTAATTTACAAATTTATTCCACTAGATTATAAAAATTGGATAATTATTTTTTAAATCAATTACAATAAGTAATACATATTCAATTTGAAATAAGTGTGAAAAACTCTAAGAAATATATTATTATAAATGTATATGTTTAAGAAATAACTAGATTCATTATTATTACATGCCTTGGAAAAAGATTTATATAAATGTTAAATAATTTTAATGAAAAAAATATAATATTAGTTAATTTAAATGATTATTATTATTTAAATTAATTAATTAATATAAATTACTTATTTATGAAAAAAACTATTTCTAGAAAAAAAGTCTCATTTTTTCATTTTCATTTCTTAATGAAATTAACAATGAATTATTTTATACATGTGTATAGAAAATATTATTTATAATTTAATTTTTTATATTTATACCCACCCATCCAAGAGTATGTTGTTAACATTCAAATCAAATATTCATAAGCCACAAAACAAAAAAGGAGTCAAAGAACAAGGGAAATGAGAGCGTAACATTATAATAAGACATGTGTTCGTGGAATAAAAATAATCATATAAAATAATTCACATATAAAAGGATGAAGCCTAATATTATCATGGAGTATTGGGCTCATTCCTTATTACATCATATCATTATGCAAGGGTCACTCCCAAGCTAATCAAAGTTGATGAAGACACATGATTAATATGGTTTAGTCAACCTTCATGTCTATATCATCTCTTGAGATGTGCAAGTATGAAAAATTCATTAGAGTGAAATATATTTTTAGTCATAGACATCAAATATTCATAATTATTTCATATGTGTCCATGAAAATTTGATAAAAGAACATTACATCATTACACATGAAAATAAAAATGATTCACATTAAATTAAACAATTCATCATATCATAACTCAGTGAAAATAAATGGGTTTAATTACCATTCGATCATAATAATAAATAAAACTATATAATAAATAATATTTGTGTCATTATATCATATCCCTTATAAAAAAGGTATCAAATCAAATGATTTAATCACTGTTGATATTTCTGTTGGAATATCACTCAGAATATTTCTTGAGAAAAATTCCCACATGAAATTGAAATCATTTATTAAAATAAAATTCAATAATACTATCAGAATTTATTCTAATTAAAATAATCATGAATTATTATAATGGAATCGTAAAAACATTGAGTCCTCAATGGGATTTTATGATTAATTCACACATTACACATTAATATATATACCTTTAAAAGTTTAATAAAAATGTCAAATGTACCTTATTTAAAATATGTAATGACGATTATTTTTAAATAAACCATTCAAAAAATTAAAAAAGTGTTAAAATTGAATTTAAAAATTCATTTCATATTAGTAAAATAATTCTATAAATAATTTTCAAAAATAATCTATATAGATAAAAAATACTTATTGAATGAAGAAAGTAATAAATTCAATTCTTCATAATAATATTATTTCAACTTCCTGAGTAAATAATGAGGGTAAAATTAAATTAAATACTATGAACTAACAAATTAACAAGAGTATTATATAATTATGGATTTTTTTGTGGTATATAATAAACATTAATTAGATAAAACCTGATCCAAAATAACTATGATAAAAATAGATTATTGGATAAGTACTTATCCTAGAGATCAACTTGTTATTAAATAACATTATCCTCATATATGTCGAGTTATAAATTGTTGAAAATAAACACCATGTTCATGTATATACTTATAAAAATATTTTTATATATATATAACATTTCAACACTAGTTTATTAATAATTAATTATTGAAATAATCATATCCTTGAGTTAACTATTTTATTTATCAATATAATTTCAGTTGAGAAGCTTTAGTACTTATAATATTAGAATTGTTTAATAATATCTATAAAGATAATCATGACAAAAATTTCATAAATATTCATTACGTAGTCATTCATTTCTATTCTTATATAAATTATATACATGAAAAATTGAATTATATTTTTCATGGAGATGGTAGGTCCTACATACACATGAACATTTCTTCCATTTTTCAACATGCATAAATATTAGTAGTTAAATAAAAATTTAACAAATATTAGATAATTATTAAATAATAAATATATTATATATCCCTTAAACTATCTTTATTACCGGCTATGTAATTTGATAAAATTATATCAATCAAATTACCGCATTTATGTTGGAATCCACACTTACCCTCATGGGACGTCATTATTTTCCAATGGATTAAGATGGTATGAAGGATGAGATGATACAATTATTATATAATAATAATAATATTTTCTTAAATATCATATATATACTTTAAATCCATAATAATAAATATTCATTAAAATAGTGATAAAATTGAATATTATCAATACGTTGAGGTGGTATTTAACATCAACACATGAGCAATATATTCACATCCCATTTTATGTAAAAAATTGATAATAATGGTATCATGATCAAAATAATTTTTTAGTATATTAGGGATACATATTGTTTTAGTTTTATGAACACTACTAAATTTTTATAATATTTAGAAGAAGAAATAAGTTAAAAGAGGCCCTATATGATCAATAAATTTTCATCATGAGAACTCTATTAGATTATTTTTGATGAACTATTTGAATTGGCGTTTAAGAAGTCCAACACATCTAAATTGGAATAGGAAATATTAAATGAGATTTTCATATGGTCTAGTTAATCTAAAATTATCTATGTGGAGTAAATAAAAGATATAATGGATTCCCATTAACATATTAAGGACAAGAAACACAATGAATTTATAAATACTTTCAAATATAAATTAGTAATTATAAATAAAAATTCCTTAAAATCATATATATTTAAATAAAATTAAAATAATTTCCAAATTGCATTATAAAATGATATTTTTATATTATTTTAAGTCATGTGAAACATTATAGATTCTTTTTACCCATTGGTTAATCAATATGATTCTTTACAATGTAATTGATTTTTTTAATTAATGTGTTATAAAATTTCTTATAAGAAAACACATGAACCACAAATCACATAGGGATATGATATTTCCTTGCATCTAAATTCTAACATCTCGTCGTTCGTGATTTGTATGATGTTTGAATAATTTTATTACATATTATTTTATAGAGTATAATTAATTAAAAGTTGAAAATTAATTGTTGAGATTCACATTAATGAATCCATATAAATGATACAATTAGAATATAATCCTTTCACAAATCATTAATAAGTCATAATTACATATAATTTATTTTAAAAAATAATTCATCCAAATTATTTTCTATATTATATTTTTAATATCGTTAATTTAATTTTTCAATAAATTCTATAAATACTATGTATTGATTGCATAATAATATAATGTGAAAACAATCATTGAATATTTATACAAGTTATCATAATAAATTATATTTGTTATTAATTTAATTAAAAATTTAGAGATTGATTTATCCAGATTTTATCCTTTTGAGAAATATCATATGTACTAATGTCAACAGAGTTATATTTTGGAGAACAAAAATGACATATATTATAATATAAGAATGAATATGGTTGAATTTATCATATCCGGTTATAGTAAGAACATTTTCAGTTTGATTTTGGGGCCTTACATTATAATTTCAACAATATTTTACCATTTTACCTTTATTGAGGTGGAAAATAATTACAATGGATACTATTCAAATGGGAAAAAGAAAAGGAAACTATTTATAAAATATGAACAAAATTTACAAAATTATATTATACATTTCTAAATATTATGTTTCTAAACGTTCATGAAACAAATATTACTATAAATTCATAAAATACATTGAATTTTGTTTTTAAAAATGTGTTTTAAGAATAACAATTAACTTATATAAAATTTATGAATGTAATTATTCAAATAGAATAAATTACAATATGCTAAATAAAATGATTCACATATAACATTATAATGAAATATAATATATAATACATTTTAATTTGAATATTTAATGAAGAAATTTACAATATTACAGAAATTGGTATTTTAAACTATTCACTAAAAATTAACCATTTCTAAAAAATCCATAAATTTCAACAAAAGTTATTTTTATATTAGTAATTATAAAATTATTATTATTTTATATAAACTATTTTCAAAGTTTTTCAATATATAATTATCATTTTCTATCACAAAAATCTATTAGATATCATTCTTGAAATAAAACTTATTTTTTAAAAATAAAATTAAGTTTAATAAAAATAATGTGTTTATTTACAAATAATTATTAATTTTTATTTAAATCATTCGAAAATTTATTTCATAACATGTTTAATAATATTAATTACATCTTTTTTAATATCTAGGATGTGATAATATATTCATAGTATATAAAATATTTCTTAAAGATCAGTTTTGTGTGATAATCTATCTAGTCAACATATTATTCATTTAAATAAATATTTTCGGTGTTATATTCTACGACTCCCTTAAATACATTTATCCCAATTATTTTTTCTCAATAATCTATTGTTCAATTTTTGTAAATATCTTGGTTAAAAACCCGCATCATACTAAAGGATCAAAAACAATCTTTTAAAATGAGAATTAAGAAAAATAAAAATTACTTAATATAAAAAATAATTATGTTCATAGATAAGGATAACATTATAGGGATGTTAAAATATAGAAATTGATGAGAGAAATAAAATCCAATGTAAAATAGAGATCTATAGAGAAATGGTCGTACGAAATTTAACAACCACAAAACTAGTAATCTATAGCTAGTTAAAAGACCCTAGATTCATTAAAATTAAAGTTAAAATTATAAAATTTTACTTAGAGATCCATTTAATAATATTTAGGTTTTATATTCCTATAATGAAAAATATTATGACAATATGTACATATTTGATGTCATTCTATATAATAATAAATATTTCATCCTTTTTTCCTAATTTAATTTCCGCATAATTATTCAATCCATGAATTGAATATCCAGAATAAACTTTTATTTCCAAAAGAACAAAAATTATCATTAAATGATACATCATATATATAAAAAAATTATATGTAATTCCACCAGTCTATAATTAATTTCAACAACCAACATTTTTGTGATTTTTTATAAAATATGATAATCTATATTTTAACATAGATGAATGATACTAAATCATTAAATTAATCTATTTTATTAGTATTTAACCATAAAACGATTTAAAAATTTCTCTAAAAATTATGAGAATGATTTTTATATATAATAAAACAAAATTTCCAAAGTCAACATTACATTAATCTCCTACAAAAAATTGCCTTTCTCTAAAAATTTACTCTTCCAACATTCTTTAAAAATTACTTGTTTATTTAATATGTTACCTAATTCTAAAAAATCTGAAAACTACATATTAGATAACATAAACCACATTTTCATTAAATTAGTAACTATTTCAATGGCAATAAATAATATCTCATTTAGTTTTTCAATAATATCATTATATCAACTAAATAGTATTTTTTAATCATCAATAACAAATTATGGGTTATCTTACAAAAAATATTGTGTTTTCATTAAAATTTATCCTTAACATTAAATAACTTTTCAAGATCACCATTGTCATTAGGAATATTATTGCAAACCCTTAAAAGACTATAGTAGAAAAATACATAAAGTTATCATGATTTTCATAAAAAGGATATAATTGATTCTACATAATAATAATTGAATTAAAATACCTAAAAAATTAAATATCACTTTATTTTTAAAATATTATTGAGGGTTTTCGATATTTATCCTTAATACCACTTTTTTTTTTTTTTTTATTAATTGTATCTTATTCATTGATATTAAAAAAATTACACATACAACCATGCTAATAATTTATTACAACATTCACATTATGACATTTCTTAACATAATAATCATATTTTCAATTTTTAAAATATTTTATTATTGGTGGTCCCATAGGAAATGTATTATTCTTAACAATTATATTAACAAAAAATTACATCTTTTATTGAGATTTGATTTTTATATAGACAAAACGCATTACTATTCCTTTGAGGCATATCTAGGCTGATTCTTCCAACATAGATGGACTTTGGAAAACATCATGTTCCTCCATCCAGGATCTTCAGGAAGCTCGATTTTTCTCTTAATAGAAGTGTTTGAAATCTCTTCCATGTTGAGACAACTAGTCATATACTGTAATATATGTATTTCAAGAAATGTATAGAGATTCAAATTAATGTTTCTACTTAACATGGGGTCCATAATGAGAAATATTCCAATTTTTTTCTCATTTGGCATTAACATGATTACTTATAGTCTCACCAATTAAACAAAACAACAAATCAAAGGGAGATAAAAAATTAACATTATGTGTACCAAATTAACATAGAGAATCATTAAAAATATATCTATTCCTTGAGACCTTATATTAAATCTTTAACACCTAAGGATTATCCTAGGTCATTAATGGTAATCATCTATTAAATTATTTGGTAATGCATCATAAATAAAATTTGACGTAACCCTATAATATCCACTGAGAGTGTCAAAATTGGTGTGTAGTAAGAGAACCTCACCATGAAACATAATAATAGTTATGATATATTGTACCAAATATTTTTATATTTAATTATGATAGATATACCTTTTATAAAACAAAGTCATTATTTAGTATCATGAAAAAGATGATTTCATTTATTAAACTTCTTTAATTTTTTTTGTTATTTTGGTCATTCTATTTATAAATAGTATTTTTTAAAGTGTTCTCAGTAAATGTTTCTCACCCTATTTATAATAAGAATCTAATGTTTTCTAAAATAAAAACAATATAAATATATAATTTTAATATTTTAATAATATATTATCATGATGAATATTCAATAGATATAATTATGATTCATGATAAAATCTAATCGTATTAGTGTACTTGGAGACAGGGGAATAAAAACACTATGTCATAATTAATAAACATCATCTATCAGTAATTTTTTGTTAATTTCCTTATTTCAAAAATATAACATACCTGAATGGTTTCATCAAAACCTAGTTAATGAAAATATAACAACAGTGATCCAATTTTTACAATAAATAAAAATGTAGATATAAGTTATCACAAAAACATAAAATGACAATAAGGGTATGATAAAAAGTGCTTGAAATTGAAAAATCAAAACCAAAATATACCATATAAAATTATAGATTCATGGAATAATTCATGGAAATGAATACTAGATGACTCATAATGTAATAAAATAAAATAATCCCAGACATAATAAGATTAGAAAAAAAATATGTTTTTGGAAATTAATGAAAATATATTCATTTGTATGGGATAATTTCAAAGATAATCATAGTATATTGTTTTCAATATCATCTACATCGTATTATAAGTCATGATTCAGTACAAAAAATATTCACAATGAATAATGTTCCATATATATTTGGGTACATTCCCTATTTTTTTTATAATATTATGTGATATACATAATTACCCAATCCATTAGAGAGATATATAATTTTGTGCCCATCCATAATATATTTATAATCTAATAATATGAGTTCTAGATAATAATATAGCATTCATCATATCATATCCCATTACTAGATTTGGGTTTCATAATTATTTAAATGATTACTCATATCACAAACCATGGAAAATAAATGGGTTCCACAAATATTTAATCATCATATTGATAAAACAGTAATGTAAATACTTATGATGTATTAATTTGAATACATCCCATTTAATTCAAAATTAAAATTACTGAATGACATATTATATAAAGAATCATTTTTAAGATAACATGGAATAATGCTTTAGGAAAATAACCTTCAAATTTTAAATTAGTTCATTAAAATATAACAATTTAAAATTGATTGTGGAAATAATTCAATTTCCAAAGAAAATTGGAAACAGTAAATGGAAACTAATTTTCATAAAAATTTGATGACACTTTTATATTTTGTTCATTATCATCTATATAAAAACATTGAGTCACCTTTTTTGTCAACATTTAAAAGTAAATCATTAAGAAAATGGAATGAAATTTAGTTTTGATAAATTTTGTAAAAAAATCAAACATTGTTAAAAATAGTGTTGATAAATAGTTCGATATTAGTAAATTAACTTTGGAAAATATTTCTAGAATCATGGATATATAAAAAACCAGATTTAAAATTGTAGAGAGAAATATATATGTATTTTAAATAAAGCATTAATTAATATTATTTAAGTATATAATTAATGGAAATTAAAATAAAAATGTTTTATTTCATTAAATAACCAGTGGGGAATAATATTCACCATTTTTTCGAGTTACTTTATAAAATATCATATATATAAATATTTCACAATCAATCCCAATAAACAATTACATTGGACCAAAAATCCCAAATCGTTAGTTCAAATAACATAAAAATTACATTAACCTACAATATAATATGAATAAATTTAATATAAATATATTAAAAATTCCTTGTAACATTTATAAAATAACAAATATTCCCTTAATAAACATTTAACACCTATTTATTAATATTTTTTATCTTTTATCATTTGTATTAATATTGTGTTTTCTTGAAAAATCATGTTCAATAGTCCAGGTCCTCATAATTTTATAATGGTTTTGTCATCTCAAGTATATATTTTATGATATAAATATTATATATATCCAATATATATATATAAATCTAAAAAAGATGGATATAGAAATATAAATTGAATCATTCAAGGAGATGGTAGGCTGAATATATTGGTGATAATAGTTTCCATTTTTCCTCATTTTATACTATATCGAACTTAATAATGATATAAAATATTTAAAATTTATATGTTAATTTTTTATCATATATTTATACATGTTAATTAAATATAATCATATTACTCTCTATACAAACTGGAAATGAAAAAACTACAACACTATGTGGATATCATAGTTTACACATATTCCCATGTGACATTCTCATTTTCCAACCTGTTGGAATGCAGTAAAGTATATATGGTATTATAATTAGTAATAATAATTATTTAATAAATAAAATTTATAAAAAAATTATACATTATAAATAAATATTCATGAAATATGGTGATAAAAAATGAATTTTTCATATATGTGGATGTAGTATACTACACATACGCATGAGAGATACTATAGCTTCCCATTTTATTTAAAATAGGTTAATAATGAAATATTTGGGATCATGATTACATATATGTGTATATTTAATACTAAATATTGTAATTTTTTATAAATAAATTATATTTTTATGTGTTAAAATAAAAAATGTGTTGAAATAGGTCATGAATAATGGATATCTATTCTTCAAGAGACCACCATTATATCCATTCATAGGTACCCTTTTAACAGTATTTTAAAATTTAAAATATCACAAAATTTGGGGTAGGGATATGAAGAAGATAATATTCCATGGTTTCTTTGAGAATTAATTCTAAATTTGGTGTAAGGAATATACACATGGGGTGTCATTCTAAATGTTATGGAAATGACCTACTTAAGATTTATAAAAATAATATTATTTAATAAACTCATTTTCAAGAATTTTCTTCAGAATATAATGATGTTTTAATAAAGAGATTATTAGTTAAAAATAAAATCATCCAATAAAATGTATTCTATCTTGGGTTTTATTTCAAACCTTATCTTATTTTTGTAACCACTTGGTTAATGAATTTTATTCAAAAAAATTATAATGACTTATTTATATAAAATTATAATAGCTTTACCCATTTTTTAACAATTATCACATAAGAATCCAAGGGAAAAAATTTATACTATTTATCATAATAAATATCCTCTTGTAATATTTTTATTATTTTTTACTATTTTAATAATATATTATTCATCAAAAAATATCAATAATGTATTTTCAGACATTAGTCATTTTGTTTGACATTAAAGACCCAATGAAAATGATTTTATTTAAATATATACAAGTCACCCATATATAATAATAAATATTAATAAATAAAAATTATCAACATCACAATTCATTAAAAGTATATTAAATTTTAAATTATTAAATAATTTAATTATTATATATATTGATAAAATAAATACTACACGACACTACTCTAGAAAATATTATAACTATTTTTTAAAAAAATTAGATGTAAAATACAAGGAAAATAATTATTATCATTTAATGTATATATATATAATTTAACCCCTCTTATATAAATTATTATTCAAATATATCACTGATATTAAATTCAATATAGTGAATTTTTTTAGTTTTTATTAAAATCACTAAATTATACTTCATTATCATGGGGATACAGAACAAAAATTTCATATATTGTAATTTCTAATAAATAGGATCATATTTTAGTCTTAATATTAAATTATGAAATTTTTATGGATAATTTTGAGACCTTACTAGATTTTTTT
Source organism: Viscum album (assembly GCA_963277665.1). NCBI lineage: Eukaryota > Viridiplantae > Streptophyta > Magnoliopsida > Santalales > Viscaceae > Viscum > Viscum album. The sequence goes on from OY728146.1 coordinate 1,121,237,666, forward strand.
AACTATATTAAATACATTTTACCCTTATCTATATGTACAATATTCACCATTATTACTATTCATGATGACTAAGAATAAAATGGGATTATATATCAAATTGGACAATCCTAATTCAAAATTTTATACTTTTAAAAATAATAAATCAAAAGATTTGGATGGAAACATTTTTGATATAAATATATAAGACACAATAAATATACTTCTTAGACAAAAAATGTCTCTTATACATAAAAATTAGCATATTTGAAAATCATTAATATGTTTCATTCAAATGGAATTAATTAGATTACTATTAATTAAATAGATCACATGTCATATTAATACCATGTAAAAAATAAAATGAGAATTATAAATTTATTTTTTTAATTAAATGAATGATAGTAATTGAAAAGGATAGATTTTTCACTATTCATTTAAAAATCATTCATTTCAGAAAAATCTCAATGCCTTTCCATAATTAAATTTTGTTTTGGTTATTTTAATAGTGACATTCATTTTATGAAATAAAATTTCTAAAATATTGTGAATGTATATATAATTTCAACATTAAAAATTCATTATGATAAATTTTTAGACAATGAACATTTAAGAAAAAAAGACTTAAATGAAAAAATAAATCGTATTTACTAAGAATTAATAAATAAATTTTCTTTAGTAAGACATATAAATGTTTATTTTATAATTATTTTACCATATTACTAAATAACAATTCAATAGATAGTTTATAATAATAATTATACAATGTATCATAGTATTTATTAAGCTTGGTGTTCCATGTTATGTAATATATCATGATTATAATTAATTTAACAAAAATAATTGGGTGTTACATACATACTTAAGAGATATACATGGAACAAATTATGAACATGAGAGAGATTTTATGGGAGTTACAAGCGATGAACTACCGTCCTCAAATGATAAATATTCTCTAAGTTTATAATAATACTTTGGATAGACTTTTCAATCAATTCAAATATTGTAACATTTTATCATGGATGCATTAATAGAAATGAATTCTCTATATCATATATTTGATGATTTTTGGAATGATATTCATAAAATTTCTATCCTCATTGGGCCACCAAGATGGGTGGTTGTGTTGCTCTAACTACAACATCTATTTACTCAAATAGAGAGGCTCCCAATGACATTATTCATTTAATATCAATAATTCATTTTTGAGTTCAAAAAAATATTCAAAAGATGGATTCATAGGGAAAAAATATAAATTTTAGGATTGGATTCTATTTTGTAATGAAAAGAAAACTTTAAGTAGGTGTAAATTCCAACAACATTTGAAATCCTATTAAAAAGATATTTTTATATATCCTCTAGGTTTTTGAATAGTTCTATCATACTAAAAATCTATGTGAGGTTGATTTTTATTACTCAAACTAGTATATCTATTAAGAACCAACTAAAAATTTCAATAATATCAAGGTAAACCTCATATCCTAACAAATAATAGATAATATAGCGCACCATGATACCATTATTCTTCATTATTATATATAATTTAATTCATATAAAGATAACAATTTAGTAAAGTAGAAATTAATTGTTGTGACTTCATAATGTGATTAGATAAAATAGAAAGTTCATTATCCCTTTTAGAAGGTATGTGGAGCCCGAAAAAAAATATTGAGATTTTATCCATTTTCATTTTGGTAAGGTAAATATTTTTAACATCCAAATAGTGACATTTCTCTCATCATTATGATACTCAGATACCTAGAATCGAGATACATACTCTGTGATATCACTTTTCATAATATCCAACATGAAATTGTATTTCATATCATCATACATCTTCTTATATCCTAAAATAATAGAGAATGGAGAATTGTGAGCATCATATAACTGTTCACTCAATAATGATGGTATTGATTGGTGATATGCTTGGGTTCTAAATCATATAATTTAATCATATAAAATGATAAACCCAAACAAAAATTATAAACAACCTTTAAAGATATATATCTTCCTTTTATGAATAATTAATCCTCCCTTGGATACATTGTTTTTCATTTATATTATAAATACATGATCGATCCACTCTCCTTAGGATTTCATGTTTTACCATATACAAATCTATATTAAATTCATATCCTTATATCATTATTATGGACAAAATATATTGTTTTGTCTGAATAAAATCGTCTGCTACCATATTTTAACTTCGATTGAGATATTTATTGTGTATTCAAAATCATTAATCAATTCCTACAATCTTCTATGTAACATATTCAACTATTTTTTCATGATGACATAATTCAATATTTTATGATGTGTATATATTCAACACCTATCACCATAAATATAATAGTGTCATATCATCAATGAAAAAATTATCCCTGCCAACACTAAATAATGATTCTTTTGGTTTTTCTCATGTATAAATTTTTTTTAGGAATATTGATCAGTTGTATCATTCTCTATATCTGACATCTCAATACCCTCTTTAATGAAAAAATATATTTCATAAACATATCTCTACATTATTTTAGTGTGATTATAGGTCCACTAACTGACTATATCTTGTATTCCATCAAAGTCTATTCAAATTAATATGTATATAAAATCTAAATACCCATCCATGTCATATTTTGTATTGAATTATATAAACATGAGAAATATTTTAAAATATATTTTACTATCTTCATATACACATAAATGTTTGTTTTTAGATTATAGTTGTTGGTGTTTTCTATTTCAAAAAAACATACATCATTGAATGATCAACCAATATATCCTCAATTGATTTTATATTACCAATGAATTAAATGTTATGATGTTAAAATGAACCCTTAATAAATAAAATTATCAAATAATTATTTCCCATTATTTCATCAAATATTTCAGATAATATAATTTCCCATCCATGAAAATTTAATATATAATAATATAATATGTAAATATAATAAAACACAAATTCTGGAAATACCAAAATAAACTCTATTTATTAAATCCATCAATATAACATGATTATTAAAAACAACAAATGTAATCATTACAAATTCATATTGTTCATTCCAACTTTAGAATATTGTGTTGTGTATATCCTTCTTCTTGACCCTTGGTGGATGACATCTAAATGAATGTTAATCATAGAAGAGTATTGATCTCTACACAGTTGACGAAACAAATCATCAATATTGGGTAAAGGATACATGATTTTGATATTAATATTTTTGAGTTCCTAATAATCAATGAATATAAAAATTTATCATTGTGTTCTCCAAATGAATATAATAGGTGCACCCAAATTTGTCCCACTATTATTAATGATACGATCTAATGATTTTCGTAGTGATTCATCTTCAATTACTGTAGCTCAATGTTGTCAATTTTGTAAGGGTTGTTTTAAATAAGATTTTAACCTTGTCCATGTTATATTAATAACTAAATTTAATAATTTGGATGATTTTTAGGAAATTATTCATGAAAAATCACCAAACACCAATAAAATATTAATATCATAAATGATGATTTCATACCCAAAAGTTTTGGCTGAAAACACCTCATGCAAAGGAATTGAGACTTCAAAGAAAAATTAAATTTCCATTAAATGATTATATTCATTCTCATACTAATATATGATCACATTTTCATTTGGAATATTTAATTATACTTTATATTTTCATTAATAAATATATGATCTAAATAATGGAATCAAATCCATTCTTATATTTACATGACATTCAGATATAGGTGGAATAACAAAATCAAAAATCTAATTTCTATTGTCTTTATTTTCATATGATCTATATAATTATGAAGAAACCATTGTAACATTTGGTGTGTTCCCACCAACTATTATCCTAATCATGTAGTTGGTAACTCAAAACCTATGCAAAATTTCTTATCTATAAATAAGTAAATAGATCCAAAACTAAATTAGGCATTATCTAATTTATATTTGATACAATGTCTACCTTTTACCCCATCATTCTTATAAATAATAAGAAATGAGTTATAGAATGATATTTCCTTTTGATTTTTCCCTTATGTTTTTGTGGATAAAAAATATCATAAAAAATTTATGATTTTTGAACAGGATGGTGTATATGACATAATCCACGTATTTTAAGCATTGGATCCTAGGTGTTACATTAGTTGGAATATTCCTTTCTACTATTGTTTAATTAGACACTTCATTGCCATCAAAACACCACAAGATATTGTAACCATTCCATACACATTAAATGATAATACCTTATAAATTCAATAAATTCCCTTAACATTTCAAACCAAATTTCCATCGTGTTTACGGATGAAATTTTATTCCACAATGTGATAAATTTTTGTTTTTCAGGAGACTCCCACTTAGTTTCTAAAATACAAGAGAAAAGAGGGAATATTTAATTTCCATTTCTATATGATATTCAAATATACTGATTTCATAATAGATACTAAACTCAATTATATGTATTACCTTTAGTAGACTTGGGTTTAAAATGATTGATAATCAATCAATTATTCTTTCTTGTCATTTGATTAAACTAGAATCAGAACATAAATTTCATATAAAATATTCCTCAAATGTACAAACAAATATAGAATATGCCTACTTAATATCAATGAATTCCTTCCCAATTTTCACAAGTAGAATATAAGGTATGTTATTACAAAAAATATCTCCTAATACTCGTCACAGAATATAGATTCAATATTAACTTCATTCTGTGTCTTCCAAAGAATATTTCACCATTGATCGTCTTCTCCATCAAAATGAGAAATGTATATAACAAAGTTTTCATATTTTATGAATTGTATATTAGAAAATAGTTTCAGTATATTGCAGTTCCAACACATATATACTATTATATCTAATGAACCACTAAACTAATACGAATTTGTTCTCATAAACATCTCTAATGTCTTTCATTTCCTTATTTGTTCTTCTTGAAGTTTAGAATTATTCATGGACAGTGAAAATATTGTGATAATAGAATAAATATATTATATTCCAATTCCCATATAATTTGGTTAATATGGTAAACATTCATTGAATATTGTTTGGAAAAAAATGTTAGCATGATGTATTCTACTTCCATCCATTGACTAAACGAGAAAATATGTGTATGCATTTCTTTTTAATAATCAATGTGACCAACCATGAATTATCATTCAATGGTTTTCAAAACCATAACTCATTCTTCATAATCAATATAATAATGGGTTTGACCATGTTTATTATTGTTGATTACCAAAATAGTAGGAAGTTATCATAACTATATATTTGTACCAAGTGGTTTCACCAAAATATCTGAACCCTAATTTGTAATGAATTACATAAACCTACTCTGAAATGAACATGAGAAAACCACAATGTTCATAAATAAATATTACAGCATTATAGATGGATATTAAATAAAAATGTTATAATCCACACTATAATTGTAATTATTTATTATCATTGGAGACTATATATAAAAATTTATTATTAAGGTACATTCATTATCATATCTCATAATTTAATTTTCACCTTATACACTTCTTCAAATACCCTACATAATACTATTATTCATAACATGGGTAATGAAAATATATGAAATAATAAAATTAGATGCTCAGTATGTGTAAACAAGAGTGATATCAATAGTTGATCATATGAAATAAAAATATATGCATAAGGGTAACAGATAAGGATCATAAAAATACTAATCTTACTAAATCTATCATAGGACATATACATGATTCGTTGAATAAAACTTCATCATTTCAAAATAAATTAGTCATAAGAGTGAATGTTCACTATAAATCAATAATAACACTTTTTTTAGATCATTATATTATAATAATTTCATTATAGTGCGTAAAAATCATTAATATAGAAAACATTTCCTATTTCATGTGTTAGATAATAAGACCATCAAATAATACTGTAATATTTATCAAAAATGATTCACATTATATAATGGGTTTGGAATTATAACCTATTTAAAAATGTTTGTCATGTTTTTCACCATTTATCCAAGATTACATCAAGAACATCAACATGAATTTTATTTACCAATACCCCAACAACCTATAGTCACTGACTAGAGTAAGAAAATGGAAAACTACATAATGAATTATATCTAGAAAAAATTAGTTTAGGATTATTATTAAAATACGTACATACATGTATCTTCAAATAAAATAGAATATAGATGTTATAAGATAATTTTTCCACTAATAATAACTTTATTCCATCTATAATATCCATGAAAATAAAATATTGTACACTTCAGGGATTCCTTGGAAAAGAGAAAAATAGTATCTGTAACGACCTAAAGTTTCATTAATAGAAAATCCCTCTTGATCCAGTTAAATGTTTCTTTATGAAAAATGTTTTTTATAAGATGTCAACTTCTTTAGTTTTACGTTATGATTTGTGACCGTTACTTTTATAGCCGTTGAACAGTGATCATCTGAGTATTATAAATATAAGCCTTTAACGAACCCATTTCTACTCAGAAAAAGAAGTGATGGCCTCATCCAGTAGAATTGCCCCTTACGAAGCCCATTTGTCAAAGCTCAGAAAAGAGGTGGCGTCTTTGGGCTTTGCCCTTGACCAAGCCCAAGCTGAGCTTCATCAAGTCAAGCTCGAACGTGATCTTCTACGGGAAAAGTGGAAGTTGATTGAAATTACCACTCGAGCTATGTTATCAGAGCCGCCCCAAGAGTCTGTCACCATCGCGCACCTTACCCTTAGGTATTATGCGGCTATTTTAAGGGGTTATGTAACAAATAAGTAGCACCATGTTCATGTACATTATTTTTTTTGTATATAATAATGAATATAATTTCTAGTCATTTTTGATACATTGTAATTAGTTTTTAAAGTACAAATGGTGTTTTTAGTTATTATTTAATTAAGAATTATATTTTATTAAATTAAAGGATTTTTTAATTAAATAATATTTTAATAAAATATTATTATTAATATTAAATTAATTTTTTAAGTATAAATGATCTTATAATTTTATGAATGCAATTAAAATTTTTATTAAGGTTTTAAAGCCATTTCTGTCAAAACCCGTGGATTTTTTTATTAATGTCCGTTTTTACTTTAAAAGTGAAAATTCACTTATTTAGAAAATTATTTAGATAAAATAAATATTATTTTTGGAATCAGGACGTCGAAATTATCCAACGGTTATTTTTCATAATTTTCTGAGACAGTCAAATTTTTGGGTAAAAATTAAATACCATTTAAATATATAATGTGTTTTATGGCATCATAATGACCCAATGGTGATGTAATAAAATATCATAATCCTTATGTTCGTCCAATATGTGTTTTATCATTAAAATAATTAGGTTTTGGATTTGTTTGACTTACATTTCAAAGGATTAATGGAGCCCTCAAGACATATTCAACACTTTGCCTTTTTAAATTAATTTCCATGGGAGGGTGAATCACCTCCACATAAGCAACCCTAATTTTTTAATAAGTTTGGACCTTGGCCTTGTAAAATATTGTTTTCCTCTTTCCTTTTCCAGAAACCATGGGCAAATACCATGGGATGGTTTGTGGTTTGGATTATTTTAATATAAGGGGTCCCAAACCTAAATAATAAAGAATTCCCTCACCTTTCCTATATAAACACACCCAAGCTCCCACTTCCTCCTCACTAAAATCCCTTGGAGTTCGTCCAACCTCTGCCCTACTCTCTCTAGAATCCTCCCAAGGTGCCCCAAGCTCCCAAGAAGCCTCTCACAAGCCTCTCTCTAGCCTTTGGAAGCACACTTCCAAGTAAGGGTTTTTTCTTCCTTTCTCATTTTTGTCAATTTTCTTTAAGTTGTATTGCCCTTTTAATTTCAATTATGAATATTGGGGTATGGTTTCGCACCTCCCCCATACTGCCCTCTTATTGTTTGAATGATGGGAGAACCCTTTCTCTCTCATTAAAAGCCTCCCATGTACACCCGTTACTATGCCGAAATTCCGAAAGGAACTTCTCTCTCTTCTTTTACATTCAAGCAATACTTTTGTATCATGAATTTAAAATCCATTTCAATTGTTGGGACATGTATATATATGACATCCTTACTGTCCATTACATGTAATTATGATGAGGAACCCGTTTCTCTCTCATCAAACTTTTTTATGAATTCTTATGTCACGCCGTTACGCTGCCGAAAATCGCACCGATTTTCTAAGCCAATATCATTGTGTAGTGAATACCATGCCCATTTCTCCTTCAAGGGTATTCACCTTTATGAACATTTACTTATTGATTATAATGTTTCATGTATGAATTCCACATTCCTTTATCGTGGAATAAATGATTATGTTTTATGAATCTATGTTTTATGATCCATGTGGCACACTTATGCATGAAATGAAATGTTTAAGAAGGGTGTGCCCTTTATAGTGCTCCAATGCATTGGGTAAAGTATAGTATCATGATATGTCATGTGAAATGAGTGTTGACTCATGCTAATTCAAGTGCAACGAGGGTTTACTCGTGCTTCAAGTGCAATAAGGGTTTACTCATGCTCTATGTACAATGAGCCTTGGCTCATGCTAATTCAATGTTAAGTGTTGTTGCCACATTTCCATGTTATGATTATCATGTGTTATCATGACTTTATGTTAATGTTACTATAATGATCTATTGATGTTCCTATTGCCTAACATGTATTGTACTCCTCGTGTTATTCATTGTGTACTCCCTTACTGGTATTTATACCTCACCCTTTTCTTATGCATGCCCTCAGGTTACCCCATGCAATGCTAAGTACGAAGGAATGTAGTGGTCATGTAAAGGATGTTTTCAATAAAGATGTTGTATTTCAAGTTTAAAGTTTTTATGTAATGATCCTAAGCCCCAAAGACACTAAACCTCTCGATCTTCTTTGTTGTATCAAGTGAAGTTTTATGTAATAAAGCATGCTTAAGTTGTAATAAAAGCAGGGTTGTCATAGTTGGTATCAGAGGATAGGTTTAGTTATTTTTGGGATTAGGAAACCCTAGTAAAGCCTTAGATACAAGACTAAGCATAATAAAAACATCCCTATGTTTTGGTAAATACTAAGTAAGTTGTTTATCAAACAAATACATCCATGTCTAGATACGAGCAGGTAGAGGCGGCTCTGGCATAGATGTATCCTAGGGGTAAAACCCAAAAACACCACTTTGAGCTAGACTCGAACGGGAACTGGTGCACGACAACGGGCCTTGCTGCACTTTTGGTTACGACACTCTCGGGGGATATGTTTTGATAAATTCAAAATCTTAGTATGAACCCTTATTAAGGGAAAAATGCCCCTAAGAATATATTTTAGAAGGAAGATCATGAAAAGCCTGGATTTAATACTATAGACTCATGAGTTAATGAGATTAAAGTTTATTTATAAGTCATCAACTTTTGTCTTTGGATTACCCTTTATGTGTTACCCCTAACTTTCCTTTTATTCCAGCCAACCGGTAATAGGAGAACTCGGGCTAACAACCGTTGTGAAGATCAGTGTGATGATTGTACTTATGAGATGCCCAATCCAATGGGATCGGGAATCGCGAACCTTGTCACGCTTCTCTCTCAGCTAACTCATGTTTTGAATAGAAACATTGGTCAAGAGGAACGTTCAACCCCCCTAAGAAAGAACAAGTCGCTATTGAAAGCTTCATGAGACAAAGGCCTCCTTCTTTTTGTGGATCATCTGATCCCACGATTGCTGAACAATGGATCAACTCCATTGAGAAGATATTCTCCATCCTCCAATGCTCTGAAAAAGAGATGGTTCTCCTGGAGGCTTATCGTATTGAGGGTGAAGCTGATCAATGGTGGACGTTGATCAAAAATACGAAGCCTGAGGAGGAGATTGAGGCTTTGGAATGGAAGGAATTCTGGAAGATGTTTTTCGATAAATATTTTCCATGCACCCTCCATCTTAAGATGGAAAGGGACTTCCTTTCCCTCAAGTAGAAAGTTGAGGAATCTGTGGGAGCGTACGAGGAAAACATCACAAGGCTTGCACGATACGCTTCCAGATTTGTCGTTACCCCCGAATGCAAGGTTGACCGCTTCTTTGGTGGGCTGAAGCCTAGCTTGCGGAAAGAATTAGCGATCCGTGACTTCGACAGCTATGAGGAAATTGTCCGATATGCCCTCATGGTTGAAATGGAGATCGGAGAGTCACAGGGGTATCATGGGGACAAGAAGCGTATGGTGGAATTCAATGCTGGTGGTCCGATGGATAAATCCAACAGCGCTAAGAAATTCCAGCACCCCACTTGCCAAAAGTGTGGAAAGAAGCACCCTGGAAATTGCCTTAGGGGGACAAGAAAACGCTTCAAGTGTAGAAAAGAAGGGCACCTAGCTGTTAACTGTCAGCAAGAAGGACCCGCGGCTGCGACAGAGGAGAGGAACACTCCGTTCGAACCTCAACGCGTTGTTCAATGCTTCAAATGCAAAGAACCGCATCATTTTGTGAATCAGTGCCCTAATCCAAGGGTTATCAGAGGCAATCAACAACCTCCAAGACAGCAAGGAAGAGATTTTGCCATCACTTCTGCCGAAGTGAACCCCGACAACGAAGTGGTGACAGGAACGCTAGTTATTCATTCAAGAATAGCGAATGTACTTTTTGATTCAGGTTCTACACATTCTTTTATATCTCAAAAGTTTAGTAGAACAATCCCTGCACCACCACAAATCATGGAATTAAAGATGTCGGTGAGTACGGAAAATGGGGCAATCATTGCATCCCATGAGTATAAGTCCTCCCGTGTTATAATCTGTGGATTGAATTTCCCGGCGAACCTCGTCAAACTCCCTTTGGTGGAATTTGATACAATTCTTGGCATGGATTGGCTTTCCTTATATAGAGCCAACATAAATTGTCGGGAGAGGGAAATCACAATCCATATGGAGAATCGACCCCTGATTCTTTACAATTGTTAAGAGGAAGATGAATCTACTTTAGCTCCATCATCTCAAGCATGGATATTACTGCCTTATGAGCTTGAATATCTAGCTCAGATGATTGAGTCCAAGGAAGAAACCACCCTTGAAGAAATGCCTATTGTGAGGGAATTCGCTGAAGTATTTCCCGAGGAACTTCCTGGTCTTCCTCCAAGAAGAGATGTTGAGTTCTCAATTGAACTTATACCTGGGGCACTACCAATATCCAAAAATCCATATAGAATGGCTGTTGTTGAGCTTGAAGAGCTGAAGAAACAACTACAGGAGAATCTGGATAAAGGGTTTATACGCCCAAGTGCATCACCATGGGGTGCACCAGTCCTCTTCTTCAAGAAAAAGGATGGGTCAATGTGGCTATGCATCGATTATCGTGAACTTAACAAAATCACGATAAAGAACATGTATCCTCTCCCAAGAATCGATAACTTGTTTGATCAGCTGCGTGGAGCACAATACTTCTCCAAGGTGGACTTGCGGTCGGGATATTATCAAGTAAGGGTGAAGAAGGAAGATATCCCCAAGACTGCTTTTCGTACAAGGTATGGGCACTATGAATTCATAGTAATACCTTTCGGACTCACCAATGCTCCAAAAATATTCATGGACTTGATGAATAGAGTCTTTAGAGATTACCTAGACAAATTTGTGGTAGTATTTATAGATGATATTCTAATATACTCCAAAACCAAGGAGGACCATGAGGAGCATTTAAAAACTATACTGGAGACTTTGCACAAGGAGAAGCTCTATGCCAAGTACAACAAGTGTGAGTTCTGGTTGAAGGAAGTCTCATTCTTGGGCCATATCATCACAAGCAATGGGATATCTGTGGACCCCTCCAAAACAGATGCAATTGTGGGATGGCCGAGGCTAACATCGGTAACTGATATTCGTAGCTTCTTGGGGTTAGCTGGATATTATCGACGATTTGTGAGAAATTTCTCACGATTGTCCAACCCTCTTACCAAGCTAACTCGAAAGGGAGTAAAGTTTGCTTGGAGTGATGAATGCGAAGAAAGCTTCAAGGAGTTGAAAAGGAGTCTTATCACTTCACCCATGCTCACTTTACCCACAAGTGGGGAGATTTTTGTGGTATTCAGTGATGCTTCGAAGAAGGTCTTAGGATGTGTGCTGATGCAGAATGATAAAGTGATATCCTATGCCTCAAGGCAGTTGAAAACCCATGAGAAAAACTATCCAACGCATGATCTGGAGTTGGCGGCGGTGATCTTTTCCTTGAAAATCTGGCGGCATTATCTCTATGGAGAGAAATGTGAGATATATACTGACCACAAGAGTCTTAAATATATATTCACACAGAAAGAGCTTAATATGCGCCAGAGAATATGGATAGATCTCATCAAGGATTATGACTATTCAATACATTACCACCCTGGGAAGGCGAACAAGGTGGTGGATGCCCTAAGTAGAAAGGATCCAGCGATTCTATCAATGATGAGAATTGAGAAGGATCCAATCTTCTTAGACTTGATGAAGATGGACGTGGGAATCATAATGAAGGGGGCATCATCAATCCTTTCACAAATGATTGCTCAACCATCAATTTTGGAAAGGTTAAAGGATGCTCAAAAGGATGATGCGAGAATCCAAGAAAAAGTGTAAGCTATCAAAAAGGGAAAATCCTCAGAGTTTAATGTTAATGAAGAAGGAATTGTGCGGTTTGGGAAAAGACTATGTGTTCCACAAAGTTCGGAGCTGAAGAAGGAACTTTTGGATGATGCACATAGTTCAAATTTTTCTATTCACCCAGGGAGCACAAAGATGTATCGAGATCTCCGAGAAAACTTTTGGTGGGGTAATATGAAGAAGGAGATCGCTGAATATACATCAAAGTGCCTGGTGTATCAGCAAGTGAAGGAAGATAGGCAGAAGTCTAAGGGGATGATGCAACCATTGCCCATACCAGAATGGAAATGGGAGAACATCACCATGGACTTCGTCACTGGACTTCCAAGGACATCCAAAGGCAACAATGCAATCTGGGTCGTTGTGGATCATCTTACAAAGACTGCACACTTCATTGCTATTCGAGAGGATTTCTCTTTGGATCAACTGGCACAGATATATATCAGGGAAGTGGAACGGTTGCATGGAGTACCACTATCTATTGTGTCTGACCGAGATCCAAGATTTACCTCTATGTTTTGGAAAAGTCTTCAACATGCTCTGAATACTGAACTGAACTTCAGTACGGCCTATCATCCTCAAACTGATGGCCAATCCGAGAGGACTATCCAAACAGTTGAGGATATGTTGAGAGCGTGCACAATGGACTTTAAAGGAGGATGGGATCAACATCTTCCTCTAGTTGAGTTCTCTTATAATAATAGTTTCCACTCGAGCATCCAAATGGCACCATATGAAGACCTATATGGGAAAAGGTGTAGAACACCAGCATGTTGGGATGAGGTCGGTGAACGTAAGCTGCTTGGACCAGAAATGGTCGAAGAAATGGTGGAGAAGGTGAAAACCATTCAGCAGCATATCAAGCCAGCCCAAAGTCGACAGAAGAGTTTTGCAGATAATCGTCGACGAGACCTTGACTTTAATGTCGGAGACATGGTGTTTTTACGCATATCTCCGTGGAAGAAGGTCATGAGGTTTGGAAAGAAAGGGATGTTAAGTCCAAGGTACATCGGCCCCTTCGAGATTCTTGATCGTGTTGGGGATGTGGCCTATCGACTAGCACTTCAACCTACTATGGCCATGGTGCATGAAGTCTTCCATGTATCCCTCTTAAGGAAGTACATACCAGACCCTTCACATGTACTCTCTTCCGAGGGGGTACAATTAGAAGACCATATTTCTTATGAGGAACAACCAGTGAAGATCTTAGATCGTAGAGAAAAAGTTCTACGAAATAAGACAATTCCCCTCGTCAAGGTGTTGTGGAGAAACCACAAGTTTGAAGAAGCAACTTGGGAGTTAGAGGATATGATTAAGCTAAGTTACCCACATTTGTTTTAGTGTGGGAAAAGGAAAATTTCAAGGGTGAAATTTCTTAAGGGGGGAATGTTGTAACGACCCAAAGTTTCATTAATGGAAAATCCCTCTTGATCTAGTTAAATGTTTCTTTATGAAAAATGTTTTTTATAAGATGTCAACTTCTTTAGTTTTACGTTAAGATTTGTGACCGTTACTTTTATAGCCGTTGGACAGTGATCATCTGAGTAGTATAAATATAAGGCTTTAACGAACCCATTTCTACTCAGACAATGGAAGCGATGGCCTCATCCAGTAGAATTTCCCCTTACAAAGCCCATTTGTTAGAGCTCGGAAAAGAGGTGGCATCTTTGGGCTTTTCCCTTGACCAATCCCAAGCTGAGCTTCATCAAGTCAAGCTTGAACGTGATCGTCTATGGGAAAAGTGGAAGTTGATTGAAATTACCTCTCGAGCTATGTTATCTGAGCCGCCCCAAGAGTCTGTCACCATCACGCACCTTACCCTTAGGTCTTATGCGGCTATTTTAAGGGGTTATGTAATAAATAAGTAGCACCATGTTCATGTACATTATTTTTTTGTATATAATAATGAATATAATTTCTAGTCATTTTTGATACATTGTAATTAGTTTTTAAAGTACACATGGTGTTTTTAGTTATTATTTAATTAAGAATTATATTTTATTAAATTAAAGGATTTTTGAATTAAATAATATTTTAATAAAATATTATTATTAATATTAAATTAATTTTTTTAGGTATAAATGATCTTATAATTTTATGAATGCAATTAAAATTTTTATTAAGGTTTGAAAGAAATTTCTGTCAAAAACCGTGGATTTTTTTATAAATGTCGGTTTTTATTTTAAAAGTAAAAATTCACTTATTTAGAAAATTATTTAGATAAAATAAATATTATTTTTGGAATCAGGACGTCGAAATTATCCAACGGTGATTTTTTCATAATTTTCTAAGATAGTCAAATTTTTGGGTAAAAATTAAATACCATTTAAATATATAATGTGTTTTATGACATCATAATGACCCAATGGTGATGTAATAAAATACCATAATCCTTATGTTCGGAAAATATGTGTTTTATCATTAAAATAATGAGGTTTTGGGTTTGTTTGACTTACTTTTAAAAGCATTAATGGAGCCCTCAAGACTTATTCAACACATTGCCTTTTTAAATTAATTTCCATGGGAGGGTGACTCACCTCCACATAATCAACCCTAATTTTTTAATAAGTTCGGACCTTGGCCTTGTAAAATATTGTTTTCCTGTTTCCTTTTCCAGAAACCATGGGCAAATACCATGGGATGGTTTGTGGTTTGAATTATTTTAATATAAGGGGTCCCAAACCTAAATAATAAAGAATTCCCTCACCTTTCCTATATAAACCCACCCAAGCTCCCACTTCCTCCTCACTAAAATCCCTTGGAGTTCATCCAACCTCTTCCCTACTCTCTCTAGAATCCTCCATGGTGCCCCAAGCTCCCATGAATCCTCTCACAAGCCTCTCTCTAGCCTTTGGAAGCACACTTCCAAGTAAGGGTTTTTTCTTCCTTTCTCGTTTTTGTCAATTTTCTTTAAGTTGTATTTCCCTTTTAATTTCAATTATGAATGTTGGGGTATGGTTTCTCACCTCCCCCATACTACCCTCTTATTGTTTGAATGATGGGAGAACCCTTTCTCTCTCATTAAAGGCCTCCCATGTACACCCGTTACTATGCCGAAATTCCAAAAGGAACTTCTCTCTCTTCTTTTACATTGAAGCAATACTTTTGTATCATGAGTTTAAATTCCATTTCAATTGTTGGGACATGTATATATATGACATCCTTACTGTCCATTACATATAAATATGATGAGGAACCCATTTCTCTCTCATCAAATTTTTTTATGAATTCTTATGTCACACCGTTACGCTGCCGAAAATCGCACCGATTTTCTAAGCGAATATCATTGTGTAGTGAATACCATGCCCATTTCTCCATCAAGGGTATTCACCTTTATGCACATTTACTTATTGATTATAATGATTCATGTATGAATTACACATTCCTTTATCGTGGAATAAATGATTATGTTTTATCAATCCATGTTTTATGATCCATGTGGCACACTTATGCATGAAATGAAATGTTTAAGAAGGGTGCGTCCTTTATAGCGCTCCAATGCATTGGGTAAAGTATAGTATCATGATACATCATGTGAAATGAGTGTTGACTCATGCTAATTCAAGTGCAACGAGGGTTTACTCGTGCTTCAAGTGCAATGAGGGTTTACTCATGCTCCATGTGCAATGAGCCTTGGCTCATGCTAATTCAATGTTAAGTGTTGTTGCCACATTTCCATGTTATGATTATCATTCTTTTTCATGCCTTTATGTTAATGTTACTCTAATTCTCTATTGATGTTCCTATTGCCTAACATGTATTGTACTCCTCATGTTATTCATTGTGTACTCCCTTACTGGTCTTTATAGCTCACCCTTTTCTTATGCATGTCCTCAGGTTACCCCATGCAATGCTAAGTACGAAGGAATGTAGTGGTCATGTAAAGGAAGTTTTCATTAAAGATGTTGTATTTAAAGTTTAAAGTTTTTGTTTAATGATCCTAAGCCCCAAAGACACTAAACCTCTCGATCTTCTTTGTTGTATCAAGTGAAGTTTTATGTAATAAAGCATGCTTAAGTTGTAATAAAGGCAGGGTTTTCATAGTATCAAGCTCAAATGATCATTAACGGTTATGTACAGTAGAATATATCTTGAATAAATAATAATATTCATATTGGAATGGTCAATAACATGTAATATATTCTATTAAAATTACTAGATAAGGAATAATGAATATAGAATGGAAAATAACTACACATTCATAAGAATTAATTAAATGTATATAGAATAATAAATATAAAAATGTAAATATAAGATTACACATACCATATAAAAAATTCACTATCTTTTCATGATAAGGTATAATTAATATGGGAATGTATATACCGAGAACACATTATATTTATTCCATAAATTGATAAATAAATTCATACAAGGGTAATATACTAAAAAAATTCAGATAATGATAACTAAACCTAAATTAAAGGAATTATTAATTGTCATACATCAGGTATATAAAGAACAAGATATTGCAACATTCATTATCTATACTCTATAAAGTTTAAAACGAGCTAATTAAAAAAATCTAAGTTGTTTTGAGACCATCCCAAATGTACATAAAATCTAGATCAATCCTCTAGAAATTTTAAAACTAAATTATTACAAATGAAAAGGGTTTGAAGATAAATGATTCTATCTCATAAGACAAAACATACATCAATTGTATTGCATTACTGGTCCCCAATTAAGTTATTTAGAGTAAAACTAATTCCATATATATTTAATAATTTATTTATTTCTTAAATAATGTGTCTTGAAATTCAATTTCTATATTAGTAAACGGATACATATTTTTCAATTTTTTCCAAGTTAATAATATGAATATTAAATTCGACCACATCTGTGTAAATTATTATATATTAGGAACAGAACATAACCATGATAATTAATATTAAAATTTAGTGAAACTTTTGTTTGAAAATAAAATATAATAATTCAAGGAAAATATTATAACTAAAAAATGATTCAATGAAGTAAATGTATATACTATCCTTGGTCAAAACCATCATAAACCATTCAATTTAAAATTAAGAGCTCTATAAATATAATATATGGCCATTTGATTAATAAAAATTGTTTATTATTTGTTAATTGAAATGCCATAAATAGATATAAATATACTTTAATCTAGAAAATGTACCATTGATTTTGAAAAATATTTTTTAAATCATTTTTTAATCAGTCTTAGAATATAAAATTTCATAAGATGTTTTGAAAATACAATTTATTTAAATTAATCATTAATCTTGTAAAACAACCTTGAAAACATTTTACTGGTCAAGATTGTTATAAATTGTGTTTCTATCTTATATATTAATATTATGTTTTCTTTCTATTTTAAAAAAAATCTAAATGATAATTTTTTTGAAATCTACAAAATGATAAAAGATCAAAAAATTTATAATGGAATTAAACATTTGATAATAACTTTAATAAATCATTTTAAATTTATTAAATATTTTTAAATAATTTTTTACAAAACATGGTTTTGGATGAAAATTTATTCCTAACCGAAGGGAAAAATATATTATGATTTTATTGAATAAAATTTCTAAAGAATTTTAGGTACCGATGAGTGGAAACTTATACTATTAAATTTAAATAGCATGAATAAAAACTGTATAATAGAATAAAATATTTTATCATGAAATGAAAAATTAATTTACCTCAACTAATATTGATGATTAAAATATATTAATTAGATTGATATTGTGATATAAATTATTAAAATGATTATAATATTTATGTGAAAATTAATAAATGAATATATTTTGTGTTTGGAAAAATATAAAGATTATAGAAGTAGATATAGAACATAATATAATAAATTTTATTTATTAAAATAATATTAGGATGACCCCATAAATAATGTAGAAGTTTATCCAAATGAGTGGAAATTGAATTAAGAAATACCTTACCACTTGGTAACAATTTATTCAAATTCCTAATTTGAAATAATTAAAATTGAAACATTAAATTACATAAATAATGATTTATTAATAATGTTACATTTTAAATTGTTAGTGTATACAAAATATAAAATAAATTAGGTTCATAACCAAACAATATTCCATAATGGAATGAAATTGAGATGAAAACCATTACATTATTTTCTCTTTTGTTTAGAAATTATTTAACATCACATATAGTGGTTTTAAACTGTTATTAACATTATTACAAAACCATATTATAAATGATAATGTAATAAATTATTCTATTGTATATTTTTATTACCCATTTTATATAATCATACATTATATTCATTATTTGAGTTATTAATCAGCTCAATTTTTCATTTGTGTTTTTCAAGGAAACATTTGGACATTGAACATATTTTATTGTTATATCATCTATATAAAAATTAAAATTACATAATTATAATATTTTTTCTTCAATTATAATTATATATCATCAATTTTTTTGAAAAGTTAGTCACATTAGATTATGAATGATGTACTCCAAGCGTACATGAATGATGTTATCACATATATGAAAGTTAAAAAGAAGAGAAAGAAAATTATATATATATATACAATCATTAAAAAAAGGTAAATATGTCATTAATATCTAAATTATGTAGTTTATATCACATATAATAAATTAATTTATCTTTATTATCTTCTATATGAATTTTTAGTGAAAGGAAAATCACATCGCTTCACCAGGCAGTAATCCATCATACACATGAGAGACGTTATTGATCCCTTATGGACTAGAAGGAATATATATATATATATTAAAGATACACTTGATGTAAAATTATGTTTTATATATTATTTATATTATAGATACACCATAATTCTTACCATTGGGATGTGGTAATGGAAAATTGAACAAATAAGTTCTCGAGGTTGTAGTTTCTTGTACACACGAATGATGATTTATAAACTATTTAATGGAATCATGAGAATATATATTTATTAATAAAAAAATAACATCATAAAAATATATTTAATTATACTAGGTTATTATATAATTATATTATAACAAAAACAATAAGTGGTGGAAAAGTAACTAAATTATGTATGATCGTTTAAGAATATTACCTCTTATTCGGTTATCTTCCTTAGGATTACACTAAATCTATTAATGATTATAATTATTTATTAAAAACATATTCTATGATTTTTTTATTGGGATGATGGGATGTTCTTTGGGAATGTTTTTGCAGAAAAATGTTTATTGATTATATGAATAGTAGAGGATAGGGTTCACATTTTATAAGTGGGGTGATTCAAAAACATGATATTTCTCTGAATGAGTTCTTTAAACCAATGTCATTTCATTGTAACATTTCCCTAATAATTCCAAATTACTTATAATATAGATTATTTTCTAAAAATGTGTCCATAAAATGGGTTTTGACCTATTTTATATATTTTTTACCCCTTATATATTATGTTAAATTACTTGGTAATCTAATTTTTACCTTAATTTATAAAGTAAATTTTAACTTCTCCCAATAATAAATAGGATAAAATTTTGGAACATATTAGAAAAAATTCATGATAATTAAAAATATGGAATCCATTTTCCAATATTCAACTAATACATGTAAGTGAATTTAATTAAAAATTAATCACACCAACCGAACGATAAACCATATTTAAAAATATAAAATGTTCAAAGATTTCAAATGATTTTTTGTCATGATTCAATATGAAAATGATTCTAAAGAACAATGGTTCAATAATTTACATAAATATTATCTAATTTTACATTAAACCCCATTCATGATATTATTTTAAATTATATATTATTGAAATAAAATTATAGTTTAATATTATAATTCATTTTTTTTCATAATTTATCAAAAAACTATTCATCTCATAAAAATTAAAAAAATAACTATAATATGATTATCGAATTAATATTTTAAAAATGATTTTTATTTTTACAAAAATAATAAACTTAATGTGCTAAAATATAATTTTAAATTGTGTTCGTCCATCACGATTAAAGAGTGTTTTTGAAATAATGATGGCTTTTAGAAAATATTTATTTTTCATTAAAATGATATTTATTTTATTACTAATAAATAGATAAATAATAATAATGCGTAATGTATATGTATTAAAATTTTATTCAATCCTATTCCTTCCAACTATTCCAATATATAGGTGATAATTTGGGTGTTAAATAATAATATTAAATAAACATTTTGTTTCAGTTAAACTCAGTCTTTCTTATAATGAAAGATATTTATGATACTCAATATTCTGTTTAATCATGATAACAATAGTGATTCACGTAATTAAATATATTGATGTTATTGAATTTATTTCAAAAAATAAATTTATCATAAGTTCTTGTTGTGTTACATTTCCTCTAATTCTTGTTGTTGTGTTTCACACAATATATTTAATAAAATGTTTTTATATTAAATTAGTGTTCTGTACCATTCTCTCTATCATAAATAAGATGAATCATTGTTATTTAATCATTATCTCAATAATCATGGCTTTTATATTTTTAAATTCATTTATTAAAATACCACCATATTAAATAGTTTACCTGAATATCCTCCTAATAAGAGAGATAGTGAAGTACCATGGTCGTATAGAATAACACAAAAAAAGGTTTCTATGTTATAAAAAATTTGTGGAAGGTGAAGATATAGAAATTGAGAAAATGTGTAAATATATATATGGAGTGGTTAGTTAAATTTATCTGAATTTTTTGAATGATAAATGGAATATTAAGGGCTTAAAATTAAATTATCCTTGATGATTTTAAATTTCATCTGATTAATCACATAAAAATTTAATAGGATAAATGTATTTCAAAAAACATTTTCCTAATGATGATGAAATAATTTTCTATATAAGAATGTAAGTATATATGATTTGTTGAATTTATTACTTTTTATATTCATAATCTCAGCATTTGTTTTATCCTTTAAAAATTTCTAATTCATCGCATATTTTAGTAAAAGAATTTAAAAAAAGAAAAAAAAATTAACATATTGTAAGATCTATAATATAGTGACATGAATTTCCTTATATATCCAACTATTTTACCAAAAATATATGGTAATAAGAAGTTGGTAATATAATAATTAATATATAAATCTCAAAATAAAAACCATTGGTTCATAGTTAATAATAATTGTTCAAACATTTTACCTAAAAAATGATCTTTTTAATAGTACGTCCTAGAGACCAGTGGTATATGGGAAACCTGTATCATCCTTTTATCAGGGTTTCATGGACCACCGCATTTTTATATGTAATAGGTTGTCAACTAGAATAGGAATTTCGTTTTTTAAAAGTATAATAATATAAATGATATAATGACCCCACAATAATATTATGGGAATCCATGAAATAAAAATAATCATTAAATAACATATTTTATATGTTTTTCAATACAACAATTTTAAAAATGTCTACTAATATTTTTTTACTGTTATTATATTTTCATTAATGATCATATTAACCCTAATGTATTTCAATACAATAAAACATATATATATAGAATGTAATAGAATATTTCATTAAATATTAAATCATATACTTGAAATAAATTTCTCTAAAATACATATAGTCTTAGTACGATCCCATCACATAAAATATAAAAGTATGTGTTTAATAATTTTGACACATGATCAATCATAATCTCATAAACCAATTATGATTTCCATAACTCTTATGGTTATGAATACTAATATCCTTAAATTTTTTAATAATTGATAGTTGTTTCGTGATTCTTATAACTGAAATTGAATTTCAAAATATTATTATACAATTAGATTATTTAATTCTAGTACATAATTACATCATCTGTTTTATTTCTATATAGGCCCTTACTTGGAGAAATGTCTTACCTAGGTCAGTCATTTTCAATATCTATTAAAATATATCATAATGGGATGTAAAAATGTGAATTATCTTAATCATTCCCCTGGAGAGTTAATTCAGGTGTGAAGTAAGGCCCTTTTTTTGAACCATGTGATGATTGGTTAAGGGAATATTCTCCCATTTAGTTGTTATTAAACCTAGGTATATTTACTCTAGAATCATGATCACATATATTATCAAAATAATAATTATTTTCAAGGAAAAACAATATGATCTCTAACATACCAAAATTGTATAATGTACATATATACTTATAATAAAATCCTATCATAATGTTATGTACACTAATATATTTCATCATAAATCAATATCCCAATAATTCTTCTAAATGTCATTTGATACCAAATGTAGTGACTTTTGAACCCAACAAATCAAATATAGTGAATGCTACCATTACATTGGCATATGATACAAATAACATCATCATAAGGGGAAAAATAGTTTAGTAATCCTGATAAACTAGGGACATACCTGATTCATGAATTATAATTTATCATATAAATGACATTAAATTTTTATCCCTGGAAACTAAAATTATTCCCTCTAGAAAATACATTAATATAAAACATATTGTAATTCATGGATCCCTGAATACAAAAACAAAAAAATGCTGAGTTCAAATACTTAGTAAGGTATATTTTTAGTGGATGAA
Source organism: Viscum album (assembly GCA_963277665.1). NCBI lineage: Eukaryota > Viridiplantae > Streptophyta > Magnoliopsida > Santalales > Viscaceae > Viscum > Viscum album. Next base: position 1,121,260,747 of record OY728146.1, read on the forward strand.
GTCAATAATAAATAAGAATATTCAACATATAAAGGTGAATATCTAAGCACATATGACATGTAAATAATTGGAAAAGACATAATAAATATGTAATGGAAAATAACTAAGAACTCTATTTATTTAAATAACTAGATATGGAATAATAAATATATATAAGATATTACACATAACATCAATATAGTTCTAATATCATTAAAAGATATGATATCATCTATATATAATGGTATATAACTAATAACCTATACCATTAAATCAAAAAAATGAGATTGAGTTGCATCTATAGATAATATAATAGTGAAAATCTCTTTCATAATGGTAATAAAATTTCAATGAATAATGTTCTAAATTTTTAGTTATCATTTTGCCTATGAACATGATATTTTTAAAGTTAATATATATAATCAAGCTACATTAAAATTTACATGGTAAAAATCCAATTTTATTTTTCTCTATTTATTTAACAATACACCTACTATTATGATCTATCCCCCAGATTTCTTAAAACTACATTGTTTAAATTTTGAAACATTTTTGGAAAATAAATTTTTCTCTTATGACTATTAAAGCATAAAGGGCCTTAAATTCATTGATCTGAAACCCATATGTTTCTTATAAAAATAATTTTATATTTATTTAACAATATATCAACATTAAAAACAATGTTCCTTAACATTAAATAACCATATTTATTAAAAGATATAGATTTATCAATATTTCTGTAGTTAATCAAATAAAATTAAATAAATAAACAATATTTAAAAATGGAATATTAGTTAGGTCATAAATGTTTCTATGGTAAATTGTATTCAAATCTCGGTGATCTTTAATTCCATTATAATGTGAATAATTCAATTTAATATTGATGACATCAAAAATGAATCACGATATGGAATGTCAATATATTCCATTGTCAAAAGAGTCATCAATCATCCAAAAAAACATTAAGGGTTGTAAAAAGAATATATATACCCATTGGCTTAATAACATTTCACTGATAAATAGAAACACCATATAATGGTCTTCAAAAGCATTATTGAGTAAAAAATCCTTTTAAAATTAAAAAATATTTTGAAAATCCGTTTCATGGAAAATTATATTTTATGAATACAATTTCAATAAATATATTGAATAGAATTTTTATTGAAAATATATATTAAGACATTTAGATTATTCTTAAATAAATATTACAGGTTATGATGGCTTGAAATTATGTCCATGCATAATGCATTAAAACAAATATTCCTTTCACATATAGGTAAAGTAAAAAAGGAATATTTTTCAAAATAATGTAATGTATCATTCTAAAAATGGAAAAAAAATAAAAAACATTGAAAAGTCATCTAACAAATCATTTTTAAATGGTTAAAATATTTTTAATTTTTTTTATTAAACATGGTTTTGGAATGAAACATTTTTCTCGCTGAAGAGATAAATGATTCCAGATTTTCCACAAAACATTTTCTAAAAAAATTTGTAACATCAACATGAAAATTACTCCAATCATATGAAAATATAATAAATAAATAGAAGAGAAGAATATTAATGGTTCTATAAAAAGATAATCATGTAATTTTCATCCATTGATATTCTAGAATAAATAATCCTGATGACAAAGATATTTTGGAAAAAGTACTTAAAATCACCATAACATTGAAATTAGAATTAATAAATGATTCAATTATATGTATCAGCTATAGTTGAACATAAAATCTATAAATAAAATAAAAAATAATTAAAATCCAATTCACACATCATTTTCAAATAAAATAATCATTGTAGTAAATGTTATACATAATTAGTGGAAATTGAGTTAAGAAATACCATACTAATGGGTAACATTAAATTCAAATCCAACAGATGAAATAAATTTAAGAGAAACATAAATACCATTAATACTGATTCATCAATTATATTAAACATTAATACGAAAATATATACACCATATAAATGAAATTTTGTGTATAATAAAACAATATGCCTTAATAAAATGAAATTATGATGAAAACCCTCACATTACACATCCTTTTGGTTGAAGATGAATTATAATCATGTAAATTGGGTACAAACATGTTATTAAATTTAAACATAAACAAATTAATAATTATAATATCTTATATGATCATATTATGTAATTTTACTATCTCTTTGATAATAATAGTTAAAAATTTTTATTATTTCATGTGTTAATCAACTCATTTTTACATTCAGGTTTTCCATCAAATATCTCACACTTTTGCATATTATATTGTCCAATAATCCCCATAATAATATTCATGTCATAATTATCATATTATTTATTTATATATAATTATATGTCATCTACCTGGTATGGTGATGTAAATAGTGTTGCATCACTTCATGATGGTAGTATTACACATGTATATGAATGATGATATAAATATTATGTGAGTGAAACTGAATAAAATAAACTTATATATATTTAAAATTTTTATAAATTGATAAATATTTCATGTATATAATAATTATTTACCTTATTTCAGATATAATTATTAATTATCTCTTTATCGCCTTCAATTTGAAGTGTTAGTGAAAGAAAACACATGTCACATCGTAAGGTTGTAGTCCGCCATTCACATGAGTGACGTTATTATATCTATGATGGTAATGAAGGAAACAAATATATATTATATATTGACCCAAAATGTATAAATATGTCATAAATTATATATATATATTTTATATAATTCATCATTCCCATCAGTGAGAGGTTGTAACGGAAAAATGAACGACATCAGCTTGGTATCCAGAAAATTGTCGTACACAAGAAAGACTATTTCATAACCCATAAAATGGATGTGTGTTTAGAAGTTTGTTCTACCATTAAAATTAAAATTAATATTTATATTTAACATAGTGAGATCATTATATAATCATGGTATATGAATATTTGATGGAGGTATAGAAATAAATAAAATAAATATGATCATGGAAGAACCTTACAGATACTTCGAGTATCCTCATTATTTTTTCACTAAATCCATATTTTGGATGTGTTTATTCAAAAAAATAATTATTCATGGATATGGGAATGAGTTTTTTTAAATTAATTTTGTAATTAATTACCCAAAAAGGTATTTTTATGTTTTTATGTGAAGAGAATGGTTGTGGCCTTTTTGAAGTGTTGTGGTTGACACACATGTAATTGTTTGAATGAGTTAATTTTAACGATCTTACTTTCATGTAACTAGGGAATAATAATTTCCCATAGTATATATGATATGTTCACAAGGCTAAATACCCTGATAAGGGGGTGAATTAAGGTACGACTAAATTAAAATTAAAGCATGTTCTGATCTTGTTTTGCTATTAAGAAAAACACACTTCTCTCTCCTTACCGTTTCAAAATATAAACAGAAAGTAAATAATGCATATCAGACAAAAAAAATACATGGTTCACCCTCACTGGGCTACGTCCAAGGAGCATACACTGACAATGTGCCAATGTTCCAAATCCACAATAAGCACACTACTGTTTACAAGGATTGGGCTAGATCACTTCTATGCCTAGGCTCACTGCATTTACAAGGTTTTGGGTTAGCTCACTACTTTCCCAAGGGTAACTCTCTATTTCTCCTTTTGGATCACTGCCGGTGGATAGGATCAACATCCTCCTTTTCCTTTGCTCACTGTTCTGGAAAGGATCCACCCACAGCTTATAGACATGTAGGTCTCTTCATTATCACTAATGAATACATCATCTATTTTATGTAGATGCTCTGTTGAAGTATAACTTTAACCCATAGATGAATCTCACATTGAACCGAAGGTATCAGTCAATCATCCATCTTTCACACAGCCCTAAAATAGTGCCATGAATCAACCTTACATGGAACCCTTGTCTAAGGTGGAATGTAAGTATAGGCACGCAAGTTATAACTGGTGCACAATTCTACCTCAACCACATGCACGACACAAACTTCTGCAACTCCAAACATGCGCGACTCACTTCCCTTTATGCCCAAACCAATATTTGTGAGAAACTCAAAACAACCGCGCTTCTTCAAAACTAGCGCACAACTCCTACTTGCGCGACCCACCACCACTTGCACGACCACCACACCTGCGCAATGGGAGCTCTGATTTTCTATAAATCTTGAACCCATCACCAAATGAGGGGGGGTCGACCCATATTTACAGGCTTTTGAATAACCTGCATTACGGTGCACAAGTATACCCTCGGCGCGCAAGTTTCGCTGTGCAAGTATTATGTCCCCGTAGACACTTGTGTGACCAGCTTAAAAACATGGGCGCCCCTTCGTCCATTTCTATATTTTGATGATCTGATAACAAAGGAAAAATTTCACTCTAGTTTCCAATCCTTCTAGGAATCGGCGCAAAAGTCCTTCTTCGGCGCGCAAGTCGCCTGCATGACCTACTCAATACTTGAGCTCCCCTTTTACCTTTTCCATTTTTTGTTGTTCTGATCATGAAAAAAATTAGGTGCAGATGTTTCCTCACCATCAAGTACATGGCACATAAGTCCCTTAGACAAAATCCACTTTTCTACATTTTTCGATTTTCAAGCACAAAAATAAGGCAAACACTGGATAACAGCACCACCTTGTATCTGTTCTTTTTGTACCGCCTCCAGATCATCCATTCCATTGTCGACGTTCTGAAATGAAACATTGATCGTTAACCATAAATCTTGATCTTCACATGCAACAATGAAATCCCCTTTGTCAACAAATATTTATTTCATGGTTTGCTTTGTCAAGAATCACAACATAGATGTCCACTTGGTCAATAAACTCAATCACCTTAAAAATGATTCAATGATACCTTGAGGGATTTTTCCCCAAAAATCTACCATTTTGGGTTTGTTGAAAACTATTCCATAAAAAGGTACATCGTTAATTCCTTAGCCACCATTCGGCTATTTCAATTCAAATAGTTATTAGGGACTTAGTCAACACATACTCTAAGCCTGCACGAGCAACGCTCGGTGTGAGAAACAAGAGTAAATGAAATGTTCATCAATTAATCACTTCATCTCCCACACCCACTGTTGACACCAAACTGATACCAATTTTTTCCAAACTGATACCAATTAATGAAAATATTCTTACCACATTTCAAAAACTCTCTTTTGCTTTTATCACGATCCTCAGCTTTCGTGATATCTATTCTTTGATCGATCACTTTTAGCATCATCAGATTTAATACGCTCCCCCTTTCTCATTACTCTCCCCATATCTTGCTGCTCCACCTGTCAGCTTATCCCCATATCAATCATGATTTATCATATTGCCACACTATCTCCCCCTTGAACAATCACTATTTTTCTTTGATCAATAACTATTTTCTCCCCCTTTGTCAACGAACCCAAAGGTCACTCCTTTGCATTCTATAACAGAGTGGAGAACACGTATCATTACACAAGGGAAAAACTCATCATACCTCATGGAGAGGGGTTTTTCCTTATCCACACTCTTCTAAGTGTGGGGAGTCGACTAATCTCTCATATCCAATTAATTCCTTTCAAATTCTTCCTTGGGTAAGGCCTTTTTCAGAATATCTGCAACCTGTAGCTTTTTAGGCGCATACTCCAACTTCACAAGCACTTGCTCCACCTTCTCCTTGATAATATGACATTTGATCTCAATGTGATTTGTCCTTGAGTGATGAAATAGCTTTTTTCTAGGATTGATATAACTTTAGTAATCGCACTGGAATCCGATTGGAGACTTCACTTCAACTCCCATATCATCATGTTGCTGCTTCATCCATAATAGCATGTGTGTATTCTTGAGTGGACGTAATATACTCATCTTCCGTGGTGCTCAATAAAATGAAATATTGCTTCTTACATATCCATGAAATTCATAGGCCACAATGATAGAATACACCACCTGAAGTTTATTTTCTATCATCTGTTGAACCGGTACAGTCTGCATCAGTATATCCCAATAACACAGTCTGAGATTTGTCATTACATGTCAAGCCGAAATCCACCGTGCCCTCGATATACCAAAGTATTCTTTTCACAGCAGTCATTGGGATTTCTTTGGGATTACTTTGATATCTTGCTGCTTGGAATGTTGAAAAAACAATTTCAGTACTTGTTGCAGTTATGTTAAATTGGATTCCAAATATTTGTATGTATTCTATGATATTAATTTCCTTTCCATCCTCATATTTGGATAATTTCATCCGGGTAGCAACCATAGTTTTCATCTACTTGTAATTTTCCATTCCAAACCTGATTAAAACCTCCTTGGAATATTTGGATTTAGAAATGAATGTTCCATTCCTTCCTTGTGTCACCTGTAGACCAAGGAAAAAGATCATCTCTCCAATCATTAACATTTCAAACTCATTTTTCATTAATTCGGAAAACTATCTACACCGAGCTTCATCAGATCCACCAAATATTATGTCATCGACATAAACCAACACCATAATCCTTTTATTACTATCATTTCTAAAATAGATATTGTAATCAACTCCCCCACGCTCAAAACCAAGATTCCTCATGTACTGATCAAGTCTTTATTACCATGCTCTTGGTGCTTGTTTCAGCCTATACAATTCCTTCTTCAGTCTGCAAACTCTGTTCTCATCCTCATGAATGAGAAAAACATATGGATGCTAAATATAGACTTCCTCTACCAGAAAATCATTAATGAATGCAGATTCGACATCCATCTAGAATACTTTGAACTTTCGTTGCACTGTAATGGCTAGGAATAATCTGATTGTCTCCAGCCTTGAAACCGGTGAAAATGTCACATCAACATCAATTCACCCCTTTTGGGAGTATCCTTTGCACACTAGTCAGGCTTTGTATTAAACCATTGTTCAATATTCATTCATCTTGTTGCGATATACCCAATTAGTCCCGATGAAATTCTTATCTGCTGGCCTTGAAACAATCTTCCATGGATGATTCTTCTCAATATGGTTCAAGTATTCATTCATAGCATGATCCCAGTTTTCATCTTCTACTCCATCAGTAATGCATTTCAGCTCTACCTAAGATAGGAATGATTTTGGCTGCAGTGGATGGATTCTTCTTATCTGAACTGGAGCTATCTGATCACCAATGATATTCTGCCTGTCAATTTCAGCTCAACTCTTTGGCTTTCTTGCAGACACGGACTTGAATGATACTTGGTCATCATTAGTATCTTCTTCGAAGTCATCCTTTACCACTTCCACTCCCCATTTTTTGATTACCACTTCATCACTTTCATTTAGAAACTATTCACTAAGTTATTGAGTATTCTGTTCATTTTCCACAATAGTGACATCATTGCTCTCAACAATTTTTCCCAGCCTTTTGTTTATGCATTTATATGCTTTGTTTTTTTCCTGAGTAGCCAAGGAATATCCCCTCATCTCCTCATGACTCAAACATCCAGTGGTATTCATTATTGAAAATGAAACACTTACTTCCATAGATCTAAAAGTATTTCAATGTTGGTTTCTTTCTGTACCACATTTCATACGAAGTTTTCCCTTCTTTCAGACACAACAGAGCCCTATTTTAAATGTTGATCTATGTCAAAACTACATCCTTCCAAAATTTCTCTGGTAGGTCCTTTTCAATATGCAATGTTATGGCCATGTTGTTTATGATCCGATTTCTCTTTTCAACTAATCCATTCTTTTGGGGAGTTCTCACTAGTGAAACAAGATGCCTTATCCCGTTTTTCTCATTATAGTCTTCTACTTGACAATTTGTAAATTATGTACCATTATCATAACAAAACATCGAAATTTTCTACCCAATCATCCTTTCTGATTCCATCCTATACTTCTTGATACAACTGAACGCTTTTTTCTTATGAGTAATGTACCATACCCAATCCATTCTGATATTGTCATCAATAAAGATGATATAGTACCTTTTCCCATTTATGTATCATGGTGAGATAGGTCCACAAACATCAGCATGCAACAATTCGAGCACTCTGGTTGATTTCTGTTCCTTTTTCTTGTATGTCATTCTGATAATCTTCCCTTGTTGGAAAGCATCGCACGTATGAGTGAGATCACGTGATAATTTTTGAATGTCTCTAGTAACATCACAATTTACTAGATCTTCCATGGATGGTTAGCATAGATTACCATGTCTCTTATGCCACAACTGGTTTTCTTCTTCTTTGGATAAAAGACACATATCTTTTTCCCCACTTACAAGGTAAATATTTCCCTTTTTTAGTTTTCCCTATAGAATAATTGCTCCATATTTTCCTTTCACAACACACATCTTCTTGGTAAATCAGATAGAGTATCCAGGGTCACAATGTTGACTGACACTGTGCATGTTATGACTGAGGACCTCTATTACCAATACATCAGCACATATCATCTCTTTTCCCCCAAACTTGGCCTTTCTTGAGCCAACAATCTTCAGGCCTTCATCGTTTCCAAATTTGAGAACTCCTTCTGTGACATATTTTATGCCTGTAACAAGATCCTTATTAACTGTCATGTGAGATGTGCAACCACAATCAATTATTTACACACCAGAATGATACGATGCCTTAATGGGAAATTCTTCCACCACAGCCTTGTCATTCTTCTTCTTCATGGTCCATATTTTTTCCTTCACACTCGACATGGATTGAGACTTTTGTTCTTTATCAGAGTATGATGGACCAACTTCATCTTGAAAAGCCGTAAATATATTCTGCATTTTAACTCACATGTTGGTTAATTGATATGCTACTTGAAAATGTATTGATTTTTCATTGGCACATTCCTCTGTATGATCAAAGTGATGTACCTGACCATGTTCAAAAATACACCACACCAAAAATAATGTCCTTCGAAATATGTTTTTGAAAACCATTCTATATTTGGATCCCACCTCTGTTCTTGTTCCATTTGATATCTCTTGGCTATGGAACACACAAACTATGTATGTCCCATCTTTCCACAATTGTAACACTTGATATAAGGTGTATTCCTCCGTTTTAATTCAGAACTATGAGTTTCTCCTTGGGATCTATGAATATTCTGATTCTTTTTTCTACCCAAATTAACCTTTAATCTCAGAGTGGGTGCTTGTGGTCTGACATCAATACTTAACGATTTTTGTTTTCGATCAATCCCTAATTTAGCCATAGCATCTGAGCTCGATTGCTTCTTCTTTCCTGCTGAAAAACTAGACTCTACTTTCATCTTTTGTGTCTTCTGAATGACCTGATTTTCTAATATCACAGTGGGGGTCAAGAGTTTTTCTTGATCCTTCATTTTTCTTCTCATACTGACCACTTATTCTTCATGTTCTTCAATACACATGACTTGATATTTAACTTTTCTATTCAAGTCATTGATCTCTCTTTTCTGTTCTTCAATCTTGAGCTTATTCTCACTAACTAATTCTGAGTTCTCTGGTTTTGATAACTTGAGTTTCTCAATTTCTTCCATCAACTCAGAATTCTATTCTTCCTGGTGCAACATATAGAGTGTGGCATCATGGACAACTTTTTTATCTTTCACTATTTTGGCTCTCCAAATATATGTCTCCTCAAGAGCTTACTCTTACTTATCTTGCATATCAATTCTTCCTATAACTTCTTATTCTTCATCATCACCTTTGGTTTTGTTCTTCTCTTGAGAACTACCAATGACTGCAACCATATAATTTTCTCCATGATCTTTTCAATTTTTAATCTCATTCACATCTTCACCCTCCGACTCATCTGAACTGTCTATTTCCTATGAAATAAGATTCTTATTCTTGAAGAAATTTCTCTTGCATTGCTTCTTCCATTTGACATGGGCTGAAGATCTCTTCTTCGGAATTTCAACATCATCTTAATCATTTTCTTCGTGAAACGTTTTGGGGAACCTTGTGGCATCATGAACAAATTTTCCACATCTAAATCAAGCATGTGGATGTTTCCCATTGAGCTTTCCTTTTCCTATTTGAAGATTTGAGGAGAGGAATGACATTACCACATCTATTTCCTCACCCTCTTGAGAGTATTCAATGGTGAGCTTCTTCGAGGACTTAAATTCCACCACATTGGATTTCCTCTTTTCCACAGCCTCATTATCAACATTCCTCATTTCATATGCAACAATGGTACTGTGCAAATTGTCCAGTGTCAGCACTTTGGGATCTTTATCTTTTAGTACTGGTCTTTCAGATTTAACCGAGGTCGAAGCTTCCTCAAGATGCCCTTAACAATCATTATGTATTCAATGAATTCACCATGACCTCGTATATCTTCCAAGAAAATATTGACCCTGTCAAATAATGCATCAATGGACTCATTCGGGTTCATCATCAGATCATCATAATTAGTGCACAATATTTGCATCTTTTCCTCTCTGACCATTGTATTAGATTCATATATATTCAATATCTATTCCCACATGGCATGTGATGTTTTTCATGACATCACATTTGTAATTATAGGATTGGATAGGTCTTCCCCAAAGGCATTGATTTCTTTAGCATCAGCATCCAACACTCTACGCTCATCTTCTAATAATGCACCACCATTAATATCAGTTGTTATGTCATGCATTGCTACTGTGGATACATCCATTCCCAAAGATCAGAAGTAGTGTTGCATCCAATTCATCCATAGCTGAAAATTGTTCCCATAGAATATCAGAATCCATTTATTATTGGTGAACTCCATTGAGAGAAGAACTAATATCAACCTTTCTCTCTGATACTAAATGATAGGTCCACAATGCTGAATACCCTGATAGGGGGTGAATCAAGGTATGACTATTTTAAAATTAAAGCTCGTTATGATATTTTTTTACTGTTAAGAAAAACACTCTTCTCTATATTTACCATTCCACAATATATATTGAAAGTAAACCCATGCACTTGACAAATCAATTTTTACTTGGTTCACCCAAACTGGGCTATGTCCAAGGAGCATACACCGGCAATGTACTGATGTACCAAATCCATTATAAGCACACTGCTGTTTATAAGGATCGGGCCAGATTTCTTCTATTCATAGGCTCACTACCCTTACAAGGGTTCTTGTTAGCTCACTGCTTTCCCAAGGGTCACTCCGTGTTTCTCTCTCTCTGGCTCACTGCTGGTGGAGAGGATCACCTTCATCCTCTTCCTTTGTTCACTACTCTGGAAAGGATCCACCCATATTTTATAAACCTGTAGGTCACTTCATTATCATTAATGAATGAATCCCATCTTTTATGTAGATGCTCCGTTGAAGTCCTACTTTCACCCATAGATGAAGCTCACATTGCACCGAATGTTTCGGTCAATCTTTCATCTTTCACGCTGCCCTAAAACAGTGTCGTGAATCAACCTTACTTGGAGACCTTGTCTAAGGTGGCGCACAAGTATCGACGAGCAGGATATAACTGGCACACATGTCTACCTCAAATACTTGCACGACAAAAGCTTATACAACTCCAAAATTGCGCTACTCACTTCCCTTTACGGCCAAACCAATTTTGGCGCGCAACTCACAGAAACTGTGCTTCTTCAAAACTGGCATGTAAGTCCAACTGGCGCGACCCACCTCCACTTGTGCGACCACCACACATGTGTGATGGGAGCTCTGATTTTCTCTATGTCTTTATCTCGTCACCGAATTTGGAGGGGTCGGCCTATATTTATAGGTGTTTGAACAACCTGTGTGATGGTGTGCAAGTCTCCCCTCAACGAACATGTATCAGCGTGCTAGTCATCTATCCCCCTAGACACTTATGTGACCTACTTAAAAACATGGGTGCCCCTTCTTCCTTTTATATATTTTGATGATCTGATCATGAAGGAAAAATGGTGTAAAAGATTCCAATCCTTAAAGGCATCGGCAAACAAGTCCTTCCTCGGTGCGCAAGTCACTTGCACGACCTACTCAATACTTGGGCACACATTTTCCCTTTCCCATTTATTGATGTTATGATCTTGAAAAACATTAGGTGCACATGTTTCCTCACCTTCAATTACATGGCGCAGAAGTCCCTTTTCCAAAACCTACTTTTCTTGATTTGTTTATTTTCAGGCCCTAAAATAATACGAACACTGGAAAATGGCACCACCTTGTATCTGTTCTGTTTGTACCACCTCCATATCATCCATTCCTTTGTCGATGTTCTGGAATAAAACATTGATCGTTAACTGCTGATCTTGATCTCAACATGCCACAAAGAAATCTCCATTGTCAACAAATTTGTTTGTCATGGTTTTCTTTTTCAACTATCACAACATAGATGTCCGCTTTGTCAACAAGCACAATCACCTCAAAAATGATTTAATGATTCCTTGATGTATTTTTTTAAAAAAAATATCCCCCATTGGGTTTGTTGAAAACTCTTCATAAAAATATAGATTGTTAATTCTTCAGCCACCATTTTCCTACTGCGATTCTGATAGCGATCAGGGATTTACTCAACACATAATCTAAGCCCACATGAGAAATGCTCGGCATGTGAAACAAGAGAAAATGAAAATCTCATCAAGGAATCACTTCATCTCTGATACCCACTATTGACACCAAACTGATACCAATTTTTACCAAAGTGATATCAATTGTTGGAAATATTCTTACCACATTCCAACAACTCTCTTTTTATTTTATAATGATCCTCAACTGTCATGATATATGTTCTTTGATCGACAATTTCTAGAATCATCAAATTTAATATGCTCCCCTTTCTCATTACTCTCCCCCTATCTCACTGCTCCACCCATCAGCTTCTCCAAATATCAATCATGATTTATCAAATTTCCACACTCTTTTAAGTGTGGGGAGTCGACTAAAATCCCAGAGACAGTCGATACATTTCAAACTCTTCCTTGGGTATGGCCTTTGATTGAATATCTGCAACTTGTAGCTTTTTAGGTACATAATCCAACTTCACAAGCCCTTGTTCCACCTTCTCCATGATGAAATGATAGTTGATCTCAATGTTCTTTGTCCATGAGTAAGAAACTGAATTTTTTCTATGATTGATAGCACTTGAATTATCGCACTGGATTCTGATCGGCGACTTCACTTCAACTCCCATATCTTAAAGATTCTTCTTCATCCACAATAACTGTGTGCATGCTTGAGTGGCTTCAATATAATCAGCTTCAATGGTGCTCAATGAAATGAAATCTTGCTTCTTACTTAACCAAGCAAGGCATTGTCCACCATGATAGAATGCACCACCTGATGTTGATTTTCTATCATCTGCTTAACCAGCCAAGTCTGCATTAGTATATCCCAATAACTCTGTCTAAGATTTGTCATTATATGTCAATCCAAAATCCACCATTCTTTTAATATACCAAAATATTATTTTCACTACAACCATGTGGCTTTCTTTGGGATTACTCTGATATCTTGCTTCTTGGCATGTGGTGAAAACAATGCCAGGCCTTGTTGTAGTTATGTTAAATTGGATTTTAATGATTTGAATGTATTCCATGATATTAACTACCTTTCCATCCTCATCTTTGGATAATTTCATCCGGGTAGAAATTGAATATTTCATCTCCTTGTAATGTGTCATTCCAAACCTTTTTAAAAACACCTTGGCATATTGGTATTGATAAATTAATGTTTTATTCATTCCGTGTGTCACATGTAGACCAAGAAACAACATTAGGTCTCCAATCATTGTCATTTCAAACTCATTCTTCATGAATTCGGAAAACTGTCTGCACTAAGAATCATCTGATCTGCCAAAGATTATGTCATCAGAATAAACCAAAACTATCATCCCTTGATTACTATCGTTGCTCATATAAATATTGTAATCAACTCCCCCATGCTGGAAACCATGAATCATCAAGTTCTGATCAAATCTTGAGTACCATGCTCTTGGTGCTTGTTTTTGCCCGTACAATACCTTCTTCAGTCTGCAAACTCTGTTCTCATCCCCATGAATGAGAAAAACATCTTCTGCTCAATATATACTTCCTCAACTAGAACCCCATTAAATAATTAAGATTTGACATCCATCCGAAACACTTTGAACATTCATTACACTACAATGGCTAGGAATAATATAATTGTATCTAGCCTTGCAACTGGCGCAAAAGTCTCATTAACAACAATTCCCTCTATGTGGGAGTATCCTTTTCACACTAGTCATGCTTTGTTTTGAACCACTATTCCATATTCATTAATCATGTTGTGATAGACCCATTTAGTCCCGATGATGCTCTTATCTGCTACCCTTGAAACAATCTCCCACGTCTGATTCTTTTCAATATGGTCCAATTCTTCATTCATAGCCAGATCCCTGTTTTCTTCTTCAGTTGCATCAGCAAAGAATTTCGGCTCTACCTGAGATAGAAATGATTTTTGGTGTGGTGACTTCATTTTTCTTGTCTGAACTGGAGCTGTCTCATCACCAATGATATTCAGCCTTTCAATTTTAGCTCGACTCTTTGGCTTTCTTGTAGACACAGACTTGAAACTTTCTTAGTCATCATCAGTATCTTCTTCTAATTCATCCTCTACCACTTCTACTCCCCCTTTGTTTCATACCTCTTCGTCACATTCATCTATAAATTGTTCACTAGGTTGTTTATTATTGTTTTCATTTTCAACAATATTGAAATTGTTTATCTCAACAATTTTTCCCAGCATTTTTTTTAAGCATTAATATTCTTTTCTTTTTCCTGAGTAGCCAAGGAATATCCCCTCATCTTCTCATGACTCAAACTTCATGTGGTTTTCTTTGTTGATAATGAAACACTTACTTCCAATGATCCTAAAGTATTTCATCATTGGTTTCATTCTGTACCACATTTCATATGGAGTCTTCCCTTTATTCAGACAAAACAAAGCCTTGTTCGAAATGTAGACCAATTCCAATACTAGTTCCAAAATTTCTCTTGTAGGTCCTTTTCAATAATCATTGTTCCGTAAAAGTTATTGATGATCCAATATATCCTTTCAACTACTTCATTATATTGTGGAGTTCTCGCTGATGAACCATGATGCCCTATCCCGTGTTTCTCTAGATAGTCTTCTACTTGATTGTTTGGGAATTCTGTACTGTTATCAGTATAAATCATCAGAATTTTCAGCCCAAGAATCCTTTCTGATTCCCTCATAAACTGCTTGATATAACAAAACACATCTGTCTTATGTGTAATGACACATACCCAAGAAATTTATCTATAATCATCAATAAAGATGACAGAATACCTTTTCCCATTTGTGGCTCATGGTGAGATAGGTCCACAAACATCAGCATGCTCCATTTTAAGCACTCTGGTTGATTTCTGATTGTTTGTTTTCTATGTATTTCTGATGATCTTCCCTTGTTGGCAAGCATCACACATATGAGTGTGATCATGTGATAATTTGGTAATGTCTCTAGGAACATAACACTTTACCAGATCATCCATATATGGTTGGAATAGATTACCAAGTCTCTTATGCCACAACTGGTTTTCTTCTTCTCTGGATAAAAGACACATATCATCTTCCCCGCTTACTAGGTAAAGATTTCCCTTTGTTCTTTTTCCTTGTAGAACAATTTACCCATATTTTCCTTTCACAACACCCATCTTTTTGGTATATCAGAGGGAGTTTCCAGAGTTACATAGTTGACTGACACTAAGCAAGTTATGACTGAGGACCTCTACTAAAAAGACATCAGCATGTCTCATCTCTTTGACCCCAAACTTGGTCTTTCTTGAGCCAAAAATCTTCAAGGCCTTCATTGTTGTCAAATTTGAAAACTCCTTATTTTCATATTTTATGCCTATAACAAGATCCTTATTACCTATCATGTGTGATGTTCCACCACTATCAAGGATACACACACAAGAGCGAACTGATGCCTTAAGGGAAAATTCTGTCACCACAACCTTCTTATTCTTCTTCTTCTTGTTCCATATTTTTTCCTTCACACATGACATGGATTGATACTTCTGTTCTTTATCAGAGTATGATAGACAAGCTTCATCTTGAAAAGCCTCAAATCTATTCTGCATTTTTAACTCACATGTTGGTTTATTGATCTGCTAATTGCAAATGTTTTGATTCTGTTTTGGCACATTCCTCGGTATGATCGAAGTGCAGTAACTGGCCATGTTCCCAAATCCTCCACACCAAAAATAGTGTCCTTCAAAATATGTTCTGGATAACCATTATTTGTTTAGCTTCCACCTCTGTTCTTATTCCCTTTGATATCTCTTTGCTATGGAACACCCATACTATGAATGTCCCATCTTTCCACAATAGTAACACCTGATATATGGTGCATTCCATCATGTTAATTCTGCACTATGAGTTTCCCCTTGGGATCACTGAATATTCAGATTATATTTTCTACCTAAATCAACCTTCAATCTCGGAGTGGGTGCTTGCAGTCTGACATCAATATTTGCAGCTTTTTGTTTTCTATCAATCCCCAATTCAGCCTTAGCATCTGATCTTGATTTCTTCTTCTTTCCTGCTGAAAAACATTCCTCCACTATCATATTTAATGTCTCTTGAATCACCTTTTTTCGGATATCACATTGGGGGTCAATAGTTTTTTTATCCTTCATTTTTCATCGCAGACTGTCTATTTCTTCTTCATGTTCTTTGATAAACATGGATTGATCTTTCACTTTTATATTCAAGCCATCGATATCTCTTTTCTGTTCTTAAATCTTGAGCTTATTATCACTAACTGATTCTGATTTCTCCGGTGCTGATAACTTTAGTTTCTCAATTTCTTCCATCAACTCATAATTCTCTTCTTCATACTACTGCATATAGAGTTTGGCATCCCGAACTACTCTGTTAGCTTTTTTTTCTCAAAACATATATCTCCGCAAGAGCAGCCTCTAACTCAGATTGCATATTTATTCTTCCATTAACTTATTCATCTTCATCTTCACCTTCGGTTTCGTTCTTATCTTGATAACTACATATGACTGCCACCATAGTATATTCTCCCCAATCATTGCAATTTTCAATCTCCTCCATATCATCAACCTCAGACTCATCTGAACTGTCTATTTCCTGTGAAAGAAGATTCTTCTTATTGAAAAAATTTCTCTTGAACTGCTTCTTCCCTTTCACATGGTCTGAAGATCTCTTTTTGGGAATTTCAACTTCATTATCATCATTTTCTTCTTGAAACTTTTTGGGGCACCTTGCAGTAAGATGACCAACTTTTCCACAACTAAAGCAAGAAGGTGGAAGTTTCTTTTTGAACATTCCTTTTCTTCTTTGAAGATTTGAGGAGATGAATGACATTACCTCATTTGTTTCTTCATCCTCCTAATAATCTTCAATGGTGAGCTTCTTCAAGGCCTTAAATTCCACTTCATTGGATTTCCCCTTTTCCACAGCCTAGTGATCATAATTCCTCATTTTATATGCAACCAATGTACTGTGAAAATTGTCCAATGTCAGCACTTTGGGATCTTTATCTTCTAGTACTAAATTTTTTGGATTGAACTAAGGTGGAAGCTTCCTCATGATGCACTTAACAATCTTTATGTCCTCAATTACTTCACCAAGACCTCGCATATCCTCCACAACAATATTTACAGTGTCAAAGAATGCATCAACAGACTCATTCTAATTCATCTCCATACTTATTCCATATTACATGCAGCTTTGCCTCTCTGACCATTGTATCTCCTTCATATATATTCAATAACTTTTCCCATATGGCACGTGAAATTTTTCATGACATAAAATTTATATAGATTGGATTGGATAGGGCTCCCCCTAAGGCATTTATTGATTTGACATCATCATCCAACTCCTTACGCTCAGGTTCTAATAATTCACCATTATTAATATCAGTTGTTATGCCATGCATGTCTGCTGTGAATACATCCATTCCCAATGATCAGAAGTAGTGTTGCATATGATTCATCCATAGTGGAAAATCATTGCCATCGAATATCGGAATCCCTTTATGATAGGTAACCTCCATTAAGAGAAGAACTAATATCAACCTATCTCTCTGATACCAATTGTTATGTCCACAAGGATGAATACCCTAAGAGGGGGGTGATCAGGGTATGAATAATTTAATATTAAAGCCCATTCTATAATGCCCCAGGGTTTTGGGGTCCATTACATAGTAATAATCTGATGTTGAGGTGTTCTGGGGGGGGGGTTGGAAGGCCATCCCAGCTTCTAGGTGACTCCTAGCGATATCCTTGGCCTACCTGTAGCCTCTCCCTACCGGTAAACCTAGCCTACCAGTGACCATGGGGTACCAGTAGCTCTCGGAAATGGGTAGCGCTCCGCTACCGATAGCCCTCGGTTACCTGTGTCTCTCGGCTACCGGTTGCTCTCATCTACAGGTTGTTTTCACCATTAGGTAGCACTCAGCAACTTGTAGCTGTCTCCAATCGGTAGCTGTCACCAACCGGTAGCTCTGGGCTACCGGTAGCTGTTGCCTACCCCCCACGGATTTTCCAGTAGCATCTCCTTTTTGCGCAAATTGGTTTTATACCATACTTTGACCCCTCTAAGCCTGTTTTAAAGCCCATTAATTCCCATTAATGTCATTTAATTAAATGATCGGTGAGTTACCCTAGTGTGCATCGGTTTAAACCACCCCGAAAGGTAGGGACCCTTTAATGACGTGTGGGGTGTCCCAACTGCGTGGTCAAACCACGATCCTTCTCCTTACGCGGTTTTGAGTTTTTCTCTCCCTATCATAACCATCTGAGGCATGCTGTATCTCTGCCTTTATAACCTAAAGGATTCTCCCTATGTTTCTTTTTCTCGATCACCCTGCGGTCGGAGTACCCTTCCTCCCGACGAGTTGTAACCCGGTGATGTTTTCCTTGATTGTGTTCTATGGAGCTCATACTAATCATGCGGGGACTTAACATCGATCATTGATCAGTTAGGTAGGGCTTTAATCTTCGTCTCTCTTTTCTATGTATCTTGCGGGGTGGGTACGCTACTTCTTCTGTATAATTGGATAACCAAACATTAATGAAGATAATAAAAGGATTTTACAGAATTAAGGGGAGGGGTGTGATCGATGATGCTGCTCTATTTTTCTCCTCTTTCATGATTAATGATTTCTGAATTATGTGGGTTTACGCCTACTGAAAATCATGGTCATTGGTGGACTTTCTCTGTGCACTAACAAACCCTTACCCCTTGTGATGTTTAAATGGCTTGTATTTTGGTTGTGAACCATTTTCTTTGTAAAGGAAATTGGTTAATTACATAAATTTAGCTAAATAAATTGGAAGCACTAGGATCAAATCATTTTCTATGATAACCCCAGTTTAAGCCCAGTGGAATTGAAATCATAGAGTGTGTTAAATATTTTAAATCTAAAATTCATATTGAGTCTACCTTGTATTGTTAGTATTGTTTTTTCTGTTTCCTCCATGGTCGGATAGGGGCTTAGATTGCTGGGGTGATGTGGGTGAGGATGGGATCCTCTGTTTGGATCACGAATTTGAGTGGGATTTTCTTCTATTGTGAAACCTTCTTATTCATAGTTCTGGGAACTTGGGACTGTATCTTACTTTGACCTGCATTGGATCTAATTCTTGGATGGGTCTCTCTTGATGTGTTTTTAGAAGAGAACCGGGTGTTAATGTTTAAATTGATATTCGGTGTACTCTTCCCTTGGCTTGTGCTTCTGCTTACTAGTTTCCCACGTAGGTGGAGAAACTTATTTAAACATTATTAATTAACATGAAACAAGGATGGTACAAATGTGGATTTGGTTTGATGTGAGTTGTGACTTGGGCATGGGTGTTATTCTTTTCTCCTGTGAATGAATAGTAAGGATAATGTTCTTTAGGCTAGTAGAATAAAAACCTAGATTGGGTGATTTCTTGTTACTTATACATATACTTTTAGTTTTTCTGTTTTTTATTCACGCCTCACCCAAGTTGAGCACTTAGTGCCGAACACCA
Organism: Viscum album; assembly: GCA_963277665.1. Lineage (NCBI taxonomy): Eukaryota > Viridiplantae > Streptophyta > Magnoliopsida > Santalales > Viscaceae > Viscum > Viscum album. The sequence continues at coordinate 1,121,280,575 of OY728146.1, forward strand.
CCCACTTAATGTGGGAGGGTGTTTTTCCCAACACTCCAATGAGTGGCTGGTTGTTAGCTCCTTTTCTGCACCCTTTCCCGAATAGACCAAGACTCTATGAACAGGCTGTGATGGCCTGAAGTCCATTATTAGGCCAAGAATCATCAGGTATTGTAGTGTGGTGGTTCTCCCAGGTTCGTGTGAGCATGTGGGTTCCCATGTATCTTCGGGATGAGGGCTAGGTGTCATCAGGCGTGGAAGTAGTTCTTCTAGCCCAGGTGTCTTCGAGTGTGACAATGGTTGTTCTGGCCTAGGTGTTTGCAGGCACGGTTACATGTGACAGTTGTGGCCTAGGTGTCTGCGGGTGGGATTGTGGTTGTGTCATAGGTGTTTGCGGGTGGGATGTGTGGTTGTGGCCCAGGTGTGTACGGGTGGGGAATGGAAGTGGGACTACGATGAGAATGGAGGGATTGGTCCAATACATAAGATGTATTTAATAAATAGTGGGAATGTGGTGTGCGGTACCCAAATATCGATGTGCTATTACTATACATTACTTGACTTGCGTTATTTAGGGAGTGTGACTTGGTGAGTTTTGGGTGGTTAGTTTACTTGTTAGGTTCTTGGTTATCCCTTTTCTTACAGGGCATTAGTATGCATCCCCACTTGTGCATGAGAGTCTTTTGTTTTTCCCTATTGAGTATACTTTTATGCTCACCCTACATATATAAAACTACTTTCAGGTTTCTAGGAGGACTTCACGGATCATGCGGGACCGTACTAGCTTGGACCCTTGGAGAAGTTGTTGTTGTTGTTTCCCTTTTCGTGGTATCTTTTTACCTTTGGAGTTTTGTGACTTGTATCTTTTACCTTTGAACAAGAAGATGGGAATACTTTATTTTCATCCATATTTGCACTTTCAATTTTGGTCTTATGTGATTAACTATCTTATCTCCCATTCCTATTAAATGAAAAAGGGTAATTCCTTCCATTTAGTGTGTGATTTTATACCCTTGGTGCTTGTCGCCACTCTAGGACTTATTGAAGGTGGGTTTCGTGGGTACTTATCACTCGTTCAACATAAAGAAGGAAGGGCCTAGAAATCTACTGACCCTTCCCTCCTTTTGGGGAAGGAGGATCGTGACACGTTCTGATCTTGTTTCGTGGTTAAGAAACACACTCTTCTCTCTCTTTCCCGTTGCACAATATAAACAGAAAGTAAATAATGCACATGATACACCAATTTTTACTTGGTTCACTCTCACTGGGCTACGTCAAAGGGGCATACACTAGAAATGTGCTGATGTACCAAATCCACTATAATCACACTACTTTTTACAAGGATCAGACTATATCTCTTCTATTCCCAGGGTCACTGCCTTTACAAGGTATAGGGTCAGCTCACTGCTTTCCCAAGGGTCACCCACGGTTTCTCTCTCTCTAGCTCACTTTCGATGGAGAGTAACACCTTCTTTCTATTCCTTTGATCACTAATCAGGAAAGTATCCACTCATACTTTATAGACCTGTAGTTCACTTCATCATCACTAATGATTTCATCCTCTATTGTATATAGATGCTCTGTTAAATTCCATCTTTCACATGCAGATGAATCTCACGTTGCATCGATGGTATTGGGCAATCTTCCAAATTTCACAAAGCCCTGGAACAGAGTCCTGAATCAACCTTACATGGCACCCTTGTCTAAGGCAGCGCACAAGTATCATTGTTCATGTTATAACTAGAACGCATATCTACCTCAACCACTTGCATGACACAAGCTTCTGCAACTCCAAACTTGCACAACTCACTTCCCTTTACGTTCAAAAAAATGTTGGCACACAACTCACAACAATCGCACTTCTTCAATACTGGCATGCAAGTCCTACTTGTGCAACCCACCACCACATGCATGACCACCACACCTGCGCGACAGAAGCTCTGATTTTCTCTAAGTCTTGAACTCATCACTGAATGAGGAGGGGTCGACCTGTATTTATAAGCATTTGAACAACCTGTGAAACTGTGCATAAATCTCCCCTCGATGCGCAAGTTTCGGCTCCCAAGTCTTTTTTCCCCCTAGACACTTGTGTGACCAACTTAAAAACTTGTGATCCCATTATTCCTTTTCCATATTTTGATGATCTGATCACGAAGGACAAATGGCGCGCATGATTCCAATCCTTATAGGCATCAGCGCGAAAGTCCTTCCTTGGTGCGCAAGTCACTTGTGTGACCTACTCAATACTTGGGTTCCCATTTTCCCTTTTCAAATTTTTGATGTTCTAATCTTGAAAAACATTAGCTGTGCATGTTTCCTCACCATCAAGTACACGGTTCAGATGTCCCTTTGCCAAAAACTAATTTTCTTCAATTGCCAATTTTTTGGCCCAAAAATAATGAAAACACTAGAAAACGACGCCACCTTGTATCTTTTCTTTTTGTACAGCCTCCAGATCATCCATTCCTTTTTCGAAGTTCTTGAATAAAAAATTGATCGTTAACCACAGATCTTGAACTTGACATGCCACAAAGAAATCCACTTTTTCAACAAATTTGTACGTCATGGTTTTCTTTGTCAACAATCACAACATAGATGTACACTTTTTCAACAAACACAATCACCTCAAAAATTCTTCAATGATAACTTGAGGGGTTTTTTCCCAAAAATCATTGCCATTAGGTTTGTTGAAAACTCTTCCATAAAAATATACATCATTAATTCATCAGTCACCATCCACCTTTTGCGATTCCAATAGAGATTAGAGATTTACTCAACACATACTCTAAGATCACATGAGAAATGATCGGCATGAGAAGCAAGAGTAGATGAAAAGTTCATCAATGAATCACTTAATCTATCACACCCACTATTGACACCAAACTGATACAAATTTTTACCAAACTGATTCCAATTGTTGGAAATTTCTTACCACATTCCAACACCAATCTTTTTCTATTATCACGATCCCCAGCTGCCGTAATATCTATTCTTTGATCGATCACTTCTAGCATCGTCAGATTTAATACGCTCTCCCTTTATCATTACTCTCCTCATATCTCTCTGCTCCACGTGTCAGCTTCTCCCCATATCAATCATGATTTATCATATTTCTACACTATATCCCCCTTGAAAATCACTATTTTTCTTTGAAGAATCACTATTTTCTCCTCCTTTGTCAATAAACCCAAAGGTCACTCTTTTGCAGTCTATAATAGAGTGGAGAACACATATCCGAAAAAAAGGAAAAAATACATTATACCTCGGGGAGAGGGGGTGTTCCACATCCACACTCTTTTAGGTGTGGGGAGTCAACTGAACTCCCAATGCCAGTTTATGCCTTTCAAATGCTTCCTTGGGTAAGGCCTTTGTTAGAATATCTACAACCTGTAGCTCTGTAGGAACATACTACAACTTCAGAAGCCCTTGCTCCACCTTCTCTTTGAAGAAATGATATTTGATCTCAATGTGCTTTGTCCTTGAGTGATGAACTGGATTTTTTCTAATATTGATAGCACTTTAGTTATCGCACTAGATTCTGATCGAAGACTTCACTTCAACTCCCATATCATCAAGCTGCTGCTTCAACCACAAAACTGTGTGCATGCTTGATTGGCCGCAATATACTTAGCTTCCATGGTGCTCAATGAAATGCAATCCTGCTTCTTACTTGACCAAGCAATACATAGTCCACTATGATAGAATTCACCACCTGGCATTGATTTTCTATCATCTGCTGAACTCACCCAGTCTGCATCAGTATATCCCAATAACTCCGTTTGAGAATTTTCATTATATGTCAAGCTTAAATCCACCATGATCGTGATATAAAAAGTATTTTTTCACTACAAGCATGTGGATTTCTTTGGGATTACTCTAATATATTACTGCTTGGCATGTGGAAAAAACAATGTCAGGCCTTGTTGCAGTTATGTTAAATAGGATTCGAATTAATTTCCTATATTCTGTGATATTAACAGCCTTACCATCCTCATATTAGGATAATTTCATCCGGGTCCCAACCTGAGTTTCCATATCCGTGGAATTTTCCATTCCAATACTTCTTAAGACCTACTTGAAATATTTGTATTGAGAAATGAATGTTCCATTCGTTCCTTGTGTCACCTGTAGACCAAGGAAAAACATTAGCTCTCCAATCATTGACATTTCAAACAAATTTTTCATGAATTTGGAAAACATTCTGCACAGAGCTTCATCCGATCCGCCAAATATTATGTCATCGACATAAAAAAACACCATCATACTTTGATTACTATCGTTGCTGAAATAGAGATTGTAATCACCTCCACCATGCTAGAAACCAAGCTTCTTCAAGTATTGGTCATGTAATGAGTTCCATGCTCTTGGTGCTTGTTTCGGCCCGTATAATACCTTCTTCAATCTTCAAACTCTATTTTCATCCTCATGAATGAGAAAACCATCATCTACTCAATATATACTTCCTCTTCCCTAACACCATTCATGAATATATATTTGACATCCATCTGGAACACTTTGAACTTTTGTTGTACTGCAATGGGAAGGAATAATATGATCATCTCCAGCCTTGCAACTGGTGAAAATGTCTCATCAACTACAATTCCCTCTATGTGGGAGTATCCTTTGCACTTTAGTCATTCTCGGTTTCAAACCACTATTCCATATTCATTCATCTTTTTACGATAGACCCATTTATTCCCGATGAAATTATTATCTGCTGGCCTTGAAATAATCTCCCACGTCCGATTCTTCTCAATATGATCAAATTCATCATTCAGAGCCTGGTCCCAGTTTTCATCTTCTGTTGCATCAGCAAAGCATTTCGGCTCTACCTGAGATAAAAATATTTTTGTTGTGGTGAATTAATTCTTCTTGTCTGAACTGGAGATGTCTGATCACCAATGATATTCTACCTATCAATTTCAGCTTCACTCTTCAGCTTTCTTGTAGACACAGACTTGACACATTCTTGGTCATCATCAGTATCTTCTTCTGATTCATCCTCTACCACTTCCACTCCCAATGTGTTTCTTACCACTTCATCACATTCATCCAAAAACTAGTCACTAGGTTGTTTAGTATTCTGTTTATTTTAAACTATAATGACATCATTTCTCACAACAATTTTTCCCATCCTTTTGATTAAGCATTTATATTCTTTACTTTTTTCTCGAGTAGCGAAGGAATATCCTCTCATATCATCATGAGTCAAACTTCCTGTGGTTTTCTATATTGATAATGAAACACTTAAATCAAGAGATCCAAAAGTATTTCAACGTATTTTTCATTCCATTCCACATTTCATACAGAGTCTTCCCTTCTTTTAGACAAAATAGATCCCTGTTCGAAATATAGACTGATGTCAAAACTTCTTGCTTCCAAAATTTCTATGGTATGTCCTTTTCAAAAATCAATGTTCTGGCCATGTTTTTTATGATCCTATTTCTCTTTTCAACTAGTACATTCTTTTTCGGAGTTCTCACTAATAAAACATGATTCCTTATCTCGTGTTTCTCGAGATAGTCTTCTACTTGACTGTTTGTGAATTCTGTACTGTTATCAGTACGAAACATCAAAATTTTCTGCCCATGAATCCTTTCTGATCCCCTCTTATACTGCTTGAAACAACTAAACACTTCTATCTTATTGGTAATGACACATAAAAAATCCATTCTTCTATAATCATCAATAAATATGACATAGTACATTTTCCCATTTATGGATCGTGGTGATATTGGTCCACAAAAATCGGCATGCACCAATTTGAGCACTCTAGTTGATTTCTGTTCCTTTGGCTTGTATGTCTTTCTAGTTATCTTCCCTTTTTGGCAAGCATTGCACGTATGAGTGTGATCACATGATAATTTGGGAATTTCTCTAGCAACATCACACTTTTACAGATCTTCCATGGATGGTTGGTTTAGATTACCAAGTGGCTTATGCCACAGCTGGTTTTCTTATTTTTTGGATAAAAGACACATATCTTCTTCCCCACTTATAAGGTAAATATTTCACATTGCCCTTTTTCCTTGTAGGACAATTGCTCCATAATTTCCTTTCACAACACACAACTTCTTGGTAGATCAGATAGTGTGTCCAGTGTCACATAGTTGACTGAGACTAAGAATGTTATGACTGAGGCCCTCTACTACCAAGAAATCATCATGTCTCATCTCTTTTCCCCTAAACATGGCCCTTCCTGAGCCAACAATCTTCATGCCTTCATTGTTTACAAATTTGACAACTCCTTCTTTGTCATGTTTTATGCCTGTAACAAGATCCTTACTACTTTTCATATTTGATGTGCAACCACAATCAATGATCCATACACCAAAGCAATCTGATGCCTTAAGGGAAATTTCTCCTACCAAAGCCTTCTCATTCTTCTTCTTCTTCTTGATCCATATTTTTTCCTTCACACTCGACATTTATTGAGACTTCTATTCTTTCTCAAAGTATTATGGACTAGCTTCATCTTGAAAAGCTGCAAATCTATTCTGTTTTTTAACTCACCTGTTGGTTTATTAATATGCTTCTTGGAAACATTTTGATTCTACTTAGGAACCTTCCTCTGTATGATCGAAGCGCAATACATAGCCATGTTCCTAAATCCTTCGCACCAAAAATAATGTCCTTAGAAATATGTTCTGGAAAACTTTTCTCTATTTGGCTGCCACCTATGTTCTTATTCCCTTTGATATCTCTTGTCTATAGAACACACGTACTGTGAATGTTCCATCTTTCCACAACAGTAACACCTGATTTAAGGTGCATTCCTTTGTGTTACTTCTGAACTCTGAGATTCTCCTGGGGATCTGTGAATATTATGATTCTATTTTCTGCCCAAATAAACATGCAATTTCAGAGTGGGTTCTTGTGGTATGTCATCAATATTTACAGCTTTTTGTTTTCGATCAATCCCCAATACAGCCTTAGCATTTGAGCTCGATTGCTTCTTCTTCCCTGCTGAACAACTAGCATCCTCTTTCATCTTTTCTCTCTTCTAAATGACCTTATTTTTTAATATCACATTGGGGGTCAAGAGTTTTTCTTGATCCTTCTTTTTTCATCGCATACTGACCACTTCTTCTTCAAGTTCATCGATATAGTTTACTTGATCTTTCATTTTTCTATTCAAACCATCGATCTCTCTTTTTTTTACCTCAATCTTGAGCGTATTCACACTAAATGATTCTGAGTTCTCTGGTTGTGATAACATGAGTTTCTAAATTTCATCCATCAACCCAGACTTATCTTCTTCATGGTGATGCATATAGAGCTTGGAATCACGAACAACTTTGTTATATTTCTTTGTTTTTACTCTATAAACATCTATCTCCACAAGAGAAGCCTCTAACTCATCTTTAATATCTATTCTTCCTTTATCTTCATCTTCGTATTCATCAAATTTGGATGCATTCTTCTCTTAAGAACTACCGACGACTACCACTATAGTATTTTTTGAATAATCTTCTTAATTTTCAATCTCCTCCACATCTTTAACCTCAGACTCATCTGAACTGTCTATTTCCTGTGATAGAAGATTCTTCTTCTTGTAGAAATTTCTCTTGAACTGCTTCTACCCTTTCACATGGGATGAAAATCTCTTCTTGGGAATTTCAACGTCATCTACATAATTTTCTTCTTGAAACTTTATGGGAAACCCTGCAGTAAGATGACCAACTTTTCCACATCTAAAGAAAGTATGTGGAAGATTCCCTTTGAACTTTCCTTCTCCTCTTTGATGATTTTAGGAGAGGAATGACATTAGCTCATCTGTTTATTCATCCTCTTGAGAATCATCAATGGTGAGCTTCATCAAGGCCTTAAATGCCACCTCTTTGGATTTCTACTTTTCCATAGCCTCATTATCATCATTCCTTGTTTTATATGCAACCAAGGTTCTGTGGAAATTCTCCAGTGTCAACACTTTGGGATCTTTATCTTCTAGTACTGAAACATTCCAATTGAACTTAGGTGGAAGCATCCACAAGATACTCTTAACAATCATTATGTATTCAATGTCTTCACCAAGACCTCACATATCTTCCACAACCATATTTACTCAGTCAATGAATGCATCAACAAACTCATTCGGGATCATCTTTAGGTCTTCATACTTATTCCACAACACTTGCAGCTTTGCCTCTTTAATAGCATTTCCAACATTCCACGCGACGTTTTGCATGACATATCCTTTGTATAGATAGGATTGGATAGGGCTCCCCATAAGGTATTGATTTCTTTGGCATCAGCATCCAACTCTCTACGCTCAGCTTCTGATAATGCACCACTATTAATATCAGCTGTTATGCCATGAAATGCTGATGTGAATACATCCATTTTTAAAGAGCATAAGTAGTGTTGTATCTGATTCTTCCATAGCTAAAAATTGTTCCCTTTGATGATCGGAATCCCATTATGATTGGTGACCTCCATTGAGAGAAGAACTAATATCAACCATTCCCTCTAATACCAATTATTAGGTCCACAAGGTCGAATACCCTTAGAGGGGGTGAATCATGGTATGACTAATTTAAAATTAAAGCTCATTCTGATATTGTATCTCTGTTAATAATAACACTCTTCTCTATCTTTATCGTTGCACAATATAAAAAGAAAGTAAAGCATGCATAGGACACAACAATTTTTACTTGGGTCACCCTCAATGGGCTACGTCCAAGGAGCATACACCGGTAATGTGCCGATGTACGAAATTCACTATAAGAACACTGCTGGTTATAGTGTTCGGGATAGATAACTTATATACATACGCTCACTTCCTTTACAAGGTTTAGGGTCAGCTCACTACATTCCCAAGGGTCACTCCCTGTTTCTCTCTCTCTGGCTCATTGCCAGTGGAGGGGATCACCTAGATCCTCTTCCATTTCTCACTGCTTTGGAAAGGATCCACTCACAGTTTATAGACATGTAGGTCTCTTCATTATCACTAATTAATGCATCCTCTGTTGTATGTAGACGCTCTGTTGAGGTCAAAATTTCACCCATAGATAAATCTCACTTTACACCGAATGTATCCGGAAATCATCCAGCTTTCAACCAGCCCTGAAACAATGCTATGAATCAACCTTACATGGTACCCTTGTCTAAGAGGGCGTGCAACTCACAACAACCATGCTTCTTCAAAACTGGCATGCAAGTCCTACTTGCGTGGCCCACCACCACTTGCGTGACCACCACACCTACGCGACAGCACGCAATTCTCCCCTCGATGTGTATCTTTTGGGCGAGCAAGTCTTCTGTCCCCCTAGACACTTTCTTGACCAACTTAAAAAATTAAGCACCCCATTCTTAATTGTCCATATTTTGATGATATGATCATGAAGGTCAAATGGAATGAAAGTATCAAATCCTTATGGGCATCGCATGCAAGTCCTTCCTCGGCATGCAAGTCACTTGCGCGACCTACTCAATACTTGAGAGCTGCATTTCCCTTTACCATTTTTTGATGTTCTGATCTTGAAAAACATTAGGTGCACATGTTTCCTCACCTTCAATTACACGCCATAGATGTCCCTTTCCCAAAAATTAATTTTCTTTATTTGTCTATTTTCAGGCCCAAAAATAAGGAAAACACTGGAAAATGGTGCCACGTTGTATCTATTAATTTTGTATTGCCTCCAGATCATCCATTCCTTTATCCATATTGTTTAATAAAACATTGATCATTAACCACAACTCTTGAACTTGACATGCCACAATTAAATCCACTTTTTCAACAAATTTTTATGTCATGATTTTCTTTGTCAACAATCACAAAAAACATTTCCACTTTGTCAAAAAAACAATCACCTCAAAAATGCTTCAATGATATCTTGAGGGATTTTTTCCCAACAATATAATATATCATATAAGGTCAGAAAATTACCAGAACATTGGTTTTTAGGTTATAGGTCTTTTTACATCATAAATTCTAAGACAAATTACTATGTGAACTCATTTTACCTTTACAGATGTAATTAATTAAAACTGTTTTCAATAATAATAATAGTAAAAAATTAAGTTGACCATATTTGATAATATAAATTAACACAACTAAATATTTTAAATCATTTTAGAAAAATTAAACTCACAGAAGTTGTAGAATGTAATTTAAAATTAATGTCATAGATAGGTTGAAAAATTGAGTTTTTATAGTGAAAATGTTCAAAGGTTTACCATTTTATAATATAAAATTTAAGTATGAAAATGATAACAATAAACTAAAATAGATTTTTTGATAAAATTTATATCTAATAACACTATAAATAAACTTATATTATATATTTTATCATTATTTATTATTAAATGAAAAAATATTTTTCAACTAAAATTTGTCATTTTTCACTTTTCCTCTAAAACGGAACTTCTCAAAAAAATCAAATAATCACACCAGAGATAATTTTGTTATTATAATTTACAAATTGAGTTTTTATTTGTAAAATAAATTTTAGAAAATTGTAATAAATTAATTTTGATTTTTTTTCACCACGAAGTACATAACCCTCTTTTATAAAAAATTTATATTTTTATTAAAAAATAAATAAAATGATCGATATTTTAATTTTAATTATTATACAATTATTAATCATGCATTAAATATAGATTTTAAAAATTTATTTAGTCATATTATTATCTTCCATTCTAATATCCATGTGATAATTTTCATATTCAATAATAATTCAAATAATATATTGTCTTATGGTGAAACACAATCTTGCATGGAACACAAGCTAGAAAAAAACTATTTTTTTGCATGTAACGTAAGAAAAACATAGTGATGCATATCATTCATGCTGTTCAAGAGAGTGAATTTATTTAAAAATAAATATATCTTATTTTACTATGGTGTTATATTCCCTACCACACATTATGTTCCATGTCACGTAATACTATTGTATAAAATTTTTCACTTATAATTTCTGGGAGTTTAATGTATCCAAAAATGGATTAAGAAAATTTGTACACATCATGTAATTATCTTATGAGATAAAAAAATTACCCAATGCATTTGAGGGATATACAATTTAAATTCCACCCATCAGATAAAGAAATCTAACCATACATGTTCAATGTAATCATAAAAAAAATATCATAACATTATAACATAACCCATGAATAAAAGGGTGGTTTCCTAATGACTTTACCATTTCATCATAACATAACATATTGAAAATAAAATAATTTAAATATTATATCATCATTATAAATTTAATACAAACGTATAAATTATAATGATATTGAAATTGGATCATATCCATACTAAATTATTATTCACATCCTAAGACTATATCATTGATAAAAATTCTTGTAGATATTGCTACAGAATTTATTCATAAAATTACCTTTCTTATTTTTAAATCAATTATTATAATATAAAAAATTATAAAAATATAATTAATAAATATTAATTAAACAAAAACATGGATAATTATAATAAAATAATCAATTAATTGAGAGGTCATATCATAGAAAAAATTCTCTTATACCTTGTTTATAAAATCAACTTTTCATTTCTATATTCAATACAATTAAAAATTACATATTTTTAAAAATTACAGGAATAATAATTTTCATCTAGTTAATAAAATGTAAAATATGTGTGAAAATGAATTTAAATTATCATAATATAACATTGAAATATTCTTGATAAAAATTTAAAAAAATAGATAAAGAATAAACTTTTTCAACCAAAGAGAGGAACAATGTTTTTCTATTAAAACATTATTAATCCTTTGGATTATTTAAGTTGATGATAATAATAAGAAAAACTATAATCAATAAAAAGTTTTGTATAATAAAACTGATTATTTTTATAGAGGTATATCAAAAAAACATCATAAAAAACATAATCATATTCAATCTTGGTAAATAATGAGATTGTGGCATGAAACCATTAATTAGAATTGGACTTTCATAGAATGATATCTCACATATTGTATAACAATTCTAATATAATAAATATTATATATAATATTAATTTATACACATATAATGTCAGATATTATACTCGTATATCATTTATGCAACCATTTATCAATAATTACTTATTAAAATCATCATTTCTAGGTGCTATTTGTATATATTTTCATGTGAACCTATGTTTGGTAGTTTCAGTCATTATAAAATGATCATTGTTACATAAATACCCCCATTATATTTATGTTAAATATTTCATATATATTTCTATATAGGTTCAACCATAAAAGGATGGGTTAAAAATCATTAGATTGTTCTTAGAGATGATTGGTTGATCTTATCCAGGAGCATTGAATTCATTTTTAAAGGGATGAAGTGAATGAATTGTAAATAATAATTAATATTTTCAGGAAAATGTTGATATCATATATATTCTATATGTTAGTTAAATATATTACTAATATAATCAATGTAAATCAAAAATTAAAAACAAATTATATCTCTTCATAGAGGTTGTAGTCCACATGTATTCATGGAAAATGTTAGAGTTTTTTAATGGATGGGTTAAAATGAAGGTATATATGATATCATAATATAGAATATTAATAATATATTAAATATCATTAAAAAACAGTAATTGTACCAATTTATGAATGAATGTGATGAATACAGACTCGTATACCATGTAGAGGTGGTATTCCACACCAACACACAACCAATACTTTCACAACCCATAAAGTGAAGATGGGAGTGGATAGTGGTGGTTTCATGATAATGATAAAATTTCTGTATAACTTAAATAAAAAATTTAATATTTATTATGTGTATATTATATTTATAGGAGTAATAATATTAAATAAATTTAATGATGTCAGGTAAGATGATTACCTCTTCTTTCGAGGACCTCCCTTCAATCATTTTTTAATGACCATTGTAATTGAATAATATGAAGACTATAACATAAAATTTGTCCTTAGAACATGTTATGAGAGAAATTTACTGAATTTTCTCAGCATATATAGCTCATTTTTTTTAATTAAAGGAGATATAGGGTGAAATTTTATTAGGGAGGAATATAAATCACATTGAATTAAAAAAAAGAATAAACTATAATTAAGTAAATATAAAAAAAAATCAATATAATAGATATATATATAATAAAAAACACTATAATTTTATTATGACGTCGTCCAATTAAATTTAGTGTTCTTTTTTGTTTTCTTTTAAGGTTTTTCATTTTTCTAACACATTGGGTAACCAATTATAAACATAAAAAAGGTAAGGATTTTTTTACTTTCAATGGGGTATCATTTTAATTATAATGTATAAATTTTTACATAATTTGATATGTGGGGATATTTAACACCATTTACTATCCTATATTTCTTATATGAATTATTATATCATATTCAAATAATATAAAAAAATTATTTAATATAACATATATGTAATTTTATTTTTGATACTACTCAATTAATATGAATTTAAATTCAACATAAATTAAAGGAATTAAGATATAAAACTATAATAGATTCCATATATGTAATATTTATCGATATAATTTTAGGAACAAATTAATTCACCCAATGATCATTACATTTAATTTTTTTATAATCATTTATTTGTTTTTTATATTACATGAATAGATATTATGTTAGGGTTGGATAAGATTTTATATTAATTATTCAATCACTAAAATAAAATATAAAATAAAATTAAAAAGTAAAAGATTCAATCATATATCCATTTATGATAGAATTTATAAACATTTTCCATATGTATATATTTATAGATATTATGGTCAATAAGGTGTTATTGTGTAGTTATTCTTTTCTCACATTGATATAATGGTCTTAATCAAGGAAAACCCCTAAAACTTAGTCATATATTCGTGGCATAGAGAGACATGGTGTAATTTAAATCATCCAGTAAGATAAATGCAATTTTTAGTCCAATTATGACACCTTATACCAATTGTTTAACACTACTTTTTATGGTATACACATATTGAAGCAAAAAAATAAACCGACTGTACTATTTTAGAGTAAAAATTATAACAAAACAATTTATCAATTTTTATCACTCTAAATTTAATTTTGGAATTCACTTAATATATTAAGATATCAATAAATGGGTTATAATCATTTTAAAATATTTTCCAAAAATTTGATATAAATAATTTTTGAGAAAAAATATATTTTGAACTATGGAATGTGATTTTTTATTATCCCATTAATAGAAATAAAAATATTATATGACTATTAAAAGGATTGAATATATTTTAATAAATATATATACAATCATTCATGAATGTTTAATAATTTATTTCATTAAGATAGAATCAAAATGCGTAATTTTTTTTAAAAAACAACTCTTTTACTTTCAAATGATTATTTTATTATTTATTATTAATTGATTATAGATTATATAATTTTTATGTTTTAAACCATTAATATTTCATAATTTAACACATATTATACATACATGCCAATCTAATGGCATGGTTATAACTATTGCATAGAATATTAATATTATAATATGACACTTCACAATATTTAAATTCATTTTTATGTATAAAAATGATATATAATAAATAAAATATAATTAGGGATAACTATATAATTAAATCTGATGATGTTAGATTATTTTGAATTCGATATAATGTTTTAACCAACTTTTGATCTGTATGTGTATATATAACATTAATTCCATTTATTATGGGAATCATTAGTTATTATTGTCATCAAATTCATTTTGAATCCCATATTCTCTCTCAACAAGTGATGTTATTGGTAAATATGTAATGTCACATCGATCAAAATCGGGTTTCACCATTTATATTGATAATGAATAAGACTCTACCCTAGAAATATCACTAGTAGTTCAATATATAATTTTGAATAAAAAATGTAATATTTTATTAAAATAGTTAATTACAGAAGACATCTAAATTTAAAAACACATACCTTTTTAAATGTTACATTGTAGTTTGGATTTCAATTAAATACATAAATTTACCAAAATTTTGTGTAAAAATGTTTTGTACAAATATAATGATTGATTAATGTTATTTTCTATTGTTGTTAATTATAGGAAAATAGAACATATTCAATTAACTTATACAACTGGGGATTTCTGAATATCTAAATATAATATATAATAAAAAATATTAATAAAATTTATTGAGATTACATGTGTATGATAAAAAAATTATCCTATAAATGATAAATGAATCATTTGTTACAAAAATAGCGTAATATTATTATATATTCATGAATATAAAAAATTATCATAAAATATAGATTCAAATATTAATATTAAATATGTTTTTTCCAGTCTAAATTTTCTGAATAATATAATTTTTGTAGTCATATTCAACCATAAATGTTAAAATAAAACTGATGAATAAAATATAACAAAAAATTAACATTAGTAATAATCATATATTGAATTAAAAATCAATTATAAAAAAATTAGTTTCATTATGATTAGGTTTCTAAATAAGAAAATAGGAATTGACCATTATAGTGAGAAATATATCATTTTATCATATTCAATTAACCGGATAATTTATAAATGCATGGATTATGTCTATAACTGAATTTTTTTTATCATTATGTAGTTTTTTGTAAATTATAGTGAGGCCACACATAAGTCTATGTAATAATAAACATCCCCATCACCTGAATTATTTTTTACATGGAATAATTTAATACAATTAATCATCTTAAGTGGAAGATACAATAAATATCTACTTAATTTATATCAAAATGGAAAATTTATTCTATTGTAAAATAATTCTATTAAAAGCAATTTATAATTATATTCATAATTATAAATGTTTAAAAAACATTTAACATCATCCCAATAAATGAAAACAACAAGGATTAAAAAAAATTACAGTCAATCTCTCATAATTCCTCTATTTATCAAAATTATAGTGCGGATATACAAATTCTTTTTTCATTTTATATGAAAAATCCGATTCATTAGAAATTTCCATTAATCCTCTATTTTTAATGGTACTCTTTTTCAAATGAATATTTTTGGTAAAATGAATAATAGTTAATATCAAAACTAGACCATGTTATCATATTAACACATGGTCCACCTATTGACAATTTTTTTGTTTCATATGTTAAAAAACATTTTCAATATATCCTAAAACCTTGTAAAAATATGTTTTAATGATAATTCGTCAAAAAAATTAAAATTTTCATAACCTGAATATAGTAATATATGATGATATATAGATTTGAGCATCACCTTTGTTTCTCAAAAGGTAAAAATGTACTAATATAACACCATTATGAGAAATTAACATTATATTAAATCTATATTTCCATTCACATTCATTATAAAAATTAAGATGATGAAATATACTGTGTCTAATAGGATCCAAAATATTTAAATAACCATTACAATTCAAATTCTACAATGATGAAATATATTTCTAAATAATAGTTCCCACCAAAATGTATTGGATTTTAACACAAACATTCAAAAATTTCATTTAAATTTTGAAATGATATATATGACAGAAATAATTAATCATTCATATTATTAACCTTTTCATTGAATTAATCATATGAAGAACCATTATATCAAAAAACAATAGAAACTAAAAAATTTAGTTGAAGAATTTAGAGGATATGTTCCCGCTTCAACACATAAAATAACTTTTTATATATAAATAATATGTTAATAGAAATGAAAAAGTAACACAACAAGGTGGCATATATTATTATAATGAACTGACCCACCAGAACCGAATATGATAGTGTTGAAATGAGTGTGACTACCAATTCCTACCATTAATAGGCTATGGGATGATGATTACTTCTATGTGGGAATATAACTCAAATAAGAGTCTATAGCTTTATATAATTGTACAAAAACACACATCTAACACTATAAATACATTCATGGTTATGAAATTAATGGCTGGACATATATATTGTGAATAATCATTTCAAAAATACATTAGGAAATGTATATACAAGTGAAACCATATATACAAATTACTAAGGAAAAATACCTCAGAAAACATAAGTATAGGGAAATTCCGAAACTCACAATAACATTACAGTTTAGTGAAGGGGGGAACCTCAAAAAAAATATCCCAAATTTTGATAGATAGACACAATTATTTAAGGATGTACATAAAAAATAAAATAAAACCATGTCCATATATGTAACTAAAGAAATATTTCAGACTACAAAAGACACAATAGATTAGTGAAAATACCACAATAGAGTGTAATAAACCAGTATCATATAAATAAATATCCCATTTTTAGGATTAATATTCATTAAATTTCACAAAAACATGTTGGAAAATAATAATTGAATAATTTCATGGGGGATAGAAAAAAAATATTTCATGAAGGAACATCCATATCTCTGAAAAATATCATCCAAATTTTACTATTTTCCAAAATTTCATACATAAAACTTGTATTCCTATCATGAGTAAAAAACAATAATATAGTATGATATCATATTCCTAGTAAGGGTAAATAGCTAGATATATAATCATAACACAATCATAAGGTTCCATGACATGCATTCTACAAAATGAGGGAAAGAATAACAAGATTACCTGCTCTTCCTTCTTCATGGTGAATGAGGGATAATGACCCTTGAGACCCATCAATAGTAGGTCCTAGAGTGGTAACTATCACCTAAGGTATAGAATCTATGGAAAACGGAAGGAATATCACTTTTTATATAATAATATTAGGAGATAAGATAGTAAATCCTGGCAACAAGAAGGACTAAAGATAAAATCAGAGAAAAAAATCCATTCCCAAATTCATGTTTAAAATAAAATGATTCAATGTTAAAGAAAATAATTGAAGGAAAGTACAAAAAGAAAATAAAAGTATCAACGAAAACTATCCAGATGCCGGAGATATTATGCTCCGGCATGGGATTCGATGTGCTCCTCAAACCTGAAATTTTTTTTATATATGTATGGTGAGTATAGATGTATACTGAGTAGGGAAAACAAAAACTCTCTTACACAAGTGGGGAGACATTCTAATTCATCATGAGAAAATATTGGTAAACAAAATAGCTAGAAAAGAAAATATCCACCCCGTTTCACCAAGTCACACTCCCCAAACAATGAATGTTAGGTAAAATAATAGTAATAGCACATCGATATTTGGGTCCCTGCACCGCTTTCCCTTTGGTTCTATAGAAAATCCTATGCATTGGACCTCCCAAACCATTTTCACTACAGTCCAAATGATATACCCCACTGTTACAAACATGGGATACCATAACCACACATCACACCCATAGAAAGCTGGACCACCAAAACCACCCATAACAATTCCGGTAGACACCTAGGCCACAATAACCACTGCCACACCAGACGATACCTTGTCCAGAATAACCACTGCTATGCTCGTAGACACCTGGGTGTCATACTGTAAACACTTGGGAGACAAACCAGCCAGTAAACACCTACGCTAACTCACCACATCACATAATTACCAATGTTTTATGGGCTATAATGGACCATAGTCCATCACATCCTTCTCGTAGAATATAGGGCTAATTGGGTGATGAAGTACAAATGATCTAATAACCAACCACTCATAGGAATGTTGTGAAAAAATACACTTTCCCATAAAATGGGGGTGTTTAGCACAAAGTTCTAAACATGGGATGTGTGTGTATTATAAACACAAGAACTAAAATTTATACAACATGGTAAGATAGAACTTTTCCTATCCTATGGGTCCCAAAATCAACATCCATCCCATAAATAACAACTCTTTCTGCTAACCCATCATGCACATGTACACCACTGCCACAACCAGAGAACAACCAATTTTTCAAAAAAAAATCGTCATTATACTAGTTATCAGTATCATGTTCAAATGATTCCTTTAAAATATTCCTTCACTGTTAGGAAACAAAAAGGAATAACTACAAGCCAAAACACTAACTGAATGAAATGAACCAATCATTGTTTAAGTATTCACTCCATGTTCTCTCATAAGTAACAATATCAAATGGGATCTTTGAGATCCCTTATAGTATTGGAACCAAACCAAGACCCAACATACTAGGTCCAGAACATTTACCAAAAGCTCATGAAAACCTTAGATTCACATACCAACCACCTCTAAAAAGGGTATTTCATTCCACTCTTTGTCACCTCACAAATGTTGAACAGAACAACCATGCATATAACGAGAACATATAAAAGGATTTTTTATAGATTTAACCAACACCATTCATTATGTTTATCCCAACCTATTGGTTATCCTAGGTGATAACACAAGGTTTCTTATCCATCGGTCATACATTTAATCAACCATGATTATGTGATTAATATTTTTCCATGTTACATTCATTCATCACATGATTATCCAAGAAAATAGTTATTCATTAGTGTGAAGGAAAGAACCACCATCAGTTTTGTTTTTCTGTGCACAGGAGACCATAATTACACAAAATAAAAATGATGTTAAAATTCAACAACAACACCATCATTCCAATCCCTTTACTCTTTTATTTTTTATTTTTTATTTTTGATAAAGTTTGTTGGATCTACATCCTGGGGGAACCTCATCATACCAACCTGCATGATGCACAATAAATAGAGACTATGGAAATACCACTACTTGGATGTCCATGGATAAATGTTCTCCCATTGCGCCAATAACTGGGGATGGAGCGACTATTTAGAAAAGAAAACACCAAGGCATAGTGGGAATAGATCTAATATCAGTGCACGATTTTTCTCAGGAGTAAGTCTTGAGACACACTTAGAGAAAATAAAAGGAAGAAGGAATTAATTATGATTTTTCTCAGGAGTAAGTCTTGAGACACACTTGGATAGTGTCTTAACCAATCAGTTGTGTTGTTTCACATATTTGAATTAATTATGATTTAATAATACCTCTTATAAAGGCTAGAGATAGACAATTAGATGGTTCTGAGTTGGTGGATATTCATAAAATATAGAAAAACACGTAACAGGCGCCTAACATGAAACACAGAAAGGGGAGTGAAACTGAAAAAAGGCCACATATTTTGGTATGTCATACATCGCCCAACTACTATGGTATTTTGAGATATCAATTACATGCTTTTCAACAGCCCTAAATCACTCTAAATGGGATATTAAAACATTTTTATGACAAAAAATTCATTACTAGAGCGAAACTAAAAAGTCTGGGAGAAGTTATAAATGACTCACCAATGGGTGAGTCACCATCGCCTTGGCACTATCGCTCCGGAAGTGATTCATTGGCACAGATTCCCATCTGTGCCACCATTCATTCAACCTGAAAATTTAAATACACTTCAATGAGTCACTAATGGTCCATAGGATTCCTCGAACCCTGGGATTTGAAAAAGTAATGGACCAGGATGTTCTAAGACATTACATTAGATTCCTCTCAAACTATTCTCTCCCTTTAAAATTTAATAGTAATCCTGATGAAAATATAGGGGTACGATCATCCACCTCCCAAGATACCTCTAAAGGAAAAGACACCTTATATTTTTGCAAAATCTAGATTAAAACCCCAAAATCTAGGAATACCACTCTCATCCATCTCTTGAAAAACTGCGGTAAAAATACCGCTCCTCTCCCAAAAGTAACCACATAAACATAAAAAGGTCACACCATATAGACATATGGATTAAGGAGATCCTTCTTCCATGTCAAGATATTATCCCTTTAGGGAGAACTAACAAATTTTCACGAGTTTAATTGCGTCAACATTAATGCATCATGTTTAGGGATTAGTTCATCCCCTCCCTATAGTCATGAATTATCACTCAAAATAGAGAATAGATAAATAACTTATCTTACAACATGTATGGTAAATCACTACACCAAATGAAAGGAATGAAGAAAATACAAGACCAATTCTCAGAATATCTCTAGGTACAAGGAGACCACTTGTGCCCCCCATTCCTAGGTACACTCCTTGAGGTCACCCTGCCACCACAACACACGATCCAAGTGAATGGCCCATCCATGATGCACATTCACCTTATAATCCTCGATTCTCAATGGTCGCTCAATAAACATCACATCATCCTAAATATACGACTCTCCCCATTTTAGGACATGATAGTTACCATGTAGATACCGACAGTGCTAAGATACATGGAAGACGTTGTGAACACACACAAATAGTGGTGATAAAACATGCTAATATTCCACCTCACCGACTAGTCCCTTCACCACGAAGGGTCCAATTAATCTGGGAGAAATCTTACTCCCCCTTCCAAACCTCTATTTCCCATGACATGGGGAGACCTTTAGAAGCATGTTTCCCCCAACTTCGAACAACAAGGGACTCCTCCTATTATTTTAATATGACTTATTTTGGTCCGCAGTGGCCTTCATCCTTTCTTGAACAATATGAACCATCTCTATCGTGCTCTTCACTACCTCTAGGCAAAGAAAACCTACCTCCCCAACATTTATCCAGCACAAGGTTGAACAACATGGTATCCCATAAAAGTCTTAAAATGGTTCCATGATAATGTTAGAGTGGTAGATATTTTTTGTATACAATCTCTACTAAAGGAATGTGTCATATACACAATCCTCTGAAGTCCCGAACAGATGATCACATCATATATATCAATATTTTGATGATCCTCTCTATCTTCCCATCCGTATGATGGTGGAAAATAGTGTTAAGGCATAGCTGAGTGCCGAAAGAATGATGTAATCTCTTCCAGAATCATGAATTAATACATGTATCTCAATCCAAAATTATTGTTCTAGGAACACTGTACAGCCCCACAACTTCACCCATGTACTTCTGTAATAAGGAATTCAGTACACTCGAATCCTTAATTGCATAGAAGTGAGCTAATTTCATCAATTATTCTACCAATACCATGAGAGAATCACAACTTCCCTTAGCTCATGGAATTATTATGACGAAATCCATTCAGATTTCATCCCACTTCAACTAAGGAATTCTGAAGGGCTGCAACAATCCGCCAGGAACATATTGTTCAACCATTACCTGCTGACCCACAGACATTTTTTGACAAACATCACCACTTCCCGCTTCACTTCAATCCACCAAAACTGACTTCTCAAGTCCTGGTACATCATGGAAACACATACGTGTACTTACAGGGTTGTTCTATGAAATTAACCAAGAACTCCCTCACACAATGCCATTAAGAAAAACAACGTTCCTCGAAAAATCATTTGATTATGAATATCATTGAACCATCTTTCTAGAATATCTCCCTGTCTAACTTGATCACACTTTACTTCAACCTCTGAGTACCCCCACTAAGACTCCTCTACCTACCATACCACAGATGATTACACTATCATCTGAAATAGACCGCCTCTACCACTGTCAAACCATGTATCCAGGAGAAAGATAGCCAACATCTTCATCACCTTCCAAGAATCTTCTGACTCCTGAACCACATCCTTCTACAACTTCATGTTCAAGTAATCCGCAATGACATTCCCCTTTTTTGAGGTGTAATAAATATCAAAGTCATAATCCTGACAAAACTCCACCCACCTTCACTACTGAAAATTCATGTCTCGATAGGAGAATACATACATCAATATATTGTGATTTGTGATTTCCATGAAGTGTTACTCGATTAGGTAATTCCTCAAATACTATAACACGAACACAACCGATGAAGGTTTTAGGATGTGAGAAGAATTGTAACTTTCATGGGGATATAAATACCTAGACCTATAAGAGATATCTCCTAGATGATGCATCAATAAACACTGCAAGCCTAGACCATATAAAACACATAACAAATTAATTGTTACCCCTTCTTCTAGTAGCCTCATCACTGCGGCACTGACCATCTTCCCTTTAATATAACCAAAATCTACCTAGAACTACTCACTCCATACCAAAGCCTAGTATTTTATAGTCAAGACCATCAAAGGTGCTGAAACTTGAGAGAATTCAGGTACGAACATTCATTAGTAACTTTCTAGTCATAGGAAACTACTGATTTCTGCCAATTTCCTAGGTGTTTCCCAAGAAAAAACTGCATTGACCTTCGACGGGTCCAATGTTATTCCCAACTAGGACACCACGTGTCTATTGAAGAGTACCTATCATGTCCACAACATTCACTTGGATAAGTTCCCATAGAGCTAGTGGTGTCATAGGACCTCCAAAATTTTCCTTAGATGCTCTCTATGATCCTTCTATGACTAAGATGATCAGGATGTCATCGATGAACAAGACCATGAACTAGTCTAGTTACTCACGATAAACTGGGTTCATGATCCCCATGAACACAACTCTTGTGTTAGTAATGATAAAAGACATGACCATGAACTCAAAGTTCCAATATATGCACCTCACGTTAGTCCTCAAGATATCACCCCCTTACACCCTCCACTGGTGATATCAATACTGCAGGTCGATCATAG
The DNA here is from genome assembly GCA_963277665.1 of Viscum album. Lineage (NCBI taxonomy): Eukaryota > Viridiplantae > Streptophyta > Magnoliopsida > Santalales > Viscaceae > Viscum > Viscum album. Next base: position 1,121,303,898 of record OY728146.1, read on the forward strand.
ATAACCAACATGATCCACTCAAATTGTCCAAAAGGTCTTCGATGCTCGAGAGGGGGTTTTTGTTCTTTAGCATCACCTTATTCAGTCTTATATTGTCTATGAACACGCTGGGAGCCCCATCTTCATACATTGCGAACAACATTGGAGAAACCCATAACAACATCCTTGGTCGGATCAAACCCTTATTCATTTGGTCATCAACCAGGATCCACAAGTCCCACAACTCAAAAGGTGTGTTCGGATATAGAGCCATCTAAATCATATGGGATATAGATTGTAGGTTTATCCTAAACTCATCATCACGTTGAGGGGGTAGAGTCACAACCTATTTGGGGATGACGTCCAGGAACTCTTAAACAATCCCCAAAACTTCTACCAACACTAATTCAACTAATTCCACTGACAAATTAGATAATAAGGAAATAGGGGGATCCACACGCTAACTTCCTTCCTGGAATCCCCGCTTTCCAACAAAAGCTACATGATGGACACAAATATCTAAGAAAACAACCCTTGTCAGGATGCAGTTGATAACATCTTGTATGGAAAAAAATAATGTCGATTCCCAGGATGACATCACATGGAAGCATATATAGCAGAAAGAGATCCCCATATGACTGATGTGGCCCCAAAATCAGCCTTAATTCTAAATAAACAACAAACATGTTGGTCTTACAACTAACTAGTGTTCCCAACACCAGGGGAATGGAATGTCTCTCAAGGTCTAGACCAATGGTATGGGATAGACACACTACAAAAAAAGAGTGATAATTTCTTGAATCAAACAAGGAAAATGAACGAGTAAAAAACAAACTAATCATAGTTGAATGACCTCTAGCCCTTCTTGAACTACTGCCTGTGTGGCATGAATCTTCCCACACACAACTCTTATTCCACTCGGTGGTCAACCACCTCCTTGAGGACTACCCAATATAGGACCTTGAGGAGAATCTTGAGTTTTATCTCTTCCTGTAATGTCTACTCTTATTGGGAAACGGGCCTATTGTTGCTGCTGAAAAGGTCTTGTCAGAAAATGGTGCTTCCAAGGTGGGTGTTGAACCTACCCCCCCCCCCACACACACACACAAACAAACTCAATACTACACTTGGATAGTGAACTGATTCTGAAGATTCATGTTGTTGCCACAGGTAAAGAACCTTGGTCTCAGGCCCATGACGAAAGGGCGGGGACCAAAAGATCAGAACTGGAACTACTGAGGTCTTCCCCCTCTGAACAAAACCTATAAGGCCCTATTAATGGAGGTTTATTGTTAACAACCTTCTCATTGGATGAACCCTACCAGTTCTCCCCTCATGGAACACCTCCCATCATGTTCATCATTTCCACTAATTTAGCATTATACTGATCCTCCTCATACATGATTACAGTGAAGGTAGTGACAACATACAGAAGTGAAGGTTAGACTGCCTCCTCTAAGAATCTCTTTCATGACCCCTCATCTGGGAATATGTTTGGAGGGAAATGATGAAGATCCTTGATCTTTATCCCCAAATACCTTACCGCCATACTCCTCTACTGGAGGTGGAGAATCTCTTTCCTATTTTCATCATTCATCATAGAAGATAGGAATGCCACTCATAATCCCTTCTTAAATTCACTCCACAAAACATAAATCTACTTCTTCTCCCTGTGATATAGTGTTCACCACTGACATGATTCCCCCATCATCCAGCTCACATCCATAGGAACCCAATACTCTGTCGAAGCCCAGATCAAGCTGAAAGCTATCACCAGCTCCTCGAGCCAGCTCTCTGTCTCAATGTCTCAGACTCTACCCTCGTACATTCAAAGAACCTAATACTAGAAGGCATGAATCGTCTTCTTCTACATGTCATCCTCCTCCTCATTGTTTCCTTCTAATAATCAAACAGATCAACCAGCTAGGTCTCGACCACCTGTACTACTCTTGGATTCCATCCGAGTTCCATAACTACAAGGTAAACAAGGAATTTCTAAGCCCGGGTTGTATAGAATTAACATAGGGTCTTATATATTATTTATTTATATTTTTTTCATGACACTAAAATTCATGTGAGAAAAAATGTCATTATGATGCATGAACCATTCCTATGTTCTTTACCTTGCAATAAATGTAGCGTCACTGGGCCATTCGATAGGCTTAGACTCCTTGCATCAGATCATAGGGGCCCTAAAATCTTTTTTCCTAACTGGTATTACCTATACTATTTCATGCACCAAGATTTCCTAACATAGTTTCCCTGCTATCCCATACAATTATCAATGCACCTAACCCCAAATCCATCATATCTCCAAACCATAATCTCTGATACCATTCTATCATGACCTACTTTCTCCGATATGAGTGAAATGATGGCAAGATTCCCTTCCATTACTTCTTCAATTTGAAAGACGGATAACCCCCTCCCCAAGTGATGCCTTTTGTAGGTCCTGATGTAGTGACTAGAACCAAGGGTATAGAATATCACACAAATGGGAGGCGTTACCCTTTTTATAGAACAATATAGTGAGATACGATGGTAAATACCAGAAACATAAAAAACTAAAGATAAAACAAAATCCAAAAAACCATTCCCATATGCATGTTTAAAATAACTAATACAAAGTACAAGAAAATATCTGATGGAAAGTACCAAAATAAAAGAAAATAAACAAATATAACTATACTGAAGCCCAAGCTAGTAAGGTCCATCAAGGTCCTCAAAGTCCTCCTTGAAACCAGAATGTATTTTGTTATATGTAGGGTGAGTATACATGTATACTCAGTAGGGAAACAAAAAACTGTCTTTCACAAGTGGGGTGACATTCTAATTCCCTATGAAAAAATATAGGTAACCTTATAACCTAGAAAGGAAACTATCCACCCCTTCTCACCAAGGCACACTCCTAAAATAATGCATGTCATGCTATGAAATAGTAATACCACATCAATGTTTTCTTACCCTACACCATTTTACTACTAGTTATTTAGAACATAATACGCATTAGACATCCCCATAAATTTCCACTAAAGTCCCACTACTATATCCCTCTTGTATACACCTGGGGTAAAAAAACAAAACATCCTTACCATAGTCACATGGGCTACCACAACCACACATAATCGTGCCTGTAGGCACCTGGGACACAACAACCACTGCCATGCCCAAAGCCACCTAGGCTAGAATAACCACTGTAATGCACAAAGACACCTGGGCCACAACTTGTAAAACATTTTTCAATGTAACTTTCCCACACACACCATACCTAACTAATCACATATAGGGACACATACTTTACATACATGGTTAATACTTCAAAATTTAAGCATACTTATTACAACATATAACAAAACCATGAAAGGACCGTATAGGTATTATGTCTTTAGAAACTCGGAAACATAATAAACTGGTTCATAAAGCATCTACACTGTCTCCCATTTATTTCATCATATCAATAGTCCCTTTTTGGAAAATATTACATAATACCCTTATTACTAACCTATGGAAAGAATACATACAAAAGGGTGAGATCAAATTCCCAGTAAGGGTAAACAAAAGAAATATCAATTACATCAAATTCATAAGAACATAACATTTTGGAAATCATACCCTGCAAAAGAGATCATAATTTCATAACATGGGATAAATCATGGTAGTGAAATTTAATCACAATAATCATAACATAAATCATAAAACTTTTTGGCATACACACATAATCAAATAGAATCATTTCTTATTAGTCAACACTCATTTCCAAGACTATCTTAGTAGACAAAGTCCATTTCTGAACCGAGTTTACTCCTCGTTTCAGTCCTGTTTCACTGAACCGGTTTAACCTTCCATTCCAGCCATGTCTATCTCATGAGATATAAAATCTTTACCCAATGCATTGGAGGGAGATATAGGTCCCACCCATCTCTTAATGATACCATTCTTATGTGTTCCACAAAATCATAAACCATATATTATATCATAACCCATGTAATAAAAATGGGAATCTTAAACATCGTGACATCATAAAACAATTCATATAAGATTCATAAAAATATTTCCATCACAACATAATCAAATCAATGTAATAATAGGGATAGAAATAGAACCCTATATTATCTTAGATGGAAAATAATTTTGATAAAACACTTGAACTCCATTCTTGAGGAAAATATCCTTTCTACTTCAAAAACATTTTTCATTTCTAAACATGTCATATGATTTTAAACTAAAAGTTGTTGATTAAAAATAAAAATGAAAACTTGTAAACGATGATTCTTGGAAATAATGTTTTAAAAATCCATTCATGTTGTATATGTTAAAAAACATTCTTCTCGTACTTTTGTAGGAAAAGTCAAAAAGTACCTCATACGAAAAACGACAAAAGATTCCTCTCATATCTTTTACTAAAAACTCACCGAAGGGTAAAATTGGATTTAAACAATTGAAATAGGATATAAATAATATTAAATATTGAGTAAACATGGATGTGGATGATAAATATTCCCCAGTAAATTCTGATGTATAAAAATCTCAGATAAAAATTGAGATTGCGAGATTGTCCCTTACCTTAGGCCTGATTGGCTTCGTAAGGGTCTGAACCTCCTTTATAATGATTTAAATAATGTTATTGACTTATTCCGGAATCATAATAATTGCTATGATATCATATATGGTCGTATTTTTAGCTTCCTATTAGTAATATTTCATTATTACTTGTTATTCGGGTGTTTATTACTTTTTGTTCTTATGCGTGTTTTGTCGAATAAATTCTTATTCATATATTTAGGTTATAGATACCTCATTTACAGAATGGTATTAGTGTACTATATATCATATTTATTCATTCAATTAATTTATATAATCATTATGCAATGAATATCATGTAGAATGAATCCCATCACATCGTAGAGACGGTATTTCGTACGTACGCACGAGCGATGATATCACTCCCATGATCGTGGAATTTTATTGGAGTGTATGTATACTATTTCAGAATAAATTCCACTTCATAATAATCATATATAGTTATTTATTTGCACCATTATACCCATACAAGTAAGGTGGTGATAGAAAATATATTACAACACAGTGTGGAGACGGTATTCCGTACCTATGCACGCGCAGTGATTTCATTTTCCGTAGGATCGATGGATGGTGAAATAGGGTTGTTTTATACATATAATAACATATCCATATATTAGTGGTACTGATGTTATTAATTCATAATGAAACAACTTTAGAAGAATAAGTGGAGGATGAAATAAAGTTGAAAGAATCGGTAACGGACATTACCTCTTCTTTGAAGCACCTCTTTGAGACCTCCTCATAGGGCACTACAATTGGTCATTAAAGGAGACCAAAAACACTAGAATGTTTCTAGGGAAGTGGGGAAGTGAAATGGATAGGTATTCTCTGAGATTTAAGGCTCAAATTGGTGTTAGGAGGAGTGGGGGGAGGTTCCCTTTTATAAGGGAAGAGAGGGGCACCTTTGGAAATATAAGAAATATTAGTCTATATTAAATCCCAACCCCATATAAAAACTTCCAAAATGACTCATTTCCAAATATTAGATGATATAGGGTTGCAATATCATCAAACAATAAAATTTAGACATGTTAGGAATTTATTTTAAACATTATCAACTTGATTTATCCTTATTTACCAATTTAATTTTATTTGTGGTAATAATATTCTAAATTTTAAATTAATATATATAATTTCATATGTGGTGTGAATTTTCCATAATTTAACCCTTTATGAAATTTTTTACCATATACATTTTAATTTATAATTTTTATATTTTTATCTGATTTTTAAACAATTTTATAATATGTTATTTTTATAAAAAAACAATAGTGTCAATTTTGACACTATTCATTTATTTGAATTTAAATAAAATATATACAGAAGATATGTTTGAACTAAAATCTTTAATATATTCATAAAATCTTATATGTATATAGAAAATTACTGGATCACATTAAATAGTTCATATAATAATTATTTTTATATTTTTAAAACCATTTATTTGATATTTTAATTAATAAAATAATTTCAACATCAATATTGTGTCATAATTAATGATAATTATATAATCCCTAAATATTATAAATAAATTCCTATGATGTATATAATTGTATTAGATTTCTGGATACTATTCATTTTAGAAGTTTCATTAAGTTTATCACTAAATTAAAATAATTATACTTATAAGATTTAAAAAGTGACATGTTGTCACATTCTTTGGTTTTAATAATAATTAAATTATTTTCATGGAAGATAGTCCATTAAATGAATCTAATCCGACCCTTAGGTTATATGGGTCGACTTTTAGTTATCCAGTAGTAATTTTGCAGGTGTTAGAGTAATTTTATAATCTAATATTTACACTTAATTACCTGATTTATCATTAACTATGGTAAATAAAATTTACCATAGTTACTATTCATAATGCCCAAAAATAAAAAGTAGCCTATTAACATAATTTGAACCCTATGATTCCAAATATGGAATCCATTTTTCAAAATTCCAAACATATAAGTTATAGTAATTAATTTAAAATAAATCTCGTTGTTAAGAAAACGGGTTTTAAAAGTTAAAACATTGCCAAAGATTGAAATATTTTTACCTATGAATTCAATGTGAAATTAATTATAATGACATAAATTATATTAAATGGTAAAAATATATTCTATTTATACTTTAAAACCATTCAATATTATAATTTAACCATATAAATTATCTCAATGGAAAAAAGTTTTTTTTAATTAAAAATTAGCGTATTTTTACTATTCATCAAAATATGAAACTTATCAGAAATATATCAAAAATTTATCCAAAATAAATTTTTATTTCCAGATTCAAATTAAGAATTTTATTTTTCCATATTTAACTTATAAACAAGTCAAAAATAGATTTAATGTTGGTGCGCCATCAAAAGACGGTAAAACTGCATTTTTTTAAAAATACTTATTTTACCTGAAAAAATTATTTTGTTCTCTTACCATGTTCTAGAAAATGTGTAAGATGAATAATAATGTTATAAAATTCGAAATTTAGTTAATACTATTCATAACGGCTAGTCCATAATAATATATCGTTGTTTAGTGAAACCTGGTATTGCGTATGACACAAGCTATCGAGGAAGGTCGCGATTGCGTGTAATGCAAGCCATGTCTGTATTGTATGTTGTGAAAGATTAATTTGGTGTTGCTTATAACCTAAGACATAAAAAAATCTCTTAAAATCTAAGGATGTTACATACTACCCCCCTTAAAATGAATTTCTCCCTCGAAATTCATCACTTCATTACAGACAGATGAGGATACGTCTCCCTCATCATATCCTCAAGTTCCCATGTAGCTTCTTCTAGTTGGTGGTTCCTCCATAAAACTTTCACCAAGCGAGTGTTCTTGTCCCGTAAGACTTTTTTGCTATGATCCAGAATCTCTATCGGCTGTTCTTCATAATAAAGATCTTGCTCCTGTGGTATAACTTCTGAGCTGAGTACATGTGAAGGATCATGTATGTACTTTCTCAGGAGAGATACATGGAACACATCGTGAACTTGAGAGAGATTCAGTGGAAGCGCCAATCGGTAAGCTACCTTCCCAACACAATCTAGAATTTCAAAAGGACCGATATATCTAGGGCTCAATTTTCCCTTCTTTCCAAATCTCATGACCCTCTTCCATGGAGAAATTCGTAAGAACACTTTATCACCCACTTCAAACTCTAGGTCTTTTCTTCGTTTGTCAGCATAGCTTTTCTATTGAATCTGAGCTGCTCTTATGTGTTGTTGAATAGATCTGACCTTTTCTACCATTTCAACAACGAGATCAGGTCCTAATAGCTTTCTTTCTCCAACTTCATCCCAGCAAGTTGGATTCATGCATTTCCTTTCATAGAGAGCTTCATAAGGATCCATCTGAATACTGGAGTGAAAGCTATTATTATAAAAACATTCCACCAAAGGTAGGTGTTGATCCCAAAAACCTTTGATATCTATAGAGCAAGCTCTCAACATATCTTCTAGAGATTGAATTGTCCTCTCAGACTGACCGTCTGTATGAGGATGATAAGCAGTGCTGAAACTCAACTCTGTATCCAGAGTATGATGAAGACTTCGCTAGAACTTTGAGGTAAACCTCAGACCCCGATCAGATATAATAGAAAGTGGTACTCCATGCAATCTTACCACTTCCTTTACATATATCATGGCAAGCTGATCTAGAGAGAAATACTCTCTAATAGCAATGAAGTGTGCAGACTTTGTAAGACGATCAACTATGACCCAGAGAGCATTATTGCCTTTGGATGTTTTAGGAAGTCCAGTGACACAATCCATAGTGATGTTTTCCCATTTCCATTCTATTATAGGTAATGCTTGTAACATCCCCTTAAACTTCTGTCTCTTAGCTTTAACTTGCTGAAAAACCAAGCATCAAGAGACATATTCAGCAACATCACTTTTCATGCCATCCCACCAGAAGTACTCTTTCAGGTCCCTATACATCTTGATGCTTCCAGGATGAGTAGAGAATGGAGAACTATGAGCCTCATCCAGCAGCACCTTCTTTAATTCGGGGATGGGAGGAACACAAACCTGATTCCTGAACTTTATTATCCCATCACAATCAATGTTGAATTCAAGAACATTTCTCACCTTCTTTTGTAACTCAACATCTTCTTTTTGTGCCTCTTGAATCTTCACATGTATAGATGGGTGAACATTCATTTAATAAAGATAATATTTGCCCCCTTCCATTAAAATTCCAAGATCCATCCTTTGTATATCCATAAATATTGGATCTTTTGTGATCCTCATCATGGATAAGCTAGCATGGTCATGTCGACTTAATGCGTCTGATACCTTGTTTGCTTTCCCAGGGGGGTAATGGATTTAGTAGTCATATTCCTTAATCAGCTACAACCATCTTCATTGACGCATATCCTTTTGTGTGAAAATATAATTTAAACTTTTATGGTCAGTATAAATATCACACCTTTCACCATAAAGGTAATGCCTCAAAATCTTTAATGCAAAGATTACCGCAGCTAACTCCAAATCATGAGTTGGGTAATTTTTCTCATGGATTTTCAACTGTCTTGAGGCATAAGATATCGCCATATAATTTTTCATGAGAACACATCCCAATCACTTCTTGGATGCATCACTGTAGATCAAAAACCTTTCTCCACTGCAAGGTAGTGTGAGCACAGCTGCACTGGCTATCCTTCTTTTTAGCTCTTTGAAATTTTCTTCACATTCCTCCATCCAAACAAACTTAACTCCTTTTTGAGTCAACTTGGTGAGTGGGTTACATAACCTTGAAAAATAATTCACAAAACATCGGTAATATCCAACCAAACCAGGAAAACCTCATATCTCAGTTACTGTTGTTGGTCTCAACCATCATTCGATATCCTCTGTATATGTTGGATCCACAGATATCCCCTCTTTTGAGATTATGTGACCCAAAAATGCATCTTTTTGAAGCCAAAATTCACACTTGGTAAATTTGGCATAAAGCTTCTCTTTTATTAGGGACTTTAATACAATTCTCAAGTGATCTTAATGTTCTTTCTTGCTCTTTGAATAGACAAGAATATCATCTATAAGGACTACTAAAAACAGATCAAGATATTCTCTAAAGACTCTATTAATCAGATCCATGAAGATAGTAGGGGAATTAGTAAGACTAAATGGCATCTCTATAAATTCATAGTGTCCATACCTTGTACGAAAGGCCGTCTTTGGTATATCCTCCCTTTTGACCCTTAATTAATGATACTCTGAATGATGATCAATCTTGGAAAAGTATTGAACTCCACGTAGTTGGTCAAATAGGTCATCAATGCGTGGGAGAGGATATTTGTTCTTAATAGTGATCTTTTTATGTTCTCGATTATCAATGCAGAGTCTCATTGATCCATCTTTCTTCTTAACAAACAGAACAGGTGCTCCCCCAGGTGATGCACTAGGGCGTATGAATCCTTTATCAAGATTCTCTTGGATTTGCTTCATCAATTCCTGCAAGTCAATTGGGGTCATTATATAAAGTGTCTTTGAAATAGGCAAAGCACCTGGTAAGAGTTCTATTGAAAACTCAACTTCACGATTTCGTGGAAGACCTGGAAATTCCTCCGGAAAGACATCGTCAAACTCCCATACAATGGGAATATTCATAATCGTGAGTTTCTCACCAACAATTTTAGATAAATAACATTCATTTAGTGGAATCAAGACCCCTAAGATGGAAGAAATTTCCACTGGAAGGTTATGTTCATCCTTGCATAGATAGACGTTCATAGATTGATCTGGAATATGAAATGTGACATCCCTCCTTTGGAAATTGATATGATCTCCATATAAATAAAGCCAATCCATGACAAGAATGACTTCAAATTCCACTATAGGAAGGGCCACATGATTTGCAGGAATCACTTTCCCACAAACTTCAATCGGAGCAGAATTGTAAACTTTTGATGCGATTGTTGTGCCATTAATAGTTGTCACAGCCAACTCAACATCTAATTGTTGAGGTAATACGGTGATACCCTTAGAAAATTCATCATAAATAAAAGAGTGGGTGGATCCAGAATCAAATAAAACATGTTCTACTTTAGATTGGATGGTAAGTGTACCTCTCACCACTTCATTGTCGTACTCCACATCGCCGATAGTAATTGCATGTGAATTTCCTTTGTCTTTGGCCTTAAGAGTTTGTTGACATCGATCATCATCATCAACCCTTGGATTTGGGCATTGATTGTCATAATTCCCCCATCTCCTTTCACTTGAAACATTGATGTGTAGTAGGTTCATTGTGTGTATCCCTTCCTTTGATTGCATCATTAGACATCTTCTTCTCATTATTTGTACATTCAATTTCCCGATGACCTTATTTTCCACAATTATAACATTTTTTTGTTCCCTTAAGACAATTTCCTCCAAGTTTCTTTCCACACATTGAGCATAAGGGAAAACTCATCTTCTTTTTAGTGTGGTCTTTAGATTTTTCTTTTAATTCTATTTCCTTTTCTTATCAAACCCATGTGATTGATGGGTTACACTAATCACCATCTCAACCTTGAGAGCACATCGAACAATTTCCTAGTATCTATTGAAGTCCCTTATGGATAACACCCTTCGATGACTTGGTTTTAAGCCACTAAAGAATCGATAATTCTTACTCTCAGGTTGGATAATAATTCCGGAAGCGTACCTTTAAAGTCTTGTAAAATTTTCTTTGTAGGTACCAACGGATTCATCATCCTTTTTCATTAGTTCAAGAAACTCCTTCTCCATCCTTTTTCAAATAATACGAGGGAAATACTTATTGAAAAATAAGTTCTTGAACTCATCCCATTCCATGGACTCAATTTCATCCCTTTGCCTCTTATTCTTAATAAGATTCCACCATTGATCAGCATCACCATCCAAACGATACACTACTAAGATGACTTTATCATGTTCAGAACATTGAATAACTATAAATATCTTTTCAGTGGTACTGATCCATTGTTCAGCCACTAATGGATCAGAAGACCCGTAGAATGAAGGTGGACGCTGCCTCATGAAGTATTCGACAGAATGTTTCTCCTTCCTTTTCTCATTTGGAAGTCCAGCATGATTCATAGCTTGAGAAAGTTTTGTGATCATGGCTAAAATATTTTTCATTATAGCTCCCATAATGTTTGGTTGCTCAGGGGGTCAATCATTGCATTGCTCGTCGCATTCCGCATTAACACGGTTTCTTCGTGTTCCAGCAATTGACTAAAACCAAGAATAATAGTGTGAGCAACACTAATTATAATAGGAAAAGCATATAATCAAGAATAAAATTACACACTTAAGGTATTATCATAGGTTGTTCATGGCCATTTCTAAAAAACTAATATTATGTTCTATGCTTAGACATATCCTTAGGTTTCTTACTAAGGATTTCACATCCTAGTTTCCAAAGGTTGACTATACTTTTCCTCTGATACCCACTATAGTGACCCATACTTTACATACATGGTTAATACTTCAAAATTGAATCATAATTATTACAACATATAACAAAACCATGAAAGGACCGTATAGGTATAGCGTCTTTAGAAATTGGGAAACATAAACAACTAGTTCATAAAGAATCTACATTGTCTCCCATTTATTTCATCATATATGTAGTCCCTTTTTGGCATATCTTACTTAATACCCTTCTTCCTGACCTAGGGAAAGAAAACATAAAAAATGGTGAGCTCAAATGCTCAGTAAGGGTAAACAAAAGGAATATCAATCACATCAAATTCATATGAACATAACATTTTGGAAATCTTACCCTGCAAAAGAGATCATAATTTCATAACATGGGTAAAATAATGGTAGTGAAATTTAATTCCAAAAATCATAACTTCAAACATTAAACATTGTGGCATGCACACATAATCATATAGAATCATCTCATATTAGTCAAGACTCATTTCCAAGACTATCTTAGTGGACAAAGTCCATTTCTGAATCGAGTTCACTCCTCGTTTCAGTCCTGTTTCACTAAACTGGTTTAACCTGCCGTTCCATCCATGTCTATCTCATGAGATATAAAATCATTACCCAATTAATTGGAGGGAGATATATGTCCCACCCATCTCATAATTATACCATTCTTATTTGTTCCACAAAATCATAAACCTTACATTATAGCATAACCCATGTAATAAAAATGGGAATCTTATTCATCGTGACATCATAAAACAATTCATATAAGATTCATAAAAATATTTCCATCACAACATAATAAAATCAATGTAATAATAGGGATAGAAATAGAATCCTTTATTATCTTAGATGGAAAATAATTTTGATAAAACACTTGAACTCCATTCTTGAGGAAAATATCCTTTCTACTTGAAAAACATTTTTCCTTTCTTAACATGTCATACGATTTTAAACTAAAAGAAGTTGATTAAAAATAAACTTCAAAACTTGTAAAGGAATATTCTTGGAAATAATGTTTTAAAAATCCATTCATGCCGTATAAGTTAAAAAAACATTCTTCTAGTACTTTTGTCGGAAAAGTCAAAAAGTACCTCGTACGAAAAACGACAAAATATTCCTTTCATATCATTTACTAAAACTCACCGAAGGGTAAAATTGGATTTAAAAATTTTTATGTGGACAGAAATAATATTACATATTTAGAAAACATGGATGTGGATGATAAAATACACCCCAGTAAATACCAAAGTATAAACAATCTCGGATAAAAATGAGATTGTAATATTTTCTATTACCTTAGGTTCGATTTGCTTCGTAAGTGTCTGAACCTCCTCTATAATGATTTAAATAATGTTATTGACTTATTCCAGAATCATAAATATTGTTATGATATCATATATGGTCATATTATTAGCTTCTTATTAGTAATATTTCATTACTACTTGTTATTCGGGTGTTTATTACTTTTTGTTCTTATGCATGTTTTGTCAAATAAATTCTTATTCTTCTCTTTAGGTTATAAATACATCATTTACAGAATGGTATTAGTGTAATATATATCATATTAATTTATTCAATTCATTTATATAATAATTATGCAATGAATATTATGTAGAATGAATCGCATCACATCATGGAGACGGTATTCCATACGTACGCACGAGTGATGATATCGTTCCCATGATCGTGGAATTGTATTGGAGTGTATGTATAATATTTAAGAATCAATACCACTTTACAATAATCATATATAGTTATTTATTTGCACCATTATACCCATCCATGTAAGGTGGTGATGGAAAATAGATTACACCACGGCGTGGAGACGGTATTCCGTACGTACGCACACGCGGTGATTTCATTTTCCGTAGGATTGATAAATGGTGAAATAGGGTTGTTTCATACATATAATAACATATCCGTATATGAGTGATACTGATGTTATTAATTCATAATGAAACAACTAATTATGAGGAAGTGGAAGACGAAATAAAGTTGAATGAATCGGTAATGGACATTACCTCTTCTTTGAAGTGCCTATTTGAGACCTCCTCTTAGGGCACTACAATTGGGCTTGGAAGGAGACCAGGACCTCTAGGATGTTTCTAGGGAAGTGGGGAAGTGAAATGGTCAGGGATTGGACGAGCTTGAAGGCTCAAATTGGTGTGAGGAGGGGAGGTATGAGGTTCCCTTTTATAAGGGAGGAGAGGGGCACCTTTGGAAATATAAGATATATTAGTTTATATTAAATCCCAACCCCACATAAAAACTTCCAAAATGACTCATATCAGAAGATTAGATGAGATAGGGTTGTAATATCCTCAACTAATAAAATTTATACATGTTAGAAATTTATTTTAAACATTATCAACTTGATTTATCCTTATTTACCAATTTAATTTTATTTGTGGTAATAATATTCTAAATTTTAAATTATTATAAATAATTACATATGTGTTGTGAATTTTCCATATTTTGACACTTTATGACATTGTAGACCATATAAATTTTAATTTATTATTTTTATATATTTTTGTGACTTTTAAACAATTTTATAATATGTTATTTTTTTAAAATAACAATAGTGTCAATTTGGACACTATTCATTTATTTGAATTCAAATAAAATATATACAGAAGATATGTTTGAACTAAATGTTTTAATAGATTCATAAAATTTCATATTTATCTATAATATTAGTGTAGAACACTAAATAGTTCATATAATATTTATTTTTATATTTTTAGAACCATTTATTTGATATTTTAATTAATAATATAATTTCAACATCACTATTGTGTCACAATTAATGATAATTATTTAATCCCTAAAAATTATAAATAAATTCCTATGATGTAGATAATTGTATTAGATTGTTTTATACTATTCATGTTTGATGTTTTATTATGTTTATCACTAAATTAAAATTATTATACTTATAAGATTTAAGAAAGTGACATGTTGTCACATTCTTTGGTTTTAATAATAATTTAATTTTTTTCATTGAAAAAAGGTCATTAAATGAATCTAATCTGACCCTTAGTTGATATGGGTCGACTTTTAGTCATCAAATAGGATCTTTTCAGGTGTTAGGGTAATTTTATAATCTTATATTTACCCTTAATTATCCAATTTACCTTTAACTATGGTAAATAAAATTTACCATAGTTACTATTCCTATTTCCCAAAAATAAAAAGTAGCTTGTTAAAAAAATTTGGACCCACTGATTCCAAATATGGAATCCATTTTTCAAAATTCAAAACATATAAGTTGCAGTAATTAATTTAAAATAAATCCCTTTGTTAAGAAAACGGGTTTTAAAAGATAAAACATTGTCGAAGATTGAAATGTTTTTACCTATGAATTCAATATGAAATTAATGCTAATGACATACATTATATTAAATGGTAATAATATATTCTATTTATACTTTAAAACCATTCAATACTATAATTTAACCATATAAATTATCTCATGGGAAAATGTTTTTTTTAATTAAAAATTAGCGTATTTTTACTATTCATCAAAATATGAAAGTTATGAGAAAAATATCAAAAATTTATCCAAAGTAAATTTTTATATCCTGAATCAAAATAAGAATTTTATTTTTCCAAATTGAACTTATAAACTTGTCAAAAACTAGATTTAATGTGGGTGCGCAATCAAAAGGCGGCAAAACTGCATTTTTTTAAAAATAATTATTTTACCCAAAAAAGTATTTTGTTCTATTACCTTGTTATAGAAAATGTGTAAGATGAATAATAATGTTATAAAATTAAAAATTTAGTTAATACAATTCATAACGGCTAGCCCATAATAATATATTGTTGTTTAGTGAAACCCGGTATTGCGTACGACGCAAGCTATCGAGGAGGGTCGCGATTGCGTGTAATGCAAGCCAAGTCTGTATTGTGTGTTGTGAAAGGTTCCTTTGGTGTTGTGTATAACCTAAGACATAAAAAAATTCTCATAAAATCTCAGGGTGTTAAATCACATCACACCCTTATTGAATTTTCTTGGGCTATAATGGATTTTAGGCCGTCACAGCCTGCTTGATGAATCTTGGGATACCTAGGAGAGGGAGCAGAAAGGAGCTACTGACTAGAAACTCATAATGATGTGGGGGAAAAACAACATTACTATAAAATGGGGGTGTGTGGGATGATGTTCTTACCATGGGTTTGGGGTGTATAAGAAACAGAAGAACTAAAATTTATTCACATAGATAAACAAGAACTCGCCCCAATATAAGGTTCCTAAAACCACCAACCATCCCATACACAACAACTATTTCGGATAACCCTATATGAACAGGTACACCATAACCATAACTAAAGCACAACCCAATTATGGATAACAGATCCCCATTATACTAGTTATCATTATCATGTTCAAATGATTCCATTTAAATACTCCTTCAAAACCGAGAATCTAACAGGCATAACCACTATAAAAACTACTAATAGAAAAAAACCATGCAACACTTATATATTCACTCTTAGTTTTCTCGTAAGTAACAACATCAATAAGGATCTATGATATCCCATGATGTACTGGAACTAAACCCATCCCCAACATAGTAGGTTTAGAATATTGATCACTGGATCCACACAGCCTCATATTCACAAACCAGTAATCTCTCAACTCGAGAGTTCATTCCCCTCTATGTCACCCCATAAATATTAAATAGAATAACCATGCATATCACCATAATAGAGAAATTTAATTTTCATATTTAACCAACACCATTAATTATGTTTATTCCTTATATTTGGTTAACTAGGGTGATCATAGATGGTTTATTATCCATCAGGAATCCATTTAATCAACCATATGATTGTGACTAATCGGTTTACATGTTATAGTCATTCATCACTATATTATCTTAAAAACAATTTTTTATTAGTGCACAAAAAAGGATCACCAACATCCATGATATCTAGTGGTCATGTTCCCATATAATCCATAACATTGAAACAAAGGTAAAATACAAAAAAATCATCAACATTCCGACCCCTTCATTGTTTAAATGTAGGTTTATTATCTTTTTTAATGTTAGTTTCATCTACATCCTGAGGGAACATCATGATACCCAACCTGCATGTTTCCCAGTAAAGAGAGACATAGGATAAACCCGTACTTTGATGATCAAGGATCAATGTTTTCCCTTTTCACCGAGAACTGTAGATGGCATGACTTGTAGGAAAAGAAAACCCCAAGGCTGAGCGGGAAGGGATCCATCACCAATGCATGATTCGTCTAAAAATAATGTCTAAAGGAGCAATTAGAGAAATGAAAAAGAATAAGGAAGAGAGGATCTTGGCTTAAGAAGAGGCTAGATCCTAAAATATGGGAGTCCATTTCAAAGTACCTAATGGTCATATTGTGTCTTGACTGCACAGCTAGATGGTTCCATGTCACGACCTGTCCCCCAGGGCCCATTCCGTGACTACCGCAAGACCGCATTCCATAGGCTAGGGGATGGGGACTAACACCAAATGCGTAAGTCCCAAAAACTAGGAACACATTTCCTTTATAACATAAAACACACAAAAAAAGCACATAGCTTGATACAATACACTATGTAAACTGTATAACAATAGAGTGCTCAAAATAAAAAGGGGTCGGAAATACAAGCCCAATTGTATTGTACAAGGAACTGGAAATTCAAGTACAACTAATGAAAGGAAAAATAGATCTTGGGTCGTCCTCTGGGATTACTACCAAAAGGGTAGGTACAGATAGCCTCCTCAGTAATCAATGTCTTTCAGTCTCATCAATGTACAAAATCTTCATAAGGTCAACCTACGAGTACCGTCCAGTCCTAGTACTCTCAGCCTTAGATAGTATTTTCCATCGTCTACAACCATCGTAAATGAAGTGCAAACATAGCCCATGTATAGGTGAGTATAATGATACTCACTAGGGACCTCGAGACTATCTTGGTCTCGCAAAATCCAAAAATAATAACCACAAGGTATGAAAACAATAGATACCCCACATAGGTATATTCCCATACATATACCTATGATATAAGGTAATCCATCTCAACCATGAGGTAAAATAAAAACTTACTGACTCAACTCACACATGTAGACAAATTATATTGAGAGATAGAGATGATTAGATGCAGCCACTGAATCATATACTCTGTCGATCCCACGTAGAATCCTAGAACAGAAAAGAGAGCTGTCAAACCCACGTAGGATCCTTGAATAGTAGTAAAAGCTATCAAACCCACATAGGATCCGGGAAGTGTAGTCAGAGCTATCACACCAGCGTAGGATCTTGGAATATTAGTCAAAGCTATCGAACAAATGTAGGATCCTGGAACAGAATTTAGTGATGTAGAACCCAAGTTGGATCCTGGAATAGTAGTCAGAGCTTTCTATCCCATGTAGGGTCCTGGAATAGTAGTCAGAGCTATCGAACCCATATAGTAGTATCTCATAGGTCCGCCACCTCATAAAGGACTCAACACAATAGACGACGAGCCAATCAGATGCCCGGTCTATGAGTTATTATCCTTTTAGTCCTAGGGCCTGGTTGGATTCATGCACGATCTAACATGATAGTATCTCAACTATACCCCAAACTCTAGTGGGGTATAATCTATGGGACTTCCA
Source organism: Viscum album (assembly GCA_963277665.1). Classification (NCBI taxonomy): domain Eukaryota; kingdom Viridiplantae; phylum Streptophyta; class Magnoliopsida; order Santalales; family Viscaceae; genus Viscum; species Viscum album. The sequence goes on from OY728146.1 coordinate 1,121,322,487, forward strand.
CACTCCATGATTACCACTACCACTGACGGTTCATCAAGCGGACTTTCGGTGCCAAAGATATGGCCAAACAAATTTAAAGATTCAGTACCGGGCCCGGGTCTGGTCTGACCCTGTCAGACTGACCTGGCCCAGCCCATTGGGCAAGTCAGGCCTTTATATTTGTCCTAGCTCGGTGGGCCTAGCCCAGCAGGCTATGAGGGGTTGTGGAGGGCAACAAGAGCGTGGACTTTTCGTGAGGGCGCGAACCGGGCACTAGTCGGCACGAGGGTGGTTCGGCCCTGAGGGTTCCGCGTTGGTGGCTCGGTTCGAAGGCACATATAAGGTTCAGTCTGGAGTGCTATGTGGGCACGTTTATGGTGGCTCGACCTAGGAGGTTGGGTCCGGTTCAACCCAGAGTGCCTCGAGGGGCACGGTTCGGGTGACTCTACCCAGGAGATCGGGTGGCTAGTGGGAAGTCGGGAGCTGGGAGGTGCGGGCCGGCACGGTTTGACCAACGATCACTAGAGGTCAGCAGTGGAAAGGAGCTGGGAGGTGTTGGCCAATGTGGTTTAGTTGGGGCGTACGAGACGCTGGTGGAAACTGGGATCCCAAAAGCGCGAACCGACGTGGTATTGTCGTGGCTCATGGTAGGTCGGCGGTGGCCGGGAGGCAGGTGGCGCAGGCTGGTGCTATTCATTCAGGGGCACACGGGAGGCCAGCGGTGGCTGGGATGTGGGTGGAGCTGGCTAACGAGGTTCTTCCAGGGCGCATGGGTGGCCGGGGTCGTCCGGGAGCCGGGAGGCACGGTTCGGTCAAAGCGTCGCGAGGGTAGCGCAAGTGGTAGAGTCTGCGGGTTGCGCATTCATTTCTTGTCGTCGTCGTTGCCTCAACATTTCGTTGCAATGCTGAATAACATGAAAAAAGAGATCGGAAGAGGGAGTTGGGCCATGTTAGTTTGGCCTGCACCCTCCTCATTTAGGGTGATAGCAAGCGGTTAAAAACGTTCTTGATTTTCTAAAAATTATCAAGATAGATGAGACAAGAAAACACCCCACATCTTCTTGCAAATGAAGGTTCCCAACCTACGAGGTAAACATACACAACAAAAATTTGTTTTAGAAGGAGAGAAATATTGGAATAGTATCATATTCAAATAAAACCCCTACCTTTGTTCGTTGATCGGTGATGGAATCGCGAGAAAGAAGACAGATCGTTAGAAAGGATAGACATCGGCATTTTCCATGATCGCTGGTTTGTGCACGGGATCATCGTAGACAAATATGTCCTACATCGAAGGATGTTCTGTGGAAGAATGTCCAATAGGCTCCTTGACGACATTATTTGCTGGAAGAACGCGTTTTTTATTCTTTGTTGGTGAGATCTTTTCTCCCGAATCTCTCTCTCTCTTCTCCCTTGTTCCCCCAAAATACAAATGCCAACCAAAATAATAGATTATGTTTATCTAATATTTAATTTTTGGCACAATATTAAAATGGTTAATTAATTAATCAGAGGAATTGGATCAATTAATTAATGAGGAGGAATTGGAACATTAACTGTTAAGGGAGTTGAAGAGTCTCCCCTACACTTAATCGAAAAATTGAGTGTTTATCCACATGAATTTGGAGTTTCTAGGGGGTTTAAACCCCGGTTGGTCCCGCCAAAATTAACATGTAGAGGGGGTTAGGTTTGGGTGGGCCCCACCACTATAACATCTCATGGGAGGTTGTTGTGTGGTGGTCCCCACCTCTAACATCCACATGGAGGCTTTAACGAACTAAATAAGAATAATGCTACAAAACCTTATTTTTATTTAATTCTTTCACCAAAAACCCAAAAACTAACATTTATTCTCGACCCACTATCGTCGTCGTGAAAGTCTCCTTAAGAGGAAACCAGCTCTGTGAGTTCAACAGTGCCCTAAAAATTCAATTCTGAGCATCAGTTCAAATGTTATAAAAACCCACAGATATGTTTACTGAACGTACCTGAACAAAACTTCAGAAATTGATTCCAGGAACACTGGGCCTCGAAATAATTCTCCACCATGTTTTTCAAACTCGAAAAATTACCATGTTTTAAAAAAATCCACAGAAATTCCGAGTCATTCAATTATCACCACCATAGGGATTTACAACCCCATAAGATACAACAAAAATTAAGGGAACAAGTTGGGGTACTGGGCACACATATGTGCTTCCCGATTCCTTGTGCTCTCTTTGAGGTTCCAATGCTGCCAGAGAACACTCACCAGCGGTATCAAATGTCCATGAAGGACCCGCTTCAGTCGATCCTCAATCTCCACAGGAACCTCCATAAAAGTCACCCCATCATCAACGTCCAGTTCACCATGATCGATGATGTCTGAAGGTTCGTGCACATATCTTCTTAGTTGGGATACGTTCAAGACGCCATGCGCCTGGTGCAACTGTGGTGGAAGAGCTAAGCGATATGCCACCTCGCCAACTCGGATGAGGACCCGAAAAGGTCCTATGAATCTTAGAGATAACTTACTGCCTTGGTCAAATCACTATAAACCTCGTCGAGGTGAGACCCGTAGAAAGATGTGGTCTCCATCCTCAAACTCTAGAGGTCGCCGTATCCTATCATCATAAGACTTTTTCCTACTCTGTGTAGTCATGATCCTCTCCTGGATGATCTGTAGCTTCTCTATGGTAACCCATACCATATCTATTCCCACGAGTACTAACTCCCTTGGGATAGTCCAGCACATAGGAGACCTGAAAGGTCACTAGTATAATGCCTAAAAAGGTTCCATCATAATGGTGGAGTGATAGCTATTGTAGTATGCAAACTACAACAAAGTTTATTGATCCTCCATGTTGCGACCGAAGCCGAGGACACAAGCGGAAAACATGTCCTTGAGGGACTGAATAGTCTGCTCAGTCTGACCATCCATCTGTGGATGATATGCGGTGCTCAGATTAAGCTGCATTCCGAAAGCCTCCCGCAACCCTTACATAGCCGGGAAGTAAATTGTGCATCACGATCGGATGCAATAGAATAATATAATCCATGTAGCCTCATAATCTCTTGATCATAGAGGCATCCCAAGCTCTCTACAGAACCCTGCACTCTGATCTGTTGGAAGTGGGCCGACATGATGAGTCGGTCAACGATCACCCAAATAAATTCATGACCTCTAGATGTAAATGGATTTCCTTTCATGAAATCAATGGATATCCCATCCCACATCCACTATGGGGCCTCTAAAATCTGAACCAAGCCTACTAGTACCTGGTGCTCCGCCTTCCCTTACTGACAAGTGAAGCATCAAGAGACAAACGCTACAACTACTTTCTTCATTACTGGCCACCAGTGCTATCATCTATGGTCCTGGTACATCTTCGACACTCTTGGATGTACCACTAGAGGGGATGTGTGGATCTCCCACAAAACATCATTCTGATGTGACATTGGTTCTGTAGTACGTCCTCTGAAGAGGATGGCATGCGCCCCATCTTCATAAAATTCATCAGGTGCCTACCCTATTTATATCTTTACATGTCGTGTCTCATACTCGGCATCCCCATGCTACCCCTCCCTGACTTGATGAGGAAGTGGGGGAGTGACCGTAAGAGACAAAAGAAAGGATTCTCCATCTAAATCCACAAAGGATATCTGTAAAGCAGTCGGATGCTCTATCACCTCACCCGGAAACTGTATACCAGATCTATTACTGAGCACATCTGCAACAACGTTCCCCCTCCCAAGAGTATACACTATTTTAAAGTCATAGTATTGAAGGAACTCAAGCCAACGTAACTGTCTCAGGTTCAAGTCCTTGTGAGAGAAGATATACTTGAGACTCTTGTGATCAGAGTACATAGTATAATGATCACCCATCATATAGTGTCATCACATCTCCAAGGAGAAGTACACTACTGCTAACTCTAGGTCATGGGTAGCGTAGTTATACTCATGTTGTCTTAGATGTCATGAACCATAAGCGATCACTACTCGCTCTTACATCAAGAAATAGTAGAGTCCGGTCACAGATGTGTCACAAAAGACTATGTACTCTATGCCTTTCTCTAGTAGCCTCAAGATGGGGGCACTAGTCAGCCTCTGCCATAGATCTTGAAAGCTCTGCAGGCATATCTGTGTCCACACAAAGGGTAGCCCCTTCTTCGTCGGGCTGATAGTGGTGCTGAAATTTTGGAGAAGTCTCGTACAATCCATTGTTAATATTCTACCAAATCATGGAAATTTTGTACTTCTGTCACACTCCTGGGTGGCTCCCAAGAATGTATACCCTCAATCTTCACTGGATCCGTGGAAACTCCAGCTTCTGATATTTCCTGTCCCAGAAAGTGAATCTCTTAGATCCATAACTGGCACTTCAAAGGCATACCATAATGTCGGTGCTCTCGAAGTGTGTCCAATACTACCCATAAATGATAGTCATGCTCCTCCTCATTAGTCTAGTAGATCATAATGGCGTCGATGAAGACTATGACAAAGTGATCGAGGTATGGCCGGAAAATCCTATTCATGAGTCCCATGAACACAGCTGGAGCATTGGTTACACCGAAAGGCATAACTAAGAACTCATAGTGGTCGTACAGAAATCTGAAATCTATCTTCTATAAATCCCCATATCTAACTCTGAGCTGGTGATAGCATGATCTGCAGTATATCATCGAGAACCATCGTTCTCCCATCAACTGATCAAAGAGGTCGTCAATACTCGGGAGTGGGTACTTGTTCTTCACGGTCACCTGGTTTAGGTGAAAGTAGTCGAAACAAATCCTCAACCTCCTATCGGCCTTTTTGACGAACTGTATCAGGGCTTCCCATGGAAAAAACTAGGTCAGATGAATCCCTTCCCCTGCAAGTCCTCTAGTTGTACCTGCAGCTCACGAAGCTCCGCCAGATCCATCTAATATGCTGGTGTATATATCAGTGAAATCCCAGGGTACAATTCAATGTAAAAGTCCACCTCTCTATTAGAGGTAGACCTGAGACATCATCATGGAAAACATCCTCGTACTGGCCCACCACTACAGGATTGCTCAAATTCTCCAGATCTACTTCTCTGAGGTTATGGTGGGCCAATTGCTGAGTGATCAGATGCAACCTTCTCCAAGTAAGTCTATCATGTATATCAAAGGCTACCTTATCACTGATGAAGGTAAACATGTTTCCATCCATGCGCACACCCCACACATTGCTTCTAATATAGTCTATCTGAGCATGGAATGTAGACAACTATTCTATACCCAATATGATATCATAAGGCCTCAATACCGCTACTAGGAGATCCCAACCGAAGCTCATGCCTCTCAGAGTAAGCTCACACTACCGGTACCAGGGCGTAATCATTGAATCTAATTTCATAAGAATCTTTAGCTGTAATGATCGAGCCAACGGCTCTGTCAGAATCCTTGAGCACCGAAAGAGGGTGATGGAAATGAAAGAGTGACTGGGAAATGTGTCTATAAGAACTGAAAGTAAGGTGGACTAGACACAGATCGTATCTCGAATCATCTCTGGAGCGCCATGATCGTAATCCTCAGCTGCCTAGAGCTGAGCTCTCTCCTTTCCACCAGCTCTCAGTGGTCAGGTTGGACTTCATGGTGGTGGTGGTGGTAACACCTCGTAATGTCATCCTCCTCCAGTTGCATGACCAGCTCCTTCGCCACGTCCTCATGCGACTTACGGATTGCCTCGATCGACCCTCTGCCTCTGCTTGGGAGGTCCCTCAAATATCTGTTGATAATATGCTGGACATGTCAGATAGTCTCAAGACATGTGACCCTACCCATATCTTGCGTGACACTGCATGTTCCTTGTATGATTGGATATGTATTCAGTACCCCGAACAACCGAACCCGTGTCCTAAGGTCGCCCACTGGATGGTCTAGTCCACTTGGATTTCAGCAACATATGTTTACAGCTAAATTCAGAAGACTCTGCTACATGACGCCTAGTGGTGGGTCTCACTACTGGTGACTGCTCATCAAGGAAACTCTTCACTAAGAGTGTTCACTCCAACACCTCCACATGCGTTGGGATTCATTGGGAGATCATCGAAGCACTAATCTCTCACCATATCCTCGGATCGAAGGTCCGAGCCCTGAAGAACGGGTCCCACACCATATTTTTGAAGTAGAATGGGAGGTCGGTGAACCTCGCTGATTATTGTGCAGCCTTCATGCTACCCTACTATAGATGAAGTAGCTCCTGTATCAGCATTATACCTATAGTGTCTGGGAAAAACTCCGCCTGAAACAGGCTCTCAAAGTCTGCCCAGAGAAGTGCCTCCATTTCATGCACCTGGAGCATCAAGATACACCATCAGTGTACTTCTATTTGGAGGATACTCATGGAAAATATCACCATAAGGTCGGCCGGTGTCCCTAAAAGTCTCAAGCCTCTCACAATAGCCTCTAGCCAATCCTCAGCTGCCTTCGGGTCCATCTTGCCCCTATACCTAGGAGGCCTCTGGTATTGGAAGTCATGAAATGCACTCAGGCGGCGTGCATTATCTGCTGCTGGGGATGGTGGCATCAGTGTCCCAACGGGTAGGGTTACAACTGGTCCAACCACTATGATAGGGCCCTACACCGAGGCCTCATCGCTCGGTGGGTTTCCATCTTGTACAAATCTTGGAACCCTGGCGGGCTGTCAGCATGGGGCTATCCTAAAAAGAAATAGGGGTACCACAGTTAATAAGTTATACCTGGTGAGCTGACATAATGAAAACTTTTGAAAACACACATGCAATAAGTGTTTTCATGTACTGAGTCAGAAATCAGAAGTCAGGGTCCTGTTGTATGGATACATCAGCCACCGCACAAACAATAGACTCCCTGAACTAAAAACCTCACACAGTACACATAACATTATTGCTTCATAGAAAACACTAGAGTCCAAAATTATTATTGTAGAACCAAATCCTCTTATACCAATTTTTCATGACCTGTCCCTCGGGGCCCATGTCGTGACTACCCCAAGCCCACCGTCCATAGGGCAGAGGCTGGCGACTAGCACAAAAGGTGTAATTCCCTAAATCATGGAAGGGATTTTCTTTATTACCAAAAACACACACAAGAGATCACACAACTAGATACAAAACGCTAAGTAAACTGTATAATAGAAGAGTGCAAAAAAGTAAAAGGGGATAGAAATACAAACCCAACTGTAAAGTACATGTAACTAGAAAAACAAGTACAACTGAATAAAGGAAAAATAGATGATCGGTCATCCTCTGGGATTCCTACGTAAAGTGTACGTAAAATTAGCCTCCTTAACACTCCACATCTATCAGTCCTCTCCGTGTACTGACTCATTGTAAGGTCGACCTCCGGGTACCGTCTTGTCCTCATACTCTTATCCTCAGTCAGAATTGTCTTTCATCTGCAACCAACACAATAATGTACGGGCATTGCCCGTGCATGGGTGAGTGTAGTGATACTCTGTAGGGACCCCGAGACCCTCAAGCTCTCACAAAATCCATCAAAGATGACCACAAGGTAAGAAAACAATTGATAACCCCACTTAGGTATATTCCCATATGTATACATAAGTTATCATGTTATCCATCTCAATCATGGGGAAAACACAATAGTAACTGACTCAGCTCACATGGGTATACAACTTATGTAGAGAGATTGAGATAATTATATGTATCTATTGAATCATCTACTCTGTCAAACCCACGTATGATTCTGGAATAGATAAAAGTGTTACCGAACCCATGTAGGATCCTATAATAGTAGTCAGAGCTATCGAACCCATGTAGGATCCTAGTACAGTAGTGAAAGCAGTCAAACCCACATCGGATCCTGGAACAGTAGTCAGATCTGTCGAACCCACGTAGGATCCTGGAACAGTATTCGAATCCTTAGAAGCCATTTTAGATCCTATAACAATATACAAAGCTATTGAACCCACGTAGGAGTATCTATATGGTCTGCCACATCATAGAGTTCTCAACGCAACAGACTGCGCGCCAATCAGATACCCGGTCCATGAGTTATTATCCTTTGATTCTCGGGGCCCCGGTTGGATTCGTGCACAATCCAACCTGGATGTATCTCTACTATATACCCCAAAATCTAGTGGGGTATACTCTATGGGACCTCCACACTCCATGATTACTAGTGCTGCTGATGGTTCGTTAAATAGATGTCTGGTGCCAATGATATGGCCAAAAGAATATAAAGGGACGGTAGTGTGCCCAGGTCCTGTCCGACCCGATCGGACCGACATAGCCTGACCTCGTTGGACTGACCTAGCTTGACCCAGTCTCTGCTAACCCGGTCTATGTTATCTTGGCCTGACCCGTTGGGTCTCGGTCAACCCATTAGGTGGGTAGGCCCATTAGATAAGGCCTAGCCAGTTGGGCCCAGCCCAGTCGGCCGTGAGAGAGAAGAATGGCCGATAGGTCACAGACCGGCCATAGTCCGGCGCAAGGGTGGTTCATCCCGGAGGGTGCCGCATAAGCGGCTCGACCTAAATTCTTGTAGATGGTGTGATCTGGAGCACTGTGGGAGCGCGGTTCGGGTTACTCGGCCTGGAGATCCGCGAGGGGCACAATTCGGGTGGCTCGGCCTGGGAGGTCGGGTGGCCAGTGGGCGGCCGGGAGACTGGAGGCCCAGACCATCATGGTTTAATCGGGGTGCACAATAGGCCTGCAACGTCCGGGGGCCGGGTGGAAATGGCAGATGCGGTTTAGCCAGGGAGAAAGGGTGGCTGGTAGCGACCGGGAGCCAGAAGGCGCGATCCAGCGCTGTTCGGTCAGGGCACAATACAGGACGGTGGAGACCGGGAACCAGGTGGCACGGGCCAGCGCAGTTTGGCCGGGGTGCATAGGAGGCCGGTGGCGGCCGAGAACTTAGTGGTGCGGGCCAGCATGGTACGGCCGGGGTGAACGGGTAGCCAGTGGTGGCCTAGATCATGGAGGCATTGGCCTTCGTGGTTCAATCGAAGCACCGCGAGGGCGGCACGGGTTGCAGAGTCTTTAGCTAGCATGATCGTTGTCTATCACCAACGTCGCCTCATCATTTCATTGCCACACCGATGAACATCACAAAAGAGATCAACAGAGGGAGTCGGGCCCTATTAGTTTTTCAAGCACCCTTCGTGCTCTGGGTGATATCAAGCAGCTAAAAACCATCTTGGTTTTCGAAGAATTGTCAAGATAGAATATAGAAGAAAACACCCAACATCTTCCTTCGAATGAAGGATCCCAACCCGCAAGGTAAACATCCACAAGGATACATTGTTATATAAGGGGATAAATATAAGAATAAAATCATATTTTAATAAAACCCCTACCTTTGTTCACTGTTCTTTGATGGTGTCGCGGGAATGAAGATTGATCATTGGAAATGACAGATGTCGGCATTTTCCTTGATCTTTGGTTTGTGCACTGGCTCATCGTAGATAAAGACAACCAACATCGAAGGATGTTCCAAGGAAGAAAGTAGAATATGATCCTCGCCAACATTCTTCTTTTGAATAACAAGTTATTCGTTCTTTGTTGGGGGGAGATTTTATCCCTAAGATCTCTCTCTTCTCCCAAGATCAACCAAAAGGCAAATACCAACCAAAATAATAGATTATATTTATCTAATATATAATTGTTGGAACAAAATTCAAATACATAATTAATTAATTGAAAGCGTTGGCTCAATTAATTAATTATGAGGATTTGTCACATTATGTGTTAGGGGAGTTGATGAGGCTCCCATACAGTTAATGGAAATATTGAGGGTTTCTCCCCATTAATGGGGAGTTTCAAGGGGGTTTGAAACCCGGGTGGTCCCCAACACAATTAACATGAATAGGAGGTTAGGTTTGGGTGGTCCTCACCATAATAACCTATCATGGGAGGTTAAGGTGTGGTGGTCCCCACCTCCAACATCCTCATGGAGGCATTAACCAACTAAATAAAAATAAATCTAAACGAATTTATATTTATTTAATTGATTAACTAAAAACCCATAAACTGACTTTTATTCTTGACCCACTGTAATCGAGGGGAATGTATTCTAACGAGAAAACTGTCACTGCATATTCAACAGTGCCCATAGATTACAATTCCAAGCACTGGTTCAAATGTTATAAAAACCCACTCGTACGTTTACATAACATACCTGAACAAAATTCAGAAATTTATTACGGGAACACTGGGCCTCAGAATCACACGCTATCAAGTTTTTCGGACTTGTAAAATTCCCATGTATTAAAAAAATTCCAAATAAATTACGGGTCTTTACATTTCACATTTTGGAATTAATTGTGATTTAATAATACCTCTAGGAAAGGGTGGAGATATTCTATCTGATGGCTGTGAGTTGATGGATTTACATTAAACGGAGAAAAATATGTAATAGGGGATCAACTGGAAACACGATGATGGGTGTGAAATTGAAAATAGGCCACATGTTTTTGGTATTTCAAGCATCACCCCACTCCTTGGGGATTTTGAGATATCATTTATGTGATTTAAAATGGAATTAAATCACATTTAAAGGGTTATTAAAACACTTTTATGTCATAGAATTCATTACTAGAATGAAATAGAAAAGTATTGGGGAAGCTGGAAATAACTCGCTGATGGATGAGTCTCCAACACCTTGGCACTGTCGCCGAGGCACCGATGCATATTAGTGAAATAGTTCATTCATCCTGAAATATAGAAAAATCATCAATGTTTCACTAAGGGTCCCCAGGATGCCTCAAACACTAGGATTTGACAAAGTAATGGACCAAGATGTTCCGAAAAATTACATAATGGTATGAGTACATGATCATAACAATTGTAAATCATACCCAACATAGAAAAGATCATTATCTTGAGTCATGGAATATTTATTAGATGTTAATGAGTAATTTATAATAAGATATTCATAGCACTTGATGAATAAGATAAGAATATTTTCAATAGACATTGAATTTTTTTCAAATTATTTATAATCTAAAATCATATTTCATGGGGACCCACCAGTTAATTCATAACACTTTAGGCCTGGTCTATCCATAATTTATATGCTTTTGGATTGGGGAAAATACCATTTTACCTCATCCAATCTCAGTATGACCAACTATGGACTATATTATAGGAATCACGTAACCACCCAGGCACCCTTTTTCTATATATATCCTTTAAAATTTACCCCAACATTTAATGGAGACATAAGTATAAACAATATTTGTTATAAGGTAACCACCATCTTTGGGTATAATGTGACCACAATCTCATAATGAATATAATACATGTGTAGAAACATGATCATATAAAATCGATTATATTAGATATGAATAATGGAAATGAATGTCATAAAATTTTACTTACAGAATAACCAATGGAAAATTGAGAACGATTCAAAAGAATTTTATCATGGTATAACCCATGTAAAAGAAACATGTTTCATTAAAAACATGTCATCACATCCACATATAATTTGAAAGAAGGGTAATAATTTTTAAAGTTAATAATATACTAATTAAGGAATATGTAACATTAATCAATTTCATCTACCTTGGAAATTTATTTTTAAAAATGTTGTCAGATCATTTATTGAGGAAAATTACTTTTAAAACCATTATATTTTAAACACTTAAAATTTAGAAAATTGTTTTGTAAATCCTTCTCCTTGATAACAATCATTTAATTTTAATTTGAATGCTTAATAGTAAATAATGATCAGGACATTATGAGATTTCATTCTAGTAGTAGATGTTAATAATGGTTTGTTTTCATATGTTCTGTAAAATCAAAATGATTTTAGTTTGGAAAACAACATGAAGATCACATTCAATTATTATTGTAAAAACAAAAACATGTGAAACATTTCATAAAAACCATTTTTTGTTATAAAATGCATGTTTAAATCAATTTTTTGAAGAAATTATTTTTGATGAATAATTGTTTTCTTTGGAAGGTATATATTAAGATTATTTTTCTCAAAAATACAATTGATAATTCATGAGATCAAAAAGAGAGTAATATCAAGGGAATATTTTATTATCCATAAATAACCATAATAAGGAAATTAACAGATTTTTTTGAGAGGTATATAATTTGATTTAATCATTTCAATCATAATCATGATCTTTCATAACAAATGATGAGATTTTAAATTAAAATGCTTAAAAATTTGATTACATTGAATCATAAACCCAACTAAATTATAACATAAAATCAAATATATTATATCACGATAATATAAAAATTAATTTCATTTAATGTCAATGGGGATTTATATACACTTCATAATATAATATTAGTTCATAATAAAATATTATTCTCAAATAATGAAATTTCTCAAAAAACAATCCCTTACTCCATTAGTAGATTTTGAAATGAAATCCCAATGAAATACTGATAATCAAATTTATATATAAATCAAATTTATTTTCAGGTTAAAACCATAAAATACATTTATGTGTAGTGTATACCCCACATAAAATAAAGTGGTGGGAAATATAAAATGCGCCTCAAAGAAATTAACAGTGAGACATAAATCCATTACCTTATATATAAAATCACATCATACACATTACATACTCATTCAAAATAAAAATATAATTACTATAAATATATTACATTAACCAAAATGTTTTTTATAATTCCTTATATTAATAAATTGTGACCACTTTTGACCCATTTTTTAACAATTCATTTGTAACACCCTGACCCCAGATACCCAGAGTTGGTTCTTTATTACATAACATTGGCATGATCACAAAAGATCAAGTCTCGAAATACTGATTAGTTTAGTAGTCTTGGAAACAATAGATATATTCATAAGTCTTACATTACACCATAAAGAAAAAAAATACAAAAAAATATTGTCTTAATATCCCCTCATACTATCCCTGCAGGTCATTCTTAAATTAATTCTTCACATCCTGGGAAAAATAAAACATTTAAAGGGGTGAGCTTAGATGCTCAGTAAGGATAACAATATGGAAGAATCTTTCGTAAATAAGCATAAATATTTAAGGAAATTTATAACTAAAACAAAAGCCTTTTAAACATGAATTTCAGCATAATATGGAAAAGATAAAATGAAATAATGCTATTTAATTATTCACATGGATATTCTACTAGTCAAATAATCACATGAAATATCAATAACCACTTTCATAATGATGGAATGCATAATGCCAGAATATCATATCCACATAGTCAAGGCCTCGTGCCAAGACTACAAATAATATTATGTCAAGGCCTTGTACCAAGACACTAGTCCATCTCATGAGACCTACCGATGCATTGAGGAGCTATAGCAGGCTACAACCGTCACTTACTAAGTACAATTCATTCCTCATATGAACATGTTTAAACATAACAGAAACATTCGTATTAAAACTACCATACGAAAAGTAAATACTTTCTCTATAAACCATGAATGGTATAAAAATAACACATCCACAGTCAACCATATTACAAAACCTTCAATACAATATAGAAGATTTGTATCATAAAAAATCAACTTCAAATAAGCTTAAAATTCATCAAATGATGTTGACATAGATGAAATCCTAACTATTTGAGAGAAATATCTCTTTTTTTAAATCATTTAAAAGTCACATAATTATAAAATAAAACATTTACATTTAAAATATTCTTATAAACTTGTATAATAATCTTTGAAGATTTTAAAATGGTGGAAAATAGTTGCACCCACCGTATATGTTAAAAAAGAAAACATTCTTACCTTAATTTTGTCGAAAAGGTTAAAAAGGACCTTGATTGGAAAATGACGTAATGATTACTTTATAAACATCTTACAAAAAGTCAAACAAGGGTATAAATTACATTAACCCATATTTTGTAAAATATTAATAAGGTTTTGAAATACATTTTTATGAAACATGGAGGTGGATGATAATGAGGTCCAGTAAGTAATTACGTATAAACGACATGGGATAATGAAGAGATTGTAAAATGAACCCTTAACTTGTAATTTTACTTGGTTTAGGGTAAGTTAACCTCCTGTATAATGGTGAAATAATTTTTATTAAATTATACAAGAATAATATACATTAATATGTTATCATATATGATCTTTCAACATTGCTTTGTTAGTAATATCTTAGTATTATCGTCGTTTTTGGGTGTTAACTTACTCGTTTTATTTTATATGTTTTGTTACATAGGACATGTTTTTATGGATACGTTGTATATTATTCATATCAAAAATAATATCAAGTACTTAAAATTTTTTTAATCATCAAATAAAAATTAGACTTGAATGGATATGATGGGGAATGAATCTCATCGCGTTCGTCGAGACGGTAGTCCGTACGTATGCACGAGTGATAATATCACTCTTTTGATATTATAATAATATATAATTGGATAGTATATCATATATACGGAATCATTTTCATGATATATTTATTATTTAAATTATTAAACATCATTATTATACCCATCCAAATAATAATGTATTGAATAACAATTACACCACAACGTGTATACGGTAGGCATTACGTACGAACGTATGGTGACATGTCATTCAAAGGATGGATAGAATACAGGATATGGTTGTAACATATTTATAATAACATCACATAATATAAAATATACTGGAGTTATTATTTTAGAATGTAAATAACAAAGAAAGAAGAAGCTGAAGAAGAAAGGAACTTGAAAGAGGGTGGTGAAAACATTACCTCTTCTTCTGGTTCATGATTTTGATTTGATCAAATTGGATCCTTAAGTTGTCACTATGATCAAAATAAGGAATCTAGATTGAATTGAGGGAATTTGGGACGATATTTGGGTAGAGGTTGGTTGAGCCAAAAGGCATTGAAGGTATGAATTTGAGATAAGGGGGAGTGACCTTTTATAAGAGGGGTGAGGGGAACCTTAGGAAAAACATAAAATATTATTTTATAAAAAATTCATATTAAGATTAAAATGGCTCAAAATTGATTTATTTCGAGGATAATGTGGGGATTGGTCGAACTCTATTCATCCAATATGTTTTAGACAGGTTTTGGTCACATTATTAACCTTATCTTTTAGTTTTAACTCTTAGTTAATTAGTTTGATATTTACTTTTTTTTTATTATATGGTTAATAAAAATTTGATAAACTTACAATAGACCCCCAAGTGGACCCTTAATGATACAAATATCATGTTATAATTCCTCTGTCCAAACCTTAGATTTTTATGAATAGAATATCAATTAATAATATAATATTTGTTTTAAAACCCCTTTTATGTCAATTTTTACACTATTGGGTATTTTGTTTTTTATAAATTCATAACAACATTATTTATTCAAACACAATTCATATAAACAATCCTAATATATTATATTAACCTAGAAAATTATTGTAATTCATAAAAAGTCGCAATTTACATTTTATTGGATATTTATAATATGATTAATCTTAATCTCCCATTAATACGGTAATTATTGTGTCATCATTGTTTGATCAATAAAATAAATTATTTAAGGTCTAAAAATTATAAATAAAATACCATTATATAGGAAATATTTTTATCTTTATAATTAATATTTATAATCGAATTTATCTTATGTATAAACCTAAATAAAAAATGTTTTAGCCATTAAACTTTGAATTTATCTCTTTTAACTCTTCTTTGAATTAAATAATAATAAATGTACTAATCTAATAAAAATGGACCTAAATGATAATATTTTATTCATAAGGTTGTTTTTGGTCGATATACACTTTTTCAATAGACATAGGATGTGTGTTTGGGTAATATTAATATCATAATTACCCATAATTACCCTATTTACTTTTAACCATGGTAAATAAATGTAAAAAGTTACTAATTACCAAAAATTATTCTTATCTTATTGAACCACATTTTACTCCTTCATATTAACCGTGTCTCTTAGATTTTTAAAATTCCACTCACAGAAGTAGTAAAATTATGATTTGTGGGAATTTCCAAATTCTCCTAGGAGGTGGGTAAAAGACGGTGAAAAGTTCAATAATTTTTTTATAAATTCAATTATTCTAAACTAACTCCAATGAATTACATTGATATTATATAGGTATTATGTATTTATTTTGACCTTAATTAAATTTAAAGAAAATAAATTATTATTTACATAAAAATTCGGTTTAGAACTATAACTCAGTGTTTTTTCACTATTCATAAAAAATTGATTGTTTTCAGAAAAATACCTAAAATTCAACCTAGGATAATTTTGATATTCCAAATCCAAAAATGAAGATCATTTTTAAATATAAAATTTAAAAAAATTAAAAAATTGGGTATTACTATTCATAACGGTTAGTTTGATTGGTTGTGGTGTGTGTTAGAACTCGAAGTTGTGTACAACACACGCTACTGTATTATTAAACGAGAAGCGTACCACGGAATCTTGGAGTGTTACATTCTACCCTCCTTCAAACAATTTCATCATCAAAATTTCTAGAATACTACGACAAGAAAAAAATGGGGTGATTCTTCATCATAAGTTCCTCGGGTTCCCACGTTGCCTCTTTTATCTTAAGGTTTCTCAATATTACTTTTATCAAACTAGTCGTCCAGTTTCTCAGCACTTGTTATCTGGTATCAAGAATCCTGATGGGATCTTTGCAATAAGACAGATCAGGTTCCAGTTCAAATTCCTCATAGGTGAGTACATGCATTGGGTTAGGCATGTATTTTCACAACAGTGATACGTGGAACACATCGTGAACATTGGAGGGATTTGGCGGCATTACAAAACAGTATGAAACAGACCCAATTCGTTCTAGAATATCGGAAGGTCCGATGTACCTGGGACTAAATTTACCTTTCTTATCGAAACGTATAACTCCCTTCCATAGAGATACCTTCTAGAAACAATGATCTCCCACATGAAATTCCAAATCCTTCCTTTGATTATTGGCATAGCTCTTCTGCCTACTTTGAGATGCTTTGATATGGTTATGGGTTACCTTTACCTTTTCCATCGTTTCCTCCACCAGTTCTGGGCCTTCAAGTTTTCTCTCACCAACGTCATCCCAACAGGTTGGTGTGCGACATCTTTTTCTATATAACGCTTCATATGGAGCAATCCGAATGCTTGAATGGAAGCTATTGTTATAGAAAAAATCCACGAGAGGAAAATATCGATCCCACATACCCTGAAAGTCAAGTGATCATGATCTCAACATGACTTCTAAGGTTTTAATAGTCCGTTCTGATTGTCCATCTATTTGAAGGTGGTAGGCATTGTTCAAACAATATTCAGTATCCCGGGATTTCTGAAGAATTTTCCATAATTTTGAAGTAAAATGGGGATCACACTCAGAAAAAATCGATAAGGGTACTCTATGAAGTCTCAAAAAATCATTAATATATAATTTTTCTAGATGTTCAAGTGGTAGATATTCTCATATAGAAAGAAATTGTGCTTACCTGGTAAGACAATCAACAATAACCCATATAGCATCGTTCCTTCTAGGAGTCTTTGGTAGCCCCATGATAATGTCCATCGTCATATTATCCCATTTCCGCTTAGGTATGGTAAGAGGTTTCAATACACCATCAGGTTGTTGCCTTCCAGCTTTTACTTGTTGACAAACCATACATCTTGACACAAAATCAGCAATCTTCCTCTTCATGTTGTCCCACCAAAAATTTTCCTTCAATTCTCTGTACATTTTGGTGCTCCCAGGGTGTATAGAAAAGTTTGAACTATGAGAATTGTCCATCAATTATATTTTTAGACCATGTTTATCGGGAACACAAAGTCTCCTCCCAAATTTCAAAATTCTATCTTCATACACAAGGTCACTCAATCGCCTATCATTCACAGCTTTAATCTTATTCTGAAACTCTTCATCATTTGTCTGATAACACTTTATCCTTTCTATTAAATATGGTTTGGAAAGCATTTGAAAAAGAATTGATGTTTGACCTTCCATGGTGATTCCCATATCCAACATTACTAGATCCATAAAAATTAGATCCCTTTCAACTCCCATCGTGTTGAAAACTTCATGATCTTTTCTGCTCAAAGCATCTTCCACCTTATTTTCCTTTCCGGGGTGGTAGTGTATCGTGAAATCATAATACTTGAGTAGTTCAAGCCATCCTCATTGCCTCATGTTGAGTTCATTCTGTGAGAAAATGTACATCAAACTATTTTGATCGATATATATCTCACATTTTTCACAATAGAGATAATGTCTCAATATCATCAAAGAAAAGATTATTGATGCTAACTAAAGATCATGAGTAGGATAGTTTTACTCATGAATTTTCAGTTGTCCTGATGCATAGGCAATAACTCTATCATTATACAAAAGGACACAACCAAGTCCTTTCTTCGATGCATCACTATAAATAATGAACCAACCATTCCCCAATGGTAGTGTCAATATAAGAGCATCAACTAATATTCTTTTCAGTTCGTCAAAAAATTATTAACACACTTTGGTCCAAACAAATTTAACACCTATATCTGTGACCTTTGTTAATGGGTTAGCCAATCGGGCGAAATTCTGGATGAAACATCGATAATAACATACTAAACCAATGAAATTGCATAACTCAGTTATAATCATCGATGCAGGCCATTCTTTGATTTCTCTTGTCATAGAAGGATCAATAGAAATTGCATCCTTAGATACAATATGGCCAAGAAAAAAGAACTCCTGAAATTAGAATTCACACTTTCTAAACATCCCATATAATTCATGTATTTTCAGAGTCTTCAGGATAATGTGCAAGTGATTTTCATGTTCTTCATAGCATTTAGAGTATACCAAGATATAATCAATAAATACCAATAAAAAGTCATCAAGATATTTATTGATAACTTTGTTCATTATATCCATGAATACATAGGGTGCATTAGTCAATCCAAAATGCATTACTGTAAACTTGTAATGCTTGTACCTGGTTCAAAATGATGTCTTCAGAATGTCATCCTTCTTCACACACAACTGATGGTATCTGGATCAAAGTTCAATCTTTTAAAAGTATTGAGCTTCATGCAGTTGGTCAAATAAATCGTCAATGAAAGGTAGGGGATACTTGTTCTTTATTTTTATAGCATTGATTTCCCTATAGTCGATACATAACCTCATAGATAAATATTTCTTCATAACAAAAAGGATAGGGGTTCCCCATGGAGAAACACTAGGTTGAATCAATCCCTTATTACTGAATTCCTCTAGTTGTTTCTTTAGTTCACCTAATTCCATGGTGTCTATTCTATAAGGTGTCTTCAATATTGGCCTTGAACCAGGAATTAAATAAATGGAAACTCAATTTCTCGTTCTGCAGGATGTCCAGGTAAATCTTTCAGAAACACATCAAAATATTCTCTCACAATAGGTACATCCTCTATTTTAACATTACATTCCTCACCCACAATTATTTCATTCTCTTCCTCCCCAATAATTGAATTTAGTTGAGTTATTGTGGGTGGATCTATGTAAAAATCATGTGTTGACGATTCTGCTCAAATGATAAGGTGTTCTTTATCATCATCATCTAAAATTGTAACCTCCTTCTTCTTATAATTAATATTCGCATCATGTCCCGAAAGCCAATACATACCAAGGATTATATCAAATTCATTCTTGGGAATGGTGATGAGATCAGCAGATAAAGAACATTTATATGCCCTAATGGGAACAAATCCACAGAATGTTATAGCAATGATACTTCCCTAAGGAGATTTAACTAAAAACTCCCTTGTTAAATCAAGTTGGAAATATATTATTTTCATAGAAAACGGGGATGATATAAAACAATACAATAATCCATAATCAAATAATGTATTGGCTAAACTTGAGGAAACCATTAAATTACCTGCCACCACATCTTTCAGAGCTTCAACATCAGCAGTAGTGATAGCATAGGCTTGGCCTGGATCCCTTGGCCTTTTCTGAGGTATGTTCCCTTGATGCTTAGGACATTAATTTTCATAATGTCCCTTCTCCTTGTAGTTGTGGCATTAAACATTGGTAGTTTCATTCTTCCCCTTGCAAAAATGATCTTGGTGGCCTTTTTCACCACACTTGTAACAGACTCTCATTCTCTTCAAGCGTGTACCGGGGTGTTTCATCCCAAATTAACTGCAGGATGAATATTTAAATTTTCTCTTCTTCCCCTTATTTCCATTTCTAGAGTGATAAGTAGATCTTTTATTCTATTTCTTTGATTTAAAGTCGTAATACATAGAGAATTCCTTTTCAGTCTTGATAGCACATGAGAAAACTTCTTCATAAAATGAGAAGGATTGTGAGACTAAATCACGATGAATAAATGGTTTTAACCCCTCATAGAAACGATAAATATTACTCCTTGGGTTACGTATATAATCTACTGCATGGCTTGCTGACCTTGTAAAGTTAGCATCATACTTTGCGACATTCTCATCCACCTTTGTCTCAGACTCAGAAATTCCATTTCCATATCTGCTTGGTGGTCACGAGGAAAGTATTTTTCTAAAAATAGATCTTTGAACTCCCTCTATTTAATATATTATACTTAATCATCTTCCTTCATGTTTTGAATCAACGACCATCATTGACCAGCATCTCCAGTGAGGCGGTAAACTACCATGATATCTTTTTCCCTTTCAGTACTCCCCAAAGCCTGAAATATTATCTCTAGGGAACATATCCATTGCTCAGCTACCGATGTATTTGTACTCCCATTGAATGTTGGTGTTTTTTTCCAAATGAAGCGATCTAACATTGATCCTCCACACTGCGGATCAGTATGCTCCATACGAGTAAGATTGTTATTTATAACCTGAGTGAGTTGTACGAGTATGGTGATTAGCTAATCATAACCAGTTGTATCACAATCTCGACTATAATTAACTTGAGCAGGTGGGAAATCCCTACATTGAGTGCGTGCACTGATACAGTTTCCATTTCTTCAACTTGGTGCCATTTCTAAACTATGGAAAAAACTATATCAGTTTATGAATCAAAATACATAATTTGATACTTGTAAAACACTTAACATAAATTGAACTATTTATGGATATAATACATAATCATAAAAATGTTTTCTTTGAGGAAGTATATACTCATAAACCCTTAATAATGGTTTGAATAGAAAATGAGAATTATCCTATGCATATCCCCCAGGAGTGTCGTAACCAAGAGTGCAGCAAGTCCCGTTGTCGTGCACCAGTTCCCGTTCGAGTGTATCTCAAAGTGTTGTTTTCGGGTTGTATCCCTAGTTAAATCTGTGCCAGATCTACCTCTACCTGATCGTATCTAGACAGGGATGTATTTCACTGAAAACTCAAAAAATATCTACAATACCAATATTCTAGGAAGTTCTTCTATACTAATCATCAAAGTCCATCTTAGGTAAACATGCTCAAATAAGAGTTTATCTAAATCTAGCTTCCAAGGTTTGTACTAAAATTCCTATAATACCAACTGTAATTCCATGACCCTGGTTACCTAGAGTCGGTGCATTATTACATAACATTGTCATGATAACAAAAGATCAAGTCTTGAATGACCGATTAGTTTAGAGGTCCTGGAAACACTAGATATATTCATAAGTCTTACATTACATCAAAAAGTAAAAAAAACTACAACAACATCTTGTCTTCATATCCCCTCATACTATCCCAGCAGGTCATTCATAAATTACTGTTTCACATCCTAGGATAAATGAAAAATTGGAAGGGTTGAGCTCAGATTCTCTATAAGGATAACAATATAGTAGAAACATTCATCAATAAGCATAAACCTTTAAGGCAATGTATAACTAAAACAAAATACTTTTAAACATGAACTTCAACGTAATATGGAAAAGATAAAATTATATAATTCCATTTACATATTCACATGGATATTCTACTAGTCAAATAGTCACAATCAATATCAATAACCACTTCCATAATGATGGAATACAAAAAGCCAAACTACTATAACCAAATAGTCAAGGCCTCATGCCAAGACTAAAAATAAGATTTGGTCAAGGCCATATGCCAAAACACTAGTTTTTCTCATGAGACCTACCGATGCATAAAGGAGCTATAGCGGGCTCCACCCGTCACTTACTATGTCCAATGCATTCCTCGTATGAATAGGTATAAATATAACATATACATTCGTATTAAAACTAGCATACGAATTGTAAATAATTTTTCCATAAACCATGAATGGTATAAAAATAACACATCTATAGTCAAATATATCACAAAACCTTCAATAAAATATCGAAAATTTGTATCATAATAAATCAACTTCAAATAAGCATAAAACCCATCAAAGGGTATTGACATAGATGAAATCAAAACTATTTGAGAAAAATATTAATTTTTTTGAAATCATTTAAAAGTCACATAATTATAAAATAAAATATTTACTTTTAAAATATTCGTATAAGCTTGTAAAATAAGCTTTCATGATTTTACAATGGTGTAAAATATCCGAACCCTCTATATAAGTTAAAAAAAGACATTCTTACCATAAATTTGTCGAAAAGGTTTAAAAGGACCTTGTTTGGAAAATAACGTAAAGACTCTTTTATAAAATTGTTATAAAAAGTCAAACAAGGGTATAAATGAATTTAAACCATACTCTGAAAAATAGTAATAAGGTTTTGAAATACATTTTTAATAAACATGGATGTGGTTGATAATGAGGTCCCAGGAGATAATTACATATAAACGACCTCAAATAATGAAGAGATTGTAAAAACAACACTTACCTTGTACTTTTCTACTGTTTAGGGTAGGTTAAACACTTCTATAATGGTTAAATAATTTGTATTAAATTACACAAGAATAATATACATTTATAGGATATCATATATGATTTTATAACATTGCTTTGTTAATACTATCTTAATATTATCATCGTTTCGGGTGTTAACTTACTCGTTTTTTTGTTTTGTTACATAAGCCATGTTTGTTATGGATATGTTGTATATTATTCATATCCATAATGATATAAAGTCCTTAAAAATTATTTTTAATAATAATATAAGAATTATACTTGAATTGATATGATGGGGAATGAATCTCATCACATTCGTGGAGACGGTAGTCCATACGTTAGCACGAGCGACAATATCAATCTTTTGATATTAAAATAATATATAATTGGATAGTATATCATATATGCAGAATAATTATATTTTTATATTTATTATTTACATGAATTACATATCATTATTATACCCATCCAAATAAAAATGTATTGTATAACAATTACACCACGACGTGGAGACGGTAGGCCGTAAATACGCACGTATGGTGACATGTCATTCAAAGGATGGATAGAATAATGAATATGGTTGTACCATATTTATAATAACATCATAGTATATATAAGATATTATAGTTATTATTTTATAATGGAAATAACAAAGAAACAAGAAGTTGAAGAATAAAGGAACTTGAAATAGGGTGGTGAAAACATTACCTCTTCTTCGGGTTCTTCCTTTTGATTTGATCAAAATGGATCCTTATGTTGGATTTCTGATCAAACTAAGGCCTCTAGGCAGAAGTAATGGAATTTGGGAGGATATTTGGGCAGACTTTGTCTGACCCAAAAGGCTTTGAAGGTATGAATTTGAGAGGTGGTGGGGGTGCCCTTTTATTAGAGGGGTGAGGGGCACCATAGGAAAAACTTAAAATGTTATATTATAATAAAACTCAAATTCGGCATATAAAGGCTCCAAACTTATTTATTTCTAGGATATTGTGGGTATGGGTCGAAATCAATTAAATCAAAAGGTTTTATGCAGGTTTTGGACACTTTATTAACTTTGTCTTTTAGTTTTAACTCTTAGTTAATTATTTTGACATTTACCATATTTCTTTGTATTTTTATATTATATGGTTAATAATCTTACTATAAAGTTTCAATCGACTCCAAAGTGGTCCATTAATGATACATATATCATGATATAAGTCCTTTGGCTGAACCATAGATTTTTAGGAATATAATATCAAATAATAATATAATATTTGTTTTAAAAACTGTTTTATGTCAATTTTGACATAATTGGGGTTTTTTTTTTGATAAATTCATAACACATTATTAATTCGAAAAAAATTCATCTAACTAATGTTAATATTTCATATTAACCTTGAAAATTATTGGAATTCATAAAATCTAAATTACATTTTGTTGGGTATTTATAATATCAATTATCTTAATCATTCATTAATATAATAATTATTGATTCATCAATGTGTCATAAATATTTTAACTTTTTTAATATATAAAAAATATAAATAAAATAATATTCTTTATGAAATATTTATAGTTTTCTAATGAAAATTTATAATCGAATTTATCTTAAGTATAACCCTATATTAAAAATATTTTATTTATTAAACATTTATTTTATATCTTTTAACTCTTCTTTAAATTAAATAATAATAAATGTCATAATCTTATCCAAGTGGACCTAAATTATAATTCCTTATTTCTAAAGTTGGTTTTTGTCGATATAAACTTGTCCAATAGATTTAGGACATGTGTTAGGGTTATGTTAATGTCATTTTACCCTTAATTACTCGATTTAATTTAATCGTGGTAAATAAAAGTAAAAAGTTACTTTTCACCAAAAATTATTTTTATCTAATTGAACCACATTTTGCACCATGATATTAACCATGTCTCTCATATTTTCGAAATTCCACTCACAGAAGCCGTAAAAATATGTTTTCTGTGAATTTCCAAATTCTCGTAAGAGGTTGGTAAAATACGATGAAAAGTTCAATAAAATTTTTATATAACTAAAATGATTATAAACTAACTCTATTTAATTAAGTTGAACTTTTATAGGTATTATATATCTATTTTTTAGTTAATTAAATTTCAATAAAATAAATAAATATTCTAATAAAAATTCGGTTTTAAACTATAACTTAGTGTTTTTTCACTATTCATAAAAAATTGAATGTTTTCAGAAAAATACCAAAAATTAACCCTAGGCTAATTACGATATTACGGATCCAAAAATTAAGTTCATTTAGAGAGTTAAAATTTTTAAAATTTTAAAAAGTGGGTATTACTATTCATAACGTCTAGTTTGAGTGGTTGTGGTGTGTGTTAGAACTCGAAGTTGCGTACAACACATGCTACTATATTATTCAAAGAGAAGCATACCGTGGAATCTTGGGGTGTTTCATCATTACATTAATAACATTTTGGGTAATAACAACTTTGATTTTTTTCAGTTCTATCTATATTTTTTTCCAATTATAATTATAATGGTTAATTAATCTATTTGTTTTTTAAAATGATATCCATATCCTATATGTTATGTATATTTTTATATTAATATATAAAATTTAGAGACAAAAAATGAAATACCCCATTCATGGTGATAGTTGGTCATACGTATTCTTGAATGTTTCATTCAATGACATGATGGGTTTAATAAAGGAAGGTTTTTTAATTTATAATCATTTTTATTATTTTATGTCATTTATATTACTTTGTTTCAGTGGATTTTCAAAATTTAAATTAATTTAAATAATGAAAAACTAACATCGCTTCATGAGGCAATAGTTCTTCGTACACACGGGGAACATTATCATATACCCAAGAGAAAAAGGATTAATATGGTACATATGATATAATAATATTAGAAATATAATAATATATTATATATATTATATAAATAATAAATAGATTAATATATCCAGCCTTTAGAGGTGGTCATGGAATTTGAGTAATATCGGTACATGAGGCGGTAGACCACCGTACCCATGAATGATGATTTTGTAACCCATTTGATAAAAAAGAAAAGGAATTATTTTAATAAATTATTATAATTACAATATATTATAATGATGATTTTGATTATATTATATAATTCTATTTATATAATATTTTAAGGAGGATAATCTAGAAATAAAATAATATACTCTGGTCGGGGTGTTACCTTTCTTCAAAAAATATCATTTCTCTTTCATAATATGGTTTCTTTATGAACAATATAATACATATAAGATGAGACGATTGATTTTAGGATGTTATTTGGGATGTTATCTAAATAACTATATGTTTTTTTGGTGTTTTAAGGTGATAAAATAGGAGTGGACTTTAATAAGTTAGGTTAGTGGTAGACATGTAATTTTGGAAAAAGAAGTGGTGTACCCACGTTTTTTCACATTACAAAAGTCAAAAAAATGGTTAATTTTAGAAATAATAACATACATGGTCTTATTATGTCCATCCAATTGTTTATGTACATGTCTTCTTTCAATTTAACCCTTATCTTTTTATCGTAACACTAGGTGGACACATTTTTTCCTTATCCTTGGTAAATATTTTTTTACCTTTTTACTATGTCTTATGGTAAAATATAATTTAATCATGATATATAAAATTATTTATAATGAATCAAAATATTGAATCTATTTAGTTATATTATATTTATAGTGTTGGAAAATTTAAATTTAACATTAATCAAGTAGACTTGATGAGATTGTGAGTATTCAAAGTGAAAATCTAGAAAATTTGACATAGTTTATAGATAAAAGGAAACATGGAATTGATTCTAATAACCAAAATAAGATTAATAGATATATAATTGGTCTAATATATGTTTTAATAATATATTTTTATTACCCCCAATACCTGGTATGTAACTATTTCCTTGTGTTTTAATGGATATAAAGTATAAGGGAAAAAGTTGGGAGAGTTTGGTGTTCATTCACTATGTTTTGGGGACAAATGGACAGGTGCACGAGCTGAGAACTTTTTTAAAAAAAATAGGGTGGAATTCATAGTAGAAATTGTGTGAAATAGTATATTTGAGGTAGAGAGCTTCATCATAATTCACGCCCGGTTAGGGAGACAGTTATAGGAGACTCTGTGATGGTCTACCTATACAGTATGTAAGGCACGATTAGCACATAGTTTGCATAACTGTGGGATCTAATTGTATGCCTGGTTTAAATGTGATCCTAGAAAAGTGGATATCAATAGTTTTTTCCTATAAGATCCTTTTTTTGTACGTATCCATGACATGGTATTTCTTTTCCATGAAGGTATAATAACCTCTCCTAAGTGATTTGGAGTGAATCTGAAGTCTTCCCTTGGAGGTTCGAACCCATATTCTAGAGGTATGTGATTGTTCTTCATTGTTCTTCATCAATTTCTTAGATCTACTTAGATCAACTTCTCATATCCACTTGGTTTCTCAAATCTACACATGGTATGCGTAGTTCTTTAAAGATGGATTCCAAATCAGTCTAGTTATTTTCTTGATATTTCTAGAAGAGGAGATATAAGGCAGTTCCATGAAGAATCGATCGGTATTCTTAAGTGTTCTTCGTCTGTGGTAATGTTTCATCAAAACTATTAGATTAGGTGTCTTTAGTACCATTTCCTATTTCTATAATTTATTTTATTAGTTTCAAATTGACTAAATTGGAATGTATTTATTGTGAAATCTTTATTCGATACACGAAATAAATCTCTTTAGTGATTATTTATCAATTTTGGTGGATTTGTGAAATCTTGATAAATTTTATTGAAAAATATTTATGTTTCTTTATTTTAAAAAGGTTATATTTAATGGTGGAATTTATGGAAAATCTAAATGGATTTTTTATGCATTTTTATTCAATAAAAGACATGTTATATTGAAATTAGTTGTCATTGTAATGGTTTTAATGAGAACTAATTTTTAATAAAAATGAGATTTTATTGAAATGGTTATTTTGGAATGATTTCTGAGAATATGTGGTGTGTGTTTTTATTTTTCATAGTAGGGCTTGGTTGACATATTACCTTGGCCTTAGTTCCCAATGGTTAATGGAAAAATGTATATATTTACCTTATGATGACTTGGTAGATTGATGAGAAACCGCTCATGAATATGTAACTACCATCATGTAACATGAATGGTTGGTTTTGTGTATATGTAGAATGGATCAGGTATGCCAATGGAATATTTAGGATTGGTTTTAATGTTTTTTAGTTATTTTTCATGAAAAAAACTTTTTGGAATAATTGGGATCAATTTAATTTGTATTCTTTTTGTTGTAATTGGTTTTTGGAACATTGGTATATTTAGTTATAAAATATTTTTGAGAAATTATTTCATATAAAAAATTTATATAATTATAGCTAACTCTTGTATCCATGTTTCGTGAGTAGGGAATTCATTGGTAAAAAAAATTGAGTATTATATTCACTAATGCTTTGGAAATTTGGTGCGTTTTCATATGCAATCTTTTGGTATTAGGGAAAAGGAAATGGATCACATGTTTCTACCACCACTTCATGACACATGGGTTGTTTGGTGATCTTGGAGTATGGGGCATGTGGATCTTGTAGTCTTTTAGTCTTCATGGATTTTTCAGTTGGATTCCTTTATTTACATTCATAGTTTTTGGGCCTTCAACTATTGCACACTTTGATGTGGTCTTGATATATATATATATATGAAGCTATTGAGTTGACATTCACTTGGTCATGCATCATAAAGTGAGATGTTAGTTGATGGTTTTATTCATTAGAGGTAAAATTTCCCCCACATTTATTTGAAACTCTTTGGAATTTATTTTCAGCCTTTGGAATCATAGAGATGTCCCTTAAGGCCTAGTAATGATTCATTTTATTTTCAGGCCATTGAGAATTATCATGTCATTACAAATGGTGTCATCTTGTATGGACCTTTCCTAACATGTAGTTTCACTTTCATTGAATTGGTGTATAATTTATATCATATATATTACATAGGTTTTCTTATTATAAAGGAGTATGATTTTTGGAACATGAAATTTATGCCATAAAAGGATGTAGCTAAAAAATTTATACTAAAAATTCAAGTTACAAAGGAGTTGGGTAAACAAGTGTTTTAGGAACACTTATAGGATACCAAAATCTCATTATGATGGGTTTTTTTCAATGATACAAGCATTCCATTAATTAGAATAATTAATTCCCTATAGGATTGAATATTCCATTTGGATTAATGATTTATGATATTATGAAAATGTGTAAATTATAAAAAATTTTGATTTTTTTTTCAAATTATAGATTTTGGAAATAGGATATTCAGTGTATTTTAAAAATTCTTTGATTATTGAAAGCAAGAATGAATTTTTCAAAAAAATGGTTAAACGTAAAAATGGATGTTAGTTTGAAAAATTGTTGTGATTGTTGATGCGATATAATTAGAAATACTAATACATCAGTTGCTAGAGATTGAGAATTACATATTTTTTTGTTTGTCTAGAAAATGGCACCTAGTAGGCATCGTAGAAAACAACGGGAAGAATCTATAGAGAACTTGGTTTCATCTAAGGCACAAGTGAACTAAGAACTAGTTTACAGAATCATCCAGCAGTTTGATGTAGTATACATAGGGAACCATAGTAATGAGCCCAGGGATGTGGACCATTCCATCCTATTAATGGGTAAATTACAACCATTTCCAGGGTGATATTGAACCAGTGAAGGCAGAGGTGTGTCTCAGTATGATGAATAATTTCTTCTATCATTGGATCACCAGTGGATCTAATGGTCAAGTTATAGATTTAAATTATTGAGTATCTTGAACTCCATTGGTGGGAATGAGTTTTTCATGCTAAAGTAGATCAAGTCCTTATATGAGAGGTATTTATTAATTTCTTAATAAACAATTATATCTTCACGTGTTCAAGATCCATAGGATGACATACATCTTTAGCCTGAAGCTGGAGAATCTCTCTATCATAGAGTATTCAGCTAAATTCTTGAATTTATTATTATTTTCACAAGAATTTGTGGAAAGTGCGTCACTAAAAGTATGTATCTTCAAATCACGAATAAGGTAGGGATTTTTTTTGAAGATTGCGGTACATTGAATTAATGATTATACATAGAAGGTGAATAGAGAAATAGTAGCTAAGTGATAAATCTCATGAGCTAGGGGAGGATGATTAATGATGATCTATACGAGTAATGGTGTAAATTGAAATTCTAGGAGAAAGAGAATGAGATATACATATTTCCACGATTGGAGTGGGAATCAGAATCCGATCACTAGATTAGTAAATCTTCTTCCCTGACCAAAGAGACAATATGGATACTACCAATGTGGTTCTGTTGACCACATAATGTTGGAGTATATAGAAAGACAAAGATAATTCCATAATTTCAATAAGATAGGACTGCATAAGTGCATTTGTTGTAGTACTTCGAGGTCTGATGCATGAGAAACTTATTAGGTGTCACAAGTATCGTATGCTTCAATAGGAAGAGGCCAGCTGAATTAACCTCATCAGCAGCAAAAATCATCCCATTGTGTTTCTCTAAATATCATGACTCCCCAGCAAGGAACATATATACAAGGCATCAATGATAATAGTGGAGTGACGAAACAACTATATGGTGTTGAGCACATGATTGTGGATGATCTCGTTAGACAATCTATGGTGACAGGTATGATTCTTTTGAATTATTCCTTCATGCAAGTAATATTTGATACCAGTGCATCGAATTCCTTCATTTCTTTTCATGTTGTTTACTTTATATGTTTACCACATGAAATTATGCCCTTTGTGATAAAAATATAAATACAACGTGGTAAATGAGAATTTCAATCCTTTGTTCATACAACATGTGCAATAACTGTTGATGTAGATGAACTCAAATTGGACTTATAGATGTTGAATAAGGATTTATATGATGTAATAATTGGTTTGAATTGGTTGAAAATGTTCAAAGCTCACATTGACAGTTATATGAGGATAGTTACATTCCTAACATAGGAGGTAATTCAGCATGTCTTCAATGGAGATAAGGTAGTAAATAAGGGTGCAATTGGATTGTTGCCACCAGCGGTGGGAATGATATCTTACTAGTATGAAGTGTATAATTTATCATCGATAGAAGAGGTCTATGATGTCATTTTTCTAGATATGTTAGATAAATTTCTAGATATCTTTTCCATGAAATTCTAAGGGTTACAACTTATAAGGTAAGTGTAGTTAACGATTGATCTTGCTCCGGGACCAGTCTTATTTTCCTTTTGTCTTATAGGATGACACCAACAGATTTAAGGAATTGAAAGTGTAGTTGGAGGAGATGGAAAGGAAGGGTTTTATTCAACCAAAAACATCTCCATGGGAAGCCTCGATCTTGTTCATGAAGAAAGAATATAGAAATATTAGGTTGTGTGTAGGTTATTATAATCTTATCAAACTAACAATAATGAATTGGTTACAACTACCACACATTGATTATTTGTTCGATCAGATGAGGGGAACTCAGTGGTTCTCAATTATTTACTTGGGATCAGTGTATCATTAGTTGAATGATCAGACAAAAGATATTCCGGAGAAAAATTTAGATATTGATATGGCTTCTATGAATATGCAGTTATTCTTTTGATCTAACAAATTCTCTAGTGGCTTTCATGGCGTTGATTAATTGGATATTCCAGCGATATATAGACAATTTATTTTTCATTTTTGTAGATGTCATCTTGATTTATCAAAATAAAAAAGGATGAGTATGAGGAATACCTTGTGATAGTGTTAAAAATATTAAGAGATCATTGTTTTTATCCAAAACTATATAAGTGTTATTTATGGATACAAGTGGTATTCTTTCTTGACCATGTGATTTTGGAAAACGGTATTCCAGTGGATCCTGAAAATATAGAAGCTGTGATCTCATGGTATGTTTAGAAAAATACCTTTGAGATGCGATGTTTTCTTAGTATAACTGGTTAATACCAATGTTTTTTTGTGACTTCTCCCAGGTGGCCTCACCAATGGTAGATTTGACAAAGGGAAATTCTCCCTTGCAATGGATAGAGGACTTCTAGAAGTCTATACCTGAGATGAATGTTTGTCTTACTTCCACACTGATCAAATTTTTCTAGAATTAGGATTGGGATATGTGGTTTACCTTGATGCTTCCAGATCTGGGTTGAGCTATGTCTTATGCAAGGAGACCATGTTGTGGCGTATGGTTCAAGGGGATAGATAGTGCATGAGAACAATTACCTAACACATGATTTCTAATTAGCTGTAGTAATTTATGCAATGAATACTTCATGTCATTATCTCTTTGGTGAGAAATTTATGTTGTTAAGAGACCAAAAAATAAGAAACCCGTTTTCCCAATGTGATATTTGAAAATGTGTCAAAGGAGATGGCAGGAGTATCACTAGAAGATTGACATTGACTTGATGTATACACCAAGAAAAGGGAATTCAGGGGAATGATGCGTTGAGTAGAAATTAATATGCTCAGTTGGAAAAAGAATCATCAGATGAATGGAAGTTGATGTCAGTCCTACTCGACAGGCATATGGAATGTTAAGACCGAGTGATGTTGTGGTTTTCTTCTCATCTATACAGCTTCTTAATTTGGTAAATATGATAAAGAATATAGAAAAATCAAATGAAGAATGCCCAGTTATGAGTTCAAAACACAATGGTGGGGAGACCATTGAGGGTTGGAATATTTATGGGATATAAATTTTTTTATCAAAGATTGAATGGTGGTACCTAAAAATCCATCATTCTTATTAATGTTAAAGATGGGTTGTACATCCTTGTATATAGAAGATTTACGAGGAACTGATGGAAAATTTTTGTTGGTGTGGAATGAAAATGAAAGCTGTTGAGTTCGTCTCAAAGTGATTTACATGTCAGCATGTTTTTTTACTCTAGAAACGGGGTTTACTTCATTGATTTATGGTTCAAACATTCCAAGTGTTTTCTAACAGGTTTGTTCGTAGAACCAGAAACATTTAATGATTATATATCCATTTGGACATACTTTCCAGAGGTAGGTGATCACTAGTTATGAACTGATGAGGCTT
This sequence comes from Viscum album, assembly GCA_963277665.1. NCBI lineage: Eukaryota > Viridiplantae > Streptophyta > Magnoliopsida > Santalales > Viscaceae > Viscum > Viscum album. The sequence continues at coordinate 1,121,355,218 of OY728146.1, forward strand.
AAGAATTTCCATTCGTCGAGAGGATGAGAGGTCAGACTCATCACACCTTTTGGGGGGAATTATTTTGTTCTCTGGGACTCTCATTATAGATTTATGTTATGTTCGTGAATCCTTATTACATTACCATGTATGAAAATGATCATTCCTTTAAATCTAAAAATCAATGATTAATATGTATGAGATTTAGAGAATCTTCTATATGTATTCGAGGTTATTCATCGATAGACAATCATCTGTATTTGTTAGAGATTCTTGGTCAATGGAATCCTTCAATACATTATATAGAAATCTCTTGGTTATTATGATAACCATACTAGTTTTAAAGCCACTTAGCGGGTCACTTGAAGTTTATTGACATTCAGAAGGACATGAATTATTTCATAGTTGGGATCATACCCGCAGATGGGCTACCTACATATCCTTTGTTTTGGAAAAAGAATCAGAACACACATAGCTCGAGTAAAGAAGTATGAGGTTTATGCATGATTTATGGCTCAAATAATGATGTCATAATTACTTTTACACTCTAAGATCATGTGAGTCATACTCAGTGTGAGAAATAAGAGGTATTGGTAATACCAGACAATTGTGCCATGAAATATGCAATTATAAGAAATGAGTGGGGATTATGTATGTATGATAGCCCAGATGGATCAATATTTGGATTTAAATCAGGGAAGAAACTCGGGAACATGGACCATAAAGGTATATGTGTTTTTAGAGATTCGGATACACTAACTTGGGGCTTATTCCTGAAGAGGATTCCCAAATTTGGAGGGGACATATGATTGGGTTTTACTCTTGAGAAGGAATCCCAAATGAAAAGTAAATTAAGACTGGTGAAGGGAAATTATGACTGGGGCTTTGGTATCACATATCGTTGATTGAAGATAATTACCCATCCATATAACTTTAGTATAGCATAAGTTTGGGGTCAATCCACAGGGAACCGTGGCATGCCTGAATTTAATTGAGTTAATACTTAATTTGGTGAAGTATGTAAAATTTAGAAACGATTGGGTTGATTTATGGGTTTTGATTGAAACTAAATTGATTTACATTGAAGAATGGATACAGTTTGAAAAAAAACGCGTAAATTTAAAGAGTTCTTAAAAATGGAAAGAAAAGTCATGTCGGGACTGTGGTGAATTAGGAGTTCTTATGCAGATTTTTTAAATGGTTGTGTTGTTCATAATAATTCAATCATTCATGATTTCATTTTTTTACAAGATTTCCTTGGTCCGGTTCCTCTTGTTTGGAATTAGAGAAGTTGACTCCTTGTTCTGGTAGTCAATGTCCTTAATAATTTATTACGTCTAGTCCATTACTTGAATCGGTGAAAACCTTCCAATGGTCATGGATGTTTTCACTGTTACTTTTCTTTTGTATCGCTGAGAATCCTTCCCTTGGTCCGGCTAAGAAATCTCAGTTATATTACATAGTGGTTTAAGAAGAGTAAGATTAATTACAACGATTCAAACACAACTATATAAAAAAATATAAAAATTATGATCCCATCATCCACTGCCCCAACACGAGGGGATTAGTTACACATAGAATTTAGGAGAGAAACGACACACGTGATACCTAACAGATTCATCGTGTAGGCATTGAGGTAGAGTATCAGAGGATTGAATAGTGGAGTGACGACTCTAGCTTCAGGAATGGGGATAGTATAGCTTCTCTTTCCTCTCAATGGTTCTGAACTCCCAAAATCCGTAGTCCAATGCCTCATTTTATAGAAAAATAATGTACACCACGTGTATAGAAAGTACACGCCGTGTACTTTTCGTTAATGCGTTTTGGCGCCATTTTATCCGCTGGCAGGTGGCTGAGCACGCTGTTTTTGACTTTTTCACATGGCGCCTCCTGCAAGTTGAGTTTACACGGCGTGTAGCGCTACCATACACGGCGTGTAGTATCAAATGTTTGGCCACCGGCCCCTTCTATAACAACAACCATGGCATGTAAAAGTTCAAACACGCCATGTCTTCACCAACGGCCACATGGGCGTGTGGATTTTTCTTCGGTAACCACCACTTCTAGAAAGTAGTACACGACGTGTAGTGCCACCACACATGGCATGTATCTTTTCCTGGGTGACATGGGTGTGTACTCCCTCCTTTAGTCCGTGTCCCTACCTGGATGTAAACGGCTTGTATAAAAGTACACGCCGTGTAGATTCAAAATTTTCACATGCATCCCTTGATTCATGTATTTAGCCAGAAAGCTCCTGAAAGTAAACAAAATCACCAAAATCAAAGAATATGCTCATAAAACAATAGATATATGATGAAAACATGTTTTTATCTTCAATTATATATATGGAAAATGTATACACAAATTGGGTGCATCAAATTCTCCCACACTTAGTCTTTTTCTTGCCCTCAAGAAAATTCTCAACATCTAATTAAGAGATCCTATACATTAAAAGGAAGGCATTTAATTAATCAAACATATAACTGATAAATTTATTGAGGAAAAATTATAAAAGTCATAAACAAATTTAATTCATAAGATATTAAAATCATGCCTCATATATAATGTAATTAACTACTCCCATCCTCTTTTAACACATTTTTCAACCGTTCAAAAATAAACATGCCACTTGATGATTTACCATACCAGTTAAAATCACACTCCACGATCAAGATGTTTTTGATCAATGTTATGCTCAATCCAAGGCATGTACACACTATCCATAGGTTTACAAGATATCATGTTCTCTACTTCAAAAAAATTGAATTACAAAAATCATGAGGGCTTTATCAATAAGGTTCAGATGTTTCTGTGGCTAAGGGTTGGTAGGTTCAGATATGAAAATAGATTCTGAGGTTTGAAAAAGGATGGCTAATTCCTTTAAACAACATCGCATGATATTCAAAGTAAATCTCACTGAAAACACATCCTTCAAAATCTCAGTTAAATGCTTTTGTAATCATCACCAACTTCCATAGGCAAGTAGGGTTTATGGGAAAATAAGCATAAAGTCCCCTTGTTGTTTGTTTTTTGTTGTTTTTTTAAACAACAAAACACAAGGGAATCCCTTATGAATACAATGAGTAGATGTTTGGAACCCATTCTGCCCCACATAATCAAGAGGCACTCCCCCACACTTAATTTCATGGCTGTACACAAAAATATACCATGTATTGCCAACTCCCTCTTTAAAGCTTAAACGAATAATCATGCAAGGCTAAAAAAGAAATAGGGTATAAAGGGAAATAGGCTTGTAATGAGGCTTCCTATAAAGGATGTTCATGGCTTATATTGTCTTAACGAAGATCGAATGTAGGGTAGGTCTCAAGATAAAGGGGTTGAAACAATCTAATGCCTCAATCATGGTAAAGTAATTAAAAAATTTCTTCATGTGTCGAAAAGAAAAACTTGCAAATTCTGGTATTGATGCATATCCTAAGAATCTCTCAGGAAAGAGGGTATTAGAAAAAAAATACGAAAAATTATTTATAATACCAAACAGGAGTGGAAAAATAATAAAGGGAAAATCAGGTCATGACATGCATATAAATGATTAGCCTAATTAATGTAATTTAATCAAGGATGTAAGGTTTCAATTGAAACTATATCTGCAATCATTCTGAAATAATTAAAACCTAAAAAGCATGTAACCTTTCCAAAAGTTCTTTCTGACAACTCTATCATTTATAAGACTGATTAACCAAAATTTCTTTACATTTTCAAATATAGAGTCTAATAATGATGTCTCTTAGGTTAGTTTAAGGGCAATGACTATGGTGAAAGATATAGATGTGCCCCCACACTTAATACTGCACATGTTCCACCAAGTGCAATATCAAGGTAAAGGGTGGGAAATGGGAAGAAAATGGGGGACAAAATGAGGGAAAACAATGGAAGCAGTAAATCCAAAAAGAAAGAAAATAGAAATGGAAAAATACTCCCATCGTGAAAAGTGATGACCATGGCGCTCCATGCCCGTACATGTGACTGTCAAGAAAAAAGAAAACTACAAGCATGCATAAAATCACTGCACAGAAAATGACAAAAGAGATATATAAGATAAAGGAAAATGTCACTATCATGGGGTCGCCTAAAGGGAGGCACCATCCTGTACAGAATTGTTCGGTAGAGACGGCGTAGGAGGCATGTAAGAGTGAGGCTCTGACTCAGCATCGGGAAGGGTAGATGAAGAAGTATGAGACGCATGTGCTAGACTCAGGATCGGAAGCTCAACAGTAGGCCCTGGCTCGGTAGAAGTCGCAGTAGTAGTGCTCATCGTAGTAATCAGAACGGAAGAGGTGACTGGCATAGGAGATGGTGGTGGAGCAGCAGCAGAAGGGCCAGGAACTGAGGTAGAGGCTGGTGGTTGAGGTAGTGGAACACCAATATGCTGAGCAATATGCACCAACAGATGCTCCATAGAGTCCTGGCGGCCATCCAGACGAATCAAATGGCATGAAATGGTGCCCTAGCGGCTGATGATACAAGCTAACTTCTGCTCCATTGTGGCTAGGAGGAGGGAAATGGCCGGGACGACCGAGGGTGCGGGGGTAGGTGGGATGGGGGATGGGACAGAAGAAGGAATGTCAGAAGAAGTGGGGTCAGTAAGAGGAGGGTGAGGTGGTGAAGCTGGAGGGGGTGGGGAAAGATGATCGAGGTCAGTAGGTGGGGCATGATTAGCAGGTGGGGGGGCTTGAGCCTGAACAAGAATGTAGGCACCCCTGCTTCCGAACCAATCCCATGCGAATTAGCATGAATAAGTCCATCCACTGGGGTGAACCTATCAAGTCATGAGGTAATGAGGGCTCGAATACCCCCAAGTGGTGGGCATGACGGGTGGTGTAGAACCCACCATTCAGGTTTCCCTGACAGCCAGTAAACATGGAGTGAAAATAGGAGGCGGCCAGATAGAGGAGGTCTAGGTAGGTGTGTCGGATGACACAGGTAAGAAGCTCCATGTCACGGCTAGTCACAAACCCAATATCCTCATGGCGTTGGAAGAGGATGGTGCTGAAGCACCGGTGGGTGAAGCTCTGGACGGGGTCCGTTATAAGAGTGTTGTTCTGGGAATTGGGGGAGTATCGGTGGTCAGGCCCAGCGATCTCCCTCCACATGGAAATATGGTTAGAATTCTAGGGTCGGGTCAAGTCAGAAACAGGGTGTGGTGTGATAGGATGGGGGTAGAAGTTACACCCTCGGCCAAACTCTGTCATCGTCAGAGAAAATCGTCGGCCACCTAGCCGGAATCGATCTACTTGCACCGCATCGCCAGGTGTCTCCCGGTACTCCGCTCCATCGAACTCAAAGGAGGCCACAAACTCCAAAAATAAATCTCGGAACATAGGAGTGCTAACCTGGAAAATCTCAAGGAGTGCGGTGTGCCCGAGAAGTACCTCCAACTCCTCCCAAATACCTAGCCACTGCGGAATGCTGCTGTCATGGTACCGACTGCTCAATGGTATCAGCCGACAAGAGAAACGTCGGATCCTGTCGTATGCGAGGTCGGTGACCGGGAATACCATGCAGGGATAGGGAGCACCTGCAGGTCCCGGCCCAGGTGCTGGTGCAGCAGCAACATCTGGCTCTGGAGGTGGACCCGCCGAAGAAGAAGGTGGCTCGGTAGAAGGTGTGCTCGAAGAGGGACCAGCTGCTGAGGATGATGGTACAGTGAATGTGGCAGCTGGTGCAGCAGAAGTTGGCCCCGCCTCATTTGAGGGAGTGAGTGACGGCAGAATGGCCAACAGAGGGATCTTAAAGACCGAAGCATCGGGGTCCGACTGCGTAGGTGGTCGGAGTTGGACCCGACGATAGCTAGACCTCTCTTCCTCGGTGGTGGAGGCTGGCAGCTTCCCGTGGGAAGGATCGTGATCTGCCATATCCGGAAATAGAAATAAAGAGAAAACAAAAGAAAAAGAAAAAGGAAAGAAAACAAAACAATGAAAATGTAAGAAAACTGGAAAAGAAAAGTACACGACCTGTACTCCAGAGTACACGGCGTGTACTCAGAAATGGAGAGTATCCCATGTTCTCTGGAAAGACATGCCGAGGGTGGAAAGAGATCTTGTAATAGGACACAGCGTGTACCGAACATACACACCGTGTTCACACCAAAGTGCAGGTGGTCGTGTAATAAAAAGGACACGACCATGTTGCTATCAGTTCATAGAAAACGATAAAAGCCGTGTAAGTACCGGCCACATCATGTTTTGCACATGAAGAACATGGACGTGTAGAGGTGGAGACACAGTACTACTATTGATATAAAGGACACGACATGTACAGAACATACACTCCGTGTTCTGGCACATCGGGTTATAGGCCGTGTTAAGCACCACACATGAAGGGGCCAAAGAAAATTGGCTACACGGTGTGTACCGCACATACGCATCGTGTACATTCAAATTTCGAAATATTTTGTGTGTAGCCATGTACAGATATACATGGCATGTGTTCTTCATATCGTGGTCGTGTACAGGCGGAAGCCGAACAGTCGGCCGATCCGACTAACATCCTAAACTATTCTAAAAACTTGAAATAGAGGGTGCAGAACGGCATACCCTGATTTAGGATCACAATGTGAGAAGAATCAGAACGTGAGACGCCCCAAATCGATGGATCTAGAAATGGGGGATCAGATGGCGTTCGGGAGAAGCCATGAGAAGATGGGGAAAGATGGAGTGGCCTTGCGACACGGCCTCAAGCCGGGTGGCCCGCAGCTTATATAGTCGCGGTACGTGGCGTGTATTTTTGGTACACAGCATGTATCCTGTTTTTTTATTAAAAAATATAATTAATATAGTAAACTATATAATAATTATTATTAAAAATTAAAAATAAATATATAGACAAATTCTATTATATATAAACCTATACACGACGTATATCGGGAAATACACACCGTGTATTTTAAAATAAGAAAAAGAGTAGCCCAACCTTTGGTCCGGTGCTTGCGGCGGGATTCGAACTGGCGATCGACCGATTCAAATGGACGCCCTCACCCACTGGAGCAAAGGTTGTTCTATTGTTCATATTTATTTTATATATATATTTATTCTATACGTCCTATACACATGGAAAGAAAGAAAAGCATGATGTGTTCTTTTTATTTAGGAAAGGATTGGGGTGAAGCGGGGAGATTAGCGCGATTCGAAACCGGGTCCTGTGAACCTGGTTCCGAGTCTTTGCTAATCCGCCAACTTCACCTGCATGTAATTTCTTATCTTTAAAAATATTTTCATTTATAGTTGAAAACATCATGGTGCACACGGCATATATCGGAGTACATGTTGTGTGGTTTTATTAAAAGAATAAATGATGGAAATGGGACGGTTGTTTGGAATCCAACCCGGGTCTTTTGAAACCTGATTACGATTCTAGCCAACCGGCCCATCCCCACCAAGGGTTTTATTAAACACATGAATATATATATAGATTTAAAATACCACACACATCATGTAATTAAAAGGAGGAACCTCGTGATGAAGGTAGGTCAGGAGGATTCGAACCGAGGACAGATCGAATAAACTCCAGTGACTTTGCCATCGGCACCGGCATCATCCCTGGTTATTTATATGTTATTCTATAGATTTATACTATTATGTTTATAACATAAAAAGGTTTAGTACATGCCGCGTATATAAGTGGGACACGGCGTGTAACCTCTGGGTTTCCTCCCAGGAAGCGCCTTTGTTTAAGATTGTTGGCTCGACCTACTTACCTTGCTTACTAGATATTTACGGTGGATAATGGTCTTAATAGTGGCTGCCCTGGCCATCTAGGAGTTGCAAGTTCTCTAGATCTTATTCAACAGGAATGTTAAAATTATCAGAAATATAAGAACATACCAGATCATCCATCAGGCGGTCATCCAGGGTAGTTATTGGAGAACAGTCCTCATGATCAGACGATGAGGACTGCTTGATGGCTTTGAGAACATTGTAGGAGACTCTCTCGTCTCCAACCCGGAAAATCAGCTCTCCTTGGTGCACATCAATGAGTGCCTTCCCAGTTTTCAAGAAAGGTCTTCCAAGTATAAGAGGTGCTTTCTGGTCATCCCCCATGTTGAGGATGATGAAATCAGCGGGAAGGATCAGCCTACCCACCTTGACCAGTACATCCTCGAGTAGTCCCTTTGGGTGATTGATGGATCGATCAGCATGTTGAAGGGCGACGCGGGTAGGCTTGAGCTCGTGGAGTCCCAACATCTTGAAAACTCTAAGGGGAATAAGGATCACGCTAGCCCCCTAAGTCACAGAGGTCCTTCCCAAACTCATAGGATCCAATAGTACAAGGAATGGCGAAACTACCTGGATCTTGGAGTTTTGGAGGAATAGAATGTGGAACCACCGTGGAGCACTCCTTCGTTAGTGCAATAACGCCCAAATCCTCCATCTCCCTCTTATTCGAGAGGATTTCCTTCATGAATTTTTCTTATGTTGGCATTTGTGTTAGGGCCTCCGCAAATGGTATGTTGATCTGTAGCTTCTTGAAAACATCCATGAATTTGATGAATTGGTGGTCCAGCTTCCTCTGCTTCAATCTTTCCAGAAAGGGTAAGGCAGGCTTGAATGGTTGGATTACTTCATTTTCATTATTTTGTAAAGCCTCCTTATGCGGGCTTTTGGATGAGGAGGGGTAGATATTGGTACCCTTTTCTTCAATAGTGGGTGTGGATTCACCTTTCTGTACTGATTGGTCTAGTAGAGCTTTTTCCCCCTCCAGAACATGATATCATTAGCCTCCTCCCTTGGATTCTTTTCAGTGTTCCCCGAAAGTGTACCGGGATACCTCCCTGAGAGTTGATTTTCCAGCTGGCCAATCTGATTCTCCATGCCTCAAATCAAAGATTCCTAATCCTGGAACCGAGTCCCAGTAGTAGATATGAATTTAGTCATCAGATCCTTTAACCTTGAGGTGTTCTGCTGAGGTAGTTGTTGATCCGGTGGAGGAGGTGGCTGCAGTGTCTGCTGTGGACGAGGATTTTGATACCCTTGATGCTGATAAGGACCCTGCTGGGGTTGTTGCGGCCTTTGGAATTGGTTCTGATATGGAGGCTGGTTGTAGTTGGGCAGTCGCTGGGGGAGAGTATTCTGCTGTTGTTGGCCCCAGCATGTGTTCTGTTGATCTCACCATGCCGGGATCGGGTACTGCTGGTACTGGTTGGGCCCCTAATTTTGGGGAACATAACTCACCTCGCTCGTCGAGGGGCCTCCAGCCGATCCTGGGCATTCTCCCATGATGTGGTTATCACCACAGTCTCCACATGCTGGATAGTTCGCCGCATGAACTTGAGATGCTCCATTGAGGTTCAATGCGTCGATTTTCATGGACATAGCATCCAACTGATCAGCTAACATAGTGCTAGCATCAATGGTGTTCATACCTCGCTTTTGAGTCCCCCTCTCTGAGTTCCACTGGAAGATATTGGCTGACATGTCTTGAAGTAGTTCGAATAGTTTTTTGGGGGACTTTCGCATCACCGTACCTCCAACAGCAACGTCCACCACGGACTTGGTATTCGTGGTAAGTCCTCCATAGAAGTTCTGAACTTTCATCCAGAGTGGGAGTTTGTGATGGGGGTATTTTCATAAAATCTCCTTGAAGAGTTCCTAGGACTCGTAAAACGACTCGTAGTCGTGCTGTTGGAAGTGATGAATCTCATTCCGGAGTGTCATCGTCTTGGATGGTGGGAAGTACTTGGACAGGAACGCCTGGGCTAGCTCCTCCCAGGTGAGGATAGATCGTTGTGGCAACACCTTGATCCAGTACTTCGCCTTATCCCGTAGAGAAAAGGGGAATAGGAAAAGATGGATGGCGTCCTCGGACACGCCATGGTACCGAAAGGTGTCGCAGATCTCCAGAAAGTTGGAGATATGGGCGTTCGGGTCCTCACTGGCCAGGCCTCCTAATTGGACTGTGTTCTGGATCAGCTGCATGATAGCAGGCATGATCTCGAAGTGTTGGGCCTGGACCGAAGGACGAACAATGACCGTATCAGCTCCGTGAATTGAGGTAAGTCCATAATCCATAAGGGTACATCTTGGAGGTTGTTGTTGATAGGGTATAGCTAGTATAAACTGCTCCTCAGGGGAAAAGTATGGCTGTGGGAAGAGTTGTTGTGATGGTTGCTGGTAATCCCTTGGGAGGATTTACAGGAAGGCTCCAAAAGGTTGCTCCGGTAGACCAGCAACAGAAGGCTGATGATCCTGGTACTAATTCTCAGTCTCAGAATCAACGGCTGGGGATCCCTCTTCCTTGTTCGCCATAGGTTGTGGTAGATGGTTGTGAGTTTCTGTCAGTGTACACCGACGATGAAGGAAGGTCCGTTCGATTTCCGGGTCAAGCAGAACTAATTCCGAAGACTCGGCACTTCTGGATCGTGTAAAACGTCTAAACATATACTTTAAGCTCTGTAGAACACAAAAACCAAAACCAGGCGTAAAAGGGAAAAATTAAAAAAAAAATTAAATTTCAAATGGGATTTGAAAAGATATTTTTGATAATTTTTGATTTTTATTTTCACTTAAATCAACTATTAACACAATTTAAATCTTAGCACTAAATCCAAACGGGGTCCCCGGCTACAGCGCCAAAATTTGGTCTCGCTTATCGTTGATTGAAGTTATATGCATCCCAAATTAATTACCCATTCTTAGAACTTTAGTATAGCATAAGTTCGGGGTCGATCCATAGGGAACCGTGGCGTGCATGAATTTAATTGAGTTAATACTTAATTATGTGAAGTATGAAAAATTTAGAAACGATTGGGTTGATTTTTGGGTTTTGATTGACTAAATTGATTTACAATGAAGAATGGATACATTTTTAAAGAAAACAATGGGAAAATTTAAAGATTTCATAGAAATGGAATGAAAAGACATGTCAGGGATTTGGTGAATAAGGAATTCTTATGCAGATTGTTTAAATGGTTGTGTTGTTCATAATAATTCAATCATTCAAGATTTCATTTTGTTACACGATTTCCTTGGTCCGGTTCCTCTTGTTTGGAATTAGAGTAGTTGACTCCTCGGTCCGGTAGTCAATGTCCATAATTCTTTATTACGTCCAGTCCATTACTTGAATCAATGAAAGCCTTCCAATAGTCATGGGTGTTTTCATAGTTAATATTCTTTTTTATCGCTGAGAATCCTTCCCTTAGTCCGGCTACGAAATCTCTGTTATATTAAACAGTGGTTTAAGAAGAGAAAGATTAATTACAATGATTCAAACACAACTATATAAAAAAAATATACAAATTATGATCCCATCACCCACATCCCCAACACGAGGGGTTTAGTTACACATAGAATTTAGAAGATAAACGACACACGTGATACCTGACGGATTCATCGTGTAGGCGTTGAGGTAGAGTATCGGAAGATGGAATGGTGGAGTGACGACAGTAGCTTCGGGAATGGTGATAGTAGACCTTATATTTCCTCTCAATGGTTCTGAACTCCCAAAATCTGTAGTTCAAGGCCTCATTTTATAGAAAACTAAAGTACATGGCGTGTATAGAAAGTACACTCCGTTTATTTTTCGCCAACGCGTTTTGGTGCCATTTTCTCCGCGGGCAAGTGGTCGAGCATGCCGTTTTTGACTTTTTTCACACGGCGTCGCCTGCAAGTTGAGTGTACACGGAATGTATCGCCGCCATGCATGGTGTGTAGTATCAAAATTGTGGCCGCCAACCCAATCTAGAATAGCAGACATGGCATGTAAATGTTCAAACACGTCGTGTCTTCATCAATGGCCACATGGGCGTGTGGATTTTTCTTCGGCAACCACTGCTTCTAGAATGTAGTACATGATGTGTTGCGCTGCCACACACGGTGTGTATCTTCTTCCTGGTGACATGGGAGTGTACTCCCTTCTGCGTTCTGTGTCCCTTCCTGGATGTACAAGGCGTGTATAAAAGTACACGTCGTGTAGTTTCAAAATTTTCAAAAGCATCCCTTGATTCGTGTATTTATCCAGAAAGCTTCTGAAAGTAAACAGAATCACCAAAATCAAAGAATATGATCATAAAAAATAGATATTTTATGAAAACATGTTTTTATAGTCAATTATATATATAGAAAATGTATACACAAATTAGGTGTATCAGGCTTATTCTTAAAGAAGAGGCCCAAGTTAAAAAAAATTATGACTGGGGATTACTCTTGGAAAGGAGGCCCAGGTTAAGGAAAATTGGATTTTTGGGAAGTTGGGGCATACTCCTAAGGAATATTACCATATTAAAAGAATTATGGTTGGCTCTTACTCATGTGGATGATGCCCAAAATTAAGGGAACATAAAGACTGGGGCTTAGTCCTAAGAAGGTGTGCCATATTTAGAGGAATTATGACGGGGGATTAGTCCTATGAAGGAATCCCATAATTAAGGGGACTTGGGGCTTACACCTGAAAAGGAGTCTGAGAATAGTCTTCTCATTTTAAAGGATGTGGTTGAATGAATTTAATCTCTAACCATAGTGACATAATGATATGAAAATTACTAGGTTCTGAGAGATGTTCCATAGAATTCATTTCAGACATGGAATCCAACCATGGAATCCTGCCAAAAATGGCATTGAAGATGGTACTGAAGGCTGGATCTTGAATAGGAGACGTGGATATGGAGATATCAAATGAATAGACAGGAGGGGAACCCAAAAATAGAGGGGCGCGCAAGTCCTGCCTGGGCACGCAAGTCCTGGTCGCGGTGGTGTACCTGCGCGACACATGGATACTTGTGCGATGGTCAACCCATAAGGTAATAATTGGGCGAGACTTGGATAAAGCCTTTAGTATTATCCCTAGGGGATTCCATAAGGGTGGCACGCGGGTTCTTTTGAAGGGGTACGGCTGCACGCAAGTGTGACCATTTCCCTCATGGGCTGGCCACTTAGGCGCGCAAGTGTTGATGAGTTGCAACACATAGGCCTTACTTCCCCTCTTTATATCTTCTTTTATAGGTACGAAATTAACATAGAAGTGTTCGGATGTTTTGAGAAGATACTAGGGTGTCGGGAGCTCAAATATGAGTTTTTGGAATTTTTCCCATCGTCAAATGGGGGGCCCACCAGGGGTATTTAGAGGCCAGGGAAGACCCTGGGTGAAAAAAATCAAAGAGGCCACACAATTCACCTGCGCGACCATTTGGCGGTTCTCAAGTATACTTGTGCGACAATGATGGAACTTGCAAAACCCTGGTGAAAATGAATATTTTTTCATGCCTTTGTTATTTTTTGATGTTTTTCAAAGGATGAATCACTTTAGGTTTAAGGTATTTCCCTTTTCATTCATTTAGACTTTGTTACGAAAAGGAGCATCAATAAAATTCCCCCCTCAGTGATGGATCTGAAATAAATGAGGATGTGACTCTGAGGTAATGAAGAAAACCATGGAAATATGGTAGTTTAAAGACATTCATGTTAGACATAAAAAAAGGCTAATGTTTAAGGTTGAAATAGCTTTTCCCGAATGGATTAACATTGACTCAATTCCTTGATAATTTATCCAAAAACATATTACCATGTTCAATAATGATTAAAAATATTTAAACAATGACATATGAAATTTTGAATCTAAGGAATGATATGAAAAATGGCTAAAAATTCATTATAAGAAGTACTTCCCAAGAATGAAGTTACCACTATTTAACAAACCCGTTAGGGGGTTGAATTATGCAGGGCCACCTAAGGGAATTCGCTGCATAGTCAAATAATAGCATCTTTTGACAGAGAAGTCTGTTATGTAGACTGTTTATGAAAAGCCGCCTAAGAGAACGTGCTGCATAGTCAGGAAAACGAACTATCAGAAATTTACCTTTCTACTTCTAAAAAGCAAGTGGATGTTTATGGGGATTAATATTTTCCAAAGAATAGAGTTTTCTATATGAAGAGAGGTACATGAATATGGAAAAGATATTTCCAAACATGATTGTCTCTGAACTTGATGAATTTTACTCCTATAAAGGTCAGACCCTAATGTATGGAAGGAAAATATATACCATAGACTTGAATACATTCAGATCATGGAAAAGGGTATGAGACAGATATGTTAAGGATGGACATTTTTTCAGATCCATATATATTTTCATTAAGACAACTATGGAAAAAAGTGATTTTCTTCCCAAGAATTAATTTACCACTATTTGAAAAACCCGTTAAGGGGATGAATTATGCAGGGCCGCCTAAGGGAATTGGTTGCATAGTCAAATAATAGCATCTTTTGGCTGTCATGTCTATTATGTAGACTATTTATTCAAGGCTGCCTAAGGGCACGTGCTGCATGGTTAGGAAAAAAAACTCTCAGAAATTGGCCATTTTTTCCCAGAAGTCATGAAAGGTGATCTGGAGATCTGGATGTATTCAATGTTAGGAGCATGACAAAAAAAATGAGCATTTGTTCAATGTATGTAGAGATACACAGACCAATGCTAACCATAATCATGTTGTGGCTGGGTCCTGAATAGAAATGTTGGACTTCACTACGCATCCCATGAGGATAGAAATCAAGACATATGTTGTTCTTGAAATATAGTTTAACATCATGTGGGACGAGATTATAGGAAATCTATGTTTAGGGTCATAGAGCTTAGACCATAATAATGAATGCACTGTGTGGGTTTTCACAGGGACTTTTCAGCCAGGGGACTGAAAGTAGAATTTCGGGTTAGGCCCAAAGACATAGGGCTGGATTTGAGGGATGCTCTTACGTTCCTACGTATCCCATAAGGATTGTAATAAAGATGCCCATAGTTCTTGAAATAAACTCTGTATAGATTTGGTTTGTACATATGGAGGGTAAAAAGGGGACGTTAGTGCAATGATGTTTTGACCCAAGATAAAAGTTTCAGGTATTTCCATGTATGCACGTAGTTTTTAGAAGATAACATGATTAGAGATCAATGTAAATAATGATTCCCTCTCATGTGATAGTGAAAAAGAATGTTGTAGTTAACTGTTATAATAGACAAAAGTGATGTACAATTTAACATCATGTAACAAGGACAAAGGTGAACCAATGTGAAGAGATTGATTCTGAGGGTGGCTTCACAAATCAACATCGTATGAGATGGAGGTGAACGATGTAAAGAGATTGGGATTGGGCTTGAACCTCAGATAGTTTCCTATGTACCCATCCTAGATGGAAAGGATCAAAGACTGCGTAGTTTAATTAAAGAATGAATTAGTGATCAAGTTGTTCTTGGGGAAAAGACCTAAAAATGGTGTTGGGACTTATTAATGGTGAGCATCCCAGAGAAGGTGTTATGGTTTAATTTTACTCAAAGATCACGTGATTCATACTCCGTGTGAGAAAAAAGAGGTAGCAACAACCTTAACATTTCACATTTTAAAGTCATGTAGGACAAATAAATGGACTATGCATTTTAATGTCTTACAGCGAGGACTATTGGTGCTACACAATTTAGTGTCATGTAGTAGGGAAACAATATTTTTTAACGTCATATAGGACATATTAAGGGAATTTATTCAGTTTTACGTCATGTAGGACAAATATAGGGATACAATTTAACGTCATGTTGGACATGAACACAGTTTTACGTCATGTTGGACAATAAGGGTGTTGTACAGTTTAGTGTCCTGTAGTAAAGATGATGGGGAAAATATAGTTTAACGACATATTGAATGAAAGGGGACTGTGTAGTTTAATTTAACACAGTGAGGATGAAAGAGGAAACAATTTAATGTCAAGTTGGACGTATTGGGGGACTTTTTCACAGTTTAACGTCATGTTGGATGATGGTGTGAGTTGTTTAAGGTCATATGCGTGGGCTATAGATTGTTAATTTTAATGTCTTTTTGGATGTAAGGGACTTTTGTATAATGTTTAGCATCATGTAGTTAGTACGACACAGTTTAACGCCATGTTCAACTATATGGATGTAAATAGTTTAATGTCATATGCATGGATCGTGGATGGTATAGTTTAATGTCTTGCTGGATGATATCATAGTTTAATGTCATGTTGGACAATTAAGTATTTGTCTCACAAAAAATACATTTTCAGAAATCGAGCATTTGTTGGAGTAGTGAGGAGTTCTCCATCCATTGAGATTAAAGAATATGATCCATTGGAGTAGTCCATAGGTATTGAATAAGGTCCTTCCCATTTTGGATCCAGATTGGGAGGTTTATTTCCTGGTATCATTGGAGTTTTGAGAACTGATAACAATTATCCCGGAAAGAATGATCAAAGATGAACTTTTAAAAAAAACTCGTGATATTCGATTCTGATAGTCTTCCAAGTGGTGCAAGGTGCAAAATATTTTTTCATTTAGCCATTCCAATTCATCCAATATCTTTTTAGATTGTTCAACTATATATGAATGATAAAAAATGGCTACTCTGAGAAAGGGTAATTGAACCTCAATGGGCATGACTACTTCTATTCCATATATAAATGAATATGGAGTTGATCGTGTTGCAGTGCGGGTGGTGGTCTGACAAGCCCATAAAGCATGAAAGAGTTTATCAGGCCATGATTTCTTATCTTTATCCACCATCATTTTCTGTATGATTGAAAGAGTCTTGTTGAAAGCTTCTATCTGGCCATTTCTCTCTACATGAAACTGAGATGAATGATTGGATTTGATGTTGTATTCTTGATACAACTTCCTCGACTCAGATGAACAAAAGTTGGTGCCATTTTCCGTCAATATGGCATGAGGGACACCAAATCTGGTAATGATGTTATACTTCATGAAGCTAACAATGAATTTAGAACTATATTCTTTGAGTGGTATTGCCTATTCCTATTTGGAAAAGAAGTTAGTAGTAGTAAGAATGTACTTAAACTGCTTGGATGTAGCCCAAGGAAAAAGGTCCTACTACATCCATTCCCCATGTGGAAAACGGCCATGAGTATTTAGCTGTATGAAGCAACTCTGGCAGTTAATGAATGAATTTGGAATATACCTAGAAATAATGATACTTCTTTGTGAAATCAACACAATCTTGTATCATTGAAGGCCAAAATTATCAAATCCTTCGAATTTGATTAGATAATCTGTGTCCAGACTGATGGGAACCACAGACTCCTACATACACATCTATCATGAAAGCCATTGTCTCTTCACCATCAATGCATCTGAAGATAACTCCATCAAAGCCATGCCTGTAGACAATTTTCTCTAGGTTATCTGCTCTATCATAAAAAGTATGATTGACCACACATCTCCAGAATTGTTCTTTCCCAGCTCTATCAGGTGGAAGTGTTCTATTTTTAAGGTATTCCCTGATAGGTATCATCCATCCTATAGTATGACCATATTGTTTAGGAATGGGACTAATTTCATTGATTTCCTCTGTTCTGGTTTGAACATAAGGTGAAATTGTTCGACGGTGGAAATATTGATGGTTGTCTCGTCCTGATTTGGATCTACTATAGCTATGGCTATATTAGCCAGTGCATCATCATGGGCATTTTGTGATCGTGGGACATAAGAAAATGTCGGTTCCATATGAGATTCCACCATTAATTCTCTGACGTAATCATACAAAGAGATTAGTTCTTCTTTTCTGATTGCACAATCCCCATTGACTTGTTTGATTTCCAGGTTTGAATCACCTTTCACCTTTAAGTGATTCACTTGTGCTTGAAGTGGCAACTCCAATCCTGTGATAAGATCTTGGTATTCTTCTTCATTATTTGTACCGCCTCCCAGAAATGAGAAGTAATAGGGTAACACTGCCTTTTCTATATAAATCAGCACAATTCCTAACCCAAATTTCTTGAATTTTGGATTTCCCATTTTCCTCCCTGTTGGACTTCTGGAAGCACCATCAATGTACATTTCCCATGATTGAAGACTATCTTGAATAACGAATACATACTCATAAGGAAGTTCAATATGTGAAGATTTATCATCTACTGAAAGATCTTCAGTAATGAAATCAGCTAGAGCATATCCCTTTATTTTCTTTTGAGACACATATTTAATATCATATTTCTAAAAAATAACTTCCCACCATGCTAGACGTCTTGTTTGAATTGGATAAATAAGGATGAATTTGAGCGAGTTATTGTGAGATTCCAATTGGACCTCATGATGTTGCAGATAGTGTCTCAACTTATGAACTGCAAATATTAACACTAGTAATCACCTCTCAGTATTTGAATATCAGGTTTTCTACTTCATGCATAGTCCGACTGAGATAGTAAAGGCTGTTTTCATTCCTAGCATCATTCTTCTGAGCAAGAAAGGCACACAATGATCATTCTAAAGATATTACATAGAGGATAAGTTGTCTTCCTTCAATAGGTGGAATTAAAACCAGTGGACTCAAGAGATTCTTCTTGAGAATATTTAATGCTTCTGGACATTCTTCTGTCCACTTGTATGTGAATCCCTTCTTCATAAATTTGGTGAAGGGTGAACTTTTTCCTGCCAAATTGGTAATGAAAAACCAAATATTTGATAGGTGTCCTTGAGGTCCTCTCAATTCCTTCAAATTCAAAGGAGGTTATATACCATGGATTGACTTTGTCTTCTCAGGATCGACTTCAATACCACGATGGCGTACAACGAAGATGTGAAATTTCCCTGAGGTTACACCAAAAGCACATTTTAAGGGGTTCATTTTCAAAATATGTTGCCGAAGTTTGTGGAATATGATTTCCAAATCAGCCAAGGGGATCTGAAGGCTATAGATTCCTCTTCGTCTAGAGCTATTTGGATTTGATTATATCTTGAATATCCATCCAGGAAGGAAAGGGCTATATAGCCTACTGTTTCATCAATAATGAGTTTTGTAATCGGAACTGAAAATCATCCTTAGGAAAATTCCCATTAAGATCTCTGAATTCAATGCAAACTCTAATGTGTCCATTTGTCTTTTTCATAGGGACAATATTATTCAACCACTTGGGATATTGAAATTCTCTAACAAAGTTAGCTTTGATAAGATTATCCACTTCAGCTTCAATTTTGGAAGCATATGTTGGGTGGGTTCTTCTAGCGGCTTGTTTGAATCCTTGATGGTCTTATGGAAATCCCAAACGATGATTGGAAACATCAGGATCAATCCCTGGCATATATGTATAGTTCCAATCAAATATATCTCTATTTTTGTTCAAAAATTAATCATACATCCCTTGATCGTAAAGAGTCATGGATGCACTAATTAAAGTGGGGCATGGATCTTCTTTTGTAACCATATTTGTTTCTCTGAGTTCATCCACAGTGGTAGAGATATCATCTTTAAATGCTGGGGGAACAACCCTATGATCTTCTTCTTCTTCTTAAACATGTTTTATTTATTCTGTTTCTATCTTCCTAGTAGATGATAAAGTAGAGTTTCCATGATCAGAAGAGATGTTGAAAATTGAACATCTTGAAGAAGAAGATTCCATTTCCGACCCAATTGATGATGAAGGGTCTTCCTTGGGTAATATAGAAGAGATAGTGGATTTAGAATCGACATCATCGTTCACCACTTACATTGCTATAACTTCTTATGGCCTGATTGGTTAAGTATAGACTTGGTGGATTTTAGTAGACGAAATGAAGACATATACATTTGAGCCTTCATCATTGCTTGGTGAATCACCAACTTCTCCCATGTTGTTTGGCTTGATTGCTGTAATTGACATTATGGAGGTTTTCATAAGAGTATTTTGATTTGGGTCTATCCTGTCTATTTTAATGATAGGAAATACATAATCTGTACTCATATGTGTAAATAGGTTTACTGGAATTTTTTCCAAACCATATGGAGCATAAACATTGGTAATCTCCCTTGTTGTGGATTTCTCCTTTCCCTTCATGTGACAGAATTCCGCTTCAATGTATTGAGATTCACATGTCTTGAATGAGGACATATCACCATACAATGTCTCCTTTTTACGATTGAAATAATATTTGTGACATCGATGCTATGATGAAGGGATAACTGCATGATGATGTATCCAGGGTCTACCAAGCAAGATGTTGAAGGCTGAGTCTTGATAAACAACCATGAAATCTGAATTGGATACAAGATCTCCAAAATGAGTTCTCAGTGTAATCCCGCCCAGTGGTTCTTGTTCATTTTTATCATATCCTTGTATCATCAAAGTAGAAGGAGATAAATCATATTCTGTGAGGCCCAATTGACGAGGTGTACGAATGGGGATGAGGTTGACTCTTGAACCATTATAGATGAAGACTCTTTAGACATCTACACGATTGACATTGCCAAATAAGTACAATGGTCTAATATGTCCATGCATGATATCATCTTCATCTTCATCTGTGAAAGATATCACTGCATGGCATTCTGTAAGAATATTATGAACATGGTAGGCTTCAGCCGCATCAATTTTAGTTTCAAAATCCTGAGGACTTGGAAAATAATCGATGAGTGACTCCCGAAGATCCTTTGATAAATTCAAGGCATTCAGAATTGATAACTTGGCCGGTACATGTGCCATGTGTTTCAATACATCATATATTTGATCTAAAAGTCTATGTTTCCCAAAAGGAACATGTGGTTTCTCAGGTTCCATAGAAGTTGATTCTTTGGAAGTTGATGCATCTTGTACTTAAATAAGAGTTGGAAATACTCCTAGACATGGAAAATCAGACAGAATAGATCTATTTACTTGCTGAGAGGGAGAAGGTGTATACTCCAAAAGATCTTCCAGAATAACTGTGCCAAGACTGAATCAGCCTTATGTAGAAGAACATGCTTATTCTTTATGAGCTCGTTGAAGGGCACTGCCATGAGTTTCTACAGCATAAACAGTTCTTATAGGGGTATAATTGGAATAGTGTCCTCTGAATGTTCCACGTCTTCCCCTGTACCCTGAGCCTTTAGAACTCCCTCTGATTCCTCTATTTGATATAGTGAATTCAGGCTCATCAAAATCGATACTATGACTGACATATGGATCTATTATTTGAATCATGTTAACAGAACCAAATATCAACTCTTCGTCTGATGAAGACTTTTCCCGATTAGCTATTTTAGGCTGTCCCATTTTGTGGGATGGTGCCATGTGGCATCGAAGTAGATGGAATTAAATTTTCCCGAGTCAAAGAAAATTTGGGATTTGACACTATTTCATCTTCATCTTATTTTCTCCACTTTCATTGAATTATAATGCCCTTTTGAGGATTTTCCCTATGATGAAGTGGGGTTTGATGTGACATTCATGGAATAAGACACAATTGGTTTCTTCAATTGCATTCACAAGAAATCATGAGTTCGGTTTATCATTTCTATGACCATCCAATCATTATATTTTTGCACATTTTTTCTCTTGACTTCTTGCCACTCGCCTTCTTCCTCTAGATCTGTAGTAGTAACACATGCTACCTGAGCTAAAAAACCTTTCATTTTGACTTGTCCCAAGTCGACCATTTTATACAGGAGGTCCTTGAAGACAAAACACTCATGAATGGGATGCCCCAACATCTGATGAAATGGGCAATAATTGGGACAGACTCAAATTAATTTCCAGAGCCGAAATAAAGTAACTAGGAAGTTGTTCATTTCAGAAAGAGTAGACATTGATCTTTAGATCATCAAATTGTTTCCATAGATGATCTCTTTGATCATCTAAACAAAACGTCCTCTGTTATTGATGCTCAGGAGGCAGAGCCCTTCGAGAAGATGATGGCCTTGAAGTGGAAGTAGGTATATGTGCTTGTTTTAGCATAACTGTAGCAGTTTCTATATTACCCATTCTCCTACCTGGAGCTTATGGAATTACATGAGCTTTGTACTTAGTCCTTAGAAGAGACTCTTCAATCTTCTGAACAATATAAGTAAGGTCTAAAAACCATCTTGTGTATTTCACAGGGATCAAAGGCGTGCGCAACTCATCATAAAAATTTTCCTCACATATTGGCAACAATTTTTTTTGAGGGAGAACTAAGATTAGGGAATATGTTAATCCCTTCTAGAAAGCAATGAAATCTGAAACCCTTTCATTATCCCTTTGCATACAGTTTGTATGATCAAAAATTTTTGTCTTTGGAATAGTTCAACTGAATTGAAGAAGGAATTGTTGACGAAGATCCTCCCACTCAGTAATTGACTAGGATTGCAAACTTGTATACCAGACAAATGTAGGCCCCTTTAATGACTGTACAAAACACCTAAGCATAACTGCTTCTTGTTGCTAAGGGGTTCCCATCATAGGATCGCAACGTGAAATAAAATGTGTTATGTGTTGCTATTGGACTCCCAAACCATTAAATATTAGGAATGTGGTACTTGTAAAATTTGATAGAGGAGGAATTGCGTCTACCCATTTAGGGTAAGCTCTCTTCTCTGGTCAAACTGGGGCACACTTTCCTTCCATAGCTTCCAACTGAGTTGTTAATGACTCAATGGTAGTCACTAACTTTTTTGAAACATCCGTTTGAGCTTGGACCAGTGCAGGTGAAATAACTGGAGCTTGGAAAGATGTGGTGGCTGGTACTGCTACTGATGGTAGCTCCTCTGATTGTTGTTTCACATAACCCGTAGGATTAGACCCGTGTGGGTGTATTGGTAAAGGAGGATACCCATGATCCATTTTAGTAGCCACAGAAAATTCCCTTGGTTGACTGACTTCATCAAGCTTAAAATGAATACTAACATGAAGTAGTTCTGTATTCAACCACCTATATTCATTCATTTATTCCTCCTGTTATGAAAATATTTTCTCTAATGAGAGTGATTGGCCTTCTCTATAAAAAGTTTATGTAATTTTATTCTTTCCTTTTCCCTTGTTAGATCCCTTTCGGAGAGGGGGAAGTGGGTTACTTGAAGGATTACCTAGATTCTGGGTATTCCTTTGATTTAATGTATGCACACCTTCTTCATTTTTATTTGTGCGTACAACTTCTTGACCATGAACCTCTTCATCGGATCCCTATGAGTGAGCCTCATCTAGGGGATTAGCAACAATCGCATTGCTGACATTAATTGTTGAATAACGCATTTCATCTCTTTTAAATGCATTTTTGTGATATTGTCTTCTACCATGTCCTTATTGAGACACTGCCTTTTGCTGATTTGATCCCTCATGAACTTCTTGATTAACCATAATTTGGAGGGAATCTCCTGATAATTTGGCTCTTCGTTCCTCTTGGGGATTCTTCCCTGATCGAGAGAAGACTGAATTTCTCTGAGGGAGTGATTGAGGATTTGAAAAATTCCATAGCCCTTTTGACTGGGGCTATTCCTACTGTTTCGACTCAACTCCTCGAATCAAATTTGTTGATTTTGAGGGTTGGGATAAAAGAGACCCCAGTCTGGCAAGTGGGGGTGGCTCTTGAGTTGCTATATCTAAGACCTTATTAAAAGCTCTCTTGATCTTATGGATGTTAGTCCGGAAATTGGCTGGATGCATCATCCTACATCCACTCTTATCACCAGGCTCAAAAGTCCATTGGATGATTTCTGACACTTATGTCACATGATGATGTGAATTCTCCAATAGAGTTGCTTGTTCAATATTCTCATTTGATTTATGCAGGAGTAACTCAACAACATGTTCTTTGTATGCCAAATTTTGAGAAGAACTAGTTGAGGCCTCTTCTTGAACAAGCCTTTGATTACAAACAAATCCAATTGGATGTGGTCGGCCATTGTAAATAACATTGCATGAGACCATTTTTGGCGGGTTTTACTAACTAGAGAGTATAGTGAAATGTAGTGCTCTATGGAAACCCCATACTCTGATATGAACACCTGATGGGGAATTGGCAATTAACTAGTGCAATCTTCTTAGTGCACCAAGGCATGAACGCTGAAGGGGTCTCTGCTATTTTCAGCCTTGGGATATTGAGAAATATAGAGAGAGGCCAAATAAATTTGGCATTTTAACCCTTCTATTATCTTGACATGATTTTCATATTCATCATAAGATAATATTTTCTTTTTCAACTAACAAAGAGTTTTCCACGTGTTGAGACAAATATCATGAATTACATCTTCCATCAACATCTCTGGAATTCCACACATAGAGTTAGCCAAAGGCCAAAAAATAATTGGTGATTCACCTTTCACCAGTGGTTTTATCATATTCATTACTTCCTCTTTATTATTTGATGATGATTCTTCTACCTATTTAGATCAAATCTGGTGCTTCTTTTTTTCTCTATCATATTAAACAAGATCTGTAGAGAATTAACTCATCGAACTAGAAGATGCATGATTCAGGGGTGGTTCATAGAATGAACTACACCCCGGGCTATCTTCTGATTGAGAAATTATTTCACCATCTATTGGTAAAGCATCATACATGACTGGCTTCACATTTGCAACTGTCTCAATATAAGAGGGATTTCTCATCACTACATTGTCTATTGGAGCATTTTCCAAGCAATGCGATTTACTACTGTAGAGATAACGTTCGCAACTAAATTCATCATCATGGGGAGGACCACCATGGTGGGTTACAGTAAAAGATGAAACATTTTTCTTTTATCTTATGGCCACACAGAGGATTCTTGTGGCTCTCATATGAAGAGGAAACTTCGAGATCAACACAATTTTAATGAAGCAAGCCTTCATGAGGATGTTTCTGATGCAAACCTTCATAATTAATGTCCTCACTTTTGGGAACTAAGAGATTAGAATATTGAGTTACAACAGATAACTTTCTGAGTGCATCAATGACTCTAGTATTGAGTAAAGCATTGTTAGAGATTGGCCCTCGATTTCATGACTGTGCAGGATGTGTCTTCTTTTTAGATGCCTTATTACTCAATTTGGGAACCACTTGTTGATGAAAGTGGTAATTATGGGCAGGTGTATGTGCCTTCTCCTAAGAAGGGATCTGATTAGGATGATTATCTCCACTCAAATCAGGTGTATGTTCTTGACTTGGTTGTCCGTATGAATGGGGAGTATGCCCCACAACCATATTGGACTGGAATAGAGGTGTGTGTCTGTTCCTAAGTGAACTGTTGATGTGTCACTCCACTGGTAGGGATAGATTTGTATTTCATTTCCTGTGATTATACTAAAGGTGTTATAATATCCAGGCAGGCATCCAGAATATGAGCAGAGATTTTCTTCTACTCTTTCACTTTTGATAGAATATGATTGGTGAATTTAGATTTTAGAATGAGAATATACATCCATTCCATGGTTGGAGTTGGTGTGTATTACTTCTTCTATCCTCCTTTTACTGTCAGTGAATTCTGACAGTACTCAAGTGTGGGGGTTGAGAGTTGAGTCTGCCTTCTGTTTATTACTGGAGCTTCCCGAATGAGTTTTCCGAATTCTACCAAACGATACTATTGGTAGGCTTGATTAATACTAGAAGGTGTATGTGCATGCTGATTTCAATCTGAATAAAATGGTTGAAAATCTTCTTTCAATACTGACAGACAAGGATGTTGACAGAATTGATGAGTGTAAGCAGGTGTATGTGTCTGTTTACCAGTTTTCAACACATTGGGTTGGCAGGATTCATCGTATGTAGTCAGACGAGCCTGCTGACTAGCTGATGAAATATAAATAGGTGTATGTTCCTGTCTATAGTACTCTGCCGAAATTGCCTTGTGGGATTGACGTGTTGCTGCCAGACGAGTCTGCTGGACATCATAATTAAAATGGACAGCTGTTTGTTCATGCTCGTTGCTTGCCACCAAGTGAGGTTGGTGGACTTCTTCGGAAATGACAGAGATAAGAACTTGCTCAGTGTTAACTGGTTGTCACCTCTGGTGGTTCGTCTTTCCTGCTCAGGTTCAAGGAACCTGAGCCGAACACTTGGAGAAGATACCCTCATCATGTTGAGGGCACACTACCGCATGAGTGTGGCGGCGATTGTTGGTGGGATCCCTTTAGAAGGACTCATGTTTCCTTGAGTTAAGGCTCTAAGGGACCTGCTCATTCACCTACTCAAAATATGGGAGGGAATGGTGATTGTGTTCCGGGGATAACGACCCAAAATAGTTGGAGACAGTAGTTAGCAACGCCTGCTTCTTGATCCCTGGTCGTCGCTGTCCAGACGACTAGGGTGAATTATTATCATGGAGGGCTTGTCTAGAGGCCTCCAGAGTTGGAATAGTACCTATTTGATGGTACTCTTTAACCAAAACATTTGATACCCAGCATTGAAGACGCTTAGTAGGAGATGTCTTCCTTAGAGAGGATGATGATCCAGCAGGAGTAGCAGCAGATGCATTCATAGTAGAGGTTTTCACAGTAGAGGTATTCACAGACGTGAATTTAAGATAAGTTCGGCTGCTACATCTTTTAGATGAGCACATATGTTTCTTATTGTTCTGTTGACCCTCTCATAGAGTTTAAATATGCTCTTAACAAAATAAGTCAAACATTATTTTAACTTGGTTAAGGATTCACGTTGGGTTCCCCATTTTTTGTTTCCTCTGGAAATGGGGATGACCTCATTGATTTAAGGTTCAAACATTCCAAGATGATTATAACGGGTTTGTTCGTAGAACTGGAAACATCCAATGATTATATATCCATTTGGACCTACATTCCAAAGGTACGTGCTCACTAGTTATGAACTGATGAGCCTTAAGAATTTTCATTGGCCGAGAGGATGAGAGGATGAACTCATCACTCCTTTTTGGGTCGGAATTATTGCCTATTCCGGGACTATCTTTATAGATTTATGTTTTGTTCGTGAATCCTTATTACATTACCATGTATAAAAATGAGATTTACTTTAAATCTAACAATCAATGATTAATATGAATGAGATTTAGACAATATTTTTTATGTATTCGAGGTTATTCCTTGATAAATAATCATCTATATTTGTTAGAGATTCTTGGACAATGGTATCCTTTGACACATTATATAGAAATATCTTGGTAATTATGATAACCATACTGGTTGTAAAGCCACTCAGCAGGGCACTTGATGTTTATTTTCATTCAGAAGGACATTAATTATTTAATAGTTCGGATCACACCCGCAGATGGGCTACCTACATATCCTTTTTTTGGGAAATTGAATCAGAACCGACGTAGATTGAGTAATGATGTATGAGGTTTATGCATGATTGATGGCTCAAAGAAAGATTTCATAATTAATTTTACACTCTAATCTCACATGAGTCATACTCGGTGTGAGAAACAATAGTTATTCATAAAACCACACAATTTTTCCATTAAAGATTCAATTACAAGAAATTAGTGGGGATAATGTAAGTATGACTACCCAGATGGATGAATATTTTCATTTAATTCAGGGAAGAAACCCGGGAACAAGGTCCATAAAGGTGTATGTGTTTTATTGAGATTTGGATACTCTAACATGGGTCTTATTCCTGAGGAGAACTCACAAATTAGGAGGGGAATTATGATTGGGTTTTACTCTTGAGAAGGAAGCCCATGTCAATAGTAATTTATGACCGGTTAAGAGAAATTATGACTGGGTCTTATTCTTAAAGAAGAGGCCTAATTTAAAAGGAATTATGACTGGGGCTTACTCCTAAAAAGGAAGCCCAAGTTAAGGAAATTTGGATTTTTGGGAACTTCGAGCATACTCCTAAAGAAGATTAAAATATTAAAAGACTTATTGTTGGGGCATACTCCTAAGGAGGATACCCAAAATTAAGGGAACTTAAAGACTGGGGCTTAGTCTTGAGAAGGAGGCCCATATTTAGAGGAATTTTGACTGGGGATTAGTCCTAATAAGGAGGCCCAAAATTAAGGGGACTTGGGGATTACTTCTGAAAAGGAGGCCCATAATAGTCTTCTCATTTTAAAGGATGAGGTATAATGAATGGAATCTCTAACCATAGTGACATAAAGATATGTAAATCACTATGTTTATAGAGATGTTCCATAGAATTCATTTTAGACAAGGAAGCTAACCATGGAGCCATGCCAAAAATGGCTTTAAAGAAGGTACTGAAGGTTGGATCATGAATAAGAGAGGTGGATAGGCAGAAATCAAATGAATAGGCAGGATGTGCACCGAAGAAGAGAGGGGCGAGAAAGTCCTGTGTGGGTGCGCAAGTCATGGCCATGTAGGTGTACCTGCGCGACACATGGATACTTGGGAGAAGGTCAACTGTTAACATAATACATGGGCGAGACTTCTCTCAAGCATTTATTATTATACCTATGGGTATCCAGAAGGGTGGCATGCATGTTCTGTTGAAGGGGCAAGGCGGTGTGCAAGTGTGGCCATTTCCCTTAAGGGCTGGCCACTTAGGCACGCAAGTGTTGATGAGTTTCAACACTTAGGCCTTACTTCCCCTATTTAGACCTTCTGTTCTCAGTAAGAAATTAACTTAGAAGTGTTCGGAAGTTTTGAGAAGACACTAGAGTGTCGGGAGCTCAAATCTGTGTTTCTGGAATTTTTCCCATCGTCAAATGGGGGGGGGGTCCACCAGTGGTATTTATAGGCCAGGGAAGACCCTGGGAAAAAATGAAATAGGGCACGCAAGTCACCTGCATGACCATTGGGCGGCATGCAAGTATACTTGTGTGACAATGAAGTAACATTCACGACCCATGTGTAAATGAATTTTGTTAATTCCTTTGTTAATTTTTTATGTTTCTTCAAAGGATGAATCACTTTGGGTTTAAGGTATTTCGCTTTTCATTCATTTAGACTCTATGACGAAAAGGAGCGTCAACAATGTTAAGGCATGAAATTAGAGACCAGTGGTTAAGTTATAGTCTATAACAATCCTAGTGTAGAAATGTGTGAAAATAGTGATGGGTTTTGTTACAGGTTTCCCAAGAACAGTTTGAAAAAATTATACTATAGCATCCTGCCTTTTTATCACATAAACTTTCATTACATTTTACAAAACTGAGGATCTTTAAGGTTTAGTGTCTTGGAAACTAGGAACATAAAACATGAAAACATAAAAAATTCCTCTTAAACACTTGAAATGCTTCTCCTCACGTTCATCCTAGGTTCATTACAGCATCTAATAACCTGGGGACATACATCAAATGAAAGCGTAAGCAGAACGCCTAGTAAGGGAAACAAGGGGAAACATTTAACATGTGAACTTGAGATACATCAACAATGTCATGAAAAATAACATTAAGGCATGAGAAAGAAATCATGAGGCATATCATAATAAAAATAATGTTTTTCATAACTTTAATATGTGGCTACAACATTTAATATTGACAATCAATTCGTTTCACTATGTTCCATCCACAAGGTGTCATTAAAAATGACAAAGGTTATTCCCCAAAGTATCAGTCTAAATGGACATCTCTAGAGATTAAGTCTTTACCCAATGCATTGGAGCGCTATCTGGGCGAACCCTTGACATGTATTTATTATCATGTGAGCCACATATATCATCATCAATCATTTCATAAACAAACCATATATCATAAAAGAAATGGGTTTCATTTCATAATCATAACATTTTAAAAACTGATTTAAAGACATGATCTTTATATCACTTTAAACCCACCAAAAGGGAAAGCGGGTCTCATGTATGTAAATCAGAGAATATAAAATAGAACAAATTGGTATATATGGGAATACCCCTATAGAAGAGAGATCTTTTAGTATTCAATTAATAAAATAAAAGAACTTTAGAAAAAGAGAGAGACATTTTGAGACGGAAATTCTGCACCATAACAACTATGTCTCGGGGTTTTAGAAAACATTAAAAAGAGGGGAAATGGGTAAAACATTCATAAATGGTCCATAAAACAGTAGGGGGATAGAATATAAAGGATTTGAGGACATGTTAATTAAATTTGAAAGATATACCATATGAAATGAAGAACATGAAAGGAAGACAAAAATAAGATTTCACTTATGAAAATTCGGCAGCCTAACGACGTCACTTAAACGTCAACAAAAATGAATTGATGAGATAAAATAGGGTCTATAATCATATGAAAATAAAATATCAGTATGATATATATAGAGATAATAACCCAACATAATAAAAAAGGAACTTGAAATAATTTACATGAGAGTAGATCTTTGAAAAATGAGAAAGGTGAACGAATCCCTTAAAAATTTGGCAGCTTAACGGCGTCACTTAAACATCAAGAAAAAATGAATTGACGAGATAAAATAGGGCCTCTCATAATATGAACATAAAAGACCAGTATGATAGATTTAAAGATCATACCCCAACACAATAAAAAGGAACATGAAAGACTTGACAAGAAAATAGGACATGAAAATGTGAAGGGTGAAAGAATATGTTACAAAATATTTTGGCACCTAACGGCACCACTTAAACATTCATAAAACGAAATGATGATAGTAAGAGGGTGTCTTTAATCATATGAAAATAAAAAATACAGTATAATTAATATAAAATAACCTACTCCAACATAAGAACATGGATCATAAAGAAATGACATAAAAGATATCACTTGAAAAGAAAGAGAGGGGTCGGAACCCTTACCTTAAAACGTAACTCTTAAAACTCAAAGGCTAGGACCTTGAAGGCTAGGGGGAACCTTGGGAGGACTATTTGGGAGGTAATGAGACCAGATATTAGTTGGGGAAGAGTTGGGAGTCGAATGGATGAGAGGATTTCTTGGTATTTATAGAGAAAGTGAGGGGACAAGGCATTAATGGCAAAGGGACACCTCGTTGGTGGTTTTGGAAAAACCATGGACTTGCCCATGGTATTTTCCCATGGTATTGGCAACTTGGGACACATCATATCCTATATTACTATTCATAAGTCGACCATATTGATTACATACTTAATACATCATTTAATGATGTCATTAAACACCCGTAACTTAAAAACTGTATTTTCACTTTTAATCGAAAATTCAACATTCTCAAAAAAATCCCAAAATTTCACCTTAACCAAATACCAATGCTCTGATTTCAAAAATGAACTCCATTTTATAAAAATAATTTTCTATATATATTTAATTTAATTTTTAAATAAATACACTATTCACCGAAAAGTAATTTTTTTTCAGAAAAATCCCCAAAAATTACCTTAACATAATATCAACACTCTGAGTTCAAAAATGAAATCCATTATATAAAAATAATTTTCTAAATGTATTTAATTTAATTTTTAATTAAAAAAAACTATTCACCCGAAAAAACTAATACTTGAATAATAATATATGAAACCGTTATTTAACCGTTTTATTAAATCACATTACGTAATCAAGGTGCCGATATTATATTAATAATTTTTTTAAATGAGATTAATAATCCATTTAGTCACATTACTAATCCTGGGCATAAAATCACGATTCATAATTTACTATTCATCAAAAATTATATTGATCTTATTAGACTCTAAATTCCGTACTGAACATAGTTGTAGAAGACCATTTTTTTGAAAATCATTACATATTTTTAATTATTTATGGTTTACGTATCCATTTTTTTAAATATCCATTCTCTAAAATTCACCAAAAATATGCATACAATATTTATCCAGACATTTGAAAAGTCATAAACATCATCATAAGAAGAAATCCCAATTATTATTTAAAACAAAGGATTACACAAGGCAGTTACGGTCTCCTTATATAGCCCCTTATCACACCAGCATAGGACCTAATTATATGGTGTGATAAGGTGAGAGAATATGAGGGAGGCTCGGCCAACATTGCACGAGTAGTAATTTCTATCAGTTTGAACTTCTCGTGAAGGTGATTCTGTTCCAGCTTCACATGATGAAATTCGGCTTGGGTTTGGTCCAGAGTAAAGCCCATTGGTGCTACCTCCTTCCCAAGTTCTGTTAGAGGGGGTTCGATCCGTCCAAGACTACTGGGTGAGGCCATCGAATCATATTTCTATATTAATTAACCAAGATTACTTGTATTTAGAGACAATAATCAAAATGTTTAGTTTCCAGCGTTCATATTGACCAATGGTCATATAACAGTAAAAAACCCAACGTTCTCATTTTAATTATACTAATGTTATCAAATAAAACATTTTTGTTGAGTATAAAAAAAATAAAATAACCCACAAAATTAGGAAACAAGATTTATTCAAAATTTCATGTCGTTACAATCTTCCCCCCATAAGAAATTGTGTCCTCAAAATTTTTAAATTTGGGTTTTTGAAATTTCATTGAAAGTCCCACATCGGAAAAGAGGTCAGTAAAACGATTACTTTAAAAGAAAGAAAGGGAAGTACAAAGGTCACCTGAGTTAACCCACACTAGGATTCCATATAAGAAAACATGGATATGGAGGAAAAAAGGGTCATGTTCAGAGGTAGAGTGATAGAAAAATGATTAGGAGAAATTTAACCACGATAAAATCACAAACTTATGATGTGTGTAAATGGTCTTTGATTAACTAGTAGGAAACCTAAACCAACAACATTTTTGTTTTACTTTCCTTTTCATAATTTTGAGGAATTTATTTACTACATAGAACAAAAACATAAAGAAATATACCTACCTTCATGTAGAGTTTCATCCTTTAATAAGTTTCTACCAAAACTAATCTTTTCTCCAAATGATGAGCATTCAAAAACACTTGGTCTCGTCAAAACACAAGAATCATCTTCTTGAGAGTCACGTAATCCACAAAAGATTAACTATCAATTTCTTCTATCTTTAAACATTATCCCAAAAACAGTAAGGGTAAGATAAAACAACTCTTCAAAAAGAATAAATCCATGTGAAGGGAAACTATTTTTAAATCTTCAATGTTCAACGGTACTACCGAGAGTTCATCATAGACCATTCCGTAAATAACTGTCCTTAAATTTTTTCAAAATAACCCAAAATAATATTGAAACCCAAATACAAGAAGGAATTGATAACATAGTCTTCCGAGATAAACTTTATCATTCATCTCCAAACAACATCAAAAACTCCTAACATATTATAACAAAAGTAACTAACCTAAAAATATTTTCCACAAGATAGGTCAATCATTTCCATAAGTAACCTATAATACCATAATTTCACCTTAAATTCATCTATTATTTAAAATATAATTCAACATTTACTCCTCAACGAAAATACCGTAGTAATCTATTTACCTCGATCAAATAGGGTTCCAATAATAGTGAACGTCTTCCAAAATAATAATAACCTTTTAATCCCCTAATCATCTCTGTCATATTAATATGGTAATCGTCTCATTTTCTATCACATTGGTTGTTGGGACATGTTCTTCCATTTCCCACCATTAACTAAGAAGAGAAAGTATAATTAGGGGATTTAATACTTAGCCAATAATCATAAAAAGTAACATAAATCATATAAGGATAACTTGTAGAAAAAAAGTATACCCTAACTTGTGATCCCCTATGATTCAAACTAGGTTATCCATGATCATATATTCTGATGTGAATCTTTATTTTATTTTATCTTTGTTAATTTAATAATGGTTCATACTATGCTCATGAATTTACCAAAGTATATCCCTCGGGAGTGTCGTAACCAAGAGTGCAGCAAGGCCCGTTGTCATGTACCAGTTCCCATTTGAGTCTAGCTTAAAGAGATGTTTTTGGGTTTTACCCCTATGTACATCTGTGCCAGAGCCACCTCTACCTGCTCATATCCAGACAAGGATCTACTTTCTTGGAAAGCGCTTACTCAATACTCACAAAAATACCAGGAAGGTTTCCTATATTTAAACTTTTCTACAGGGTTATTCCTAAATTTTTCATATCCTAATTTCAACAAATAACTAAACAATCCTCTGATACCAACTATAGCATCCTGCCTTTTTATCACATAAACATTCATTGCATTTTACAAAACCGAGGATCCTTAAGGTTTAGTTTCTTGGAAAACAAGAACTTAAAAATGAAAACATAAAACATTCTTCTGAAACACTTGAAAGGCATCTCCTCATGTTCATCCTAGGTTCATTACTACATCTAATAACCTGCGGACATACATCAAAAGAAAGGGTGAGCAGAAGACCTAGTAAATGAAACAAGGGGAAATATTTAACATGTGAACTTGGGATACATCAACAATGTCATGAAAAAGAACTTTAAGCATGTGAAAGAAATCATAAGGCATATCATAATAAAAATAATGTTTTTCATAACATGAAGATTTGTCTTAAACATTTAATATTTACAATCATTTCCTTTCACCATGGTCCATCCCCACGGTGTCATTAAAAATTACCAAGGTTATTCACCAAGGTATCAGTCTATATGGTCATCTCTATAGATTACGAATTTACCCAATGCATTGGAGCGCTATCAGGGCACACCCTTGACATGTCTTTATTATCATTTGAGCCACATATATCATCATCAATCATTTCATAAACAACCCATATAGCATAAAATAAATGGGTTTCATTTCATAATCATAACGTTTTAAAAACTGCTTTAAAGACATGATCTTTATGTAACTATAATCCCACGGAAAGGGAAAGTGGGTGTCATGTATGTAAATAACAGAATTTATAATAGAAAAACATTGTATATATGGTAATACCCCTTTAGAAGAGAGAGATTTTAGTTTTCAATTAATAAAATAAAATAACTTTAGAAAAAGAGGGAGACATTTTGAGACGGAAATTCTGCAGCATAACAACTATGTTTCGGGGTTTTAGAAAACATTGAAAAGAGAGGGGACATGGGTCATACATTCATAAATGATCCATAAAACAGTATGGGGAAAGAATATAAAGGATTATAGTACATGGTAATGAAATTTGAAAGATATACCATATTAAATGAAGAACATTAAAGGAAGACAAAAATATGATTTCTCTTATGAAAATTTTGCTGCCTAACGGCGTCACTTAAACTTCAACAAAGATGAATTGAAGAGATCAAATAGGGTCTCTCATAATATGAACATAAAAGATAATTATAATAGATATAGATATCATACCCCAAAATAATAAATAAGGAGCTTGAAATATTTGACCTGAAAGTTGATCTTTGAAAAATGAGAAAGGTGAACGAATCCCTTAAAAAATTGGCAGCCAAACAGCGTTACTTTAACTTCAAAAAAAATGATTTGACGAGATAAAATAGGGTATCTAATCATATGAACATAAAATATCACTATGAT
This sequence comes from Viscum album, assembly GCA_963277665.1. Lineage (NCBI taxonomy): Eukaryota > Viridiplantae > Streptophyta > Magnoliopsida > Santalales > Viscaceae > Viscum > Viscum album. The sequence goes on from OY728146.1 coordinate 1,121,390,099, forward strand.
ATATATAGAGATCATAAACCAACATAATATAAAGTATCTTTAAAAACTTGACAAGAAAATAGGACTTGAAAATGAGAAGAGTGAAAGAATCCGTTACAAAAAAGTTCGGCAGCCTAACGGCACCACTTAAACATTCATAAAACGAAATTATGAGAGTAAGAGGGGATCTATCATCATATGAACATAAAAAAGACACTATAATGAATATAAAAGAACCTACTCCAACATAAGAACGTGGAGCATAAAAGAAATGACATAAAAGAGATCACTTGAAAAGAAAGAGAGGGGTCAGATCCCTTACCTTAAAACGTAACACTTAAAACTCAATGGTTGGGACCTTGAGGGCTTGGGGGAACCATGGGAGGACTCCTTGGGAGTTAATTATACAAGATCTTCGTTGGGGAAGAGTTTGGAGTCGAATGGATTAGATTATTTCTTGGTATTTATAGGGAAAGTGAGGGGACAAGGCATTAATGGCCAAGGGACACCTCATTGGTGGTTTTGGCAATACCATGGGCTTGCCAATGGTATTTTCCCACGGTATTGGCCACTTGGGACACCTCATACCTTATTTTACTATTAATAATTCGACCATATTTATTACATACTTAATAAATCATTTAATGATGTCATTAAACACCTGTAAGTTAAAAACTGTATTTTCACTATTAATAAAAAAATAAACTTTTTTTGAAAAATCCCAAAATTTCACCTTAACCAAATATCAATGCTCTGATTTCAAAAATGAACTCCACTTTATAAAAATAATTTTCTAAATATTTTTAATTTAATTTTTAAATAAATATACTATTCACCAAAAATTCTTTTTTTTCAGAAAAATCCCCAAAAATGACCGTAAAATAATATCAACGATCTGATTTCAAAAATGAAATCGATTTTATAAAAATAATATTATAAATATTTTTAATTCAATTTTAATTTAAAAACACTATTCACCCGAAAAAACTAATACTTGAATAATAATATATGAAACGGTTATTTAACCATTTTAATGTATCACATAACTTAATCAAGGTGCGTAGATTATATTAATACATTTTTTAAGTGAGATTACTAATCCATTTGGTCACATTACTAATTCTATGCACAAAATCACTATTCATAATTTACTATTCATCAAAAATTATTTTGATCTCATTAGACTCTAAATTTCGCACTGAACATAATTTTAGAAGACAATTTTTTGAAAATCATTACACATTTTTAATTATTTAAGGTTTACATAAACATATTTTTAAATATCCTTTCTCTAAAATTCACAAAAAATTTACATACTATATTTATCCGGACAATTGAAAAGTCATAAACATCATCATAAGAAGAAATCCCAATTTTTATTTAAAAGAAAGGATTACACAAGGCAGTTACAATCTCCTTACATAGTCCCTTATGACACCAGCATAAGACCTAAGTGTAAGGTGTGCTAAGGTGAATGAATCTGAAGGAGGCTCAACCAACATTGCACGAGTAGTAATTTCTATCAGTTTGAACTTCTCGCGAAGGCGATTCCGTTCTATCTTCACACGATGAAGTTCGGATTGGGTTTTGTCCAGGGCAAAGCCCAATGGTACTACCTCCTTCCCAAGTTCTGTTAGATGGGCTTCGATCAGTCCAAGACTACTGGGTGAGGCCATCGAATCTTCTTTCGAAATTAATTAACCATGAATACATGTATGTAGAGACAATAATCAAAACGTTTAGTTTCCAGCGGTCATATTGACCAATGGTTATATAACAGTCAAAAACCCAATGGTATCATTTTAATTATACTCATGTTATCAAATGAATCATTTTTTTGAGTATAAAAAATAAAAAAACACACAAAATTAGGAAACAAGATTTATTCAAAATTTTGGGAAGTTACAATCTTCTCCCCTTAAGAAATTGCATCCTCGTAATATTTAATATTTTGTTTTGAAATATCATTGAAATTACAACATCGGAAAAGGAGTTAGTAAAAGTATTATATTAAAAGAAAGAGAGGGAAGTACAAATGTCACTCGAGTTAACCCACACTAGGATTCAATGTAAGAAAACATGGACATTGACGAAAAATCAAAGGGTAAATTTCTGAGGGAGAGTGATAGAAAACATGATTAGGAGAAATTTAACCACGAGAAAATCACAATCGTATGATGTGTGTACATGGTCTTTAATTACCTAGTAGGAAATGTAAACCAACAACATTTTTGTTTTACTCTCCTTTTCATAATTTTGAGGAATTCATTTACTACATAGAACAAAAAAATTAATAAATATACCTACCTTCATGTAGAGTTTCATCCATTAATAATTTTCTACCAAAAATGATCTTTTCTCCAAACGATGAGCATTCAAAAACACCTGGTCTCATCAAAACACAAGAATTATCTTCTTGAGAGTCACGTAATCCACAAAAGATTAACAATCAATTTCTTCTAACTTTAAAAATTATCCCAAAAACAGAAAGGGTAAGATAAAACAACACTTCAAAAAGAAATAATCCCATAGGAAGGGAAACTACTTTTAAATCTTCAAAGTTCCATGGTACTACCCAGAGTTCATCATAGACCATTCTGTAAATAACTGTCCTTAAAATTCCACAAAATAACCCAAACTAAGATAGAAACCCAAATACAAGAAGGACTTGATAACATAGTTTTCCAATATAAACTTTATCGTTCATCTCCAAATAACATCGACCACTCCTAACAACTTATAAAAAAAGTAACTAACCTAATCATATTTCCTCCAAGATAGGTCAATAATTTTCATAAGTAACCTATAATACCATAAGTTCACCTTAAATTCATCAATTCTTCAAAATATAAGTCAACCTTTACTCCTCAATGAAAATATCGTAGTAACTATTTACCTCGATCAAATAGTGTTCCCAAAATAGTGATCGTCATCCAAAATAATAATCATCTTTTAATCCCCTAATCATCTCTATCATATTAATATGGAAATCATCACATTTTCTATCACATTGGTTGTTGGGACATGTTCTTCCATTTCCCTCCATTAACTATGAAGAGAAGGTATAATTAGGGGCTTAAATACATAGCCAATAATCATAAAAAGGAACTTAAAGAATATAATTATAACTTGTAGAAAAAAGTATTCCCTAACTTGTGATCCCCTAGGTTTCACACTTGGTTATCCATGATCATATTTTTTTATGTGAATATTTATTTTATTTTATGTTTATTCCTTTAATAATGGTTCATACTAAGCTTGTGAATTTACCAAAGAATATCCCCCAGGAGTGTCGTAACCAAGAGTGCAGTAAGGCCCAATGTCGTGTACCAGTTCCTGTTTGAGTCTAGCTCAAAGCGGAGTTTTTGGGTTTTACCCCTATCTAGATCTGTGCCAGAGCCACCTCTACCTGGTCGTATCCAGAATAGGATGTATTTTCTTGGAAACCCCTTACTCAATACTCACCAAAATACCAGGAAGATTTCCTATATTTAAACTTTTCTATAGGGTTATTCCTAAAGTTTTCATATCCTAATTTCCACAAATAACTAGACCATCCTCTTATTCCAACTATAGCATCCCGCCTTTTTATCACATAAACATTCATTAAATTTTACAAAACCGACGATAATTAAGGTTTAGTGTCTTGAAAACCATGAACTTAAAACATGAAAACATAAAACATTATTTTTAAACACTTGAATGGCATCTTCTCATGTTCATCCTAGGTTCATTACTGCATATCATAACCTGGGGACATACATCAAAAGAAAGGGTGAGCAGAAGGCCAAGTAAGGGAAAAAAGGGGAAATATTTAATATGAGAATCATTTCGTTTCACCAATGTCCATATCTAGAGATTAAGTCTTTTCCCAATGCATTGGAGCGCTATCTGGGCGCACCCTTGACATGTCTTTATTATCATGTGAGCCACATATATCATAATAAATCATTTCATAAACAACCCATATAGCATAAAAGAAATGGGTTTCATTTCATAATCATAACGTTTTAAAAACTGTTTTAAAGACATGATCTTTATGTCACTTTAAACCCACGGAAAGGGAAAGTGGGTCTCATGTATGTAAATACTAGAATTTAAAATAGAAAAAATTGGTATATATGGTAATAACCCTATATAAGAGAGTGCTTTGAGTATTAAATTAATAAAATAATAGAACTTTAGAAAAAGAGAGAGACATTTTGAGAAGGAAATTATGCAGCATAACAACTATGTTTCGGGGTTTTAGAAAACATTGAAAAGAGAGGGGACATGGGTCAAACATTCATAAATGATCCATAAAACAGTAGGGGGACAGAATATAAAGTATTTTTGGACATGGTAATGAAATTTGAATGCTATACCATATGAAATGATGAACATGAAAGGAAGACAAAAATAAGATTTCTCTTATGAAAATTCGGCAGCCTAACGACATCACTTAAACTTCAACAAAAATGAATTGAAAAGATCAAATAGGGTCTCTCATCATATTAACATAAAAGATCATTATGATAGATATAGAGATCATACCCCAACATAATAAAAAAGGAACTTGAAATACTTTACATGAATGTAGATCTTTGAAAAATGAGAAAGGTGAACAAATCCCTTAAAAATTTGGCAGCCTAACGGCGTCACTTAAACTTCAACAAAATATGAATTGACGAGATAAAATAGGGTCTCTCATCATATGAACATAAAATATCAGTATGATAGATATATAGATCATACCCCAACATAATAAAAAAGAACATGAAATACTTGACAAGAAAATAGGTCCTGAAATTGAGAAGGGTGAAAGAATCCGTTACAAAATATTTCGGCAGCCTAACGGCACCACATAAACATTCATAAAACGAAACGATGAGAGTAAGAGGGGGTATCTCAGCATGTGAACATAAAAAGGACAGTATAATTAATATAAAATAAACTCCTCCAACATATGAACATGGAGTATACAAGGAATGACATAAAAGAGATCACATGAAAAGAAAGACAGGGGTCAGATCCCTTACCTTAAAACATAACACTTAAAACTCAATGGTTGGGACCCTGAGGGAATGGGGAACCTTGGGAGGACACCTTGGGAGGTAATGAGGGCAGAGCTTCGTTGGGGATGTGTTCTGAGTTGAATGGATGAGAGGATTGCTTGGTATTTATAGGGAAAGTGAGGGGACAAGGCATTAATGGCCAAGGGACACCTCATTGGTGGTTTTGGGAAAACCATCAGCTTGCCCATGGTATTTTCCCATGGTATTGGCCACATGGGACACCACATACCTTATTTTACTATTCATAAGTCAACCATCATGATTACATACATAATAAATCATTTAATGTGTCATTAAACACCTGTAACTTAAAAACTGTATTTTCACTATTCATCGAAAATTCAAGTTTCTCAGAAAAATACAAAAATTTCTCCTTAACCAAATATCAATGCTCTAATTTCAAAAATGAAATCCATTTGATAAAAATAATTTTCGAAATATTTTTAATTTGATTTTTAAATAAATACACTATTCACTGAAAAATCATTTTTTCCGAAAAATCACCAAAAATTACCTTAACATAATATTGATGCTCTGAGTTCAAAAATGAAATAAATTTCATAAAAATAAACTTCTAAATATTTTTAATTTCATTTTTAATTAAAAAACCCTATTCACCCAAAAAAACTTATACTTGAATAATAATATATGAAACCGTTATTTAACCATTTTATTGAATCACATTACCTAATCAAGGTGCCTAGATTATATTAATACTTTCTTTAAGTGAGATTACTAATCCATTTGGTCACATTTAAAATCCTAAGCATAAAATCACTATTCATAATTTACTATTCATCAAAAATTGAGATTGTCTTATTAGACTCTAAATTTTGTACTGAACATAATTATTGAAGACCATTTTTCGAAAATCATTACACATTTTCAATTATTTAAGGTTTACATAAACATTTTTTAAATATCCTTTCTCTAAAATTCACCAAAAATATGCATAATATATTTATCTGGACATTAGAAAAGTCATAAATATCATCATTAGATGAAATCCCAATTTTTATTTAAATCAAAGTATTACACAATGCAGTTACAGTCTCCTTACATAGCCCCTTATCACACCGGCATAGGACCTAAGTGTAAGGTGTGCTAAGTTGAGAGAATCCGAGAGAGGCTCGGCCAACATCACATGAGTAGTAATTTCTATCTGTTTGAACTTCTCACGAAGGCGATTCCGTTCTATCTTCACACGATGTTGTTAGGCTTGGGTTTGGTCCAAATCAAAGCCCAGTGGTGCTACCTCCTTCCCAAGTTCTGTTATATGGGCTTCGATTGGTCCAAGACAACTGGGCGAGGCCATTGAATCTTCTTTCTATATTAATTAATCAAGATTGCTTCTATCTAGGGACAATAATCAAAACATTTAATTTCCAGCGGTCATATTCACCAATGTTCATATAACAGTCAAAAAACCAATGGTCTCATTTTAATTATACTCATGTTATCAAATGAAAGATTTTTGTTGAGTATAAAAAAATAAAATAACACACAAAATTAGGTAACAAGATTTATTCAATATTTCTGGTCGTTACCATCTTCCCCCATTAAGAAATTGCGTCCTCTCAATTTTTAAAATTGGGTTTTGAAATTTCACTGAAAGTCCCAAATCAGAAAAGGAGTCACTAAAACTATTACTTTAAAAGAAAGAAAGGTAAGTACAAAGGTCACCTGAGTTAACCCACACTAGGATTCCATATAAGAAAACATGGACATGGAGGAAAAAACAAAGGGTCAAGTTTTGAGGGAGAGTGATAGAAAACATGATTAGGAGAAAGTTATCCACGAGAAAATCACAAACTTATGATGTGTGTAAACGGTCTTTGATTACCTAGTAGGAAATGTAAACCAACAAAATTTTTGTTTTACTCTCCTTTTCATAATTTTGAGAAATTCATTTTCTACATAGAACAAAAACATAAGGAAATATACCTACCTTTTTGAAGAGTTTCATCCTTTAATAAGTTTCTACCAAAACTAATATTTTCTCCAAACGATGAGCATTAAAAACACTTGGTGTCATCAAAACACAAGAATAATCTTTCTGAGAGTCACGTAATCCACAAAAGATTAACTATCAATTTCTTCTATCTTTAAACATTATCCTAACAATTTAAAGGGTAAGATAAAAAAACTCTTCAAAAAGAAAGAATCCCATAGGAAGGGAAACTACTTTAAAATCTTCAAAGTTCCACGGTACTACCCAGAGTTCATCATAGACCATTCCGTAAATAACTGTCTATAAAATTCCTCAAAATAACCCAAACTAAGATAGAAACCCAAATACAAGATGGACTTGATAACACAGTCTTCCAAGATAAACTTTATCATTCATCTCCAAAAAACATCAACCACTCCTAACATCTTATAACAAAAGTAACTAACCTAAACATATATTCCCCAAGATAGGTTAATCATTTCCATAATTACCCTATAATACCATATGTTCAACTTAAATACATTTATTCTTCAAAATAGAAGTCAACCTTTACTCCTCAATGAAAATACCGTAGTAATCTATTTACCTCGATCAAATAGGGTTCCCAATATAGTGAATGTCTTCCAAAATAATAATCATCTTCTAATCCCCTAATCATCTATGTCATATTAATACGGAAATCATTGAATTTTCTATCACATTGGTTGTTGGGACATGTTCTACCATTTCCCACCATTAACTAAGAAGAGAAAGTATAATTAGGGGCATAAATACTAAGCCAATAATCATAAAAAGGAACTTAAAGCATATAAAGATAACTTGTAGAAAAAAGTATACCCTAACTTGTGATCCTCTAGTTTTCAAAATAGGTTATCCATGATCATATATTATTATGTGAACATTTATTTTATTTTATGTTTGTTCCTTTAATAATTGTTCATACTAAGCTTATGAATTTACCAAAGCATATCCCCCTGGAGTGTCGTAACCCAGAGTGCAACATGGCCCGTTGTCGTGTACTAGTTCTCTTTCGAGTCTAGCTCAAAGCGGTATTTTCCTGGCTCACCCCTATGTACATCTGTGCCATAACAACCTCTACCTGCTCATATCCAGACAAGGATTTATTTGCTTGGAAACCCCTTACTCAATACTCACCAAAATACCAGGATGGTTTCCTATATTTAAACTTTTCTATAGGGTTCTTCCTAATGTTTTAATATCCTAATTTCCACAAATAAATAATCCATCCTCTAATACCAAATATAGAATCCCGCCTTTTTATCACATAAAATTTCATTACATTTTACAAAACCGAGGATCTTTAAGGTTTAGTGTCTTGGAAACCAGGAACTTAAAACATGAAAACATAAAACATTCTTCTTAAAAACTTGAATGGCTTCTCCTCATGTTCATCCTAGGTTCATTACTGCATCTCATAACCTGGGGACATACATCAAAAGAAAGGGTGAGCAGAAGGCCCAGTAAGGGAATCATGGGGAAACATTTAACATGTGAACTTCAGATACATCAACAATGTCATGAAAAAGAACATTAAGGCATGAGAAAGAAATCATGAGGCCTATCATAATTAAAATAACGTTTTTCATAACATGATGTTGTGGCTACAAAATTTAATTTTGACAATCATTTCATTTCACCAAGGTCCATCCCCAAGGTGTCATTAAAAATTACCACGTTTATTCACCAAGGTATCAGTCTAAATGGTCATCTCTAGAGATTAAGTCTTTACCCAATGCATTGGAGCACTATCTGGGAGCACCCTTGACATGTATTTATTATCATGTGAGACACATATATAATCATCAATAATTTCATAAACAATCCATATAGAATAAATGAAATGGTTTTCATTTCATAATCATAACTTTTTAAAAACTGCTTTAAAGACATGATCTTTATATCACTTTAATCCCACGGAAAGGGAAAGCAGGTATCATGTATGTAAATCTCAGAATTTAAAATAGAAAAACTTAGTATATATGAGAATACCCCTTTATAATAGAGAGATTTTAGTATTAAATTGATAAATAAAGGAACTTTAGAAAATGAGAGAGACATTTTGAGACGGATATTCTGCAGCATAACAACTATGTTTTGGGGTTTTAGAAAACATTTAAAAGAGAGGGGACATGGGTTAAACATTCATAAATTATCCATAAAACAGTAGTGGGACAGAATATAAAGGATTTGAGGACATGGCAATGAAATTTAAAAGATATACCATTTGAAATAAAGAACATTAAAGGAAGACAAAAATAAGATTTCTCTTATGAAAATTCGACAGCCTAACGGCGCCACTTAATCTTCAAAAAAAATGAATTGATGAGATCAAATAGGGTCTCTCATCATATGAACATAAAAGATCAGTATGATAGATATAGAGATCATTCCCCAACATAATAATAAAGGAACTTCAAATACTTGACATGAAAGTAGATCTTTGCGAAATGAGAAAGGTGAACAAATCCCTTAAAAATTTGGCAGCCTAATGGCGTCACTTAAACTTCAACAAAAAGTGAATTTAAGAGATAAAATAGGGTCTCTCATCATATTAACATAAAATATAATTATAATAGATATTGGGATAATACCGAAACATAATAAAAATGAACTTTAAAGAATTGACATGAAAATAGGACTTGAAAATGAGAAGGGTGATAGAATCCGTTACAAAAAATTTCCACAGCCTAACGGCACCACATAAACATTCATAAAAAGAAATGATGAGAGTAAGAGGGGGTCTCTCATCATATGAACATAAAAATTACAGAATAATGAATATAAAAGAACCTCCTCCAACATAAGAACATAGAGCATAAAAGAAATGACATAAAAGAGATCACTTGAAAAGAAAGAGAGGGGTCTGATCCCTTACCTTAAAACGTAACTCTTAAAAATCAAGGGTTGGGACCTTGTGGGCTTGGGGGAATCTTGGGAGGACACCTTGGGAGGTAATGTGACCAGATATCCGTTGGGGAAGAGTGGGGAGTCGAATGGATGAGAGGACTTCATGGTATTTATAGGGAAAGTGAGGGGACAAGGCAGTAATGGCCAAGGGACACCTCATTGGTGGTTTTGGAAAAACCATGGGCTTTCCCAGGGTATTTTCCCATGGTATTGGCCACATGGGACACCTCATACCTGATCGTACTATTTCTAAGTCTAACATAATGATTACATACGTAATAGATCATTTAAAGATGTCATTAAACACCCGTAACTTAAAAACTGTATTTTTACTATTCATCGAAAATTCAACTTTCTCAAAAAAATCCCAAAATATCACCATAACTAAATATCAATGCTTTGATTTCAAAAATGAACTCTATTTAAAAAAAATAATTTTCTAAATATTTTAAATTTAAATTTTATATAAATACACTATTCACCGAAAATTCATGTTTTTTAGAAAAATCCCCAAAAATTACCTTAACATAATATCGACGCTTTGAGTACAAAAATGAAATCCATTTTATAAAAAAAATTCTAAATATTTTTAATTAATTTTTAATTAAAAAAACTATTCACCCGAAAAAACTAATACTTGAATAATAATATATGAAATTGTTATATATCAATTTAATTGAATCACATTACTTAATCAAGGTTCCTAGATTATATTAATACTTTCATTAAGTGAGATTACTAATCCAATTGGTCACATTACTAATCCTAAGCATAAAATCACTATTCATTTTTTACTATTCATCTATAATTAAGTTGATTTTATTAGACTCTAAATTTCGTACTGAACATAATTATAGAAGACCATTTTTTAAAAATCATTACACATTTTTAATTATTAAAGGTTTACATAAACATTTATAAAATATCATTTCTCTAAAATTCACCAAAAATATGCATAATATATTTATCCGGACATTTGAAAAGTCATAAACATCATCATAATAATAAATCACAATTTTTATTTTAAACAAAGGATTACACAAGGAAATTACGGTCTCCTTACATAGCCCCTTATCACACCAGCACAGGACCTAAGTGTATGGTGTGCTAAGGTGAGAGAATCTGAGGGTGGCTCGGCCAACATCACACGAGTAGTAATTTCTATCAGTTTGAACTTTTTGCGAAGTTGATTCCATTCTAGCTTCACGTGATGAAGTTCAGCTTGGGTTTGGTCCAGAGCAAAGCCCAGTGGTCCTACCTCCTTCCCAAATTCTATTAGATGGGCTTCTATCGGTCCAAGACTACTGGGTGAGTCCATCAAATCCTTTTTCTATATTAATTAAACATGATTACTTGTATTTAGAGACAATAAAAAAATGTTTAGTTTTCAGCGGTCATATTGACCAATGTTCATATAACAGTCAAAAACCCAATGGTATCATTTTAATTATACTCATGTTATCAAATGAAACATTTTTGTTGAGTATAAAAAAATAAAATAACACAAAAAATTAGGAAACGAGATTTATTCAAAATTTCAGGTCGTTACCATCTTCCCCGCTTAAGAAATTGCATCCTTGCAATTTTTAAAATTGGGTTTTTAAATATCATTGAAAGTCCCACATCAGAAAAGGAGTCAGCAAAACTATTACTTTAAAAGAAATAAAGGTAAGTACAAAGGTCACCCGAGTTAACCCACACTAGGATTCCATGTAAGAAAACATGGACATAGAGGAAAAAAAGGGTCAAGTTCTGAGGGAGAGTGATAGAAAACATGATTAGGAGAATGTTAAGCACGAGAAAATCACAAACTTATGATGTGTGAAAACGGTCTTTGATTACCTAGTAGGAAACCTAAACCAACAACATTTTTGTTTTACTCTCCTTTTCATAATTTTGAGGAATTCATTTAATATATAGAACAAAAACATAAGGAAATATACCTACCTTCATGTAGAGTTTCATCCTTTAATAATTTTCTACCAAAACTAATCTTTTCTTCCAACGATGAGCATTCAAAAACACTTGGTCTCATCAAAACATAAGAATCATCTTCTTGAGAGTCACGTAATCCACAAATGATCAACAATCAATTTCTTCTATCTTTTAAAATTATCCCAAAAGCAGAAAGGGTAAGATAAAAAACTATTCAAAAAGAAAGAATCCCATATGAAGGGAAACTACTTTTAAATCTTCAACGTTCCACGGTGCTACACAGAGTTCATCATAGACAATTTCGTAAATAACTGTCCTTAAAATTCATCAAAATAACCCAAAATAATATTAAAACCCAAATACAAGAAGGACTTGATAACATAGTCTTCCAAGATAAACTTTGTCATTCATCTCCAAACAACATCAACCAATCCTACCTTCTTATAACAAAAGTAACTAACCTAAACATATTTTCCCCAAGATAGGTCAATCATTTCCATAAGTAACCTATAATACCATAAGTTCACCTTAAATTCATCTATTCTTGAAAATATATGTCAACCTTTACTTCTCAAAGAAAATTCCATAGTAATCTATTTACCTCGATCAAATAGGGTTCCCAAAATAGTGAACGTCTTCCAAAATAATAATCATCTTTTAATCCCCTAATCATCTCTGTCATATTAATACGACAATCGTCGCATTTTCAGTAACATTGGTTTTTGGGACATGTTCTTCCATTTCACACCATTAACTAAGAAGAGAAAATATAATTATGGGCTTAAATACTTAGCCAATAATCATAAAAAAGAACTTAAAGCATATAAGGATAACTTGTAGAAAAAAAGTATACCCTAACTTGTGATCCTCTAAGTTTCAAACTATGTTATCCGTGATCATATATTCTTATGTGAATCTTTATTTTATTTTATGTTTGTTCCTTTAATAATGGTTCATACTAAGCTTCTGAATTTACCAAAGCATATCCCACGGGAGTGTTGTAACCAAGAGTGCAGTAAGGCCCGTTATCCTGTACCAGTTCCCGTTCGAGTCTATCTCAAAGTGGTGTTTTCAGGGATTACCCCTATGTACATCTGTGCCAGAGCCACCTCTACCTGCTCGTATCCAGAAAAGGATGTATTTTCCGGGCAATCCCTTACTCAATACTCACCAAAACACCAGGAAGGTTTCCTCTATTTAAACATTTCTATAGGGTTCTTACTAAAGTTTTCATATCGTAATTTCCATAAATAAATAAACCATCCTATGATTCCAACTATAGCATCCCGCCTTTTTATCACATAATCTTTCATTAAATTTTAAAAAACCGACGATCGTTAAGGTTTAGTGTCTTGGAAACCAGGAACTTAAAACATAAAAACATAAAAAATTATTCATAAACACAAGAAAAGATTCTACTCATGTTCATCCTAGGTTCATTACTGCATCTCATAACCTGGGTACATACATCAAAAGAAAGGGTGAGCAGAAGGCCCAGTAAGGGAAACAAGGGGAAACATTTAACATGTGAACATGAGATACATCAACAATGTCATGAAAAAGAACATTAAGGAATGATAAAGAAATCATGAGGCATATCATAATAAAAACAACGTTTTTCATAACATGAAGATTTCGGTACAACATCTAGTATTAAAAATCATTTCGTTTCACCAAGGTCCATCCCCATGGTGTAATTAAAAATTACCAACGTTATTCACCAATGTATTAGTCTAAATGGTCATCTCAAGAGATTAAATCATTACTCAATGCATTGGAGCGCTATCTGGGCGCACCCTTTCCATGTCTTTACTATAATGTGAGCCCATATATCCTCATCGATAATTTCATAAACAACCCATATAACATAAAAGAAATGGGTTTCATTTCATAATCATAAGGTTTTAAAAACTGCTTTAAAGACATGATCTTTATGTCACTTTAAACCCACGGAATGGGAAAGTGGGTCTCATGTATGTAAATACTAGAATTTAAAATAGAAAAACATGGTATATATGGGAATACCACTACAGAGGAGAGATCTTTGAATATTCAATTAATAAATAAATGAAGTTTAGAAAAGGAGAGATACATTTTGAGACGGAAATTCTGCAGCATAACAACTATGTTTTGGGGTTTTAGAAAACATTAAAAAGAGAGGGGACATGGGTCAAACATTCATAAATGATCCAAAAAACAGTATTGGGACATAATATAAAAGATTAGAGGACATGGTAATGAAATTTGAAAGATATACCATATGAAATGAAGAACATGAAAGGAAGACAAAAATAATATTTCTCTTATAAAAATTTTGCAGCCTAATGGCATCACTTAAACGTCAACAAAAACGAATTGATGAGATCAAATAGGGTCTCTCATAATATGAACATAAAATATCAGTATGATATATATAGAGATAATACCCCAACATAATAAAAAAAGAACTTGAAATACTTGACATGAAAGTAGATCTTTGAAAAATGAGAAAGGTGAACAAATCCCTTAAAAATTTGGCAGCCAAACGGCGTCACTTAAACATCAACAAAAAATGAATTGATGAGATAAAATAGGTTCTCTCATCATATGAACATAAAATATCAGTATGATATATATATATATCATACCCTAACATAATAAAAAAGTAACTTGAAAGACTTGACAAGAAATTAGGACTTGAAAATGAGAAGTGTGAAAGAATCTGTTATAAAACATTTCGGCATCCTAACGACACCACTTAAACATTCATAAAACAAAATGATGAGATTAAGAGGGGGTCTCTATCATTTGAAAAAAAATGTACAGTATAATGAATATAAAAGAACCTCCTCCAACATAAGAACATGTATCGTAAAAGAAATTACATAAAAGAGATCACATGAAAAGAAAGAGAGGGTTCGAATCCCTTATCTTAAAACGTAACTCTTAAAACTCAAAGGTTGGGACATTGAGGGCATGGGGGAACCTTGGGAAGACTCATTCAGAGGTAATGAGACCAGATCTTCGTTGGAGAAGAGTTGGGAGTCGAATGGATGAGAGAATTTCTTGGTATTTATAGGGAAACTAAGGGGACAAGGCATTAATGGCCAAGGGACACCTCATTGGTGGTTTTGAAAAACCTTGGGCTTGCCCATGGTATTTGCCCATGGTATTTGCCACATGGGACTCCTCATTCCTTATATTAATATTCATAAGTCGACCATATTGATTACATACTTAATACATCATTTAATGATGTCATTAAACACCTGTAACTTGAAAATTGTATTTTCACTATTTATTGAAAATTCAACTTTCTCAGAAAAATCCCAAAATTTCACCTTAACCAAATATCAATGCTTTGATTTCATAAATGAACTAAATTTTATAAAAATAATTTTTTAAATATTTTAAATTTATTTTTTAAATAAATACACTATTCACCGAAAATTCATTTTTTTCTGAAAAATCCCCTAAAATTACCTTAACATAATATCGACACCCTGAGTTCAAAAATGAAATCCATTTTATAAAAATAATTTTTTAAATATGTTTAATTTAATTTTTAATTAAAAAACACTATTCAGCTAAAAAAACTAATACTTGAATAATAATATATGAAATCGTTATTTAACCATTTTATTGAATCACATTACTTAATCAAGGTGCTTAGATTATATTAATACTTTCTTTAAGTGAGATTACTAATCCATTTGGTCACATTACTAATCAAAAGCATAAAATCACTATTCATAATTTACTATTCATCAAGAAATTATGTTGATCTTATTATACTCTAAATTTCATACTGAACATAATTGTAGAAGACCATTTTTTAAAAATCATTACACATTTTTAATTAATGAAGGTTTACATAAATGTTTTTTTAAATATCCTTTCTCTAAAATTCACCAAAAATATGCATACAATATTTATCTTGACATATGAAAAGTCATAAATATCATCATAAGAAGAAATTCCAATTTTTATTTAAAACCAAGGATTACACAAGGCAGTTATGGTCACCTTACATAGCCACTTATTTACACCAGCATAGGACCTAAGTGTAAGGTGTGCTAAGGTGAGAGAATCCGAGGGAGGCTCGGCCAACATTGCACGAGTAGTAATTTCTATCAGTTTGAACTTCTCACGAAGGCGATTCTGTTCTAGCTTCACACGATGAAGTTCGGCTTGGGTTTGGTCCAGAGCAAAGCCTAGTGGTGCTACCTCCTTCCCATGTTCTGTTAGATGTGCTTCGATCGATCCAAGACAACTGGGTGAGGCCATCAAATCTTCTTTCTATATTAATTAACCAAGATTACTTGTATTTAGAGACAATAATCAAAACGTTTAGTTTCCAGCAGTCATATTGACAAATGGTCATATAACAGTCAAAAACCCAACGGTATCATTTTATTTATAATCATGTTATCAAATGAAACATTTTTGTTGAGTATCTAATAATAAAATAACACAAAAAATTAGGAAACAAGATTTATTCAAAATTACGGGTCGTTACATATACCATATGGGAATAGTGGATTAGCATACCATGTCATTCCATATCATTCCAATTTGTAAAGGTCATACAGCAGAGGATCTATCTCCAATAAATATCTACGAAGTGGTAGAGATTCATGTAATAATAGTTTTGATTATATCAGATACAGATTTGAGGTTCATGTCTCATTTCTAGAAATCCTTAATGAAATCTCTTGGAACATAGTTGAATATGAGAACAATGTATCATCCTCAGATGGGTGGGAAAACCGAACAGATGATACAAGCATTGGAAGACATGTAGCGGGGTTGTGTAATGTATTTTGGTGGTTCATGCAAGAAGCACAAACCCTTATTGTTGTTCTCATATAATAACAGTTATCAGACCATGATATTTATGGATCTGTTTGATGCATTCTATGGAAATATTTATCACACACCACTATGGGGGAACAGGTGAAACTTCATTATCTAGCCCATGCCTTGTCCAAGAAACAACTAAGAAGATGTAGTTAATCAGAAGGATGATAGAGATGGTTCAGAGTCTTCATAAATATTTTGTGGGTCATCATTGAAGGTCGTTGTCATTTTTCGTGAGTGACCTTTTGTTCTTGAAGTCCTCTCCAAGAATTCAATATTATTTCTTGGGAAATAATGGATAGTTATCTACGAGATATATTTTCCCTTTTGAGAAAATTTAATGTTTTGGAGATGAGGTATATAGGTTGTATTTCCCAACACTGTTCAGTTCGGTGCATAATGTGTTCCAAATATCACAATTGAAAAAGTATCACCCTGATCCCGACCATCTGATTAGAGGGGATCACATTGGCCAAGAGTTGGATGATTCCTTGCTATATGTCTTAGTGAAAATTTTATATTGACAAGAAAATGTCTTTCATGGAAAAATAATATGTCTAGTGGTGGTTTTATGGAATCATGGTGATATTCAATAAGAGACATGGGTATGTGAGAAGGAAATATATGAGAAATGACAAGAACTGTTTTAGAGTAGAAATGAATTTCTACTTTCTGAGAACGGGAAGAAATATGGTGGGGATAATTTATCACACATATACTCTAGTAAATAGTTTTTTAATTATGGTTTATGGATACTATGTATAAGGGGGATTTTCGGTGGAGTTTGGTGATCTTTCACTATGTTTTGGTGAAAAAGGATAGGGGCATGTGCTGCACACAGTTTATCCCAAAAGTGTGGTAGTATTATTAGAGACCATGCATAAGATAAGATTTGAGGTAGAGATATTTATAATGGTGTACACATGGTTAGGGAGACTATACGTGTATTAGGTATGAGGGTCTTCCTAGAAAATAGCTAATGCACGGATAGTGCACAATTTGTCTAACCACACAAACTAATTGTACACATGGTTTAAATGAAAACCTATTAAAGTGTATCTCCTACATTTCCCTCTAATTTTCTCGTTTTTTGGACCTAATCATCTATAAATATTGATTTATCTTCCTTAAAGGAAGAATACCCTTTCCCATGAAATTTTGAGTCAATATGAAGGCTTCCCATAGTGTTTGGAAAATTGATTCTTGAGGTACACGATCGTTCTTCATCATTCTTGATCGGTTTCATATAACTGCTTTGATATACTTCTCATATCCTCTTTTTTTTCTCATATATAATCATTCAATGGGTAGATCTACAAGTTTTCATTTTATATAAGTATATTTTTTTTCTTGATATTTCTATAAGAAGATATCTAAGGACTTTTCTTGAAGAATTAATTGGATTTCTTAAGCTTTCATTGTCAGTGGCCATGTTTTTTCATGACCTTCAATGTATGTGTCTTCAATCTCATCTCCCCTTTCTATAATTTATGTATTGGTTTTATATTGAGTAAATTTGATATGATTTATTGTAAAATATTTATTATATATGTGAAATAAATATATTTAGTAGTGATTTATCGTTTTTGGTAGATTTGTGAAATCATGAAAAATTATTGTGAAAATTATTTTAGTTTTGAGAATTTTAATTGTTGATTTTAAATTATGGGTTTTTTGAACATATAAAGATATGATTTGGTAGTGGTTTTCAATATAATTATGTTTCATTAAAATTAGTTTCCATTATAATGGATTTAATGAAAACCAGTTTTAAGTAAAAATGTGCTTTTCTGTAAGGGTTATTTGAACATGATCCTTTGGAATAGGTTTTATGTGTGATCATGTTGCATATATAGGGATTGGTTGAAATATTACCTTTTAATAAGTTCTCAATGGATAATTCTACATGAGACATAATTACCATGTGAATACCTAGTAGATCAATGAGAAACCACTCATGAATATGGAACTATCATTGCATAGCATGCATGGTTGGTTGTGTTAATGTGTGGAGTGGATTGGGTGTGCTATTGTAATATGGAGAAATAGTTTAAAATTTTTTGTTATGTTATTATTCTAGAAAAGTAACATTCTAGTAAAATTGGTTTCAATTCCACATGATTGCTTTTGGTTATAAATGGTTTTTGAAACATGGGTATTTTTAGTTATAAACTATTTTTGAGAAATTGTTTTATAAACTATTTTATATAATTGTCCCTAACTCTTCTATCATTGTTTCATGAGTATAGAAGTAATTTGGGGGAAATATATTGAGTTCTATACTCACCCCTACTTTAGCACATTGGATTTCTGCAGATTATATCTTCTGAGAAAGGGGAAAAGGTAATGTTTCACATGATTGATGATTATGTGGGAGAAACGATGGCAGGAACCCTAGGCGTGATTCCATCATAGGCGACGATGACCATCGAGTCCATTACACCCAGGTGGGGGAGGGATCTTTATCATTCCTCAACAAATCAGGGTCTTTTTTTCAACCCTTCTCGAATCCAGATTTTCTTCCTACCTTCCTGAATGCTTTCCTTTTCCCCAAAGTGCTGGATTTGGTTGATGGATTTCCCAACCTCCAATTGTATACTGTGGTGTTTTCAGAAAGATAGACGCTCCTAAACCTCACTCTTGATGCATGATTAAAGCAGATGAGACCATCATTTTATTTGTTCAACAGGGTTGTTTTCAATTCCTAGAATTTGTAGGAGTGGGCTACTGTTGGTTTTCTTGATAGCCATCACATTATGGTTCGATTTTCTTCGGAGGAGGACCTCATCACCCCCGGGTCAAGCACTCCCTGAATATTCAATGGTTTTTGTTTCTTCCTATTTAGATGTTCCTTAGAATTCCATATAGGACGTGATACCCATTATGATGTGGTCTAGATATGCTTTCTTAATTTACCATTTTCGTTTCGAAATCACTCTGTTATTAGGATGCATGGAAATCAAGTTGGATGGTTCTTTTGTGATGATAGCCGAATGCAGTCCGTCTGTCATCCTGTCAACATGTGGATATGT